>CM069146.1:22435209-23635209 GCA_035221665.1 Okamejei kenojei | reverse complement strand
GCAGAGAGATTATGTCGCTGTCATACAGCACTGGTGCATTTCTTATCATGGGGCTTTCCTATACTGGACAGGTTTACTCCGTGATAAAGTGACATGGGGTAAGTGTCTGACACACATTGTACATGGGGGTGACGCCAGTGTTGATTGTGCAAGCTTCGGGGTGATGTTTGGTCATTGACTTTGTTTCTCATGCTCTCCGTATGGGATTGAGGAATGTGGAGAATGTGATCAGAATAAGAGGAATGTAAAAAGGTGGGGAATGTGATCAGAATAATAGAATTACTCTCATGGGGAACAAAATGAGAAATTCTAGGAAAAAACTATTAGACCAGAAATTGGTATGCTGGAACATGCTGAAATAACATGTTTTCTGCCAATATGGGTAGTTTCTCCATCAGTTTCTAAATATATTGTATATTAAAAGTTTTGCCTAGAAATTCATCTCACTTGGCAGTGCTAAGCAAACTATATATTTATGCCAGGGCTTTGTACTCACCTCTAAACATCTTTCTGTTCAAAAGGGCCTGAAACAGCACAATTTGAGAGATATTTTTGTTCTATCTAAGTTATCCAAGCTAAAAAAGGACTACCTTCACCAAAATGACTGCATTTTCCCATTGTCAATCGGGGGGGTGAGCAATTAATGCTGTTGTTACCGGCTGCACCATTTCCCAAAGCAGGAATTTAAAAAAAAAAGTATTTTCCTACTGCCCATGCTCTATGTGGTTCATGATTGTGGTTCATTTTCAAAACATTCGGTGGTGCTGTTGCTAGTTGCCTCCGCCTTCAGTCCGGTATCTTTTTGTTTTTCTTTGTTATGTTGAAGAGCGATTTTTGTGTTTTTTTAAAATGTCTTCATGTGGGGGAAGACGGTACGGTAAGGGGGGTACCGTCTTTCAGTCGCTTCCTGGAGAGGATGCGACTATTATTCGAGTCGCCTCCTCGCCCCCCCCCCCGCGGCCTTTCCTGCCAGGACCGACAAGAGCACCAACAGCAATGGCGCTGAGTTGGAAACATCGCGGGGCAGGCGATGCCTTACCAGGGTTCACCGTTGGAGCTCCGGAGTGCTGGGTCTGCTGCACCGACATCGCCGAGCTGTGGTTTGCGGAGCTCCCAACGCGGGCGGCGCTAACCAACATCGCGGGCTCCTGCGACTCCGCCCGGCTCGGCCTGTGGACTTCGGGAGCCACGGACCCCGGTGGGAGGTGGCTGATCTGGAGGTCCGGGCCGCTGAGATGTTCTCCGTCGGGGTTCCATCCTTGCCCGGCGAGAGGACCTGAGCATCGGGCCGCCCGTGGCGGCGACTGCAGGTGCTCGGGAGGCCCCGACCATGAGTGAACATCTGGGAAGATCGGCGGGGAGGCTGGCTGGACTATGGTACCTTCCTTAACTTTGGTGCTGCTGTGGGGTTATGTTGTGTCGTGGACTTCTGTGTTTGTGCTTTTTTTAAAATTTATTTATTTATTATTTATTTTTATGTTACTTGACTGTAAGGATAATCCATTTCGTTGTTTCTAAAATGAGATAATGACAATAAATTGAATACAATACAATACAATACAATGATTGGAACATCTCGAGTGCTCTGACAGATTACCTCTGGATATGGTGGTCATTTTTGTGGCATTTTCACCAATTCCTTACTCCTAACACCTCGTAATATTCACAACAGGTGATTGATTCCATCTGCCTTCACTCTCATTCCAATGGCTTGCGTTGCTTAGGCTACTTGCAAATCTGCAATCACAAAATATATTTGGTTCTCAAATAATTCTATACGCATGAACAGCAGCACAAGGATTATTGAACATTGGAGGTTGAGTGGAAACTGTGTAGGAAGGAACAGCAGATGCTGGTTTAAACCAAAGATAGATCGAAGTTGGAGTAACTCAGCAGGACAGGCAGCATCTCTGGAGAGAAGGAATGGGTGACGTTTCAGACTGAAGAAGGGCCCCGACCTGAAACATCACGCATTCCTTCTGTCCAGAGATGCTGCCTGTCCCGCTGAGTTACTCCAGCTTTTTGAGTGGACTAATAGGTATATAAAATTATGAGAGGCATAGTTATGGTAGACAGTCCGAATCTTTTTCACAGGGTGGAAATAGTCAAAGACCAGAGGGCACAGCTTTAAGATAAGAGGAGTAAAATTTAACGGAGATGTGGGTTTTTTTCACACAGGTGGATTGCTCTACCAGGTAGATACAATAGTGGTGTTTAAGAGGCTTTTAGATAGGCATAANGTATATATAGAGAGAATGGACAAATTTGGATGATGTGTAGGCATTCAGGTTTGGCACGGACATTGTGGACTGAAGGGCCTGTGCTGTACTGTTCTACGTTGTTCTATAATTGATGTGTGCCCTGCGGGACATGTTAGTATTGTGGTATTGATGGGACTAACAATACAATGGGCACGAGTTCAAATGTTATCATGCCAAATTGTTTAATTCAATTCAATAAGGTTGCTAATTAGAGGCCCTATAATAGTTTTTTTTTTAAACAAGTTCTATAACACCTTTCTTAATCTTAGTCAATGCTTTTTGACTAATTATGAACATTTTAAATTGTTGGCACTGTTACAATATAGGACATGCAGCAGCCAATTTGTGTATCATAATATCTCGCTAGCAGTGTTGTGATGGAGAATTTATTCTTTAATGTTGGTTGAGAGAGACATATCAGGAAGGACACTGAAAAATAACCCTTTCAGTCTTTGATTTGGAACCTTGAAGTCTTCCAAAACTCTAATTGAGGTCTAACTTACACAATATAGAAACAGTTTGAGGGAAAACATCCCAGATCCATAGCCAGTGTCTTCAATTTAAATAAGAGCAACAACGGTGATATGAAAGCGGAGTTGTCTATAGGGTGAATTACACAGTTTAGCTGAGAGGTGGGTCAATAGACCAAGAGCGGCAATGGTGAAATAGCTAGTTTACAATGTTCATTAGAAATTTATCCCTACCAGAAGGAGGAATTCTATGAGAAAGAGGAACAATCCAGGCTAATAATAACTCAAAAAGTAGATCAGCGAAAGCATCAAAGGCTAGTGGTAAACTCGAAGATTGGGGAGTTTCCAAGAACGAGCAACAAAAGTCTAAAGACCTCACAGCAAAGGAGAACATTGATTTTGAGAAACAACACATATAATATCAAAGTAAACGTTTCTGCGGGTTTATAAAAAAAAGGAAAAGATTGGCTGTTAGCATAGGACCTCTTGAAAATGCACTGGGGAAATAACAATGGGGAAACAGGAAATGATAGGTAGGTTGCACTGATATTTTGTGTTGGTTTTCACTGAGGAGGGCACTGAAAATATCCCATGATACAGATGGGCTAGTTTCAAATAGCAAGGAAACATGACAATTCCATCCTTGTGATACATGGTATTAGAAATATTCACAGGATTAAGGTTAAACAAGTTGCTAGGATCTGGTGAGCTGCAGCCAGGATTTTTAAAACATTTGCATGCAGAGATAATGATTGCCATTATTTAAAACTCCCTAAATTCTGGGGTGATACCAGTGTGAGACAAATTCCCATCTGTATTTCAAGGCCACCTTTCATGAGTTTGTGAGGTACAATCATTGTGCTGAATAGGATGAGGTCAAAAGAGATCTGGCGGCTTAAAACTTGGCCTCCCAGACGTGTTGGAGACTATTGCCAGGAACAAAAATTGTAACCTCACGGCCTATCCATCACCCTCTCTCTCTCTCACTCTCTCTCACTGTCCCATTACAATCAAGCCAGGAGATCAACCCTGTTTGAATAAGGTGTGCAGAAAAGCATTCCAGCAGTAGGACTAAGTCTACATAAAATCGATGTGCCAAACTGCTGAGTCTATAGCATTACACAGTGTGCACGCTAAGCTGCATGCAAGAGCCAAAACTCATGGAAAAACTACAAGAAAATCTGTTGAAAAGTCTGCCACACCTGGACACAAGAAGTGGTGAACAATTAATGGAAGGCAGGGGCTCTAAGAATATCCCATTCCTGAAAAATGGCAGATCACAGTGTGCGAGTGCTAAAGATAATGCGAAAGCATTCATAATGATGTTCAGCCATGAGCACAGAGCAGATGATCTATCTTGGCTTTCTCCTGTGCTCCCCACCATCATATGAGCCAGTCTTCAACCACATGATATCAAGAAACAGTTGAGTGCACTGGTACAAATAAAGGCTACAGGTCCAGACTGAACTGCAGTACTGAAGACTGTTCCTGAAATAACCATGCCTATACCCAAGCTGTTACAGTATGGATACCACAATGTTATCTATCTGACAATGCCCAAGTATGTTCATGAAAAGCAAGATGAATTTAATCTCCCTAATTACTGCCCTGTCATCAGCAAATCAATGGAACGTGTCATCAACTGGACTATCAAGCAGCACCCACCAACAACATACTTACCAAGCACTACTCCCCAATCCCCATTAGACCAAATCTGGCATTATGAAACCCTGGTAAAATGAAAGTTTCTCCTGTGATTGAATTTATTTATTGTACAAAGGAAGATAGTTCTGCTCGTCGACAGTCAATCATTCTAGCCCTCAGATGTAAGTTCAGGAGTTCCTAGGGACAGGGTCCTAGTCAGCTACTTTATCAGTGAATTTCCTTCCCATTATAAAATCAGTAAGGATGCTTATCTGTGATTGAACAATTCTCAATTCCATTCACATCACCTCGGCAAATTAAGCTGTCCACTCATTAATACAGCAAAACCTAAATAATTGATAATAGGCTAAACGAGCATATAGTGCCCATCCATTAGCCGAGGTCTCATGGAACTCCTGCACCGCAGATCTTCTTGGACTTTCGATGTGTGTATGGTGAAGAAACGCTATGGTGTTGAGCAGCCAGGAGTTACATGGTTTTGATTCAGTGACTGGGAAGGAAGTTTGAGGTGGTGACAGATAACCTTATTCTCCTAGCTGGTAGAGATCATAAACTTGGGATGTGCTGCAAAAGACACTTTGGGAAGCTACAAAGGTAGATTGTGCATATTGAGGTCACATTATGCAAATAATGAAGCAATTGAAGTTAAAGGCAGTGGATGGAACGCACTGTCAACATGCAAGATTTTCCTAAATGAAATAAAATGTATTTTCTTTCTTTAACCTAAAACTCTGAAGAGCAAAGCATTTAGTACCAGTTTGATATTTTCATGTCTACAGTAATACTAGCTATTCTTATTTCTTTTGGAATAGTTACCTATTTAGTGCAATTTAATTAAATAGCATCTTGTGCTGAGGAGCAGCAACCTCACGACTGAAATGACACTGAGCAGAATTTAAGTGAGTTCACAGCACTGATATCCTGGAAAATCTTTCAATTATAATTCCATATGTATTGTAATTTAAAATACTGTTCTGACAATGATCATTTGCTTGTAAGTAGACCCATCATTCTACAAACTAAAGAGGCTTTGTGCTTTAGGCTAAACTGAAATAAATGCTAAGCTGTGTTGTATAAACACAATTTACACAATGTAACATGGCAACAGTGATCGCGCAGAATTTCTGCTGACTGTGGTTACCAGTCATCACTCTTTAAACCAATGTGGTTTAAGCAGTATTTATATGAATAGTTAATGGATGATTTATTTGAACAAGCCCAGTGGATTTCTTGTAGACAAAAAATAAACATGAAGTATATCAATTAAATATTAAGCTATATTTATCGACACATTTTTTTTCCATCAATCTACCCACTCCTATGTTTTGATTTTGAGACCAATCAACTTCTAATTTAAGAAACTAATAACTAAAATGTAAATCCAAATTCAAAAAATGTGAAAATCTAGTTTTTAACTTTCCCGAGATGTCGGAACACCGTACAGTCTTGGTGCCATGATACTGTGCACCATCCCGCTGCGGCAAGTAAGTGTTTAATTGTTCCGTTATGGGACATGTGACAATACAACATTCTCCACTCTTGACTTTTAAAAACACTGCATTGGCCTATTTTGTTATTTTTACTGCATTGGAACAGTGCAGTAAATAGTATCAATGCAAATACAATAGATATTAACTGAATTAAAACAGTATAAGGCTAAGAATGATGCTTATGCCCCTGTCCCACTTAGGAAACCTGAACGGAAACCTCTGGAGACTTTGCGCCCCACCCAAGGTTTACGTGCGGTTCCCGGAGGTTTTTGTCAGTCTCCCCAATGGTCGAAAGTGGTTTCCGCTTCTTCTATGTTCCGGCGATTATTTCAAAAAATTCAAAACCGGCCACGACTAAAAATAGGTTGCCATTTTAAAAATCGGTACATTTTTAGTCGAAGCCGGTTGCGATGCTAGTTGAAGGTGGTTGCTGGAAGTTGCAGGTAGTGGAAGGTAAGACCTCCCTGGTGGAATAAAACTGGATGAAAAAAAGGTCTTACCTTCCACTACCTATGCTGACCAATTTCTATTGCTGGCAGTTATGCCCATCTATCTATGTGGAAAAAGAATTAGAACCAACATTTCAGGTCAAACATTACTTCAGACGCTCTATTCCAGAACTTTTTTTCAGTTTATATTTTAGATTTCCAGCATCTGTAATGTATATAATCAGCTCCCAAAATCAAAAATAATCTTGGTTCATTAGAGGTATGAAGCAGTAGTACCACATTTTGCACGACTGCTGCCCTTGAATATGTTGGCACACCACAAATATACCAGGACGAATGATTAACTGGAACAGAAAGATGCACTTCAACCTACTGTACACATGGGAATCCCAATTTACTGCTCTGTTAACTGCTTAAAAGCTGGCAAAAACAAGCAACTATTTCCATTGACTTACTTGTTATAGATAACATATTATTATTTTTACAGGCACTTTTACTCATAACCCACCGGACTATAACATAAGCTAACAAGGAGGACAATTGATAACTTGTCACAAATTGGTGTTTATTTGAACATATTATGATATTTAGTCAGTTAGATAAACCCATCTAAAGATAGGAGAAATTCCTTCTTTTGTATAGCACTTTATAACATTAACAGAATGTTTCAATGTGCTACGGACAACTAATTTGTTTAAGCAGGGGTTCATATCATGATTTGTTCAAATATCTGGAAAAGAAAGTTGCTGAATTAAAATAAACGATGTGAAGTCAGCTTTATATTACAAAAGAAAGGAAGAGGGTGGAGACAGTGGGGCTATGGGAGAGCTGGGAAGGGGAGGGGAAGGAGGGAGAAAGCAAAGACTACCTGAAATTGGAGAAGTAAATGTTCACACCGCTGGGGTGCAAATACCCAAGCGAAATATGAGGTGCTGCTCCTCCAATTTGTGGTGTGACTCACTCTGGCCATGGAGGAGGCCCAGGACAGAAAGGTCCGATTTGGAATGGGAGGGGGAGTTGAAGAGCTGAGCCACCGGGAGATCAGGTTGGTTATTGCAAACTGAGCAGAGGTGTTGGGCGAAGCCTGCGCTTGGTCTCACAGATGTAGAGCAGTTGACACCTGGAACAGCGGATGCAATAGATGAGGTTGGAGGAGGTGCAGATGAACCTCCGCCTCACCTGGAAAGACTGCTTGGGTCCTTGGATGGAGTCGCGGGGTGAGGTAAAACGACAAGTGTAGCATTTCCTACGGTTGCGAGGGAAAGTGCCAGGGGTGGGGATAGTTTGGGTGGAAAGGGACGAATTGACAAGGGAGTTACGGGGGGAATGGTCTCTGCAGAAAGCCAAAAGAGGAGGAGATGGGAAGATCTGGCCAGTAATTCAGCAAGTCAGCGAGTCAAGTCTCAGAATGAAGAAGGGTATATCACCCGATATGTCACCTTTCCATGTTCTGCAGAGATGCTGCCTGACCTGTTGAGTTACTCAGGCACTTTTATAGTCTTTGTCTAAGTTTGCTCTGTGTTAGAAAAATGATGGAAAAATGAAATTCAAGCTCTCACAATGAATCACTATAAATAGCATATAACTGCAGAGGCAGGTTCTATCACTCACAGATTGGAAGATTCAGTAAAATACCAATTGGAATGCTTTTTCTTCACAAGAATGAAGAAATTATCTTCTTAAACAGGTAAAAACTGAAAGAGGGTGCAATGATTAAGTAGCAGTCCAGTTACCAAACTGCCAATCCTGAGATCTCAGTTTAAATCCCAGTATGTTAGGTGTGCAACTTAATTTCCTTAATAATTTGGAAAAATAACATCTATTCTGTGAAGATAAATCATAAAATCTACTAAATTGTTGGGAAAATCCTTTATTAATGTCCTTCCAGGAAAAAAATCTGCTTTCCTCGCCTGGGTACAACCCTATAAATCATTTCAGACCCACCCCACTTGATGACTCTAAAATAGCCTAATTAGCCAGTCAGTCACACCACTCTATTAAAATGGACTGCAGCAGTTCAAGAAAATGGCTCAGAATTCACCTTCTCAAGAAAAATAGGGCAATAACTACTGGCATTGCCAATGATGCCCAGATCACAAAAAATGATTAAAAAAAAAAGACTCCTGTTTTTAAATCCTTATTCTCTATTATGTCAGATTGTAAATTAATCAACGAGTAATATATTAATAAAAAGCACAACATAATATCGTGCTATGATATAATGTTATGAAAACACGATAGAATTTTTAAAGTACCTTTTGACCGATTGTAATAAATAGTAAAAACATATTTATATGAAAAGCTTCCATGAAGGTTTATCATCCAGAAGTTGGATAATGCAGAAGATTCGATAGTTATGTGATACACTATCAATTCTACTTTGAGTAAATAACATTAATGATCAATTCTGAGTTAAATCACACCAATTGCAAAATTGGTCTAAATACTTCAGTTGCATCCATGAAAGCATGTCTGATGTTCCCCTATTGTGACAGATGCAGGCCTAATAATATCACTCATCTCACAACGCACATTTCTACCCCTTACGGCATAACAAAGAGCTTTCAACTCCAGAAAATGACTAACTTTAAATCATCAAAGAAAGGGTAATATGCTCTGTTCTCCATTTAGGTTTTATTTAGTTTTAGTTTAGTTTAGAGATACAGCGCGGAAACGGGCCCTTCAGCCCGCCGCGTCCGTGCCGACCAGCAATCCCCGCACATAACAACATCCTACACCCACCAGGGACAATTTTTCCATTTACCAAGCCAAATACCCTGTTGGTTGTTGTAATGTGGGAGGAAACCGAAGGTCTCGGAGAAAACACACGCAGGTCACGGGGAGAGCGTACAAACTCCAAACAGATAGAACCCGTAGTCAGGATTGAACCCGGGTCTCTGGCGCTGCATTCACTGTAAGGCAACGACTCTACCGCTGCTCCACCGTGACTGCCCCGTAATTTTAGTGAAATCTGGACATGTGACAAAAGGCAATTCGAAAGCACACACTGCTCAAAAGTAGTCCAAAGACAAAAAAATGACAACGTGTGCGTTGAAGAAAATGGCGCATGAGAAAAACTGTTATGTTTGATTCAATGATCATCCTGTTCCTAACACAATTGTGAGACTGGAGGTCAGAAGAAGGGTCTTGAGCTGAAATATCAACTATCCATGTTGTCCAGGGATGCTGCCGGATCCACTGAGTTACTCCAGCACATTGTGTCCTTTTGTGTATTAACCAGCATGATGGTGGATGTCAGATCCACTTGCCGGTGATCGTTGACATACTACGTTCCTTTTTGTTCGCAACGAGATGATAGTGATCGTCTTGAAGCAAGTGGGTACTCTGATCAATAACCATGTAGATCTTGAATCGATACACTCATGGTAAGGATGTTGTTTTAACCAATTTGGGGGACATCATTTTGGAGTTTGTACTACTTGTAATAACATTTTAATACAAAAATGAAAGTACAACCCAATTCCTGTCTACTTATTTCCAGTACAAACTCATTAGATTTCTGCCTACATCAAAGGATTAGCCTGCTTTTAAGGTGGATTAAAAAGAGATTTAGGAATAACTAGACTAAGTGGGACCAGTTGGGTCCCAGTCATACAGGAGGCCAGGTCCCCCAACCCAACCCATTCCCCAACGCAATATTCCACCACTCCTAACTGCGCAGGCACGGCTCATTAACCCTCATACCCCAGCACTCCCTCCCCCTCCTCTTCATCTGTGGATGGGAGGGGGGTGTGTGGCGGGGGTGGGATGGGAGGAGAAGTGTACGTGGACGGGGAGGTGTAGGGGGGGAAGAGGGTGTAGGGGAGGGGGTGTGTGGCGGGGGGTATGTGGGGTGTGGGGGAGGTGTGTATGTGGGCAGGAGGGATGTGTGTGTCGGCGGGGGGGTGTGTGGGCTGGCGGGTGGCAGCAGGGGGTTTGCGGGGGTGTTGTTGGGGCGGGGTTGTGGCGGCGGGGTTTGTGGGTGGCAGGGTGGTGTGTGGGTGGGGGGGCTTGTGGGGGGGAGGGGTGTGTGGGTTGGAGAGTTGTGGGGGGAGAGGGTGTGTGGGTGGGGGGAATGAGCTTGGAGAAAAGATGGAAGAGCCATGGAGGAGAGGGGGGCATCACGGGGGAGGGGGGAGATGCCAGCGAGGGGGATCAGAGGGGTAATGGCTGGAATTGGCAGTGCGATAGGGACTCACATCGGTCGCTGGTCATCCTCCTCCACCGGGATCAGAGTCTCCGCTTTCCATTTGGCGACATCTCCGACTCCGGGCTGGGGTGGTCTCCGACTATGGGCTGGGCTGGGTCTCCCACGGTGGGTTCGGTCGGGTCTCCGATGTTGGGCTGCTGCTTGGGGCTGGGCTGCTGCTTGGGGCTGCTTGGGGCTGGGCTGAGCTGAGATGCTCCGAAAGTCCGGTTGGAAACCTCCTCTGGCCACACTCAATTGCAGTAAAGATGCGATGGCGCAGGAAACGGCGGACCGTCCCAGGGAGTGACAGGAGAAGAGACTAATCCGTGCGGCGCTGGTAGGCAGGAGAAGAGATCGATCTGCACAAGAGCTGTTTTTAAGATTTTTAAACCTCACTAACCTCACTACGACATTCAACAGATCGGAACAAAACTTGGCACACTCGCAGCACAGGAGAACGGTGAGTGAACTGGCGAAAAATCGTAACGCTATCACGAACCGTTTTTGCGCAAATAGAAAGACCGCCAAACCGGAAGATAACAAGATCAGAGTTTTGGTTATGTATATAGAATAGAATATAGCTATAGATATAGATAGAAGATAGAATATAGATATAGATAGATGGAATCCGTTTTGATTCTTGTTTCACCATAATAAGATTCAATTTTTGTCAGAATCTATTTAGACTGTAGGAATACCTTTTTATTAATTCCAGACCAAAAAAAAACATACTTCTGCTGACCTATGACTAATACTAACGGAACATCAGAGTAAATAACATTTCTGAATATTATCAAATGAGATAAAGCAGCTGATGGAGCTGATTAAATTAAGTCAATGAAATCGGCTGATTTACTTTATTTACTTCAGTCAGAGAAAAATACTCAGAATACAGTACCGATTCAAGGCAAGGCAAGGCAACGTTATTTATATAGCACATTTCATAGACAAGCCAGACTTAAAGTGCTTCACATAAAAACATGTCATACAATAAAATGAAATAATTGAAAAAAATAAATAAATAAATAAAATAGAAGAATTTAAAAAAAAATAAAAGCAAAGTAAAAAATGCATTATAGAAAAGTGCAAAAGTTAAAAGTGCAATGTAGTCAGGATTTAGCTGACAGCTAAAGTAAACATAAAAGTTTTCAGTCTTGTTTTAAAAGTGGTCAAAGTTGGGGCAAGTCTTAAATCTTCAGGAAGTTTATTCCAGCTATTTGATGCATAGTAACTAAATCCTGCTTTCCCGTGTTTTGTATTTACTCTGGGAATCACTAACAGATTGGTCTCTGAAGATCTTAGCGGTCTAAAAGACTTATATAGTGGAAGCATGTCAGTGAAATACTTTGGCCCTAAACCATGTAGTGATTTTAAAATCAATTCTCTGACATACAGAGAGCCAATGTAAGGATTTAAGAATTGGTGTAATGTGTTCACATTTTTTAGTCTATGTTAGAACTCTAGCAACAGCGTTCTGAACTAGCTGCAGCTGCCTGACAGTTTTTTTTCGGAAGACCTGCAAGGAGACCGTTACAATAATCTAGCCTACTAGTAATAAAGGCATGTACAAGTTTTTCTAAGTCTTGAGCTGACATGAGTCCTCCTAGTCTTGCTACGTTTTTGAGGTAATAGTAGGCCGATTTTGTTACTGATTTAATGTGACTGTCGAAATGTAAATCTGAATCCATAATAACCCCGAGATTTCTGACTTTGAGGTTTTCAGGGACAAAGAGTGAAGGTGTTGGATTACTTTAAGCCTTTCTTTTTTAGCACCAAAAACAATTATCTCCGTTTTGTCCCTATTTAGTTGAAGGAAATTTTGGCACATCCAGTCTTTGACTTGCTCAATGCACTGGCACAGCAGATCTATGGGGCGATAGTCATTTGGTGATAGCGCTAGATAGATTTGAGTGTCATCGGCATAGCAGTGGTAGTCAATATTATTATTTTGCATGGTGTGCCCTAGTGGGAGCATGTAGATGTTGAATAAAGAGGGTCCTAAGATCGAACCTTGTGGGACTCCACACGTCACGTTGGTTGGTTCTGATACAAAGTCGCCAATGGAAACAAAATAGTTCCTATCTTGTAGATATGACCTGAACCATCTTGAAACTGTGCCTGAAAGCCCTACCCATTTTTCCAACCTGTCCAAAGGTATTGTGTGATCAACAGTGTCGAATGCAGCACTGAGGTCTAATAGCATTAATATTGACATTTTACCAGAGTCTGTTTACAACTTTAATAAGGGCGGTCTCGGTGCTATGAAGGGGTCGAAATCCTGACTGGAAGTTGTCATAGCAGCTAGTTGAAGCCAGGAAGTGATTAAGTTGCTGGAGGACAACTTTCTCAATTATTTTACTTATGAAAGGTAGGTTTGATATTGGTCTATAGTTGTTAATAATAGAGGCATCTAGGCTCCGCTTTTTTAAAAGGGGTTTAATAACTGCAGTTTTCAAGGCTTTTGGGAAATTGCCTGATTGAAGATTCAGTCATTCTAGAAGAAGTATTTCCAATGATTGATCAATATGTTTGCGCAGGGATTAAGAAGTCCACCGAGGGCCACATTTTACTGATGATCTAGGTTTATGATGATAATAATCTTACATTTGTCTCTAATTTGAATTAAAGATACATTTTCACATTGAGTATAATTATTTTGAGTATCTTCCTTATGAACAACTGCAAAATATTTGTAATATTTGTAACATTGCCTTCTTGACATTGATTCACCTCCCATGCTTTTGTGATCATAGATTAATACTAAATTAATAAATAATAATCAGGATATGAGATTCAACGTTTTCTTTGGAATATGGTAAATATCTATGATTCGGAAAATACCATGCTTGTACATTTATCTATTTTTAATTAGCAGGTAAAAATGTGATTTGGGACAGGATTCAAGGATATTTGAAAAGGGCTGAGTACCAGGGAACATATACTTAATGCAGAACAATGGTTCCTGTAAAGCCCAAGTGTCATTTTTTAAGAGATCAATCAGCCAGAATTGATTAGGATTGATCTTAGTTGGCTAGCTTTCGCCATTCATGAAAATAGTCGACAGATGTTATCATTGGGAATATTGTATAGTAAAGAATATTGGTGAACAATTAATCTTCCTTCATTTATTTCTAAGAATATACTTTGCTGTTTTGCACAGATGCAAAGCTATTTTAACGCAATTCAAATTTTTTTTTCAATGAATGAAAAAAGAAAGAAAGCCATTTGGAAAAAAAATAAGTGCTTAAAATTTAGTAAGAGAGACAATAGTCTTACATATTCTTATTTAAAGTATTTCTTATTACAGAGATCTTTATTTCAAATATTATCGAATAATGCAAAAACCACTTTAAATTCAGCTGAAAGCAACATTACATCAGTAATGACCATAAATATAATTGGTATGTAATGGCAAATCAGCCTGAATTGTTATGTCGGTTTTGTTCTTAACTAGAATTACTTTATTCTGCAAACCTACTTAATTTAAAACCCAGCTCACCTCATCTTAATTTGACTACTAAATCTATCTTGTTTCACCTCAGGGAGAGAACAAGCTATTTTTCTGAGCCACTGACTCAGAACATAATATCTACCGGTCCTCAGTTTAAACTCAGATCCTTTATGACAAATGTTGAATTATTTTGGCTGGCTCTCAGAATCATTGTTAGATATATGTTATAATGTGTCTTTTTTTGTCTCTTCAGCGTTACCCTTTTTAATGTCTACTTATCTTGTTCGCAGCTTGGCATCTCATTGTTTGATTTTACCCTTTTTATGCTCTTTCAAATATAAAGGCTTTTCTGCTCTGAAGACTGAACACCTATGGGTACATTTAGAAACAAGGAACTGCAGATGCTGGTTTACAAAAAAAGGTACAAAGTAGTGGGGTAACTCAGTGGGTCAGTCAGCATCTCTAGAGAAAGGGTGGATGGATAAGGTAGATGTGATAGTTGGTTCCAAGGTCTAACTTTTAAATATTCATTTTCCCTATTTCTATTCTCTCATTGGAACTCTGGAACAGGCTGATTACATTCAGGCACAACATATGGAAAGGATGATCATTGACTCCATGATGCCATGCCTAATAATATGGGAGATTAATATTGGTGTAAAAGCTGTGAAATCCTGCACAAAGTTAAAATGCAAAGAACATTATTGGACCCTTGAAGAATATTAAAACAGTGTGTTTTACTGTTTGTGTTTCTTGACCAGTGCACCAACCCATTGGTTTCTAAGGAACATTTCAATTTATCACGTTGCTCCCTTCCCTCATTGATAAGTTTCAAAATGTTTCTCAATGTAAAACAGTAAAACGAGGAAAATTTTGGGATTAAAAAACAACACAAAGTGCTGGAGTAACTCAGCAGATTAGGCAGCAACTCTGAAGAAGCTTCTTGATCTATTTATGTATACCAGTATCTGTAGTTCCTTGTGTTTAAGCTAAACTATGGAATTAGATTTTACAGTACAAATGCATTAATCAAAACAGGCAATCTAAGACTAGTCCAATGTTACTCGTGCTGATCATACAAGTAGCCTGAGAGATAGCCACCCATGGGTCTTCTCTGATTTTTTTTAACAGCCCTGATCCTGCACATGAATAGTCCTCAGTCAATCAACAGATTCCCAGTCTTTGGGGGTCATCCAGTCCTGAAGGAATCCTAAATGTCCAGTCGCATGTCACTTTAATTCTCTACACCATTCCCACCTGGACCTCTCTGTTTTCAACCTCCCACATTGCTCCAGCTGTGCCCAGAGTAAGCTGATCCTTTCCTTTCTGGATGTGTTGGCCCACAGCACTTAATACTGACGTTAACAATATCAAACAGCCACATGTTTCCACAGGGCTGTAGCTTATGTTTCATTGTTTTGCTTTTTTTTTGTCTCTAATTGCCTGATATTTAAAATAATTGTTACTTTATCAATTCTCCTTTTGCACCCTCTCACAGGTATTTCCTCTTCTTTTCACCCCTCCTAGAACATAGAAACATAGAAATTAGGTGCAGGAGTAGGCCATTTGGCCCTTCGAGCCTGCACCGCCATTCAATATGATCATGGCTGATCATCCAACTCAGTATCCCGTACCTGCCTTCTCTCCATACGCTCTGATCCCCTTAGCCACAAGGGCCACATCTAACCCTCTTAAATATAGCCAATGAACTGGCCTAAACTACCCTCTGTGGCAGAGAGTTCCAGAGACTCACCACTCTCTGTGTGAAAAAAGTCTTTCTCATCTCGGTCTTTAAGGATTTCCCCCTTATCCTTAAGCTGTGACTGCTTGTCCTGGACTTCCCCAACATCGGGAACAATCTTCCTGCATCTAGCCTGTCCAACCCCTTAAGAATTTTGTAAGTTTCTATAAGATCCCCTCTCAATCTCCTAAATTCTAGAGAGTATAAACCAAGTCTATCCAGTCTTTCTTCATAAGACAATCCTGACATCCCAGGAATCAGTCTGGTGAACCTTCTCTGCACTCCCTCTATGGCAATAATGTCCTTCCTCAGATTTGGAGACCAAAACTGTACGCAATACTCCAGGTGTGGTCTCACCAAGATCCTGTACAACTGAAGTAGAACCTCCCTGCTCCTATACTCAAATCCTTTTGCTATGAAAGCTAACATACCATTCGCTTTCTTCACTGCCTGCTGCACCTGCATGCCTACTTTCAATGACTGGTGTACCATGACACCCAGGTCTCGCTGCATCTCCCCTTTTCCTAATCGGCCACCATTTCCTCCTCCCACCTGCAACTTCACATACTTGCTTTCTCACTATTTTTGGCGTGATGAAAGGTCCTGAATTGCTGACTTGGTTTCTCTCACCTCTGATAGTGTGGTTCCGAATTAATTTCAAGACCCTCCTCTTTGTCTACAAAGCCCTCAATGGGCTTGCACCCACCTACATTAAAAGTCTTCTCACCCACTACACCACCTCCAGGTCCCTCAGATCGGCCGACTTGGGGTTGCTGAATGTCCCGCAGTCTAGGCATAAGCTCAGGGGCGACCACGCCTCTGCGGTCGCAGCTCCTAGACTGTGGAACAGCATCCCCCTCCATCGACTTCTTTAAGTCTAGTCTAAAAACGTACCTGTTCTCCCAAGCCTTTCCTGACGTCCTCTGAGTGAGGGCTATTTGTATATATGTATGTAGCCTGCTTGTGTATACTACTCTTATAACAAATGTAAAGTACTTTTGTCAACGAGAGTTGTTTTTTAAATGTGCTATATAAATAAATGTGACTTGACTTGACTCGCTATGTAATTTTAGCATTTTTTCAGCTTTCCAGCAACTGCAGTTTTTTTTAAATTTCTAATCAATTCCCCATGCTTTTGATCATGAAATTTCTGGGAATATGAGGAATTCTAAATATAAGCTTTTTCCATCTTTCTCACCATTTCAGGTTAATGACATTTTAATTTCCATACTTAACTTTCTATTGCACTATCTTATCAGTTGTTTTTCTTTTGGCTTCATGTTATTTATTTACTCTTTCTCTCTATTATACATGCATAATTACTTCATGGAATTGAAAGTAATGTGCAGCATGGGAATCATGGATCTTGTTCATGTCATCTTCTCAAGACTGGAGAGTCATTTAAAGATTTCATGTTAATTGTTTAAAAGTGTGAATCTCATGTTCCTGCATTTTGGATAGAGACCGATCAACTCTCTCACCCATCAAATCATCATATCACTCTTACATGGCTCAATGTTATTTACCTGCAATTCTTACAAATGCTTATGCATTTAATTATTATCCGCACAATTCTTTCATCATTTTATTCCAACCATGAGCACACATATTGGCTATACTGCCTGAGAAATTACAATTGTAAAGCACTACCTATTTCAATGAAATGCGATTGAAAATATACTTAGCACAGAATGACATGTGAAACTGATCGTTTTGCATTACTCTAACAAATTTGCATGACCACTTCCTGTCTGGTATCAATTTTTGGAGAGTTGCTAGGGAACCACTTAACCATATAACCATATAACAATTACAGCACGGAAACAGGCCCTCTCGGCCCTTCCAGTCCATGCCGACCATTTGTTTTCCCCTAGTCCCATCTACCTACACTCAGACCATACCCCTCCATTCCCTTCCCATCCATATACCTATCCACTTTACTTTTAAATGTTAAAATCGATCCTGCCTCCACCACTTCTGCTGGAAGCTCATTCCACACAGCCACCACCCTCTGAGTAAAGAAGTTCCCCCTCACGTTACCCCTAAACTTCTGTCCCTTAATTCTCATGTCATGCCCTCTTGTTTGAATCTTCCCTACCCTCAATGGGAAAAGCTTATCCACGTCAACTCTGTCTATCCCTTTCATCATTTTAAAGACCTCAATCAAGTCCCCCCTTAACCTTCTGTGCTCCAAAGAATAAAGACCTAACTTGTTCAACCTTTCTCTGTAACATAGTTGCTGGAACCCTGGCAACATTCAAGTAAATCTCCTCTGTACTCTCTCTATTTTGTTGACATCCTTCCTATAATTAGGCGACCAAAATTGTACACCATACTCCAGAATTGGTCTTACCAATGCCTTGTACAATTTTAATATTACTTCCCTACTCCTATATTCAATGCTCTGATTTATAAAGGCCAGCACACCAAAGGCTTTCTTTACCGCCCTATCTACATGCGATTCCACCTTCAGGGAACTATGCACAGTTATTCCTAGATCTCTCTGTTCCACAGCATTCCTCAATTCCCTACCATTTACCATGTACGTCCTATTTTGATTGTTCCTGCCAAGATGTAGCACTTCACACTTATCAGCATTAAACTCCATCTGCCATCTTTCAGCCCACTTTTCCAAATGGCCCAAATCTCTCTGTAGACTTTGAAAATCTACTTCATCATTCACAACACCACCTATCTTAGTATCATATGCATACTTACTTATCCAATTTTCCACCCCATCATCCAGATCATTGATGTACATGACAAACAACAGTGGACCCAACACAAATCCCTGAGGCACCCCACTGGTCACCGGCTTCCAACCTGACAAACAGCCATCCACCATTACTCTCTGACATCTCCCATTCAGCCACTGTTGAATCCATCTTGCTACTCCGCCATTAACACTCAAAGATTGAACCTTCTTCACCAACCTTCCATGGGGAACCTTGTCAAAGGCCTTACTGAAATCCATATAGACAACATCCACTGCTTTACCCACATCAATTTCCCTAGTAACCACTTCAAAAAATTCAAGAAAGTTTGTCAAACATGACCTTCCAGGCACAAATCCATGTTGACTGTTCCTGATCAGACCCTGTTTATCCAGATGCTTATATATTATCTCTAAGTATCCTTTCCATTAATTTGCCCACCACTGACGTCAAACTAACAGGTCTATAATTGCTAGGTTTATTCTTTGAACCCTTTTGAAACAATGGAACAACATGCGTAGTACGCCAATCCTCCGGCACTATTCCCGTTTCTAATGACATTTGAAATATTTCTGTCATAGCGCCTGCTATTTCTACACTAACTTCCCTCAATGTCCTAGGGAATATCCTGTCAGGACCTGGAGACTTATCCACTTTTATATTTTCAAAAGTGTCAGTACTTCCTCCTCTTTGAATCTCATAGTTTCCATAGCTACTCTACTTTTTTCCCTTACCTCACAGAGTTCAATATCCTTCTCCATGGTGAATACCGAAGAAAATAAATTGTTCAATATCTCCCCCATCTCTTTTGGCTCTGCAGATAGCTGTCCATTCTGGCTCTCTAATGGTCCAATTTTATCCCTCGTTATCCTTTTGCTATTAATATAGCTGTAGAAACCCTTTGGATTTACTTTCACCTTTCTTGCCAAAGCAACCTCATATCTTCTTTTAGCCTTCCTAATTTCTTTCTTAAGATTCTTTTTACATTCCTTATACTCCTCTAGCACCTCATTTACTCCATGCCTCCTATAATTAATGTAGATATCTCTCTTTTTTCGAAACAAGTGTCCAATTTCCCTTGAAAACCATGGCTCTTTCCAATTTTTACTATTTCCTTTCAACCTAACAGGGACATAAAGATTCTGTACTCTTACAATTTCCCCTTTAAATGTCCTCCATTTCTCTTCTACATCCTTCCCATAAAACAAAGTGTCCCAATTCACTCCTTTTAAATCCTTACACATTCCCTCAAAGTTAGCCTTTCTCCAATCAACAATCTCCACCCTAGGTCCAGTTCTGACTCTCTCCATAATTATATTGAAACTAATGGTATTGTGATCACTGGTCCCGAAGTGCTCACCAACGCATACCTCCGTCACCTGACCTACCTCATTTCCTAACAGGAGGTCCAGCACTGCCCCTTCTCTGGTCGATACCTCTATGTACTGCTGCAAAAAACTATCCTGCACACATTTTACAAACTCCAAACCATCCAGCCCATTTACAGAACGTGTTTCCCAGTCTATTTTTGGAAAATTGAAATCTCCCACAATCACTACCTTGTGCTTACTACTAATATCTGCTATCTCCTTGCATATTTGCTCTTCCAATTCTCACTCCCCATTTGGCAGTCTATAATACACCCCTAAAAGTGTTGCTACACCGTTCCCACTTCTCAGTTCCACCCAAATAGCCTCCCTAGACGAGCCCTCTAATCTATCCTGCCAAAACACTGCTGTAATATCCTCTCTGACAAGCAATGCAACACCTCCACCTCTGGTCCCTCCAATTCTATCACACCTGAAGCAATGAAATCCTGGAATATTTAGTTTCCAATCACAGCCCTCCTGCAACCATGTTTCACTGATTGCCACAACATCATATTTCCAGGTGTCAATCCAGGCTCTAAGTTCATCCACCTTTCTTACAATGCTCCTAGCATTAAAATATACACATTTTAGAAACCCACCATCCCTTATTCTCTGTCTATAATCTTTTTCCTCTTTCTCGCCTACATTTTGGATCCGAGTGCTTCCCTTCTCTGCCTCTTTCCCCACACCCTGTCCCCTAGCCCCCTCTACCCGAGTCCCTCCCCCCAGCCTTTAAAGTCTCCCCAGTAGCCTTTGCAAATCTCCCTGCCAGGATATTGGTCCCCCTCGGGTTCAAGTGCAACCCGTCCTTTTTGTACAGATCATGCCTTCCCCAAAAGAGGTCCCAGTGATCAAGAAACTTGAATCC
The DNA here is from genome assembly GCA_035221665.1 of Okamejei kenojei. NCBI lineage: Eukaryota > Metazoa > Chordata > Chondrichthyes > Rajiformes > Rajidae > Okamejei > Okamejei kenojei. The sequence goes on along the minus strand of CM069146.1, from coordinate 23,614,541 downwards.
CTGCCCACTGCACCAGTCCCTCAGCCACGCATTTATCCTCCACCTCATTCCATTCCTACTCTCACTGTCACGCGGCACAGGCAGTAATCCTGAAATCGTTACCCTTTTGGTCCTTTTCCTTAACTTTCCTCCCAACTCCCTAAATTCTCCCTTCAGGACCTTGTCTCTTTTTCTGCCTATGTCATTGGTACCTATGTGTACCACAACATCAGGCTCCTCTCCCTCCCTTTTCAGAATATTTTGGACACATTCTGACCAGCCACATGCCGTCAGGGTATGCAAGGTAGGCACTGCCTACCCTGACTAAAATTATATCATGGTAATAACTAAATATCAATAGTAAAGGCATGGGAGAATTATGCCTATGTAAGAGATCGATCTCTTAGGTAGGCATGATTCTCCGTGCCTTTCATCCGCGGCGCTTGTAACACGGGAAGCTCTGTGCAACCCACGTGCCGTCAGCGCTGCCTGACGCCGTCAATGATAATCGGGGGTGAAGGCAGCAGAAAGTCTGCCTTTGCAGCACTGCATGCGCATCAGTCTACTGCGTATGCGCAGAGCAAGTTTCTTGGCGGGGTTTTCAAATATGGTTTGTCAATATTTTAAGTGTATGTTAGGTAACAAAGAGTGAAGAATGGAGCTTGTGTACCAATAATGTGGTAAGTACATTTTGTATTTATGTTTTTAAATACTGTATTTCCGGGGTGTGGGGGGGGGGGGGGAGAGCTCCTTTCACAGTGTTTGGGGAGTCTGGCCCGGGGTAAGGTTGCGGGGAGGGCACGAATGTTATGAATGAGGGGATTGGGATAATGCCACTTGCGACGCTCCTTGCACGGAGGCGTGGAATGCCACCACATTGAGGCCTGTGGGGGGGGGGGGGGGGGGGGGGGAGAGAAGTAGCTCGGGTGGCTGAGCGGCCGCCGGGCCGGACAGCGGAACCAGCCGCCACCTTAGCTCCTTCTGCCGGTCCCCGCTCACCTCTGGCAGCTCTCTGTCTACAAACCACTCTCCTGCCGCTCGCTGGCCTCACTCATGTCCTTAAATTCTGACAGCGCGATTGAGGTTACTCAGCTGTGGGAATTTAAGGATTTGCAGGAAGCTGCTGACATGAGCGAAGTCGGCGAACGGCAGGTGACAGGTGTTCCGACAGAGAGCACGGCCAGAGGTGAGCGGGCCGGCAGAAGGCGCTGAAGTGGCGGCCAGTTCTGCTGTCGGGTACCGGCGGCTGCTCGTAGCTACCCGAGCTGCTTCTATATCCCGCTACAGTGCAGGGGCATCGTGCCCGGAGAGCTGCGGCAGCAGTGAGTGAGTAAGTTTCTGCCATTATCCCCGACACCCTCCTTGTCAACACTCGTGCCCTCCCCACAACTTTACCGCTGACACAGACTCTCCACAAGCTGTGAAAGGAACTGTTCCCCCAATTGGTCTAGGAATAGGAAGCCTTTGGCAAATTGAAATGTCACTGTTTTTATTTATTTAATTATTCAACGGGAGCGAACAATCTGCGCATGCGCGGCTTCATTTTATTTTAGCGGACAGAGTGCCTGCCCTGAGTAATTACTCACGGCACGTGCTTGGTTCCGACACATGCGAGACCCTGGCACCAGGGAGGCAAACTACCATCCGGGTCTGCCGACTGCGTCCACAGAATCGCCCATCCGACCCCCTAACTATAGAGTCCCCTATTACAATTGCCCCCCTCTTTTTGCTACCCTTCTGAGCATCAGGGGACTTTAACCAGGCCGTGACTAATTGTTGTGCGTTCCCATGACGATTAAGTCTTCATGAGCATAGCGTGAAATTTGTCCTCCATAAGGAAAGGTATTTCTCTTTTATCCGTTGCCCCCACCTCCTATATACTTACAGCACACCCTCCAAACATTAACATACCCGATACCCTTATCAGCCAAGGTCCTGACCTCCAAGACCTGAGCCTTTCTCAGTTACACCATTCCTCCAATCCCAATTTGATTCAAATCCTCACCCCCTCTATTAACTGATACCCATCCGTTGGATAAGATTTCAGTAAATTCATTTTGCCCCGATCTCCAAGCAACATGCATTCTGCCAGAACAAATGACTTATTTGCTGCTTCTATTTTCTCAAATGGCTATTTACCTGTATTCAAATCAACGACTCCTGTACCCAGCTAATCACTCACTGGATCACCATTCCTTTGCTGGTAACAAACCCCAGACATTGACTGCAGACTCAGTTCAGTTTAGTTTAGTTTCCTGTACCGAAGTACAATGGAAAGCTTTATTGCGTGCTATCCAGTCAGCAGAAAGACAATACATGATTACAATCTAGCCATTTACAGCGTATATATACGTGGTAAGGGAATAACATTTAGTAAAAGTAAAGACAGCAAAGTCCGATCAAGGATAGTTCTAGGGTTACTAAAGAGGTAGATAGTAGTTCAGCACTGCTCTGGCTGTGGTAGGATGATCCAGTTGCCTGATAACCGGTGGCGCTATGGAGGGCTAGAGGATAACGCCAGCCAGCTCCACGAAAAAAAATCGGAAAAAACGGGGGATTAACGGACCTACCCGCTGTCTGCTGCTTACTGCCTGCCGTTTCTGCACCGAGTGTTGTGAGTGACGTCATCAGGCGCGCGACTAATTATGTCAACAGCACGGAGCCCTACCGACAAGGGGAAAGGTCGACAAACCCGGCAGAGACAGGCAGAAGGCCAAACTGAAGCCTCGGACTCGAGTAGGACCTCCTCCCTGGAAGATGTATCCAAAAAAAACAGGGAAAAAAACGGAAGGTGAGGAATTGAAAACTTTCATTTCTCAACAGATTGCTGGTTCAAAGGAAGAAATAAAGGAAGAAATAAATCAGATGAACAGCCAGATGAACCAGATGAATAGCCAGATGAACACTCAGATGGATCAGATGAAGAATCAACTGAAAGAATTCCAACAGGACACAAAGTTAAATATTGAAAAAAAGATCAAGAAATTATCGGAAGATTTGAAGAATGAATTCATTGAAATGTATAATGAAATGGAAAAGAAGATGGACAAAAAACTTGAAAAGGTTAAAAAAGACTTTCAAAATAGGGATTAATCCTATGCAGGAAGTACTGGAACTACAGACGGCTGGTATAAAGAACCTTGAACAAATAGCTGAGACAAGTGCTTTGACTACAGCAAAGCTGATTACAGAAAATGAACGTCTAACGAACCTGCTGACTAAAACAACAGAGAAATGTACTGAGCTAGAAGGACGTCAGAGAAGACAAAATCTGAGAATTGCAGGGATTCCTGAAGGACGAGAGAAAAACGAAGATCCTCGAGAATTCACTGCAAAACTACTCCAAGCTGTTCTATCTCTGGAAGAAACGCCTTTATTAGCTCGTGCTCATAGAGTCAGCAGACGTCAGACCAGACCAAACGCCCCTCCAAGACAAATGATTATAAAGCTACAATATGATTTTACTTCGGAGTCACGTGAGTGACTACGTGAAGAACCCGCCTGGCGCTGGCAAACGGCATTACGTCGACGCTGACGGCAGAAGCAGGAGCTGCACAGACAGCTCCTCGACAGCGGTAGGTTCGGAACCGGCAGGTAAGTGCTGTTGAAAAAATTTTTTAGGACTAGAAAACTCCGTGCCTGGTGGAAACCAGGATTTTAAAGGTTTTAAAAACTAACTAAAAGTTTTAAATTGAACAGATATACTCTGTTAAAATAACGGAGTTTTAAAAAAGAACGTCCCAGGGGAATACCCAGCGATCGGGACGAGAGATTAATTACGGGGCCGGTTCCGATACTGGTACCGTTTAAAATACGGTAGAAAGGTTTAAATGCTCCACAATTTTGGCAGGATATTTTAAAAGTCAGAAAGACTGTATTTTTAAAAAAGTTAATAAAATTTGCGATATGGAGAAAGTACTCCATAATATAAAAAGAGACTAGGGTCACAGTACCCAAACAGTTCCCCAAAAAAGACCCTGAGGGGCTTGAATGTACTAAAGACCAGGGTCACAGTACCCAAACAGTTCCCCAAAAAAGACCCTGAGGGGCTTGAATATACAAAATATGGCTATGTGCCAAATTGAGAAATAAAAACTCTGACCCTGGATAGGGTGGAGGAAGTCTCTTTGGATATAATTCCAAGTGGATCAGGGCTGCAAAAGACAGACCCTGCAAGAGGTGATGTGAATTATGAATGCACACCACAAATAAAATAAAAATAAAAGTGAGGCCAGGTGTGCCTGAGATAGCAAAAGTTTTTGCTATATCTAAAGGAAGTGGTGAGGTTATGGAAAAACCTAGCTGCCTACATTAATTATATGGTATCTCACCAACTTCAAGAATACGATAAAACTTTATGTTTTATTTAAATATCAATGGTTAATCCATTTATAAATATCCATGTCTCAAATATATGAGATATAAGAAATACAATTTCAAAGTTTCAAAATGGTGCAAATATGTAATACTTGCAATATAAAATAAATTGCCATTAGTTGTGGAGCTTAATAGGAAGAAATATATATAATTTACTGAATCTGCATCATAGGGTTGCAGATTAATACAAATCAGGATATATTAAACTCCTGATTATTATAGAATACCAGCCTTATGATAAATCAAAGATATTAATTACAAAAGAACAGACCACTGATCTTTAAACTTTGGGAAGGAAAACTATGATCCAATAAAAATTTTGATTATGGATCAAAACAAAGACAAAGATCTTTTATCTTACGGTGAAAAAACTATGATCCAATGAAAAAATTTGATGATGGATCAAAATAAAGGCAGAAGTGGTATTATCCAAACATAGCCTTATCTTAACCTATATAATTGGGGAAAAGAAGGCTTGATGTACGTTGAAGAGGTGCAAACATCTGGTTACAAAATAATTCATGAAATCTCCAATTATGGGGGATTACAGGTGTATTATGATGGTTAAAACTTAATATGACTAAGGAGGATTGGTTCACCTGTAAAAGGGGAAAACTGATTTCAGGTTTGCACTCAAAAGTAAATTTTAAAAAGAAGGGGAACGTACATGTATATTATAAAATTACCTTAGTGTAAAGATTCATGGTATAAACCATACAATAATATCATTATTTACACTTTCACAGTGTAAGAAAATAGAAACATCTAGAACATGGAAAACTGTTGTGATTAACAAAGTGTTAATCAATATTACAGGTGCTTGAAATTAATTAAAGTGGGTCAAGTGTGCAAGTTAAAACTTGTCCAAACAATCAATCAGTTCAAGTTGTTAAACTGAACACTGAAGGAACAATATAATGATAAAAGATCAGCACTTGCACTAATGAGGTACATGGTATGGGTTTATCTCGATTACATTTAAATTAGAAGAGATAAAGAGCAGCTGCAAATTAGTGCCTGCCATTACAAACCTGGTGGGGGGTAGGACTTGACCCATTACATAAAGCATATGCTCAGGCATTAATAAAATATTTTTAAATTACTATTCTGAATTCAGAAGTAATTTAAGCACCATAAGAGTGGGGAAAATTGTTCCATGATACAAATATGTATTATTGTTGTTGACATACTTTGTTCCTCCATTAGGTTAGGGGAAAATATAAATAAAGTTCCAAAAGAAGGAATACAGAAGCTTATAGAATATGTATGCCTTGTGAAGAGGCTTATGCAAAATATCAAATGATACGTTATCATTATTAGTAATGTAAAAAAGGTTCATAAGCTGCTTCAACTATAAAATTACAACTGAAGCAAGTGTTACAGATGATGTACAGCTTCTATGAATGTTTGGGTAAAGATAAGAATATTATCTATTCTTATAACAATAATTGATATGTTTTTTGTTAAGCGGACTGCAGACAATTATACCAGGCAAACATAAATGGTTTGTCCTAAGAATTTTCCAAACATTCGTATTAATTGTTGAAGTATAAGGAGTTATGGATAAAAAAGATCGATTGTTTTATTATGGAACTGTCCATGTCGTATCAAGATGAACAATACCACGGCTGTGGCATATGTTAACTATGGTCAAATTTGGGAGGAAAATATATTGTCATTATTTTGCATACTTACGATTAATCTGGTTGTATACAGATTAAATCACTGATTTTAAATATTTCTTGTGGGTCACAAGATAAGTCAAACAATAATTATGGGATTATCTAAGTAAACAGATGTGGTATGTTTTAAAGTTTAGTCCACCTGTTTATCTCTAAGGAAGAGACAATGGTATCGGAAGATAACAAATTTGGGAAGAAAAACATATTGTCATTAATATGAATTACTTACGATTAATCTGATTGCATACAGATTAAATCACTGATCTTTCGAATATTCTTGTGGGTAATCTAAGAACAGTGAAGGTGGATGCTTTTCTCCAAATTACATGAGGAAAAGATTCTTTGTGTTCCTCATTTTTGTTTTAATAGGGCAGTGTCTGATGAATATGTAGCAGGACACTGCCAGAGGCATTTTGGTGGCCCAATATGGGTCCTTTATGGTTCATTTATATTGTGTGATTTTGAACTGCTAGTGATGATTCATAATGGCAGTAATTTATTGAAGTCAAAAAAGGGGTCTCGACCTAGGTCGTTGCCTGTCTCCCTTTGTTTCTTTGGATGCTGCTGCACCCACTGGGATCTCCAGGTTGAGAAACCCTGCAGTAATTTATTGTTGTACAAAAACCTCCATAAGTGAAAATATGAATTTGACTATCTACAGGTTGACTAGACCATCTCAACAGCTGATGGTCAAAGAAGTCTATGAATGTAAACCAATATTACGATATATCAATAAAATAATTATGTATAAAGAAGTGTTATACCTGCAATTTGCGGAAATAAGTCTAAATAACTATATTTTGTTATAAGAAATTGGAGGTCTGTATATACAGTAAAGTTATTTTTTTCATTTAGATATATGTGAATTCCTTGTGGATTGCATTTTCTAAGTATCTAATTGATAGAGCCAATTATAGGGCTCAGAGTGTTACCGTCTTATAAACGGATAATATATTAACCAAGAAGTTATCAGATGCATTCATAATATCCCAATATGGAAAGGGATATATATGTAAAAGTTAATAATATATATATATGTGTGTGTGTGTGTGTGTGTATATATATATATATGTATATATATATATATATATATATATATATATATATATATAGATATAGATATAGATATAGATATGGGTATATGTATATATAATCTGTCCAAAATTGTAAAAAATATAAAGGCAGGAGATAAAAAATCTTGAAATGCCTTAAGAAATGGACTTTAACTCTATCTATGATTCAAAAAACTTAAACATTGAAAATAATAATTCTGATAACTTTCAATATAAGAGTGCAAACATTGCAAATGTTACGTTATAATGGACATGTGGATACAAATTGCATTATCATATATGTTTATGAATCTACCAAACAAAGCACGCCAAGAAGGACCTGAAAACAAAACCAAGGTAAACCTATAAGCACATCCTGCTGGCTTTAAGTTGTGTGTGTGTGTGTGTGTGTGTGTGTGTGTGTGTGTGTGTGTGTGTGTGTGTGAACATTGATGAAAATGTTGCAGTAGGTAAGAGTCTGTGGCAATGAGACTGCTTATTACACACAAAAACCACATTGGGTTCAGTAAAACTGATGGTTATAGAGGAATGTATTTCTAGATGGTTAATAATTGGATACATTCAGTAGGAACAAGACACTGAAAGGTGGAAAATCACTCTGTTAATGAGGAAAATACATTCACAGGAATGGCACAGGATGAGCCACTCGAGCAAAGATGCAAGGCCCGCAGGAGGGCTGTAGATTACTGTTAAAATAAAGGAACCAGTCATGGTGTCAGATTTAGACACGCAATGTTCGGTTCGCTATAATTGTTGCTTTGTCATGCCATAAAAAATATATATCAATTGGTATTTGTGATAAATTTGCTTTTCAATAGATAGGGCATTATTTTCATTTTTTATAATGTGAAAATTATTTATCACATAACTTGAGGCAATGTTTGGGGAAAATGTGTTATTCCGCTCGTTATTGTGTTAATGAGCCGTACTGTCGTATGGAATAAATTCTACGACAACGAAAAACACAGAAAGCTTTAAACTCTTTCACGTAGTCACCACGTGACTCCGAAGTAAAATAGTAAGATTAAACGAGAACTTACCAGTTCGAAGTTTGATCGTTATTTTATGAGGAGTTACGATGAGGGATTATGTGCCCTCCACTCCCCACCCTCATAAAATAAATGATCATCTGGTAGTTCTAAGTCTATTATGAGCCTTACTATGTTACTTCGGCTATTTTTTGTGTTCTGTGTTTTTCATGCCGCTGCTTTGAAGTATGCCGTTTGCCAGCGCCAGGCGGGTTCTTCACGTAATCCCTCATCGTAACTCCTCATAAAATAACGATCAAACTTCGAACTGGTAAGTTCTCGTTTAATATTACTATTTTGTTCTGGATGAGATTATGCGAAAAGCTTCGAGAATCAGAGACCTGACATTTGAAGGACAAAGGATCAGTATCTACCGAGATTACCCACCAGAGGTTGCCAGGAAACGGAAAGCATTTAATGAAGCTAAAGGTCTCATGAGGGGAGTGCGAAACCTGAGATACGGTTTGAATTACCCAGCTATTTTAAGAGTTACTTTTAACGACGCGGAAACATTTCTTTAATACCCCAACAGCAGCATTGGAATTTGCACAGCAGTTCAAGACCTGAAAAATATCTACAAGTGAATATACTGACTCTCACTACTTTTAGAGATCTAACACGGACTCTCAACATCCTGCAAGATCTTACAAGATAATATTGGACTAGACGGAATGAACAATGTCGAATGGAATTGAGAGAAAAAAACTGTATCGGAAAGCGTTATCTGGATATTAATAATTAGTCTCATCATATAACTAACATAAATAAATAACACATATATTAAAATCACAACGCGGTTTTTATTATTAGTATTATTTTTTACCAATTAAGATTGTTCACAACTGCTAATCACTACTACTAAATAATTAACAACTAATGATTATTTAATGAATAGAGTTAAAATATAGCAATGGATCTCATTTGGAGATCTTTCCTCATAACAACAATTTTTACCTTGAAATTTAGTTTTTCCTTTTGTTTTATGGTATTTTTGTATCCTTTTTTTTTCTTATATAACCTTTATATTTTTTATGTTTAATATTACTTAGATTTTTTAATTAATTCTAGATATAGACACTTTTATATGATGAATCCCACCCCTTTTCCTTTTTTTTCTTTTATCCTTTTTTTTCCCCTTAATGTTATTACCCCCGGTAAAATATTATTATGGAATAATAATTCCTTAAACCTAGGAGCTGGTCAAGTTAATAACATCAACGACAGAAGTCGCTAGATGGATAGCCATGCTAGTATGGCTAGCACTAACTACAACTATTCTAGATGTAGTTCTTTCTATCTTTAAACACACTACTAACTTCTTAAACAATCCTTTACTCTTCTTTTATACAATCTATTTTGTTTTTCAGTCTGAATGGAGTTACACATTGGACCAATGGAGATATATTCGTGAGGGACATAAACGAGATTTAAAATTCATCTATTCAGTGTTCAGGTGTAAGGTTGGGTCTGTTGCGCTGATCCTTAGACTCTATTGTAGATCTCTACAAACTTAAAATGCAAGACTTAAAAAGGAATACGGGGAATGAGGGATTAACGTTTTGTAGTTGGAATGTTAAAGGTATTAAACCGATAAAAAGAGGAAAAGTATTGGCACATTTAAAGGCAAGTAAAGCTGATGTAATTTATATTCAAGAAACTCACTTAAAAAAAGACGCTGAAAATAGGTTGAAAGCTAAATGGATAGATAAAATATATCACTCTTCTTTTACGCATAAATCAAGAGGTGTAGCAATATTAATTCGTAAAGGTACTTTATTTAAGCATACATCAACTATAACTGATAAAGATGGCAGATACATTATTGTGATAGGAGAATTAAACACAGAAAAAATGATTTTTTGTTAATATATATGGACCCAAATTTTGATAGTCCCATTGTTTTTTAAGAAAGTACTTAACAATATTCCGGAATTAACACAATATAATTTGATAATTGGAGGAGATTTTAATTGCACACTAGACCCTTACTTAGATACATCTACAAAGCAAAGGAAAAACTAAATCACATTCCAGTGACTTATTAAACGGCATACATGCAAACGACTAACATTAAAGATGTTTGGAGAACAGAAAACCCTACGGGACGAGAATACTCTTTTTACTCGCCAGTACATAAAACTTATTCAAGAATAGATTATTTTTTGGTGGATGCAAAAACGTATTTTCACTTACTTATGAATCCAAATATCATAATATTATAATTTCAGATCATGCGCCATTAACATTTAAAATTAAAATAAATGGCAAAACAGAAAATTCAGGACAATGGAAATTTAACCCACAAATTTAAAAAAATAAAACTACTCAGGAATATATCATAACTCAAATTAAGATTTTTTTTTGAAATAAATGATCAACCAGAAATATCTTGCTCCTTATTTATGGGAAACATTTAAAGCATATCTCCGGGGAATCATGATTTCTTCACAAGCATTCCATAATAAAAAGATTCGGAAGGAACAACAAGATTTGGAAAGGGAGATTAAGCAATTAGATATACAGAATGCAACAAAACCAGATATAATAATTACACAATAAAATTGCAGCATTGAAATATAAATTAAATAAAATATATACAGATCAAGTTGTAAAATTTTATCAACATACTAAACAATTACAGTTTGAATTTGGAGACAAACCCCAAAAATTATTGGCTCAACAATTAAGGAAAATTGAAGCTGAAAAAATTATCCATAGGATTAAATCACAAAACGGTGATTTATTAATACAAACCTAAAGATATTAATGAATGATTTATGCAATATTATAAAAACTTATACACTGCTAAAACAACAGTAAATAAAAACCAGAAATAGATGCATTTAAAAAAAAATGTGACCTGAAAGGATTGGATTTTACAAAATAGAGAATTACTAAATGCTGATATCTCAATAAAAGAAATCCAAGAATCTATTAGATCATTAAAAATGGTAAAAACACCGGGACCTGATGGTATAGGTTCGGAATTTTATAAAATATTTCATGATCATTATGGTTCCGCGTCTGAAATCATTATATGAACAGATATACACACAACAGAAATTACCAGACACGTTGAATGAATCTATTATAACACTTATACCCAAAATAAATAAAGACTTGGATGAACCAGGATCATATAGAGCAATAGCTTCTATTAAATACTGATCAAAAGATATTAACAAAATACTAGCACAAAGACTAAGTTCAGTCGTTAACAGAATTAATCCATCCCGATCAAACAGGATTTATAACCAAAAAGATTATTCCTCCATACAATTTAAGACGGTTATTTAATATTATATATTCGAAAAGAATGTGATAAAAAAAGATTTAGTAGTCATTTTCGCTTGATGCAGAAAAAGCTTTTGATCAAGTGGAATGGCCTTACCTATTTTCGGTTATGGAAGCTTTCAAATTGGGAGAGAAGTTTACTACTTGGATTAAATTGTTATATGCAAATCCAATATCTAGAATAACAACAAACCGAATGTTATCAACTAAATTCAGTTGATCTCGAGGTTGTAGACAAGGTTGTCCTTTATCACCTTTATTGTTTGCGCTCGCAATAGAACCTCTCGCCCAGAGGGGTGAGATTACACCCGGAAATACATGGATATGATACTGGATACCAAAAATAAAATCTCCTTATATGCGGATGATGTTATTACTTTACATCACTGAACCAGAAACAAGTATCCGAAATTTGCTAAAACTAATAACGGAATTCGGATCTCTCTCAGGATACAGTATCAATTGGAATAAAAGTGAACTCATGCCAATAACGGTGCTTAATTTACATATATTACAACAATCCCTTTTAAGATAACAAACGAAAATATTAAATATCTTGGGATTTTCGTTACAAAAAGATTTGACTCTTTATTTAAATTTAATTTCCTCCATTATTGAATAAATTAAATAAGAATATTTTATACTGGAAAGCTTACCTATTTCAATGTTAGGTAAAATTAATGCAATAAAAATGATTTTTCTCCCACAATTATTATATCTATTTCAATTAATTCCGATATATCTCCCTAAAAATTTTTTCAAAAAAGTAGATTCTCTAATTACTAACTTTATCTGGGATTACAAGAGCCATAGAATAAATAAAAACATTTATGTAAACCTAAAATAAATGGAGGATTAGCATTACCAAATCTTATGTTTTATTACTGGGCAGTCAATATTAAAAATATGAATTTTTGGCTAGAAGAAATAGATAATAAACCAAATTGGTTAAATATGGAAAAAGAAGATTGTTCTCCATTTGAAATTAGCTCTATAATATTTGCTAACACTAACGTAGCTAAGAAAATTTATAGTGAAAATCCGATAATAGAAAACGGAATCCGCATCTGGAAACAAATAAAGAAAACATTAAAACTAAAATTTATACCATTAGGTCTTACCATCGCCAATAATCTTACGTTCAAACCTTCAATGATGGATAAGCTTTTTTACAATGGAGAAATAAAGGAATTTCTAAGATGGGTGATCTTTATAAGGAAAACTCTTTTCTCTCATTTCAAGAGTTACAACAAACTTATGGACTACACAATAAGGAATATTTTAGATATTTACAAATCAGAAATTATGTTTCTGCAAATACACAAGAACTTAGAAATAGAAAGACAGAAATTTTAGATGAATGCTTGAATAAACACCCAAATACGGAAAAAATGATATATATATATACAATATTTTATTGGAAAGTGATGTCCCATCAACAGAAATACATAGACAGTCTTGGGAAAATGAATTAGGCCAAATTATAAGACCAGTATTATATGGGATGAAAATTTACAACATATACATCATTGTTCGTTAAATGCTAAACATTCCCTTATACAGTTTAAAATACTACATAGATTACATTATTCCAAATCTAAATTACATAATATTTTCCCCAAAATATCTTCTATATGTGATAAATGTCAAATCTCAGAAGCAAATTTGTCACACTCATTCACTAACTGTATAAAAATTGTAAAATACTGGAATGAAATATTTAAGATAATTTCGAATGTTGTCAATATAACTTTGACTCCTGATCCAAAGTTAATAGTACTTGGAATACTTGAAACTGACCAACTAATAACAATGAACCAAAGAACTTTTATCGACTATTGTTTAATAATTGGGAAAAAATTAATATTAAAATTTTGGAAAGGCCCTACATCCCCAACAATCAAAATGTGGAACATAGAAATGTCGGAGACATTTCATCTGGAGAGAGATTGAGGCTTGTCCTAATGGACAGGTTAGATCTCTTCAGAGGGATTTGGTCTCCATATATTAAATATTATACAGGGTCATAATGGTTCGGCGCGAGGACTTGACTGAGACCTGAATATTTGAATAGATGAAGAAATATATATAATAAATCATGAATATATCTCCAAGGACGGATTAATGAGTAATATTCCATTCTCCATCAAACTTTTCACACTTTTTCTCTCTATCTTTTCATACATATAAAAAATTAGAAAAAAGTATAGAAACACATAATCTTAAATTTTTAATATCAGTACGAATATAAATATCACTAACTTTATGAAAGTATTATTGGTATCAATGTATTTTCAATTATCAGAGACAATACAAATATTATCAACAGTATGAGTATATTACTAATATTATGAATGTATTACTAGTACCATGTATTCTCAATTATATAAAATAGTAAGATTAAACGAGAACTTACCAGTTCGAAGTTTGATCGTTATTTTATGAGGAGTTACGATGAGGGATTACGTGAAGAACCCGCCTCACGCTGGCAAACGGCATACTTCAAAGCAGCGGCATGAAAAACACAGAACACCAAATAGCCAAAGTAACATAGTAAGGCTCATAATAGACTTAGAACTACCAGATTGATCATTTATTTTATGAGGGTGGGAGTGGAGGGCACGTAATCCCTCATCGTAACTCCTCATAAAATAACGATCAAACTTCGAACTGGTAAGTTCTCGTTTAATCTTACTATTTTACTTCGGAGTCACGTGAGTGACTACGTGAAGATTTTAAAGCTTTCTGTGTTTTTTATGTCGTAGAATTAATCAATACGACAGTCCGGCTAAGTAAATACATACATGAGAAACCAGACTAATATTAGTTCTTTCCATAATTAACTTTTTAATGGTTTAAAGAACATATAATAACCCTCCTTATATCCGAGGGAATGATTACAAGTGATAAAAGATATAAGTGACTACATAACTTGGTTATAGTAATCAATAGTATACAAAGCAGATGATTATATTGATCCCAACACCGCGTGGCCAAAACTTGTCATAGTGTGAACAGGTTTATTGTAGAACTTTGAAAAAGTTTCTTCTTTACTCCACCCTGCGATTTTTAAAATATGCTCGAGTGGTACGTCCCGCACCTTCGCCGCGGACGTAGCTGCAGCCCTGGTGGAGTGAGATTTGAAACACATCAGTGTCTACTCCTGCTAAAAGCAACACCTGTTTCAACCATTTTGAGATAGTTTGAACTGAAGCTTTTGTGTGTGGCTTTTTATGCGTAATCATCAATGTTTTTTCATTTCCTCGAAGAGTTTCAGTAACTTTAACATATTGATTCAAATGTTTAACCACACACAAAGTAGGATCAAATAGGATAAGCTTGAAAGGTTACCTTAGCTCCAGATCTCCCTGGTCTGCTTTGTTTGATCAGATCGTAAACATAGAACACAATGTTATCTGTAGTCACATGCATACAGTCTAAACGCAACATTTGTAAAGTTTGCACTCTTTGAGCTGAAACCAATGATATTAACATTATTAATTTGAATGTGAATCTTTCCAATGACAATCCTTCAATTGGAGTCCACTGTCTAAGTAAGGTAAGTACAATGCTCACATCCCAAATCTCTGTGTATCTAGGTTTGGGTGGATTAATGTTAAAGATTCCTTTCATGAATCTAGATATTAGTGGATGTGATCCAATTGATTTCTGGTCAGACATAAGTCCTAAATAAGATGATAAGGCACTGCGTGCAGTGTTAGTGGCACTGTAACTTAAATGTTGCTCAAAATGCAATTTAGCAAGGAGCTCCAATACATTTTCCATGCAATATCACAGTATCACAATATCAAACATGCAATATTCACCGTATCATAAGAAATATTTGACGGTGTGCAAAATTCTTCCCATTTCTTAATATGTGTCATATATTGTTTTTGTGTGTTATCTCGCCATGATGCGACTATAACCTCCATAGTTTTGTCCGACAATCCCAGCTCCTGTAGTGGTCTGGTCAAAACCTGCAGATTAATAAATTCATATATGCATATAATGCATAAATTTCTTTGGTTACTGGATTAATCAAAATATCACTACAGTTAGGAATTGACATATATGGTTCTTTAATCATATTCAGCATTAATGGGAACCAAGGTTGTGTTGGCCAATTTGGAACTACCAACAATCCTGTGGCAGAATCTTGTTCTATTTCCTTCAGACATTGCTGAACCAAAGCAAAAGGTGGAAAAGCATAAAAGAACATATTCCCCCAGTTCAATGAAAAAGCATCTACTGCTACTGCATCTGGATCGTGTTCCCAAGACACATATTTAGGCAATTGATGATTAAGCCTTGATGCAAACAAATCAATTTCTGGTAAACCAAATTGAGTTACAATATTCTTAAATATTGCTGGATTAAGCATCCATTTTGTGTTATCTTTAAATATCCTTGATCTTTTATCTGCCACCACATTGTCTTTACCTGGAATGTAGTTTGCTGAAATCCAAATTTGGCGATCAATACACCATTGCCATATTTCATTGACCAGACAATCACATGATACTGATCTGACTCCCCCATGTGATTAATATATGCAACAGCCGTTTTATTGTCTAACTGTATTAATACATGTAGACCCTTTTTTGAACAGCAATATGCTTTTAGACCATAGAAAGCACCCAATAACTCTAAATAGTTAATACCATAAGTTTGAAGAAACGTTTCTTCTTGGACTTTCCATCTACCTCCACAACTGGAGGATGAATCTGTTACCCCCCCCCCCCCCCCATCCGAGAGCATTAGCATCTATTTATAAACAATTTCAGGCTGTTTAATCAGAATGTTTTTAGCAGCTTGTGGGATATTTTTAACCCACCATGGTAATTCCAACAAAAACTTATTTTGTTAATTGCATAGGCCTATCAAAGTGGCCTGCCCTCTCTTTGAGAGCTCTTATTGTGTCCCTTTGAAGATTTTGATAATGTAATGGACCAAATTCTACTGCAGGAAATGCTGCTACTAGTTTACCAATAGTTTTCGCTACTTTTCGGATGGAAGGATAAGTTTGTGAATGAGATTATTACAAGTCACCAAAAATCATCAACTTTATCTTTGTTGGTAAAGTATTAACATAGTTTCTGAGTTAATTACAAACTCCAAATAGTTAATTGATTGTGCTGGCTGCAGCTGGAATTTAATTGGATGAATCAAGAACCCTAGCTTTAACAAAGCTTTTGTACTGAAAACTAATTCTCAGCTGACTCTTGATTGCCATAAATGATTAGAAAGTCATCGAGATAAGCCATAACAATGTGTTTTTGTACTCTTAATTGGGCTAAAACTGGTTTCAACAGTTTAGTAAAGAGCCTGGAAGCTGAACTCAATCCATTTGGCAAAGCTTTAAACTGCCATAATTGTCCCAGCCAATTAAATTTTAAGTACCTCCAGAAACTGATGTATTGGTACAGAATAATAGGCGTTTTCCAAATCAATCGTAGCCATATAACAACCTGCTGATATTAAATATCTTGCAGTATTAAATGTTTCCATTTAAAAGTTTGTATTCTACCACTTATTTAGATCTGTAAGGTCCAGAATAATTCTGCAATCACCATCTTTTTATGTCTTTTGAAATATCTTAGACACAATTGATGCTCGTGTTCATAAGTTTTTTCAATAACCCCTTTTCAGATAATTTGTCAATTTCCACATTAATCTCTGCTTTTCCAATTGCAGTAAACACGAAAGCATAGGCAGGTTTATCTGTACTGGAGGATTAACCCCTTCTTTAAATGTAATAGTGGCTCCTGAAACTGCTTGTAAAAAATAAACCGATCAGAAATAATAGTAAGCCAGTCTTTATAAAACTTTTGTAATCTCCCTCCAACTGGAGATTAATCCGCAGTTTCTTTAAAGATAGAACAAGTCTTTAATACCTCTCCATATGAACGTGGTGGTCTCCTTTTCCCCGAATACGGGTAAGTATTGGGCTGTGCAGTACAATAATATTTCCTTGACATATTTCTGCCTTTATTTCCAAAATCAAATCCCCTTCTGGGCGAAAAATACCTTTTTTGTCCTAAGACGAAGGTTTCATGCAGTTAAAATTTTTAGCTTCTTCATCCAATTTTTAATAATTTAGGCAGATTTACTCCAAACAGATAACCAGGAGCTTGAAAACCACTTGCTCGAACCACACAAGCTTGCAAACCTTGGGTGAAATATGGGGCCGAATAGCCATTTTCCTCATACAATAATTTCATAGAAAGAATTTGCACAATAGGCCCTCTTTTTTAAACTTATCCATCTCCCCAAAAGCCATAATGGCAGCAGAATAATTTGTGAGGATTTTTGAACCTCACTTCTTGAGCTCTCATATTTGGGGTCATGGATGCCCATATCAACGGATAAACCGTAGGCACTTTCAATGAGGCACAATTTCCTGTGCGTTTATAATTCTGATGTTTCAATCATCACAGAATCATGAAGTTGGTGAGATACCATATATTAATGTTGGCAGCTAGGTTTTCTTCCATAGCCTCACCACTTCCTTCATATATAGCAAATTCTTTTGCTATCTCAGGCACATTTGGCCTTTCTTTTATTTTGTGGTGTGTTTTCAAATGCAAATCACCATCAGCAGGGTCTGCCTTCTGCAGCCCTAAATCAATTGGGATTTCATCCCATGAGACTTCCTTCGGCCCAAATCCTGGGTCCGGAGTTCCAACTCCCAATTAGGCCCACAGCCATATCAGAATAATTAAACCCCTCAGGGCTTTTTTGGGAACCTTCTGGGTACTGTGACCCTAGTCTCATATTTTTTTGGAGAACTTTCTCCATATGCTCCATTATTAGTTCCATATAGTTTAATTATCTGGAGGACTTTCAGTATCAGAGTCATCAGAACCACGGGCCTCTCAGATTTCTTTTACATTTTTAGGAGCATTTCTCTCCGTGTTATAACTTCTGGAGAATCTAGAACTCACTAACGGGTATATCAGCGGCCACCGGTATCGGAACCGGATCCGCACTAGCTTTTTTCCCGTATTTTTATTTTCACCCCGGGAAGCTCTTTTTACCCGCGAATTTTCTTTGCCGATTTCTCCATTTCTTTCATTTAATCTGTGCTAAACAGCACTTTAACGTGACTCTGACTTTTTATTTTACTTTATTTTTACTGCTGGACCCACCCAGCGTACGCTAAAAAACATCCCGACTTTGCTGCACTTACCTGCGGGGCCGTTCCGACCGCTGCGAGGAGCTGCTCCTTACTGCAGCTCCTCCTTCCGCCGTCAGCGTCGACGTAATGCCATTTGCCAGCGTGAGGCGGGTTCTTCACGTAGTCACTCACGTGACTCCGAAGTAAAATATATAATCTTAAAATTTATAATCAATAATAATACAAATAATATTAATAGTACAAATATATCATTAATATCATGTATTTTCATCATTGTAAAATAATGTACTTTGTTATTATTTTGTTTCTATAATAAAAAAATTAAAAAAAAAAAAAAAAAAAACAGCTGGGAAGAAACGTTCCCTGAATCAGGAGGTGTGTTTTCACACTTCTATACCTTTTGGCTGATGGGAGAGGGGAGACGATGTAGTCGCCAGGGAGTGACTCATCCTTGATTATGCTGCTGGCCTTGCCGAGGCAACGTGAAGTATAAATGGAGTCAATTTATATTAAATGAGTTAATAGAAGGGAGGTTGGTTTGTGTGATAGTCTAGGCTGCGTCCACAATTCGCTGCAATTTCTTACGTTCTTGGATGGAGCTTTCAGTTTAGCTTAGAGATAGAGTGCGGAAACAGGCCCTTCGGCCCACTGGGTCCAGGCCGACCAGCAATCCCCACACATTAACACCATCCTACACGCATTAGGGATAATTTTACATTTATACCAAGCCAATTAA
This sequence comes from Okamejei kenojei, assembly GCA_035221665.1. Classification (NCBI taxonomy): domain Eukaryota; kingdom Metazoa; phylum Chordata; class Chondrichthyes; order Rajiformes; family Rajidae; genus Okamejei; species Okamejei kenojei. The sequence goes on along the minus strand of CM069146.1, from coordinate 23,595,231 downwards.
CCTACAAACCCGCATGTCTTTGGAGGGTGGGAGGAAACCGAAGAAATCGGAGAAAACCCATGCAGGTCAACGAGAGAACATACAAACTCCGTACAGACAGCACCCATAGTCAGGATCGAACCCGTGTCTCTGACGCTGCAAGGGAACAACTCTACCACTGCACCACCGTGCCACCAAACTTCAGGTCTTCTCCTTTGCCTGTCATTGTCCTTGGAACACAGTCGTACACGCTCATCAAGAAATGATGCAAGATCAAGGCCTAAAGTTGTACTGAATTCTGCAAAGTCAATTTTATTCGTCACATGCACCCGAAGGTGCAGTGAAATGAATTTGCCAGCAACGATACACTTAAAAAACTCACAATACACAATAAAAATTAACACAAACATCCGCCACAGCATTCTTCACTGTGGTGGAAGGCAACAAAGTTCAGCCAGTCCTCCTCCTTTGTTCACCCATGGTCGGGGACATAAACCCTCCGTAGTCGCTGCTACGGGCGGCTGGATGTACAGGCCCTCTCGTCAGGATGAGCAAAACTCCGACGTCGGGACGGTCAAACACACTCCGTGGCTTGGAGGTCCCGAATCAGCACTTTCCTACCGGAGACTGCAGCTTCAGGATGTTATAGGCCGCAGGTCGGCGGTAGGAGCTGTATTCTGGCGATCCCCGGCAAGGGATCCCAGGGTCCAGATGGTAAGTCCACGCCACATTCGCAGCTAGAAGCTCCGCAGACCGCGGCTTCAGGATGTTATAGGCAGCGGTCCAGCGGTCGGAGCTCTTCACTGGCAATCTCCGGCAAGGGATCCCAGACTCCAGATGGTAAGTCCACCCCGCGCCAGTGGCTAGAAGCTCCGCTCACCACAGCCCCCACGGTGCCAAAGTCACCAGGAGCACACCTCTCTGGTGGCCCCCGGCAAGGGTTCGCCTGCTCTGCGATGGAAAAAGTCCATGCTGCGTCCACTGCTGAAGCTCTTGGGCCCGACTCCAGGAAAGGCCGCTCCAATCCAAGCCGTCAGGCCGCGAGGGAGGCGACATGGAAAAAGTCGCCTCTCCGTGGAGGAGGCGACCGAAGACGCCCCTCCCCTCCCAACCACCCACCACACAAGACACACCAAGAGACCCCTAAACTAACATTAAAAAAAAAACAAAAAGTCGAAATAACGAACACGCTGCTGGCAGGGCAGCTGGCTCGCAGTGCTCCCACCGAACCGGATGCAGCAGAGGCCCAGGTAACTTGTTTTAATGTGAGACACTGACTTTTGAGAACCAGACCAGTGTTTAATGACCAGCTAGCTTAGGTTTAGGCTAATTATTGTCACATGTACCGAGGTACATGAAAAGCTTTGGTTTGCACGCTATCCTATCAGATCAGATAATACTATTAAAAAAACAATCAAGTTAAACTCAAGTACAATAGGTGGAGCAAAGAAGATACAGAGTGCAGAATATAGTTCTCAGAATTGTAGCTCGTCAGTTCCATAGGCAAATTCCAATATCCGCAATGGAGTAGAGGTGAATTGGACAGTACCTTCTTATTGTTATTACAACTGTTCAGAAGCATGAAAACAGAGGGGAAGAAGCTGTTCCTATGTCGGGGTATGTGTGCTTTCATGCTTCTCTACCTTCTACCCAACAAGAGCAGGGATAAAAAGGAATGAGTGGAAAAAGTCTTTGATCATGTTGGCTGCTTCTCCAAGGCAGCATGGTGTAAATAGAGGCAATGTAAACCTAAACTATTCCCTCCACATTGGCATTAGGCAAAATGGTTGATAAACATAGACTTAAACATAAACTTTCCATTCAACATCAAAAGGCTATAAGGGGACAAACAATGCTAATTATTACAACACAATAATTAAAATAAGGAAATATCTGAGTATTCCACTGCATGGATATCCATTGCCTGAGACACATTTCACTACTCTTCAGAAACGAGTACTTTCCGTGCAGTCATTATGTGGAAGATTATGAATTTTGCATTCTATTGTGTTCTCCAAAAGGATGACTTCCATTAAAGTTAGGATAACAACTCTCATTTTGGCGAGTGGCAAGCAAGGTTAGTTCGTATTTTCTTCCAGTGTTTGTTTTCTTGTTTTTATCTCACAGGTTTGACCTGCAATTTTTGCTATGAGTTGTTTCTTTCCCAGCTGATTTAACAGCAATAGAATTTGAATTGCTATTCTGCAAAAGTTCAACAAACTGTTTACTGAGATGAAAGAATTCACATTGCAAGTCAGATGTTTCACCTGGCAGATGTATTTATGTCTATCATTGAAGGGAAGCAGAACAGAGCTGAAATTAACATTATTGTTTTGTTTGCTGCAACCAAGCTAAGTGAGATAAATGAAACATAATTTAAATAACCTCGTAGTTCTTGAGCTGACAAAGCCTCCACACATTGCAAATGATTGTCTTGGATTTTATACATGTGGATGAAAATCTAGTCTGGTAATATTTTTTAATCAACTATGATATGCAATCTAGACCTGAAGCCCTGTCCTTGGAGTAATCATAGTAAGCAGTCTCTCATGCGCATGGACATGGTCATCTATATTTTTCTGTACAAAAAGTACAAAATACTTGTGGTGCATACTTTCTGCCCTTCATCTCCAAGGCAAAGTCATGAGACACAATGGAATAATTTCCACTTGCCTGGATGAGAACCACTTTAACAACACTTAAGTAGGTTTATGCCACCTCTGAGATGAATACCACCTATCCCAAATTTAGTTTAGTTTATTGTTACGTGTCCCGATAAAATACTTTCTCCGGTGCATCAACAAAAGTCAGTGAGAGTTGTTGAGGACTTGCCAAACTTCCTAAAGTCTTCTAAGGAAGTAGAGGCGTTGGTGTGCTTTCTTGGCCATTGCTTCGATATAGCTAGTCCAAGACAAGTTGGTGGTGATATTTACTCCTAAGAACTTGAAGCATTAAACTATCTCTGCTTTAGTGCCGTCAATGCAGGCAGCGGTACGTTTACTGCTTTGCTTCCTGAGGTTGATCACTATCTCCTTTATCTTGCTGACATTGAGAGAAAGGTTGTTGTCTTGAAACCAGGTTACGAGTGTCTTAATCTCCTTCCCGTACTCCGTCTCGTCATTTTTTAATATCCGGCCCACTGTGGTGGTGTTGTCCGCAAATTTGTAATGTGAGTTAGATTTGTACTTGGCTGCACAGTCATGGGTGTATAATGAGTAATGAAGGGGACTGAGAACATATTCCTGTGGAGGACCAATGTTTGGAATTATGGTTTAGGATGATTTGTCACCTATCCTTGTTGATTGTGGTTTTCTGGTCAGGAAGTTGAGAATCCAGTTGCAGAGATGAATGCCGATTACAAGTTCCATGAGTTTGGGGATGAGATAATGGCATTGAAAGCAGAGTTCTTATCAATGAATGGAAATCTAATGTGGATGACACTCTTATCCACGTGTTCCAGTGATGAATGTAGGGCCAGGGAGATGGCATCAGCAGTGGACATGATGGTGGATGTCAAGGCCACTGGACAGTAGTCGTTAAGGCATTAGATCTTGCTTTTCTTCAGCACCGGGATGAAAGTGATCTTCTTGAAGCAGGTGGGTACCTCCGAATAGAGCAAGGAGAGATTAAAGATGTTTGTGACTACTCCCGCTAGTTGATCCATGCAGTTCCCAAGGACTCAGCCACGGACTCCATCCAGGCCATTCTCCATTAGCCACCCTAAACATTCATCTCACCAACAGCAGCCTAAAGTAGCTACATTGTGTTCAACCACCAAAATCTACTGTAGTTACTCACTCAGGCTATTCTGATAGCCTGATGTTTTTGATTCCCTGGGTAAAAGACCTGCATTCACCTTATCTATTCCACCCTATCTATTTCTTTTTGATTTTGGCCTTAAATTGTATCTTATTATTTTTCCTTACTCTGACTCTTTGCTGATACATTCTTATGGTTGTATGTTTTGACCCTTCCTGTTATACTCCCTTTCCCTTTGCCTTCTAAAATATCATCTAATCTGAACTTTACCTTTTAATTTCCTGTCTAGCTTTCTTCCTTTCTGATTCTGCCCTCAGGTTCCCATTCCTCTAGTAGATTTAGATTTCTATCTTATTTTAATCACAGTATGTTTATAGCTATTTGATGTTCAAAAGTACTGGAAACTCGTTCAATGTTTGGTTCTGCCTGAATCCCAATGACCTTCAAGAGAGGCCACAGAATTCAACGACTGAGAGTGGGCAGAGAGAAATGGGAACTAGCAAAGGTTTTTCCTTCTTTTGTCTTATATTGCTCTGTCTTTCTATGTTTAAAATTACATTCCTCAGTTTTTCTTTTGTATTTTGTAGCTCCTGTATCTAGAATGATATTCATGCTTTGGAGCATTGTGGACTGGGCACTATTTAAATGTGCTTGCATTTTTTCTGGCATAATGTACTTATGTTGATCAAATAACCCATACTTCTTCTGTACACATTTCTCAAGCAAGTGTAAGTATACATTGGAACTCTTAAAAGCACGATGCTTCTGTCTGCATGGACCAAAGTATTCTCGAACATCTTGAGTTTTAAATATTAAGTCCAGGTTTTTTCCATCAAGGAGTGGTTTTTTGCATCCATAGCATATCTTTGGCTTCCATTTCAACTCAGAGAAGATGACAACTTCAAATGTTTTTCCTTGCATTTCTGAAAAAAAATGCAGAAAGATATGATGTCAATAACATAGACGTAGCAGATCAGCTTACAATTTAAAGAGCTAGTATGGATGATTCATTGCATTCATTCCACATTACTGCCTACTTTCCACAGGAATAACTATTTTTTCACCCTTTTCCTTCATCCACATATTCAAACACATAATGAAAGATAGCCATGGTTTCTGCCTCAACTGATGATACTGGAAGCAATATCCACAACCTCATAAATCAGCATTAAAAAAATCTTAGAACTTTATGTTCTAAATCCTTTACATTTAATCTTGCGTCCCTCAACCATTATATGATTTCTTCTTCTCTGGCCAATTATTTTACAATTGACAAAATAATTCCAGTATGCTGCAAAGTAATATGTGTTCTGTCAGACAAAGACCCAGCCTTGAAAGACTTTCATTGTTTGTATTTGTTCATTGAAGGTGGTATTTTCAATCTCTTCTGCACCATTGTGCAGACAGCCTTGTGATGTGTAGAGGTATATAATTGCACAATAATGAAGAGGCAGCCAAAGTAATTTTATGTTGCTTACAGTAGATTTCCTAATGATTGCACTATTACGTCAGCCAATCCTATATAAATATAAAATTAGATTTGGCATTAGCTTTCTCTCTTTGGGATCAGTTCCACATGCCTATTATGATGAGCATGAAGTAGCTCTAATTTTATATTTGTGCTATCATAAAGAGATGACCAGAAATTTTTGATCAAGTTCAGTCATGATAGGTCAAATGGCTTAATGCACCTTGTACATTAAAGTTAAAGGCAATTATAGTTCATCAGCGTTGGACCTCAATCCACATGTAGGACATGAGAATGGTCATCCACATGTAGGATGACCATTCTCATGCCTACAGTAACTTTTGAAGTTGTAGAGGTCCATACTAGCTCTGGACCTGGCCATCCCACAAAGCGGAAAGGTCTATGAGTGCCAACCAGGCTGCAGGCAATGGATTACAATGACCCTTTTGCAGCTCAATGCTGTCAAAGTTTATTGAATTGCATTTAAAAATCTCTTATGTTCAGAGACAATTAAAAAAAAGTTAAAACATGAAATAAGTGAATTTAAAAACATTAATGTTAAGTAAATCAAGGAAAAAACAAAACCATTTATCTGCACTTTTCAAATCAACCTTCGTGTTTGTTTTCTAGGTCTGCACAAAACTTGAGAGTCTTCAATTTACAACGGGTGTTTAATGCTTCACTCAATGCTGGCAGCAAGACAAATCAAAAATGGCTGAACACACAGAATCTGACTGCCCACTCACACTGTCTACAGACAGGATAAACAATATACAAAACATCTCCCTGTGCAGCCCAACTGCTGCACGGGAGGAGCAACAGGTCCTCCCATCCCTCACAGTCCACCAAACATCACATTCCCCCTTTCCAGTTTGAACGTCCCCATTTGGCTGGACCTCGCTTCACTCTTTTTTTCCAGCCTTTTTTGTGTTTCACAACTCTTGTTAAAGGCTCAGAATCAACAAAGTTTTCCTCAGTGTTCTCTTTTGAAGAGATATCAGTATTTGCTTTATCTGTATGCTGTTCTTTCTGCACTTGGCTGTAGTTTATCTCGGCGGTCAACAGCGTTTTGTATGCGAACACGATTGGTTCTTCCTTGCCATTCGGCGTTGTTTGTGAGATTACAGCTCCATGACCATATGGCGATGCATCGGCGGCCAGCGAGATCGGCTTCGATGGGTCATAGTGGACCAAACGCATCTTCTGGGCGAGCATCTCCTTCAACCTGGTAAATGCGTGGTCACACTCTTTGGACCAGTGCCATTCGACATCCTGTTTTTGCAGGTTGTTCAATGGTGTGCACAAAGTCGAAAGTGCCGGTACGAACTTGCCGTAGTAGTTCACCTTGCCAATGATGCTTTTAAGCTGTTTCACATTTTCAGGCATCGGCAATTTCACAATGGTGTCCACTCTTTCTTCCGATGGCTTCAGACCACTTGCCGAGGTCACATGTCCGAGATATGTGACCTGTTGTCGGAAGAATGCGCACTTGTCGTGTTTGTTCAGTGCCGTGAGGACCTGTTTTAGGTTCTGCAGGTGTTCTTCCTCTGACCGGCTGGTGACAATTAAGTCATCCAGGTAGGCAGCTACGTATGGAATCCTGGCAACCAGATTGTCGACCAGTTTCTGGAAGATGGGCAGCGCCGATGCCGGTCCAAACCACAATCGGTTGTGTCTGAACAATCCCTTGTGAGTGTTGATCACGAGCAGGTTTTTTGTCTCGTCATCCAGTTCCACTTGGAGATACTTGTTGAACATATCCAATTTCGAGAAGTACTGTCCTCCTTGCAGCTTGAGGAACAGCTCGTCCACTCTTGGTATGGGGTGTTGATCAATGTGCAATTGGGGGTTTACGGTCACTTTGTAGTCGCCACAGATGCGCACCTTGCCGCAAGGCTTCTGAACGACAACTATGGGCGTGGCCCATTCTGAATGGTCCACATAGTCTTTGAGTATGAGCCGTGCTTTCATCTTTGTGCAATGTCCGAGCCAGGTGCGAAAACGGCCGGAAACTGATCAAGAACCTTCTGCAGGTTGTTATATACAAATCCAATAGCTAGAATAACAACAAACCGAATGTTATCAACTAAATTCAGTTTATCTCGAGGTTGTAGACAAGGTTGTCCTTTATCACCTTTATTGTTTGCACTCGCAATAGAACCTCTCGCCCAGAGGGTGAGATTACATCCGGAAATACATGGATATGATACTAGAGACACTAAAAATATAAATCTCCTTATATGCGGATGATGTATTACTTTATATCACTGAACCAGAAACAAGTATTCGAAATTTGTTAAAACTAATAACGGAATTCGGATCTTTCTCAGGATACAGTATTAATTGGAATAAAAGTGAACTCATGCCAATAACGGTGAATAACTTACATATATTACAACAATTCCCTTTTAAGATAACAAACGAAAATATTAAATATCTTGGGATTTTCGTTACAAAAAGATTTGACTCTTTATTTAAATTTAATTTCCCCCCATTATTGAATAAATTAAATAAGAATATTTTATACTGGAAAAGCTTACCTATTTCAATGTTAGGTAAAATTAATGCAATAAAAATGATTTTTCTCCCACAATTACTATATCTATTTCAATTAATTCCGATATATCTCCCTAAAAATGTTTTCAAAAAAGTAGATTCTCTAATTACTAACTTTATCAGGGATTACAAGAGCCATAGAATAAATAAAAAACATTTATGTAAACCTAAAATAAATGGAGGATTAGCATTACCAAATTTTATGTTTTATTACTGGGCAGTCAATATTAAAAATATGAATTTTTGGCTAGAAGAAATAGATAATAAACCAAATTGGTTAAATATGGAAAAAGAAGATTGTTCTCCATTTGAAATTAGCTCTATAATATTTGCTAACACTAACGTAGCTAAGAAAATTTATAGTGAAAATCCGATAATAGAAAACGGAATCCGCATCTGGAAACAAATAAAGAAAACATTAAAACTAAAATCTATACCATTAGGTCTTACCATCGCCAATAATGTTACGTTCAAACCTTCAATGATGGATAAGGCTTTTTTACAATGGAAAAATAAAGGAATTACTAAGATGGGTGATCTTTATAAGGAAAACTCTTTCCTTTCATTTCAAGAGTTACAACAAACTTACGGACTACACAATAAAGAATATTTTAGATATTTACAAATCAGAAATTATGTTTCTGCAAATACACAAGAACTTAGAAATAGAAAGACAGAAATTTTAGATGAATGCTTGAATAAACATCCAAATACGGGAAAAAATGATATCATATATATACAATATTTTATTGGAAAGTGATGTTCCATCAACAGAAATATATAGACAGTCTTGGGAAAATGAATTAGGCCAAATTATAAGACCAGAAATATGGGATGAAAGTTTACAACATATACATCATTGCTCGTTAAATGCTAAACATTCCCTTATACAGTTTAAAATACTACATAGATTACATTATTCCAAATCTAAATCACATAACATTCTTCCAAAAGTATCCTCTATATGTGATAAATGTCAAAACTCAGAAGCAAATTTATCACATTCATTCACTAACTGTATAAAAATTGTAAAATACTGGAATAAAATATTTAAGATAATTTCGAAAGTTGTCAATATAACTTTGACTCCTGATCCAAAGTTAATAATACTTGGAATACTAGAAACTGACCAACTAATAACAATGAACCAAAGAACTTTTATCGACTATGGTTTAATAATTGGGAAAAAATTAATATTAAAATTTTGGAAAGGCCCTACACCCCCAACAATCAAAATGTGGAACACAGAAATGTCGGAGACACTTCATCTGGAGAGATTGAGACTTGTCCTAATGGACAGGTTAGATCTCTTCAGAAAGATTTGGTCTCCATATATTAAATATTTACAGGGTCATAATGGTTCGGCACGAGGGCTTGACTGAGGCCTGAATATTTGAATGGATGAAGAAATATATATAATAAATCATGAATATATCTCCAAGGATGGATTAATGATTAATACTCCATTCTCCATCAAACTTTTCACACTCTTTTTCTCTATTTTTTCATACTTTTATAAAAAATTAGAAAAATGTATAGAAACACATAATCTTAAATTTTTAATATCAATACGAATATAAATATTACTAATTTCATGAAAGTATTATTAGTATCATGTATTTTCAATTATATAAAATATATAATTTTAAATTTTAAAATCAATGATAATACAAATATTATTAACAGTATGAAAATATAATGAATATCATGAAGGTGTTACTAGTATTATGTATTTTCAATTATATAAAAATATGGTCCTACATTTCAAAATCAGTGACAATACAAATATTATCAACAGTACGAGTATATTACTAATATTATGAATGTATTACTAGTACCATGTATTCTCAATTATATAAAATACATAATCTTAAAATTTATAATCAATAATAATACAAATATTATTAACAGTACGAATATATAATTAATATCATGTATTTTCATCATTGCAAAATAATGTACTTTGTTATTATTTTGTTTCTATAATAAAAATATTTAAAAAAAAAAAAAAAAAAATAGAACCTTCTGCAGGTTATTCTCGCGCTTGCTGACCATTTGGCAATCCATGGTAGATGCCAATGCCATAGTTGATACATCATAGATCAAGGCGTTCATGTCAAGCTTGAAAGCATGGATCCAGTCGATGGCGCACAGGCATGTACCTTCTTTACCAAAGACGATCAGTGGCAACATCTGTGTCATAACATTACAGGGAACGGCGACAGTGCATTTGCCTTTCATGGGAATGGGCTGTCATCCGTATCCGAAAAGGCGGATGTTGGCCGGTTTCAGTTTTGGCGATCCGATCCTCTCCCAGATGTCCTGACCTACTAGCGACACAGCTGCACCAGTGTCCACCTGGAACTGTAGATCGATGTTCGAGACCCGCAGTGAAATCCTCGGCTTGTCAGTGATTGTAGACACCCCGAGCACTTCAGAAGGAATGGTCTCTGCGATTTGGTCGTCTGTGTTTTGCGCTTTCTTGCCCTTTCTCAGCTTTCCTACGGATTGACACACTGCCGGGAGATGACCTGTTCGGTAACAGGCATAACAAACGGACTCAATATACGGGCACTCACGGTGATGATGACCAGTCTAGCCGCACCGGTAGCAGGGTTTCGATCATCCCCCCACAGGAGGACGGCGCTTCTGAAACTGTCCCACTTTCTCCGGGTTTGCTCTGGGCCGATCAAGTGGTTTCTGGCGGGTTACACAAAATGCTGGAGAAACTCAGCGGGTGCAGCAGCATCTAAGGAGCGAAGGAGATAGGCGACGTTTCGGGTCGAGACCCTTCTTCAGACTGGTCAGGGATCAGGGAAACGAGAGATATAGACGGTGATGTGAGAGATAAAGAACAATGAATTAAAGATATGCAAAAAAGTATCGATGATAAAGGGAACAAGCCATTGTAAGCTGTTTGTGGTGTGAAAATGAGAAGCTAATGCGACTAGGGTGGGGGAGGGAGATAGAGATAGAGGGAATGCCAGGGGCTGAGGGAGAGGTGGGAGGGGGAGGAGACAGCAGGGGTTAACAGAATTGAGAAAATTCAATGTTCAAGCCCAAAGGATGCAGACTCCCCAAGCGGAATATGAGGTGCTGTTCCTCCAACCTGCGGTGTTGCTCACTCTGGCCATGGAGGAGGCCCAGGACCGAGAGGTCGGATACGGAATGGGAGGGGGAGTTGAAGTGCTGAGCGACCGGGAGGTCGGGTTGGTTTTTGCGGACCGCCAGGATGGTCTCCATCCCCCACCAGGACGGTCTCAAAGCCCTCCGGTTCTTCCTCGACCAGAGGAGCAACCCATACCCGTCCACTGACACCCTCCTCCGCCTAGCGGAGTTGGTCCTTACCCTCAATAACTTCTCTTTCGATTCCTCCCATTTCCTCCAAACACAAGGCGTAGCTATGGGCACACGCATGGGCCCCAGCTACGCTTGCCTCTTTGTTGGGTACGTCGAACAATCCTTGTTCTCGGCGTACCAGGGCCCCATCCCCGACCTCTACCTCCGTTACATCGATGACTGCTTTGGTGTCACCTCCTGCACCCACACACAACTGACTGACTTCATTCATTTCACCACCAACTTCCATCCGGCACTCAAATACACTTGGACCATTTCCGACATTTCCCTACCATTCCTTGACCTCACAATCTCTATTGCAGGTGATACACTCCTGACCGACATCCACTACAAACCCACTGACTCCCACAGCTACCTGGACTACTCTTCCTCCCACCCTGCTTCCTGTAAGGATTCCATCCCCTATTCCCAATTCCTTCGTCTACGCCGCATCTGCTCCCAGGATGAGGCGTTTCACATCAGGTCATCACAAATGGCCTCATTCTTCAGAGAACGGGGATTCCCCTCCCCCACTATTGATGAGGCTCGCACCAGGGTCTCCTCCATACCCCGCAACACTGCCCTCTCTCCCCATTCCCCCACTCGCAAACAGGGCAGAGTCCCCCTGGTCCTCACCTTTCACCCCACCAGCCGGCAAATACAACAGATAGTCCTCCGCCAGTTTCGCCACCTCCAACGTGACCCCTCCACCTGCCACATCTTCCCATCTCCCCCCCTGTCTGCCTTCCGCAAAGACCGCTCCCTCCGCGACTCCCTTGTCAATTCTTCCCTCCCCTCCCGCTCTACTCCTTCCCCGGGCACTTTCCCTTGCAACCGCAAGAAATGCAACACTTGTCCCTTCACCTCCCCCCTCCACTCCTTTCAGGGACCCAAGCAGTCCTTCCAGGTCCGACAGAGGTTCACCTGCACCTCCTCCAACCTCATCTACTGCATCCACTGCTCCAGATGCCAGATGATCTATATCGGTGAGACCAAGCGGAGGCTTGGCGATCGATTCGCCGAACACCTCCGCTCGGTCCGCAAAAACCAACCCGACCTCCCGGTCGCTCAGCACTTCAACTCCCCCTCCCATTCCGTATCCGACCTCTCGGTCCTGGGCCTCCTCCATGGCCAGAGTAAGCAACACCGCAAGTTGGAGGAACAGCACCTCATATTCCGCTTGGGGAGTCTGCATCCTTTGGGCTTGAACATTGAATTTTCTCAATTCTGTTAACCCCTGCTGTCTCCTCCCCCTCCCACCTCTCCCTCAGCCCCTGGCATTCCCTCTATCTCTATCTCCCTCCCCCACCCTAGTCGCACTAGCTTCTCATTTTCACACCACAAACAGCTTACAATGGCTTGTTCCCTTTATCATCGATACTTTTTTGCATATCTTTCATTCATTGTTCTTTATCTCTCACATCACCGTCTATATCTCTCGTTTCCCTGATCCCTGACCAGTCTGAAGAAGGGTCTCGACCCGAAACGTCGCCTATCTCCTTCGCTCCTTAGATGCTGCTGCACCCGCTGAGTTTCTCCAGCATTTTGTGTAACCCTCGATTCTCCAGCATCTGCAGTTTCTTCGTTAACACAAGTGGTTTCTGGCGTTGCGGACAAGTCTGACGAACTGTATGCACCTCCTGAGGGAGTTTCAACGCTGTTTCGCCGGCCATTTTGTACAGTTCTTTACTTAGCAGCTCGGCCATCTTAGCAGACTGCAGCACATTCTTCAATGAGGCGTCCGATTCCATGAGAATCGCCTGCTGGATGAATGCGTGCCTGCAACCCATGACCAGTCTATCCTGCAAAGCATTGTTTTGGCACTTTTCGCAGCATTGAGCTTTAAAATCACATGCCTTTGCCTTGGTGCGATGTTCGGCTAGAAAGTCGATGATCGATTGCCCTTCCTGTTGCACTGTCTGATAGAAATCAAGGCGAGCTGTTATGAAATGTTGACTTTCTTCGAAGTGCAGCTGCAAAGCTGTTGTGATTTCAGCATATGAAACTTAAGTTACTTCTTTTGTAAGTAAATTTTGAAGCAGCGCAAAAGTTTCTGGAGACATTGATGAACGCCTTCTTCACGTCAGTCGTAATTGCCATACTTTCAAAATAAAACTCAGCTCGCATTAAATACGACGACCACCTTTCTCGCTCGGCATCGAAACAATCGAATTTCCGAGACATGTTAGTTTGAGTACACTACAGAACTAAAAAAAATATACATATATATATATATATATTTTTTTTTTTTAATCGAAAAATAGGCTCTTATCTGGGTCTTTGGGCGCAATCCAAAGAATCTCACTTCTGACCACTTTTCGCAGCAATGAGCTTTAAAATCACATGCCTTTGCCTTGGTGCGAAAACGAACACAAAGTCTAAAATGGCTGCACACACAGAATCTGACTGCCCACTCACACTGTCTACAGACAGGATAAACTATATACAAAACATCTCCCTTTGTCCTGTGCAGCGCCACCTGCTGCACAAGAGGAGCAATGGGTCCTCCCACCCCACACTGGCCACCAATAAAATAAAACCAATGTAGCAATATGCAACAGCAATAGTTATTCCTAGCATAAAGGTTAAGGGCCAAATTCAAAGAGGATCCAACCATCACTCATATCCACCCCTGATCCAAATGCTGAGTCCATTAGTGGAGCACAAGATCAGATGCGCTGGAATCTTATGTCAATCTTGTCCCAGACTACCATGCTGGAATAAGCAGAGTGGAGGTCAGGAACACTCTGATCTATGAAGAGCATCTCAGCAGCAATTTGCTCCTCTACTGTAACCACGTACATTTTAGCCCATTGAATTTCTTTCAAGGATGAACAGTTTCTGTTTTTAGCTGTTGCTGAAATCACCTTGTACAAGAGAATCATACAGCAAAGAAATAAGAAACTACAGAGTTGTGTTTTAGATTAGTTATTAACATATAAGAAGATCAAATGGGAATTTTTCCAGATTTAAAAAAATCTTTACTAATTTTTTCTAATTCACCAACTTTTTATTTGCCTTTTCCAAAAAATTGGTTGGTATCTCAATAAATTAGAAAATGTTGTGATGCACCAGCAGGATTTGAAATAAATGTAATAAGTGAAATTTTACTATGACAAGGTTGGGCGAGAAGGCAATGAATACACTTGCAGGATTGTAATGTTCAGACATGCACATAAACAGCCAGGTTATTCCTGCACTACTCTTAAAACTGTACTCTCTGTATCTTATTGCACAACCTACAGAAACGATTTGTGTCACTTTTATCATAGTTAAATATTATCCATTCCACCAGCTTTCCAAGTCCATCATAATCATCCTCATTGTTCACCAGGTATCTTGAAGTGACTCCACATTTTTGAAATTGTTCCCAGTTTCCTTTTACCAAAAAATTGGTTGTTATCACGATGCAGTGGCTTGCAAAAGTATTCATACCCCTTGAACTTTTCCACATTTTGTCACGTTACAAGCACAAACGTAAATGTATTTTAATAGGATTTTATGTGATAGACCAACACAAAGTGGCGCATAATTGTGAAGTGGAAGGAAAATGATACATGGTTTTCAAATCTTTTTACAAATAAAATACTGAAAAGTGTGGCGTGCAAAAGTATTCAGCCCCCTTTACTCTGATACCTCTAAATAAAATCCAGTGCAACCAATTGCCTTCAGAAGTCACCTAATTAGTAAAGAGAGTCCACTTGTGTGTAATCTAGTCTCAGTATAAATACAGCTGTTCTGTGAAGGCCTCAGACGTTTGTTAGAGAACATTAGTGAACAAACAATGTTCCTTGGGCATCATGAAGCCCAATGTTCCTTGGGCATCATAAAGTTGTGGAGAAGTTTAAAGCAGAGTTAGGTTATAAAAAAATATCCCAAGCTTTGAACATCTCATGGAGCACTGTTCAATCCATCATCCGAAAATGGAAAGAGTATGGCACAACTGCAAACCTACCAAGACATGGCCGTCCACCTAAACTGACAGGCCTGGCAAGGAGAGCATTGATCAGAGAAGCAGCCAAGAGGCACATGGTAACTCTGGAGGAGCTGCAGAGATCCACAGCTCAGGTGGGAGAATCTGTCCTCAGGACAACTATTAGTCGTGCACTCCACAAATCGGGTATTTTTGGAAGTGGCAAGAAGAAAGCCACTGTTGAAACAAAGCCATAAGAAGTCCCATTTGCAGTTTGCCACAAGCCATGTGGGGGACACAGCAAACACGTGGAGGAAGGTGCTCTGGTCTGATGAGACCAAAATTGAAGTTTTTGGCCTAAATGCAAAACGCTATGTGTGGTGGAAAACTAACACAGCACATCTCCCTGAACACACCATCCCCACTGGGAAACATGGTGGTGGCAGCGTTATGCTGTGGGGATGCTTTTCTTCAGCAGGGACAGGGAAGCTGGTCAGAGTTGATGGGAAGATGGATGGAGCCAAATACAGGGCAATCTTGGAAGAAAACCTGTTAGAGTCTGCAAAAGACTTGAGACTGGGGCAGAGGTTCACTTCCAGCAGGACAACAACCCTAAACATACAGCCAGAGCTACAATGGAATGGTTTAGATCACAGCATATTCATGTGTTAGAATGGCCCAGTCAAAGTCCAGACCTAAATCCAATTGAGAATCTCTGGCAAGACTTGACAATTGCTGTTCACAGACGCTCTCCATCCAATCTGACTGAGCTTGAGCTATTTTGCAAAGAAGAATGGGCACAACTTTCAGTCTCTAGATGTGCAAAACTGGTAGAGACATACCCCAAAAGACTTGCAGCTGTAATTGCAGCGAAAGGTGGTTCTACAAAGAATTGACTCAGGGGGGCTGAATATTTTTGCACGCCACACTTTTCAGTTTTTTATTTGTAATAAAATTTGGAAACCATGTATAATTTTCCTTCCACTTCACAATTATGCACCACTTTGTGTTGGTCTATCACATAAAATCCCAATAAAATACATTTACGTTTGTGGTTGTAACGTGACAAAATGTGGAAAAGCTCAAGGGGTATGAATACTTTTGCAAGCTACTGTATATTTGAAAACATTTTAATACACAAGCAGGATTTACCAGTATGTTTCTTGGAGTATGTTTCCTTGTGTAAATAGGTGGGTTCCATCTTTATTGCTGTTGAGACCATTGTATCCTGATCACAGATTATTTTTCCTGCAAAATGTAAAAAAATATATTGATTTTGCAGCCTTTTGCAACATTCATAAAATTGTTTTGTACCTTGCATTATGCATAAAGTTCATTTTGGTATTTCCAGAATAATGATAAACTACGAGATATTGGATAAAGAATCATGAAAGCTACGAATTCCAGCATTGTAAGGAACATGTCTTGTTGCTAAATCTATCCCAAGGGCTGTGGGACAGACCTTAATGCTGGGCTTTCACTATGTAATGCCTCAAGTACTCAACTTGATCCAATTGCTGTTTGTGAATTCAAGCCCTTTACTGATACTTGACTGCGTAATACGAGGTGAACCACAAACAAATATTGAATAAGTGTTGTACAGTCAGAAATACCACAAATTGGATCAGCTGTGAAATGCTTATTAGATCTAACCATCTGCCATTTTTTGTGTATCTAACAATTGCACTCCAACTGGAAAATTAATTGGGACATTCTAAATAGATGCAATAAATATGCATGGTATTTCTTCACGTCTTTCCTCTGTTCCAACAATATACCGTTCAGCCAAAGTCCAGGAAGTGGAATTCCTGCGGGAACCATCTAAAGTTTTCTATTACCCTGAAGGACCATCAAATCATCATATAACATACCGAGTGCTGTTCTGCCCTTCAGGTTTGTGTTGTCCCTCTTCAAAAGAAGTACAGCCAGAACTATTCCTCTGCCTTTTCTCCATATGTCCACAAGCACATTTATTTAAATTACTCATTCAGTTCACTTTTGAGAGCCACGGTTGATTCTTCTTCCATCATTGTCTAAGGAACTGTATTGTCTAAGGAATTGCATTCCAGAGGCTGATTGTTAGCTACAGTATTGCTTCTTTTGCCAACCATGTTAGGTATATGTCTCAGGTTCTTTATCGTACCACCATTGGGTGCACTTTGCTTCCTTATATCTATGTACCCCTCTTTAATTGAAGCACTTCTAAAGCATTTTGCCATCTTACTGTGCTAAAGCTATAAATCCAGCTTCTTTACACTTTCCTTACCAAATAATCCATTATCCTTGAAGTCAAACTAATACATGTATTTTCCATCCTCTGGTTGGACATAGTATTCCACTGGCGTAAGTGGAATTTTACTAATACAAGGTTGGGCGAGAAAGCAATTAATAAATGTACAGGATTTTAATGTTTAGACATGCACATAAAAAGCCAGGTCTCTATTCCTGCATCACTCTTAAAACGATATTTTCTATATTTTATTGCATAACCTGCAGGAAAGTATCACTTCCCTTTTATCATAGTTACATTTTACCCATTCCACTGTCTTTCCAAGTCTATCAAACTCATCCTCATTGTTCACCAGATATCCAAGTCATGAAGTGACGCCACATTTTTAAAGAACTATTCACTCTCACTTTCTGTTCTTTGTGCCTTAGCCAAATTTTAATCCGTGAAGATTCAAGATTCAAGAGAGTTTATTGTCATGTGTCCCAGATAGGACAATGAAACTCTTGCTTTGCTTCAGCACAACAGAATAGAGAAGGCATTAAGTCACTATCCCTCTTATTCCAAGCCCGTCAACTTTGCTGGAGAGTCTGTTGTATATTCCCTGCCTATGGCATAGCAGGAGGCTATTCGTCCCACTTAGTATGCAAGCTCTCAGAGCGATCAATATCGATCCTATTTCCCCTTTTATTTTCTTGCAAACTCTTCATTCAGATATGCTCAGTAACATTCCCCTGGTTCTCCTGCCACACACCCACATAGAGAATTTGCAGTGGCCAATCAACCTAGTTCCTGGGAGAATGCATAAACTCCAAGAAGCAGCACTATAGGTTAAGATTGAACCTGTTTCACAGGACTTCTGAGGCAATGATGCTAGTGATTGTCTGGCCATTTGGAAATAAACATTGTCATCCCTTTAGTGAAACTGTAGTTGTTCTTTACAAATCTAAACTGATGTCCTTTAATTAATTCATACTTAGCCATGTGAATTTTAATCATGTCCCTATTAATTGCTTCTAAACATGTTCCAATTTAAACTGTTAAAGAAGGAACTGCAGATGCTGGAGAATCGAGGGTACACAAAAGGCTGGAGAAACTCAGCGGGTGCAGCAGCATCTAAGGAGCGAAGGAAATCAGGGAAACGATCCCTGACCAGTCTGAAGAAGGGTCTCGACCCGAAACGTCGCCTATCTCCTTCGCTCCTTAGATGCTGCTGCACCCGCTGAGTTTCTCCAGCCTTTTGTGTTCCTTCCAATTTAAACTGCATGTTTGTATTTGTTCAATTTATCCGTAATCAGTTTTGTGAATCAGTCATTCCTACGTCATGCCTGTACTGTGATATATACTTTAAGTAAATTCAGCCCCTCAAGTAGTTCCTTCTTATCAATTTTTAGCTAATCTAATGTGTCCATCTTTCCTCTGACTGCAGCAACATCTTCTTCCTTTAAAGAGACAGGTACACCGTACTCATTTTGTATTCCAGTCATGACCTCTGGTAATCAGTAGGTCCTTATTCACTTCCACTTTTTGTTGCTTGATATGCCCACAAATTATTTTCTGGTTCCCTCTTCAATTGGCTATTAGTCTGCTGAGAATGTTCCCGAATGTACCCTTCTTATTTTATTTTCCATTTTCCCTTTTTATAGACATCATATTTCTCATCTGTATTATCAACCTGACATGTGTTAATCAATGTCATGTGTGCAAACATGCTTGAGTTCCAGATCAAACTAAATTTCAAAGACAGAGTTACTTAAACATACCTGACTTTCAGTGACCAAATATTTGTAGATTTGCCTCCCACTAAGCACATAAAATCTTTTTAACTTCCCTTTGAAGACCTTTCAGTCTTATCATTCTAAACTGCATTCAAACCTATTGCCACAGTGGAACATCATGTTCAGTAAGCCTATATCCTGAGGCTATAACACCGTTACCAGTTCTCTGGTTCACAGTCTGCATATTACTCCACTGAAATTGTGGAATTTCTCCTAGGGAATTAACCCAATATATAATCCAGTTCTTTACAAGACAAGGTCAGTATGGACAAGTTGGGCCAAAGGGCCTGTTACCATGTTCTTTAGCTCTTTAGCTCTGATGCCATCCAATTAAAATTAAATTTACCTACTATTCTTTACCTCGTCCAAAACGGAATGAAAAATAGAATACATTTTTCTGTATCTGCAAAATTCTTCAATATTTTAATGCAATATTGAGGTGCTGAGATTGTAATATATTCATGTGACTAAAATTTATAGTGTAGAATGAGGGACCTTTCATCCCCGTACAGTGCCCTCAATAATGTTTGGGACAAAGACCCATCATTTATTTATTTGCCTCTGTCCTCCACAATTTGAGATTTGTAATAGAAACAAATCATATGTGGTCAAAGTGCACATTGTCTGATTTTAATAAAGGCCATTTTTATACATTTTGGTTTCACCATGTAGAAATTACAGCAGTGTTTATACATAGTTTCCCCATCTGCTGTGTCCCAACCATAATGTTCGGGACACAGCAGTGTCATGTAAATGAAAGTAGTCATGTTTAGGATTTTGTTCCATATCCTTTGCATGCAATGACTGCTTGAAGTCTGCAATTCATGGACATCACCAGTTGCTGGGTGTCTTCTCTGGCGATGCTCTGCCAGGCCTGTATTGCAGCCATCTTTAGCTTATGCTTGTTTTGGGGGCTAGTCCCCTTCAGTTTACTCTTCAGCATATAAAAGGCATGCTCAATTGGGTTCAGATCGGGTGATTGACTTGGCCACTCAAGAATTGACCATTTTTTAGCTTTAACAAAACTCCTTTGTTGCTTTAGCAGTATGTTTGGGATCATTGTCTTGCTGCAGAATGAACCGCCGGCCAATGAGTTTTGAGGCATTTGTTTGAACTTGAGCAGATAGAATGTGTCTATACACTTCAAAATTCATTGTGCTACTACCATCAGCAGTTGTATCATTAATGAAGATAAGTGAGCCAGTACCTTCAGCAGCCATACATGCCCAGGCCATAACACCCCCACCACAGTGTTTCACAGATGAGGTGGTATGCTTTGGATCTTGGGCAGTTCCTTCTCTCCACCATACTTTGCTCTTGCCATCTCTCTGATATAAGTTAATCTTCGTCTCATCTGTCCACAAGACCTTTTTCCAGAACTGTGGTTCAGTGTTTCCATTTTGTTTCAGTGTTTACCCGAAATTCGGGAAATTCTGGTTGTCTCTGGGTAATTTTATGGAAATGGAATAGTTTTGGGAAATGTATGCATCCAGCCCAAGAAGTGGGTAAAGGTGATACACACAGCGCTGCCGGTTTGGTGCTGAAAGTTTTAAACGTAGCGCTATGGCCACAGCGCTATGGGTCACAGACTGTTCGGGAAAATTCGCATCTAACAATGAGTCTTTGGAATTCTCTTTCTCAGTGGAAGTTGAGCCTTTGATTATTTTTCAGGCAGTGTTTTTTCTGGATAAACCTAGTGGTGAAAAGTTATCAGTGGGCGGTGAGATTGCAGTTACTTTGGAATTGGCCTTGATCTTACAGAACGGTGAGTGTGTTCAAGGGGCCGAGAGTGAGGTGTGGAGAGAGGGAGAGGGGAGGAAGAGTGGGAGAGAGGGAGAGAGGGAATAAGAGAGGAAATAAGATAGGGAGGGAAGGAGAGTGGGAGTGGGAGGGAGAGGGAAGGAGAGAGAGGGAGGGAGAGGGAATAAGAGAGGGAGGGAGGAAGAGAAATACAGAAGGGGAGAGAGAGAGGGAGGGAGGGAAAGGGAAAGGGAGAGGGAGGGAGAGAGGGAGAGGAAGGGAGGGAGGCAGGGAGAAGGAGGGAGGGGGAGAGAGAAGGACGGGGAGCGAGAGAGGGAGGGAGGGAATGAGAGGGAGGGAGGGAGAGATAGAAAAAAGGGAGGGGAGAGAGGGAGGAAAGCGAGGGAGGGGGGAGAGAGAGGGGGGAGGGAGAGAGTGAGAGGGGGGAGAGAGAGGGGGGGGGAGAGAGAGGGGGAGAGAGAGAGAGGGGGGAGAGAGAGGAGAGAGAGAGAGAGTGGGGAGAGATAGAGAGTGGGGAGAGATAGAGAGTGGGGAGAGAGAGGGGAGAGAGAGGGGGGAGAGAGGGGGGGAGCGAGGAACAAAGTGGTAGAGAGGGAGGGAGGGAAAGGGGGAAGGAGGGAGGGAGAGTTGGAGGGAGGGAGAGAGAGAGAGAGAAAGAGCAGAGACTGAGACATGAGAGCAGGTTGAAAAAACGAAGATAACAAAAGCTATTGGAGGCAACGAAAGCTGCCTTGCATAACTCTGTACAAGTGAGTAACAGAAGCAGGCAGATACGGTGTAGGTACATAGATCCGTTTTGCCTTGTTCTTCTTTGTGTTGTTAACGTGTGCCCGTGAAAAACACCCAACAACAAATAGCACGCAGGAAGCATTTTGAAAATGTCAGGAAATACCATCAAATTCCAGGAAATTTGGGATTCTGATTAAGGAAACAAAAATTGACGTCTGTAAGCACTGCTGTGGTTGCTCTTTTAAGTACTTCTTGGCCACCTGTAACCTGGCCATCCTATTTTTGCGGCTAACCAGTGGTTTGCATCTTGCAGTCTCTATTTCTGTTCGTGAAGTCTTCTGCGGACAGTGGTCATTGACAAATCCACACCTGACTCCTGAAGAGTGTTTCTTATCTGCTGGCAAGGTGTTTGGTTTTTTTTTTCCTCTTTATGATAGAGAGAATTCTTCTGTCATCAACTGTGGATGTCCTCCTTGGCCTGCTTTGCGATTAGTAAGCTCACCAGTGCTCTCTTTCTTCTTAATGATGTCCCAAACAGCTGATTTTGATAAGCCTAAGGTTTGTCTGATGTCTCTAACAGTTGTATTCTTGTTTCTCAGTCTCATAATGGCTTCTTTGGCTTTCATTGGCACAACTTTAATCCTCATGTTAATTGATGAACAGCAATACAAGTCTCCAAAGATGATGGAAAGACTGGAGGACAGACTAGGTGCTGCAAGCTCTCTTATATCTGCATTAAGGAGGCATTCAAACACACCTGGGCAATTACAAAGACCTATGAAGGCATGAGTCCCAAACATTGTGGTGCCCTGAAATGGGGGCGACTATGTATAAACACAGTTGTAATTTCTACATGGTGAAACCAAAATATATAAAAATACCCTTTAATAAAATCTGACAATGTGCACTTTAACCACATGCGATTTTTTCTATTACAAATCTCAAATTGTGGAGTACAGAGAGAAATAAATAAATGATGGGTCTTTGTCCCAAACATAATGGAGGTACTGTATGTCATTGGTAGCTATTTTCCAGGACATTGCAAATCTAGTATTACCGATTTAATCATTTCAATCATATTTTAATTTAATTTTTTTCAAATATTTATCATTCTTTGAAGCCTGCAAAGATGTCCTTTTCAGCAATTCCCTGCGGCGAAGAATTCCAGTCCAGCAAACATCAAAGTAAATATATTTCTCCAAATCTCTCTCCTCACTGAATTAGTGATAGTTTTAAACTGATGACTTCTCGTCACTGGCATGCTAATCAGTTAGCTCAGGAATAAACAACCACAAAATTGTGCCATATCCAAAAGGAGAGCCATTAAAATAATTGTATTTCCTCTCTTTAGGCGTCAAAACTAGATGCGGGCAATCCAGACCTCAGTGGCATATTGCAGTTTTATTATTGTACGAGTAACATAATCCTGCCTAGATGAATGAGGCGGTATTGTGGTGCAGTGGTAGAATTGCTGCCTTGCAACCCTAGACCTGGGTTTGATATCGACTATGAGTGCTGTCTGTTTGGAGTTTGTACGTTCTTCCCGTGGCCTGCGTGGGTTTCCTCCGGGATCTCCGGTTTCCTCCCACGCTCCTGATGTGCAGGTTTGTAGGCAAATTGACATGGTAAATTTGTAAATTGTCCCTAGTGTGTGTACGGTAGTGTTCATGTTCGGGGACCGCTGGTTGGCGCAGACTCAGTGGGCCGAAGGGCCTGTTTCCGCGCTGTATATGTAAACTAAATTAAACTAAAAAAGACCACTTACATCCCAGTCATTCCTTCTTTTCCTCCCTCCTGTCATGCATAAGATACAAAAGCTTGTATCGCCCGATTCGGGAACCGTCTCAGTGTAGTCCTTTTCTTTCAACCTACCTCATTGGCGACCTTGAACTTTCTTTCTATAACTAACACAAAAATGCTGTAACACTGTATTTCAGTACTCTCGTGCTCTCTTTGCACTGTCTGTTGTACTTGTGTTTAGCTAAATTGTGCTCCTGTGCAGTATGATTTGACTATAGCACACAAACAATGCTTTTGGCGGCATCTCAGTGCATGTGACATTAATGATAAATTAATACCCACCAATAACAATCCCTAGCACTGTAGTATTTATCCAGCTTCTCCTTTCCAGCTCAACTATTCTGTCATGACATCAAGTTTCACATCTTTTTCATATTTTAGATTTATTTTCTCATATGTCAACTCCAAACCTCATGAGAATGTGTTTAAAAAAAACAATACTTACTTTTCAGATTTTTTTTCCTTTGCTCACTCTTCCCGATCGATGTCTTCTTTGATACCATGGTATTTTCTGGAAAAACCACCTGCTCAGAAAGATTTTTCATCTGTAAACTCTCTGACATCTGAGTGCTGGTTTGTTTCTTCTCTGCGAGCTTTGTTTTTGCAGTTACTTTCTTGACTTTCTTTTCTGGTGTTACTTTTAAATCAAAGGGAGACATTTCAATGAATGGGCCTGAAATTGTAACGAATACTGCAGTAATATATACAAAATCAAAAATTTGGTCGTGAAAGCTCATTCACAGTCATACAAGATGGACAACAAAACCCTTCAGTTCAACCTGTCCATGACGACAATGATGGCCCATCTAAGCTAGTCCCATTTTCCGCATTCGACTCATCTTCCACTAAATGTAGCTGTCCAGATGTATTTTAAATGCTGTTATTATACCTTCCTCATGCACTTCCTATAGCAGTTTGTTCCATATATGTGTGGAAAAAGTTGCTCCTACTAAAAGCTGTTCCTATTAAATCTGTTCTTTCTCACCTTAAATCTATATCCTCTGTTTTTTGATTACCTGACTCTGGGGGAAAAAAGACTGTGTGTGCATTCACTCTGTTGATGACCCTCACAATTGTGTACACCTTTATAAGATCACTCCTCACTCCTCACAAGTCATGACAATATAATTCATTCTGTTAGAAAAGATCTAGAAAAGCCTGCCAAGACTTTCATCATTTGTGTTTGCTAATGAAATGTATTTGTCAAAGTTTCACTTTAATACAGGCAATTTTATGAAATAGTGATTTTAATTGAATATTAATAAAAAGTGACAACTAAAACTTCACATAGTTATGTTTGAGTTCCTAATGAATGCAGTTTACTCCAACCTTTCTTGTCTTGAACCAGCTAGGAGGTTGTTCCACACATTTGCAACCTTGAGCAAGAGTTATAATGCATATGTATTAAAGTAACAGGTTGAGGTAGTGTTGGATAATTTAGAATAAAACATCCTTTTTCTTGGTCTCATGGGATATTTGGAAATTGTAATGATGTCAATTGTTCTTCGTACAAACTTTCAATGCAATTTAAATATGTTCCTATGCTGAGTACGCCCTTTCATACCAGTCTCCCTTTAAACTCAGTTCTTCGATCTGGCTTTCAATGATCCATCCTGATATCTCTTAGTATTGATAGTCTTTTTTGAGTGGATACAATTCTGTGGAATACCTTATGATTTTTTTCTATATTAAAGCCATCACATTACCGTATGTTGCTTGCTCTGACTATTTGACCATATAAAATAATATAAAAAAATCAATGCTCTTTGATTCTAGCTGTTGTCTTTTTGTGAGAGTCGTCAATAAATATTCAACAATACAAAATACGTATCAAAATAAATTATTTGTTTCTAAATTGGTAATTCATTCAATTACATCTTCTCAGAATGTGCTGAATTCAAATTGCATGCCTTCTTGCCACATAATATTTCACGAAGTGCAGTATTTGTTACGTTTCTACACATAATTGCTGAAAATATAATAATAACTGGTGATGCTGGTTTATACCAAAGATAGAAACAAAGGAGTAACTCAGCAGGTCAGGCTGCATCTGGAGAAAATGGATAGGTGATGTTTCGGGTCAGGACCGTTATTCAGACTGATTCCGCGCTGTATATGTAAACTAAATTAAACTAAAAAAGACCATTTACACCCCAGTCATTCCTTCTTTTCCTCCCTCCTGTCATGCATAAGATACAAAAGCTTGTATCGCCCGATTCGGGAACCGTCTCAGTGTAGTCCTTTTCTTTCAACCTACCTCATTGGCGACCTTGAACGTACTTTCTATAACTAACGCAAAAATGCTGTAACACTGTATTCAGTACTCTCGTGCTCTCTTTGCACTGTCTGTTGTACTTGTGTTTAGCTAAATTGTGCTCATGTGCATTATTTGACTATAGCACACAAACAATGCTTTTGGCGGCATCTCAGTGCATGTGACATTAATGATGAATTAATACCCACCAATAACAATCCCAGGCACTGTAGTATTTATCCAGCTTCTCCTTTCCAGCTCCACTATTCTGTCATGATATCAAGTTTCACATCTTTTTCATATTTTAGATTTATTTTCTCATATGCCAACTCCAAACCTCATGAGAATGTCTTTAAAAAAACAATACTTACTTTTCAGATTTTTTTTCCTTTGCTCACTCTTCCCGATCGATGTCTTCTTTGATACCATGGTATTTTCTGGAAAAACCACCTGCTCAGAAAGATTTTTCATCTGTAAACTCTCTGACATCTGAGTGCTGGTTTGTTTCTTCTCTGCGAGCTTTGTTTTTGCAGTTACTTTCTTGACTTTCTTTTCTGGTGTTACTTTTAAATCAAAGGGAGACATTTTAATGAATGGCCCTGAAACTGTAACGTATACTGCAGTAATATATACAAAATCAAAAATTTGGTCCTGAAAGTTCATTCACAGTCATACAAGATGGACAACAAAACCCTTCAGCCCAACCTGTCCATGACGACAATGATGCCCCATCTAAGCTAATTCCATTTTCCGCATCTTCCACTAAATCTATGTAGCTGTCCAGATGTATTTTAAATGCTGTTATTATACCTCCCTCATGCACTTCCTATAGCAGTTTGTTCCATATATGTAGCACCCTCTGTGTGGAAAAAGTTGCTCCTATTAAAAGCTGTTCATATTAAATCTGTTCTTTCTCACCATAAATCTATATCCTCTGGTTTTCGATTCCCTGAATCTGGGGGAAAAAAGACTAATTGCCTGCGGGAAGAAGCTGAGGAGTATCCTGCTGGTTTTGCAGCTGATGCTCCTGTACCTCTTCCCAGATGGCAGGATGGAGAATATGTGATGCGATGGGTGGTAGGGGTCTTTGATGATGGAGCTGGCTCTGCTAATACATCTCTTCCTGTATATGTCCAGCAATAAAGGGAGTGGAGCACCAATAATCCTGTTGGCGGTCTTCACAATCCTGTCCACTTGGTGCCGTTCGTACGCCTTGCAGCTCCCGAACCAGGAGGTGATGCCATAGGTTAATGTGCTCTCGATTGTCCCCCTATAAAAAGTTCGTAGGTGTGCAGTGGTTCAGGTTCGTAAGTCGGGTTCAGATTGGGGAAATTATTTTGAAATCAACCACACAACTCGTTTTCAGAATTATTGGTAGAAGCCAAGCAATGGGCAATATCGTGTTTGATTGCACTTACTTATACAATATACTTACTTGCACTCTGACCTTTTATAACATTTGGAAAATATTTCAAAGATGTTGCAATATAATTCATTCTGATAGAAAAGATCTAGAAAAGCCTGCCAAGACTTTCATCATTTGTGTTTGCTAATGAAATGTATTTGTCAATGTTTCACTTTAATACAGGCAATTTTATGAAATAGTGATCTTAATTGAACATTAATGAAAAGAGACAACTAAAACTTCACATAGTTACGTTTGAGTTCCTAATGAATGCAGTTTACTACAACCTTTCTTGTAATGGTTCAATCAGGTCTTGAAACAGCTAGGAGTTTGTTCCACACATTTGCAACCTTGAGCAAAAGGTATAATACATATGTATTAAAGTAACAGGAAGAGGTGGTGTTGGATAATTTAGAATAAAACATCCCTTTTCTTGGTCTCATGGGATATTTGGAAATTGTAATGATGTACAACCTTTCAATGCAATTTAAATATGTTCCTATGCTGAGTATGCCCTTTCATACCAGTCTCTCTTTAAACTCAGTTCTTCGATCTGGCTTTCAATTATCCATCTTGATATCTCTTAGTATTGATAGTCTTTTTTGAGTGGATACAAATCTGTGGAATACCTTATGATCTTTTCTATATTAAAGCCATCACATTACCGTATTGTTGCTTTTTCTGACTATTTGACCATATAAAATAATATTAAAAATCAATGCTCTTTGATTCTAGCTGTTGTCTTTTTGTGACAGTTGTCAGTATTCTGTCATTTCCCTATTTCAAGTCGTGAATAAATATTCAAAAATACAAAATACGTATCAAAAGAAACTATTTTTGTTTTTAAATCGGTAATTCATTCAATTATAACTTCTCAGAATGTGCTGAATTCAAATTGCATGCCTTCTTGCCACATAATATTTAATGAAGTGCAGTCATCGTTACGTTTCTACACTTATAATTGCTGAAAATATAATAATAACGTTAAAAAAATGAACTGGTGATGCTGGTTTATACTAAAGATAGACACAAAATGCAGGAGTAACTCAGCGGGTCAGGCTGCATCTGGAGAAAATGGATAGATGATGTTTCGAGTCAGGACCCTTATTAAGACTGATTGTAGAGGGGTGGTACTGGAAACAGGAAAAGGCCAGGACAAATCAGGACCGGAAACCATCTTGCTATCTCGCTGAAAATATGTCTATTAATGTAAAGCTCCTACCCTGCTCCAACAAACAGCAAATTATGTAAAGGTACAATTAGGTCTTGAATCAACAATCTTCTCTAAGAATCTCTTTGCATGTCTTCTATCTTGAATAAGAAGTAGCTCCAATTTTTAAGATGAATAGCTTTTTCATCCTTAGTGAAGCTAAAACATATACTTTTGGTGTTATCTGTTTATGCTTTTTCCCCCAAATTGTTTTTGGAATGCATCTACAGCAATGTTCTTTAAACTCATCTGAAGATAATGATTGACCTGTAGGGACTGCTCACTTGCATTACTACAGTAACTATTATATTTTGTGAACCCATTGGTTCTTCGTTCCTTTTAATTGCAGTACAATGGGGCATCTTGGTTGGCATGGATGAGTTGGGCTGAATGGCCTGTTTCCATGCTGTATGTCTTTATGATATCCACTGAGGCATAATGCATTGAATTCCAGGTTCAATGTGGTCAACATTTTGACCAAAGGTACCAATGCGGGTGAAGAAGGAGATGGAGAAGACCTTGCGGCTTTTACAAAGGACAGTTTTGAGATGTGTAGGTGACAAATCTGTGAGAAATGGGATGTTTTATTGCAACCTCTAGACCAGGCTGCTGTTGGGCAATATTTTCAGGCATCCCAAAGAGAGATCAATACCATAGCCAATATTTCTACACTTATGACTGTGTATGAATATAGTATATGTAATTGCACGATAGAGGGATGATGTATGTAAGCATGCATGTATGTCCAGAGGTAGATTTGGAGTTGAATAAATAATTTAGCTTAGTCAAGTGGGACTGAAATCAAGTGGATGATTCTATTGAACAATATATCTCAACACAACAGCTTCAACAATTTTGAGATCTTGCAATGTGTGCCTACAGTTTAATCAATGAGTTTATTTAATCAAACGTTAAATATATAGAATCTCATGTGATCTTGCAAGTAAAACTACAACGGCCCTGAAGATGACATTGTTAAATGAAAAAGATTTTCATTCAGTGCAAAATATTAAAGCAGATTACAATTAGAATGGTTGCAAAGGTGAGATTTGCAGTGGAAATCCAAAGCCCATCAATTTGGCTGATTAATGTAGTCAGCCATAACCTGTGTAATTGGTACAGATTGTCACTACAGATTTAATCCACTGCATGGATGTCAATATAAAATTGTAAAACAATTTAATTGTCAGAAGGACACATACCCTCTACATTCAGATCTAAAGCCAAAGTGGATAATTAAAGCATCTCTAGTAATGTGCTTTCTTCATAAATATGTTTTTACACATCAAGAAGAAGAGGTCAAGAGTGTTTTATTGTCATATGTCCCAGATAGGGCAATGAAATTTTTACTTGCTGCAGCACAACAGAATATGTAAACATAGTACATAACGGGAGAAAAAAAGTTCAGTGTGTGTGTATATACATATGCACACATAGTTGTATGTTAGTAAAAACAATAGGAACAATGGGAAACTTAGCTTACAAAACATTT
The DNA here is from genome assembly GCA_035221665.1 of Okamejei kenojei. Classification (NCBI taxonomy): domain Eukaryota; kingdom Metazoa; phylum Chordata; class Chondrichthyes; order Rajiformes; family Rajidae; genus Okamejei; species Okamejei kenojei. The sequence goes on along the minus strand of CM069146.1, from coordinate 23,565,561 downwards.
ATGCTTTCCGTGGTGGAAAGCAAAATAACTTCAAATCAAAAGCACGGATAAATGGTCAGTGCAATGGTATAGCAGCAGATTGTTTAATTATGGGAAACATTACCTATTAAAGAAGTTCAGCCATGCACCACTAATGAAGAATACAGCAAACTGGAAAGCATTCAGGCAAAATATTGAAGGCTACAGGCTGAATGAAATGTTCAGTACATCACAAAGACACCAGATAGAAATACTAAAAATTGTAACTGTCATTGTAATCAAATGGCATTGGGCAGGAACTGGCTCAGAAAGTTGAAACCAGACTGGAGAGAACTGCTCAATGCTGATTTTCAGAATCAGAGGATATATTATTGGCAAGATGTGCGATCAAGTTCGAGAATGATAATGATTATGACAGATTAAAAGACAAGGATAGGAAATATGTGGAGGCTTTGGATAGGATGCTGAAGAGGTTCACCAAGATGCTCCCTGGTTTGGAGTTTGGTATTAGTTATAAGGAAAGGTTGGGCAAACTTGGGTGGAATCAAGCCTGTATCAGTGATAAATGGCTAACTCAGTTGGCACTTGGTGGCGGACACAGAACGGATGTAATCATATCATGTCCTATGACTTTATTGACCGATATGGAACACCGGATATCAATTTGTCTGCATGCAGACAAATCACCAGTCACCAAAGTGTGTTACAAATAAGAACAAAGCCAATAGGCAATGGCAGTGGATGTATTCCCGCTACAGTGGGGAAGGATGTACTTTATGCATTTCCCCCACTCTGCCTCATAAGTCTATGTTTGCTGAAGTTCAAGCTAGACTCTGCCACAGGCTCCTGGTTATACCAGTTTGGCCTACATAACCGTGATTCACATATCTCACTGGGGATGATCAGCCTTTATGGCCATTCCCAAGGCAGCATCTGCAGTCCACCCTGATCAAGGGGGTGGGGGGGGAAACATCCTCTCCATGACCAAATTAATTTATTGGTTCACAGAGTCTGAGAAGACCTTTCCTGGGGCTTGGATTGTCTGATCGCATGATGGATGTACTCACTGCAGGCTGGAGAGACAGTACGAAGAAACAATACATCTCCTACATTAGGAAGTGGGAAGTGTACTGTTCACAAGCCAATATATCATATGACTCAGCACAGATAACCAATGTGTTAGAGTTTCTCTCAAGTCTATTCCTTGATGAGAAGCTGAGTTATAGTGCTATTAATTGTGCCAGAAGTGCACCATCCGCATATTTGTGGCAGGGATCTGGACACCACCCTGTTGGGTCTCACCCTCTAGTGTCCAGGCTCATGAAGGGCATCTTCAAAACAAACCCTCCCAGGCCCAGATATACGGAAATATGGGATGTAGGCACAGTGTTAACTCTGCTCCGCCAGTGGGCACCGGCAACATCCCTGTCCCTGGTCCAACTCACATACAAAGTAGTGATGCTAATGGCACTGGTGTCAGCTCAACGGGACACAACTCCTGACTGGATAGGATGGCCATGTCTGCCAATAGTATCACGTTTTACGTGTATGACCTAGTCAAGCAAAGCAGACCAGGTACATCCGGCCAAAAGCTTCATTTTGCGGCTTACCCCTTGGACCTCTGGCTATGTGTGGTAACACACCTCCAGCTATATATAATGGTCACTAAGAGCCTCAGGGGATCGGAACTGGCAGTATTTGTTAGTTTTAAGAAACCTCACAAAAATGTCTCAGTTCAGACCATTTCGAGGTGACTGAAACAGGTACTGACATATGCAGGAGTAAATACTGATTATTTTAAATCTCACTCCACCAGGGATGCATCTACGTCAGCAGCGAGGTCTATGGACGTCCCGCTAGACCAGATCCTAGCGACTGCAGGATAAACTAGAGAACGCACATTTCAGACGTTCTATCAGAAACCTGTCGCCAAACCAGGGGCTTTTGGCGACACCGTTTTAAGTTCTGTTATGTAGTCTCCCTGGATAAGAGGATCTACTGTTATTATAAGGGGGGTTACACAAAAGGCTGGAGAAACTCAGCGGGTGCAGCAGCATCTAAGGAGCGAAGGAGATAGGCGACGTTTCGGGTCGAGACCCTTCTTCAGACTGGTCAGGGATCAGGGAAACGAGAGATATAGACGGTGATGTGGAGAGATAAGGAACAATGAATGAAAGATATGCAAAAAAGTATCGATGATAAAGGGAACAAGCCATTGTAAGCTGTTTGTGGTGTGAAAATGAGAAGCTGGTGCGACTAGGGTGGGGGAGGGAGATAGAGATAGAGGGAATGCCAGGGCCCGAGGGCTGAGGGAGAGGTGGGAAGGGGAGGAAACAGCAAGGGTTAACAGAATTGAGAAAATTCAATGTTCAAGCCCAAAGGATGCAGACTCCCCAAGCGGAATATGAGGTGCTGTTCCTCCAACTTGCGGTGTTGCTCACTCTGGCCGTGGAGGAGGCCCAGGATCGAGAGGTCGGATGCGGAATGGGAGGGGGAGTTGAAGTGCTGAGCCACCGGGAGGTCGGGTTGGTTGTGTAACCCTCGATTCTCCAGCATCTGCAGTTCCTTCTTCAATACTGTTATTATAATTTGTCCATTAAAAGCATTAGCATGTTTTTAAAAAAATGTCATGTCTGATTGCATTTATCTCTCATCCTTGGTCAACCAATACAGTGTGTGACTTGGACTTGTGTCCACAGCATGAAATCACAGAGCTTCAAAGTCTTCACGTAGTCACTCACGTGACTCCAAAGTAAAATAGTAAGGATTAAACAAGAACTTACCAGTTTGAAGTTTGATCTTTATTTTATGAGGAGTTACGATGAGCGATTACGTGCCCACCATTCCCAACCCTCATAAAAGATCAGCTGGTATTTCTAGTCTCTCGTATATTACTATGTAGTCAGTTCAACCACTGTTAATCTGTGATTTCACACCGCTGCTTTGAAGGTTGACGCGCATGCGAGCTGACGGCCTTCTTCACGTAATCGCTCATCATAACTCCTCATAAAATAAAGATCAAACTTCAAACCGGTAAATTCTTGTTTAATCTTACTATTATAATGAATGGGTAATACCAACTATTGTAGCGCTAAAGCAGATGTGGTTGTAAAACTATACGGAAAATACAAGGTGAAACCGAACAAAGCACTTGACAAAGCAGTTGAGTCAGAAGTATTTAACAAATGAGAAAAATGTCTTTGCTTCAACATAAAGTTATATTATAGTACAAAATAATCACTGTAAATGTCTCTTGGACAAAATAGTAGACTGTATAGATCGGTTTCTATGCAACCATGATAATATACCAGAAGTTGCAAATGCCTAAGAAGAACATTTTCAAATACTAAAGAAATGCTCAGATGACAACGTAATTACAATGTAAAGTTCAAAAGACTTAAACAGAAAGTAGTTTATGTTAAAATAATGCCTGTGGATTGAAATAAAAAGTGGCAACAATTGTGAAGGCGAAGAAACCAGAAGCATTGCTGAAGTTACATCATTTCTAAGGTAGAGTACAAAGTGCTGGAGTAACTCAGAGGGCCAAGCAGCATCTCTATAGAACATGGATAGGTGACATTTCAGTTTGGGACCCATCTTCAGATTGATCAGTGTCACCTATCCTTGTTCTCCAGAGATGCGTCTTGACACGCTCAGTTTCTCCAGCACTTTGTGTTCCACACAAGCTTTCAACGTCTGCACTTCCTGGACTCAACTTAGATAATTTCTAGAATGGTGCAATAGTGTGCCATCCTGTTGTAAGATCTTGAACAACACTAATGCCATTTCATCAATGTCTGTTTCCGGACAATAAGAAATGAATTGAAGGAAAGAACATGACAAATGATTTATTTTAAAAGAACATGGAAAATGTGTCTACTTCTTTTTAATGAAACATATGTGAAGCTTTCCACTATGAAGCAGGAGCTGAAATTAGTCACACCACAGATGACATTCAAGAGAAAGCAATTGCATTGGTATTACTTATATTGACAATAGAAGGAAAAAACATTGCTCAAGTTCATAAAGAGTTATTGGGTATTGCTGTATGAAAGGTTTCATCATCTCCTTTTGGACAGACATTTTACCTCAGTCACAGATCATAAACCTTCATTAGCGACTCTTGGTCCTAAATCAGTAATTCTGACAATCAGTAATTCAAACCTGGTGGAGTTTGCAGAGATGGGCCATTTTTTGGTCATAACACAAATATAGAAGCTCAAAACAAAATTGAATTGTAGTTGTCAGTCACAGGATCTTAAAGCATGGATTTTACATTAAAAGTAGTGTAAGATATTTTCCAGTTACAGCATGAAGGATCAGCAAAAACAACGGGAAAATACAATTCTAGAAACAGGTCAGTGAAAAATCATTAAAAACATAGACTGAACCAGTCAAATGTCCAGATGAAGACACCAACAATACAAGTTGTTGACAAGGTTGTGTTAAATGGGGTACGAGACAGATTTTCAAATAACATCAAAGGGAACATTTAGAAATTAAGAGGATCAAGACAAAAGTCAGGGTTTTACCTGTTACCTCGAACTGACAGAGATATTGAGGAAATAATTGAGAAATATATTTATTTTTCAGAATTGTACACCTAACTAGTGGAGTTGGAAATAGCCGATGTGACCTTTACAAAAAGTACATATTGATTAATTTTAGAAGGAGATTGATGGCTCTTTAGTACTCAAACATATGGACTCAAAATGGATTGAGGCAAAACTTGACAGATCTTCTAATACAAAAGAGTGTACTTTGGAAAAAAAGATATCTATTTTCTTGTATCACAGTTCACCAGAAGAGATAATCTTAGACAAGAAGCCTTGCTTTGATTTTTTTTTTTTATGGTCGAGGATTTTATGAAAAATGATGGTGTTAAGCACAACTTTATATCATCCTGAATAAGTGATGTGACTTTATGACAATTATTAAAAGAACACTGAAGAAATCAATATAACAATGCCAAAAATTGATAAGGAAATATCAGTTGGTAGACTTCTACCTTAATCACAGAACAAAAAGTTCTATAGCAGTTACACACCTAATGAATTACTCATTCTAAAAGACTCAGTTGAGTTTTGTTCAAGCTAATCTTGACTGAATGCAGGAAATAAAAGCAGGAGTAGGCAACTTGGCTCCTGCTGATTTGCCATGCAATTAGATCATAGCTAATCTTATGCCCTCTATGTCATTTTCCTGCATTCACTGTACATCCCTAGAATGCCTTAGTATCCCACAATCTGTACATGAGGCAGAAAATAACAAAGAACTTCAAGAATCAAGAGAGTTTATTGTCATGTGTCCCAGACAGGACAATGAAATTCTTGCTTTGCTTCAGCACAACAGAATATAGTAGGCATAAATACAGAACAAATCAGTGTGTCCATATACCATTGAATATATATATATATATATACACATAAATAAATAAACAGATATATTGCAATGGGTTATTAATGTTCAGAGTTTTGTTTCAGTTGAGTTTAATAGCCTGAAGGCTGTGGGGAAGCAGCTATTCCTGAACCTAGATGTTGCAGATTTTAGGCTCCTGTACCTTCTACCTGAAGGTATTGGGGAGATGATTGTGTGGCCAGGATGGTGTGGGTCCTTGATGATGCCCCCAGCCTCTTTGAGGCAGCGACTGCGATAGATCCCCTAGATGGTAGGAGGTCCAAGCCGCTGATGGACTGGGCAATGTTTACAACGTTTTGTAGTCTTTTCCGCTCCTAGGCGCTCAAGTTGGCGAACCAAGCCACGATGCAACCGGTCAGCATGCTCTCTACTATGCACCTGTAGAAGTTCGAGAGAGTCCTCCTTGACATATCGACTCTTGGTAATCTTCTCAGGAAGTAGAGGCGCTGATGTTCTTTCTTTATGATTGTATCAGTGTTCTCAGGAGAGATCTTCAGAGATGCACACGCCCAGGAATTTGAAGATCTTGACCCTTTCCACAATCGACCTGTTGAAATTCCACAGATTCACCACTCTCTGTGTGAAAAATGATTTTCTCATCTCGGTCCTAAATGACTTCCCCCTTATCCTTATACTGTGACCCCTTGTTCTGGAGTTCCCCAACATTGGGAACAATCTTCCTGCATCTAGCCTGTCCAACCCCTTAAGAATTTTGTATGTCTCTATAAGATCCCCCCTCAATCTTCCAAATTCCAGCGAGTACAAGCCGTGTCTATCCAGTCTTTCTTCATATGGAAGTCCTGCCATCCCAGAAATCAGTCTGGTGAACCTTCTCTATGGCAAGAATGTCTTTCCTCAGATTAGGACCAAAACTGTACGCAATACTCCAGGTGCGGCCTCACCAAGACCCTGTACAACTGCAGTGGAACCTCCCTGCTCTTGTACTCAAATCCCTTTGCTATGAATGCCAACATACCATTCACTTTCTTCACAGCCTGCTGCACCTGCATGCCTACTTTCAATGACTGGTGTACCATGACACCCAGGTCTCATTGCATCTCCCCTTTTCCTAATCGGCCACCATTCACATAATAGTCTACCCTCCTGTTTTTGCCATGAAAGTGGATAACCTCCCATTTATCCACATTATACTGCATCTGCCATGCATTTGCCCACTCACCCAACCTATCCAAGTCAACTTGCAGCCTCCTAGCATCCTCCTCACAGCTAACACTGCCCCCCAGCTTTGTGTCATCCGCAAACTTGGAGATGTTGCATTCAATTCCCTCATCCAGATCATTAATATATATTGTAAATAGCTGAGGTCCCAGCACGGAGCCTTGCGGTACCCCACTAGTCACTGCCTGCCATTCTGAAAATGACACGTTTACTCCTATTCTTTGCTTCCTGTCTGCCAGCCAGTTCTCTATCCACATCAATACTGAACCCTCAATACCGTGTGCTTTAAGTTTGTATACTAATCTCTTATGTGGGACCTTGTCGAAAGCCTTCTGAAAGTCCAGGTATAACACATCCACAGGTTCACCCTTATCCACTCTAGTAGTTACATCCTCGAGAGATTCTATAAGATTCGTCAGACATGATTTACCTTTCATAAATCCATGCTGACTTTGTCCAATGATTTCACCACTTTCCAAATGTGCTGCTATCCCATCTTTAATAACTGACTCTAGCATTTTCCGCACTACCGACGTTAAACTAACTGGTCTGTAATTCCCCACTAACTGGTCTGTAATTCCCCTATTACTCATCTCCATCAGTGATACGTCCCACAACAGTGATGTCGTCAGCGAACTTGATGATGGAGTTCGCAGTATGACCAGCCACGCAGTCATGAGTATAGAGTGAGTACAGCAGGGGGCTGAACATGCAGCCTTGAGGTGCTCCCGTGCTGATTGTTATCGAGGCTGACACATTTCCACCAATACAAACAGACTGTGGTCTGTGAATGAGGAAGTCGAGGATCCAATTGCAAAGCGATGCGCAGAGACCCAGTTCTGCGAGCTTGGTAACCAGCTTGGAGGGGATTGTATTAAATGCCTAGCTGTAATCAATGAATAACAGCCTGACATATGCGTTTTTGTTGTCCAAGTGGTCCAGAGCAGAGTGGAGAGCCAGCGAGATCGCATCCACCGTTGATCTGTTGTGGCGGTAAGCGAACTGCAGAGGGTCCAGTTTTTTGTCAAGGTATGAGTTGATTTGCGCCATGATCAGCCTCTCAAAGCAGTTCATCACCACTGACGTTAGTGCCACTGGTCGATAGTCATTGAGGCACGTCACCTGCTTTTCTTGGGCACCGGTATTATTGATGCACTTTTAATGCAGGTGGGAACCTCAGACCTCAGAAGTGACAGGTTGAAAATGTGCATAAAAACTCCAGCCAGTTGGTCCGCACGGATTTTTAGAACACGGCCAGGTATACCATCAGGTCCAGGCGCTTTTCGAGGGTTCACCCCGCTGAAGGATTTCTGACGTTGGCCTCTGTGACTGCGACTGAAATACCATCACAGCGAATGGGGGCTCGGGAAGGCACATCAGTGTTCTCCCTATCAAAGCGTGCGTAAAACGCATTGAGCTTGTCAGGGAGTGATGTATCGCCGACATTCGAGCTGCCTCCTGATTTCGCCTTGTAGGAGGTGATTGCATTCAGGTCCCGCCACAGCTGCCGAACATCTGTCTCATCCTACAGCTTTGAGCAGAAGTCCCTTTTGGCCTTTTTGATGGCCTTACAAAAGTCGTATCTGGACTTCTTGTAGACCACTTTATCATCAACATGAATGCCCGATGTCTGGCCTTCAGAAGAGTGTGGATCTCATGGTTCATCCAAGGCTTCTCATTCGGAAGGTTTTTGTTGGGATGAAGTCCTCCTCACATTTCTTTATGAAGTCTGTAACGACTGAGGCATATTCGTTCAGGTCTGTTGCCGAGTCACTGAACATCTACAGACTCCAAACAGTCCTGGAGTTGTTCCTCTGCCCCCCCCCCCCCCCCCCCCCCCCCCCCCCCCTCCCTGACCAGCTGTGTACTGTCCTCACCTCTGGGGGTGCGCTCTTCAATTGCTTCCTGTAGGCAGGAAGAAGATGGTTGGATTTACCGAAGTGAGGGCGAGGGATAGAGCGATAGGCATCTTTGATGGTGGTGTAGCAGTGGTTGAGGTTGTTTGGTTCTCTGCTGCAGCAGGAGATGTTGGTGGAAGTTAGGGAGCGATTTCTTACGGTTTGCTTTATTGAAATTCCCAGCTATGGTGGTAAATGCCTCGGGGTAAGACGTCTGGTGTTTGTTGACCACGGCGGTAGAAGGGGCAGCACATCACAGCCAGATGTTCGAGGTGTGGAGAGCAGGAGTTGGAAAGGACTGCCACGACTGAGCACCGCACAGAGTTGACCATGAGGCAGATGCCCCCCCTTCTCCCTTTCCCAGATGCCTGCGTACGGTCCATGTGATAGATGGAGAAACCTTCAGGCTGGACTGCTGAGTGTGGGGAGCTGGGGGTGAGCCATGTCTCTGTGAAACAGAACACAGAGCAGTCCCTGATTGCTTTATTGTAAATAAATGAAGTGAATAATCAGACGTAAAAAGGGGAAATGAGCATCATTTTAGCTTCTCTATAGTGAAAATGCCACTGTTATTCGTCTTAGAAATTGGAATTACTTCCTGTTCAAGTTGACAGACATGCAAAGGGATATTTTTGTGAAGATTACCGATTCAAGACCTAATCATACCTTTACGTAATATGCTGTTTGCTGTAGCAGGATAGGAACTTTAAATTATTACTCGGCAATGATAGGTGAAGAAACTAAACAATGAAGTCTGCACTTCATGAAGTATTATGCGCAAGAAAGCAGATAATTTAAACACAGCATGTTCCCAGAATTTGCAATTGAATGAATTACCAATTAAGAAACATAATTAGTTTTTTTAATTATAATTATTTAACATTGTTGAATGTTTATTGACTATTTCTTTTAAAGTTGGAAATAGCAGAACATTGACAATTCTTACAAAAAAGCAACAGTTAGAATCAAATAGCATTTGTTTTATATATTATTTGATATGGTTAAATAATCATATTTGTTCCACTGCAACAAAGATAGGAACAATGTGGTGGTTTCAATATAGAACAAATGCATAAGGTTTTTCACAGAATTGTATCCAACCTAAGAAAGACCATCAATGCTAAGAGATATCAATGGATAATTGAAAGCCAGATCCAAGAACTGAGTTTTAAAGCGCGGCAGACAAGAGAGGGCATACAGAGCATATGGAACACATGTAAATTGCATTTATAAGTTGTATGAAGAACAGTTGAAATTCCATCACTATTTCCAAATATGCCCTGATATCAAGAAATGAGTTTTACCCTAATTACCCAGCTAGTCCTCTCCTGAAGTTTGTGGAAGAAATAACACCAAATTTTACTGGAATTAAGAAGTGTCATCTTCAAATCAAGAAGTCAATATGACAACAGAATGCAGAAAAAATATATAAATTAAGTCTGTAAATAATGCAATTATTTGAAACTCTATGGTAGAGGGGAAACCAGTTTAAGGTATGTGCGATGAAGTATATGCATACAAGCACAACAGTATTGGATGGTTGTTGAAACATGTTTTAGCAATTCCTGTGGGTTTTTCACTAAACCACCTAACTTTGTAATAGCATGATGCACATACATCGGAAAAAGGAGTGACAGAAGCGACTGATGGTTGAATAACAAAACATTGACTTCTTAATACTGATATTGATGTTACTTTTGCAGCAGATGCAGACAGGTTCATGGACTCTGGATTAAAATCAATATGGTGTTATACTATATATGCTGTTTTAGTGAATCTAATTAATTTCTAGATTCATGTAGCACACTACTTTGTTATTTGCTTGCCTTTGTTCTGAAATGGTTGCGGGCAATTTGTCTTTAATAAACTGCTATAACCTTGTCTCACACAAAGAGTCAATCACTTTGGACTGAGATAAGGAAAACATTCTTTCTTCAAAGGGTTACGAATCTTAGGAATTCTTTTCCATCAGGAGCTGGACATGCTCAATCATTGAATACACTCAATACTAAGATCAAACACAAAGGGATCAAGAGATATGGGGATTGGACAGGAAAGTAATAATCTTATTGATTGTCAGAACAGACTCAAGAGCCAGTATGGACTAATCCAGCTTCGCTTTGTGCTCACATCAAAGGCTCAGGTGGACGTAGACCTTGGTAACAAATGCCACACTATCCTACAGTTTCTACTGGCTGGTAGAATAAAAGATACTGAGTATCTAAGCAGGATGCCAAGTTTTGCAAAAATGGAGACGGTTAATGGAAAAAAAAATTAGGAACAAATTAAAATGAAATACCCAATGAAAATAAAAAGCAGAAAGAATGGAAGATATTTGATTTTTCATGTAGATAGGCAAATGAGATGCAAATAATCTTCTATGTATTAAAGACACTTAATATTCCAGTGGATTGAGATGAGGAATGGTGATTTGGTAGTTAAGTTTCTGAACTAGCAGTCAGAGATTCCATCACAAATGGCCTCATTCTTCAGAGAACGGGGATTCCCCTCCCCCACTATTGATGAGGCTCGCACCAGGGTCTCCTCCATACCCCGCAACACTGCCCTCGCTCCCCATTCCCCCACTCGCAAACAGGGCAGAGTCCCCCTGGTCCTCACCTTTCACCCCACCAGCCGGCAAATACAACATATAGTCCTCCGCCAATTTCGCCACCTCCAACGTGACCCCTCCACCCGCCACATCTTCCCATCTCCCCCCCTGTCTGCCTTCCGCAAAGACCGCTCCCTCCGCAACTCCCTTGTCCATTCTTCCCTCCCCTCCCACTCTACCCCTTCCCCGGGCACTTTCCCTTGCAACCGCAAGAAATGCAACACTTGTCCCTTCACCTCCCCCCTCCACTCGTTTCAGGGACCCAAGCAGTCCTTCCAGGTCCGACAGAGGTTCACCTGCACCTCCTCCAACCTCATCTACTGCATCCGTTGCTCCAGATGCCAGATGATCTATATCGGTGAGACCAAGCGGAAGTTTTGGCGATCGCTTCGCCGAACACCTCCGCTCGGTCCGCAATAACCAACCGACCTCCCGGTGGCTCAGCACTTCAACTCCCCCTCCCATTCCACATCCGACCTCTCGGTCCTGGGCCTCCTCCACGGCCAGAGTGAGCAACACCGCAAGCTGGAGGAACAGCACCTCATATTCCGCTTGGGGAGTCTGCATCCTTTGGGCTTGAATATTGAATTTTCTCAATTCTGTTAACCCTTGCTGTCTCCTCCCCTTCCCACCTCTCCCTCAGCCCTCGGGCCCTGGCATTCCCTCTATCTCTATCTCCCTCCCCCACCCAAGTCGCACCAGCTTCTCATTTTCACACCACAAACAGCTTACAATGGCTTGTTCCCTTTATCACCGATACTTTTTTGCATATCTTTCACTCATTGTTCCTTATCTCTCCACATCACCATCTATGTCTCTCGTTTCCCTGATCCCTGACCAGTCTGAAGAAGGGTCTCGACCCGAAACGTCGCCTATCTCCTTCGCTCCTTAGATGCTGCTGCACCCGCTGAGTTTCTCCAGCTTTTTGTGTACCGTCAGAGATTCCATTGTGTGTTTGAATCCTAGAAAGGCAGCAGGGCATTTAAAATAATTAAATCAATTGAGAATATTTAAAAACAGCTAGTCTAAATAATTCTAACCATAAAAACTGCTGGATTGTCATGGAACTAATTAATAATCTGTTTCATAAATAACCTGCATGGAAAGAAACTCAGCATTCTGAGCCAGTCTGGCCAATAGGTATCTCCTGTGGGTACACAAAAAGCTGGAGAAACTCAGCGGGTGCAGCAGCATCTAAGGAGCGAAGGAGATAGGCGACGTTTCGGGTCGAGACCCTTCTTCAGACTGGTCAGGGATCAGGGAAACGAGAGATATAGACGGTGATGTGGAGAGATAAGGAACAATGAATGAAAGATATGCAAAAAAGTATCGATGATAAAGGGAACAAGCCATTGTAAGCTGTTTGTGGTGTGAAAATGAGAAGCTGGTGCGACTGGGGTGGGGGAGGGAGATAGAGATAGAGGGAATGCCAGGGCCCGAGGGCTGAGGGAGAGGTGGGAAGGGGAGGAGACAGCAAGGGTTAACAGAATTGAGAAAATTCAATGTTCAAGCCCAAAGGATGCAGACTCCCCAAGCGGAATATGAGGTGCTGTTCCTCCAGCTTGCGGTGTTGCTCACTCTGGCCGTGGAGGAGGCCCAGGACCGAGAGGTCGGATGCGGAATGGGAGGGGGAGTTGAAGTGCTGAGCCACCGGGAGGTCGGGTTGGTTATTGCGGACCGAGCGGAGGTGTTCGGCGAAGCGATCGCCAAGCCTCCGCTTGGTCTCACCGATATAGATCATCTGGCATCTGGAGCAGCGGATGCAGTAGATGAGGTTGGAGGAGGTGCAGGTGAACCTCTGTCGGACCTGGAAGGACTGCTTGGGTCCCTGAAAGGAGTGGAGGGCGGAGGTGAAGGGACAAGTGTTGCATTTCTTGCGGTTGCAAGGGAAAGTGCCCGGGGAAGGGGTAGAGCGGGAGGGGAGGGAAGAATTGACAAGGGAGTTGCGGAGGGAGTGGTCTTTGCGGAAGGCAGACAGGGGGGGAAATGGGAAGATGTGGCGGGTGGAGGGGTCACGTTGGAGGTGGCGAAACTGGCGGAGGACTATATGTTGTATTTGCCGGCTGGTGGGTTGAAAGGTGAGGACCAGGGGGACTCTGCCCTGTTTGCGAGTGGGGGAATGGTGAGCGAGGGCAGTGTTGCGGGGTATGGAGGAGACCCTGGTGCGAGCCTCATCAATAGTGGGGGAGGGGAATCCCCGTTCTCTGAAGAATGAGGCCATTTGTGATGACCTGGTGTGGAACACCTCATCCTGGGAGCAGATGCGGCGTAGACGGAGGAATTGGGAATAGGGGATGGAGTCCTTACAGGAAGCAAGGTGGGAGGAAGAGTAGTCCAGGTAGCTGTGGGAGTCTCCTGTTGCACCTTCAAGGGTGATTCTTAACAGCTTCCTGAGTTTAGGGGCAATTAGGGACGGACAATAAATGTTGCCAAAGCCGGCCAAGTCCAGCATCTGTGGTTGAATAAAACAAAATGCACGCTAGAAGACCCTAGGAGTAAATTATATGAATGTAGATTGTTTTAAAGTTTGGATGCAAAATTGCTATGCAAGAATCAGACACTATGATTGTATTTGTATTCTGTGGGAAGGTTCAGCGTTGAGCAGATATCAAGTGAAAATCAAGACAGCGGTGGTCAAATGCCTTCTTGTAAATCTTGATCTGAATGTACAGGGAAGTTGAGTGTGAATATTGTAAATACTCAGCATTCAGGGAAAGAACCAATGTTAAATAGAAATGGCACGAGGCCTTCTGATGTTGCATGTATGTGCTGGGAATGGACATCCGTGATAAAGATGTTGATGCTATCAGGTAAATACTGGACGCTATCAGACAAATACGACAGCACAGTGGCACAGCGGTAGAGCTGCTGCCCCACAACACACAGTGACCCCGGTTAAATCCTGACTACAGGTGCTGTCTGTGTGGAGTTTGTACGTTCTCTCCGGCACAGCGTGGGTTTCCTTCAGGTGCTCTAGTTTCCTCCCATATTCTAAAGATGTGCGGGTTTGTAGGTTCATTATAAATTTCCCCTAGTGTGTAAAATGTGAAAATGGGATAACATAGAACTGGAATGAACAGATGATCAATGGTCGGCATGCACTCAGTGAGCCAAAGGGCTTTTTTCCACATGTTATCTCTGAGTCTCTGTAAATAATAGCATACATGAGTATATCAAATAGTGTAAAAGATAAATAAATAGAATGCAGAATAGAGTATGCGGCCCTCTTCTCTGCATGCGATTCACGAATTGGACTCATGCGCCATGTTAGAACTCACCAGAAATGAGACTGCACAACCTGCCATCATCGTTACCGACGGGCCACCACCATAGCTACAGTGAAAGTGCAGATAACAAAAGGCAAGGGGTTGCAACAAGGTGAATAAAAAAACAGCAATCATCCCTAGCATATGAGAGAGAGAATGTACAAAAGGGTTCATAAATCTGAGATGCTAATCTATCTTCTGCCTGATGGCAGAGCGGTGAAGAGAGAATGACCAGGGTGTAAGTGGTCTTGATTATATTGGGTGCTATTGTGTGGCAGCATGTGTACATGGGTCCGTGGGGGGGGGGGGGGGGGGGGGGGGGGGGGGGCAGGTTGGTTTGTGTGATGGACTGGGCTGCATTCACAACTCTCTACTTTTTGGAGTCTTAGGCAGAGCAGTTGCTATACCAAGCTGGGAGGCATCCCATATTATATCCTGTGAGGCATCCCATGCTTCTGTAGAAGTTCGTAAGTCTTCTTGGAGAAATGCTGAGTTTTTTTTTGCCTCCTGAGGCATATTGTTGTGTTTTCTGAGCCACGTCATCGAAATGGTTGGATCAGAAATAAATTGTTGGTGATACACCTCAGAACTTAAAGCTCTTAACCATCTCCACTGCAGCACCATTGTTACAAATTGGAGCATGTGCTCCACCTGCTTCCTGAAGTCAATGCACAGCTCTTTCATGTTGCTGACATTGAGGGAGGGGTTGTTATCTTTACACCGTACTATTAAGGTGTCTATCAGCTAATTGAGTTAGAGCAGAATTTGGCTGTGCATTCACAAGTACATGGTTTGGAAACACAGACTTGCAGGGCACCACTGAAGTCAGGTATTATGGAGCCTATCCTGATTGATTGTGGTCTATGGTTTGGGAAGTCAGGGTTCCAGTTGCTGAGGGGTATGCTAATTCTTAGGTCCAGGAGTTTGGAGATGAGTTTGGTTTGAATTGTGGTGTTGAAGGCAGTTATAGTCAATAAATAGTAGTCTGACCCTGGGGTGTTGTTATTATCCAGATGTTCCAGGAATGAGTGCGTGGCCAGACTGATGGCCTCTTCCAGTGACCTGTTGTAGCACCAGGCACAGTGCAGTGGTTCAAAGCTATCTAGAGACTGAGGTTGATGTGCGGGTCATGTCCAGCCTCTCAAAGCATTTATGATGTTGAAAGTCTGAATTGGCATGCTATCCCTGACATAAAACTGAGGAACAGGTGTGAAGTTGATACAACACTTCACTGCAGCATGACGGTGCACCACATCTGGGTTTGATGCTGAGTTCTGCAGCAGAGCATGTAATCAGATCCATTGGCATCTGATCTCAAGCTTCTCCCTGATTTCTATCTTGCGGCTTGGAAATGTTTACCCATAAACAGCTTTCACCAGCAATTTTCCACCAAACTATGCGTAACTATGCAGTCCATTGAATTTCTTCCAGCAGTTTAAAACACTAAGTGCCGAAGTAACTCTGTAGAACAGGCAGCATCTAATTCAGTCTCAAGAAGGGTTTCGACCTGAAAAGTTGCCTATCCATTCCCTCCACAGATGCTGCCTGTCTTACTGTCTTACTCCAGCACTTTGTGTTTTGCTCAAGATTCCAACATCTGCAATTCCTTATATTTCCATCTGTTCCATGTAGTTCTTTATTTTAAACAATTTTAATAGATCTCCCTTCAATCTTCTATCCACCAATGGGAATAAGCCCAGATTTTTTGTGCAACCTTAGTCCCTCATCCCAGAAACCAATCAAATAAGTCTACCTTGATAAATTTTGGCATGGTACTCCAGTTAAGATCAAACTAGAATTGAATAAAATTTCATAATAACTTCTTCAATTTTGTGATCTTTGCCTCTATTGATGAATCTCAGAATCTGACTTGAGGAAACCAGAATACCTGGAGGAAGCCCATGCAGTGACAGGGAAATTGTGCAAACTTTCCACAGACAGCATCTGAGGTCAGAATAAAACCTGGGTCTCTGGCATTTTGAGACAGCAGCTCTACCAGCTGCGCCACTGTGCTACCTTAAGTCATTAGTTGACTGCAAATTGTGGAATTATTCCCTGCATACCCAAATACAAGCAATAAATGTATAATAGTTAAAACAATGGTCCCAGAAACAACCCCATGGAACGTCATGGTATAATTTAATTCATGCTCATCAAGACATTCTGTTTCCTAACCCTAAACCATTATCTTATTTATGAAGCCTCTTATTTTATTCCATGACCTTCAATCTTGCTGTGAAGTTCATCATGTGATATTTAGGACGTTTGCTCGTTCATCTCTTCAGTTATTTGATTTTTTTTACCAATCGGTGATAGCATCCATTAGTTAATTCATATTTATCCATATGACTGTTAATTCTGTCCTTAAATATTACTATTTTCCATACGGCATGGGAACACCATAGTAACAGGCCTTTCATAGTAAGAGTCCACGCTGACCATTGACCACCTATTCACACTAGTTCTATGCTATCCAACTTTCTCATCCACTCTCTACATACTAAGGACAATTTACAGAGGCCAATTAACTAACAAACCCACACGTCTTTCGGATGTGGGAGGAAACCGGAGCACTCGGAGGAAACCCACGTGGTTGCTGGGAGAACTTGCAAAATCCTCACAGACAGCACCCGAGGTCAGGATTGAACACGGTCCCTGGTGCTGTGAGACATGAGCTCTACCAGCTGTGCCACTGTGCCACAGTTATTATGAGAATCTCCATAATTTCATTCTTACTTTCCTCAGCAACGGGATGTGTTCTATCTGTCTGGCGATATAAACCTTAAGTAAAATCTGTCTTTCCCGTGACTCCTCATTATTTTACTCTTTTACAATAACTGTGACAGCAGATGTATCATTAATATGTCAGTCATGGACTCTGCTTCAAAAATAAAAACATAGAAACATAGAAAAATAGGTGCAGGAGTAGGCCATTCGGCCCTTCGAGCCAGCACCGCCATTCATTATGATCATAACCATATAACCATATAACCATATAACAATTACAGCACGGAAACAGGCCCTCTTGGCCCTTTCAGTCCGTGCCGACCATTTGTTTTCCCCTAGTCCCATCTACCTGCACTCAGACCATACCCCTCCATTCCCTTCACGTCCATATACCTATCCACTTTACTCTTAAAAGTTAAAATCGATCCTGCCTCCACCACTTCTGCTGGAAGCTCATTCCACACAGCCACCACCCTCTGAGTAAAGAAGTTCCCCCTCACGTTACCCCAAAACCTCTGTCCCTTAATTCTCATGTCATGCCCTCTTGTTTGAATCTTCCCTACCCTCAATGGGAAAAATGTATCCACATCAAAAATGGCTGATCATGGCTGATCATCTAAAATCAGTACCCCATTCCTGCTCGGTCCCCATATCCCTTGATTCCTTTGGACCCAAGAGCTAAATCTAACTTTCTTGAAAACATCCAGTGGACTACCCCAGAGAATTCCACAGATTCACAACTCTCTGGGTGAAGAAGTGTTTCCTCATCTCAGTCCTAAATGGCCTACCCCTTATTCTTAAACTGTGACCCCTGGTCTGGACTCCCCCAATATGGGGAACATTTTCCTGCATCTAGCCTGTCCAACACTTTAAGAATGTTATATGCTTCTATAAGATTCCCTCTCATCCTTTTAAACTCCAGTGAATACAAGCCCAATCGACCCATTCTTTCATCATATGTCAGTCCAGCCGACACCGGAATTAACCTGATGAACTCCCTCATTAGCAATAATGTCCTTCCTCAAATTAGGAGATCAAAATTGCACATAATGCTCCAGGAGCAGTCTCACCAGGGCCCTGTACAACTGCAGTAGGACCTTCTTGCTCCTAAACTCAAATCCTCTCTCACTAAAGGCCAACATGCTATTAGCTTTCTTCACTGCCCACTGTACCTGCATGCTTACTTTCAGTGACTGATGTACAAACACACCCAGGTCTCGTTGCACCTCCCCTTTTCCTAAATAGGTCCTCAATCAGTTCCATTCACTCCTAGCACCTGTTTATGATTTATGTGCCGGCAGAAGATTATTGGGTTCCCTTTATGATGGCTATTTGTCAACCCTCATATTTTGTCTTCACTTTATTTCCTTTGCCATTCCCCCTCTGATCTTTTTTATAGTCAGACTGAATTCTATTTGCATTATCAACCTGACATCTGCCGTTCATTCCCTTTACATGCTCTTATCTCATACATAATCGAGGGCACACTGCCCTAGGTCCTTTGCCTTCCCCCCGGTAGTGATGTTCTTCTGTCTTCGTCACAATTTGGTAAAGAAACACATCCTCAGTTATTCGCGCTAAATGTGAATATATTGTAGAAGCTGCATGTTATACTTCTTTTCTGTATTTTAGCTTAATTGGTTTCAAGAGAACTAAATTTCAAAAGCATTTTACAAGGCAGATTAACGTATCCATATCAAAGTTTGCCATCAGTGAACAAAGGAAATATTTTACCAATTTGTGTTGATTTTTCATGTCATTTTGTGATGTCGATCCACCTCCTACACAAAATAAAACTATTTCGACTTGCCTTTAAAAACCTTTCATTCTATTATTCTGGACTATATTCATAAAATGGTCACAGAATAGTGAATCTACAGCACAAGTCTATACATTATTTCCAATTATATCCATATATATCTGACTATTACTCACATGAAGTCTGAAATCTGAATGTATGTTATTGCATTAAATCACTATTTAATCCTATTTTACTTCGAAGTCACGTGAGTGACTACGTGAAGAAGCCCGCCAGCCCGCATACGCAGCATATCGTCGCGCGCATTTGCAGCGGCAGCTGGGGGGGGGAGTGCGCTCTCCCCACCGGCCTCCTTCACAAGACCGGCAGGTAAGTATTACCTTCCTTTACAGCATGGACAAGGGCCGCAGGACGACGCTGTCGGTGAGCTGAGTTTAGCTGCGGCCAGCCGACGGCCCTTGTCCCCGGAGCTGCTCGGGACGCCGGCAGTTTCAGGAATGCGGAAGTCGGGCGCGGAGCTGAGCTGCGGCCAGCCGACGGCCCTTGTCCCCGGAGCTGCACGGAACGCCGGCAGCTTCAACACATGTGGAAGTCGGGGAGCGGAGCTGAGCTGCGGCCAGCCGACGGCCCTTGTCCCCGGAGCTGCGCGGAACGCCGGCAGCTTTACCGCAACGGTGGGGGCAGGAATGCAGAGTCGGGCACGGAGCTGAGCTGTGGCCAGCCGACGGCCCTTGTCCCCGGAGCTGCACGGAACGCCGGCAGCTTTACCGCAACGGTGGGGGCAGGAATGAGGAAGTCGGGCACGGAGCTGAGCTGCGGCCAGCCGACGGCCCTTGTCCCCGGAGCTGCACGGAACGCCGGCAGCTTTAACGCAACGGTGGGGGCTGGAATGCAGAGTCGGGCGCTCCCGCTAATACAGGGGCCGACTCACCCGAATGGGTTACCACTATGGAGCTGCAAGCAACAGGTCCAGACTCCGAGCCCCCCGTCCCCCAAGAGAATAAGGGGGGGATACAGGTACGTGGCAAGGGGTCTTGTTTTTCTTTTACAGGCAACCTCTCCCCGAGCTCCAGTAGACCCGAGGGGGCTGGGCCGGGGGACAGCCGCACGACAGGGGAGCCCTGCAGAGTGCATTGCGTACCGCAGCCAGGGATATCTGCCATCGTGCAGCCCGGGCATAACACTGCTGCGTCGTGTAGGCCTGCTGGAGCAGATACCGCCGACAACACACCCCGTCAGGCTGCGGTCAAGGGCGGAGGTGGCAGCAGGAAGCGGTCGGTCAGCTCAGCGCTGCGAGCGGCCGACCATGCGCCTCCACGCCAAGTAATGGTGTAAGTGTGGAGGTAAGCTTGCACGGACTCCGGGGAGCCAGGTTCCGGGGGCCGGCGCCGAGTCAACTCACCTGCCTTCTTATCTGCCAGGTGGGCCGCCACAGTCTGGGAGAAGACAGAATAGCGGAGAGTCCGTGCGGGAGTCGTATGACCCTACTTGGGCTGTAGGTCACGACGACCTGCCATTGGACCATAGACCCTAAGGGGGTGAGGTCCGATGGTGGAAGCCCCAGTGAATTCGCAGGGCCTGGGGAAGTCGGCTTGTCCGCTGCATATAGCAGGGACGGTCGCATTGAGCGGTTGGAGCTCTTAAATGGTCCAACGTCTCCATCGGGACCAAGAACGAGAAGAACGGCATCCACTAGCCGTGCAAGGACTCCGCTCAGCTCCTCATCGTCTCCAGCCAGTAGCATTAATGATTGCCCAGCCGCTGAGTTTGACGACGACCAGGGACAGCCAGTGACCGCTGAACCAGAGCATGAGGAGGATGCTGGATGTGGTGAGTGAAGTTTGCCGTTTCTACCCAGACAGGTGAACCCTGCACCACGAATTGGCGGGCACCATTGATTGCCTACGTATGCACCAACTCTGGAGTCAGATTCTCAATAATACCTTGGAGAAAGGTTCTCCAGGGGCATAACGGCGTTCTGGAAAACCCTGATCGGGGATAATGTGTCCAGTAAATAGCATGATGCGCTAGCACTCGTATGCAACGCCCAGTATGAGATATATTGCCTGCGTAAGAGCTCCATATAGCCCACACTAAACCCCAAATTCGCGGGGTTGTGCCGACCATTACCGCTCCACCGCCGCATCAGTTGCTTGGAGACCTGTACAAACAGGTGAAGGGACTGGACAAAGGAGGCCAAAACAGTGGGCCTCATGAAACTCCATCGGTCAGAGTTCACCCATATCACCGGCAACAGCCTAATACAACCAGTGAACCAAGGCTGCCGGATAGGGCACAAAGATTCTACCGACCTCCATAACGTCCACCCGAAGCACCGTATGTATGGAACCGCCGTTCACTATGGAGGTAAGGGGGTCTGGCTCCTCTCACGCCGTAGTATCCCTCCTGTACGAATAGGTGGGCGATTGCGGGCGGCCTTGGACATATGGGGAAAACTGTAACCACAGATGAGTTTATTTTACAAAGTGTTCAAGGGTATATAATTCGTGGGAGGTATAGATTCCCATACCCAGCATTCGCCTCGTAGGAATTTACTCTATCCCGAAAAGAGGTGGAGGCAGGGCATGCTGAAATTATATGGCGAGCAGGGAAAAGTGGTAATTGGCATAACCAAGCATGGACATATTGAGTTATAATCAATTTAGCTGAGTTGAACACTTTTGTACAATATACCCATGTCAAAATGGATGCTTTTGGAACAGCTAGGTGGATGCTTTACTCGGGGCACTTTATGGCATGTATCAGTTTGAAAGAAGCATGCTATACGGTGCCCATCGCTGAGGCTCACAGGGAATTCTGAAGTTGTCTGGAAGGGTGCATTGCCTAATGGAACCATCACAGCTTAGGCTGTTTACCAAGTTGGTATTTACCTGTATTGGCTCTTCTCCGACAACAAGATTATAGTGATGGCATGTTGGATGAAATCCTTATAATGGGGCAGACCCTCCAATTGGCAATTCAAGGAGTGGCTGCAACCAAGGCTCTGCTTGAGAAACTGGGATTGTAATCCATCCAGACAAATCAAAAACTGCATCCGCTACGGGTTATGGATTTGGTGTTCACCTTTAGACACTAATTTAATGAAGTTTATTATCCCCACTAATAAAGCTACTGCTATATCAGAAGAGTGCCACAATCTTGCTTGCGCCAGGGTATCGACCATGTGGCAAACTGCGAAAGTTATTGGTATTGGTAACTCTAAATTGGTAACTACATTCCCAGCTGCACGATTCGGACCGCTACACTACCGAAATTCACAAAGGTCACAAATCACAGCATTTAAAAAACAAATGCTGGCTGCTTTGATCGGCCACTTTGGTTACCACCGGATGCTAGAAACAAGCTATAATGGTGGGTAGATAATATTAAAGAATGTCATTGACCTATTATATGGAGCAACCCTGATGTTGTGCTACTAACTGACGCAAGTGCACCAGGCTGGGGAGCAACTGGTACGATGTCCAGTTGTGGTGGCAGATGGAACTCTCATGAGTCTACATTCCTGGAGTCACATGGGATAAACTATATAGAAATGCTGGGGGTGTTTCTTGGACTGCGGGCTTCTGTACTAATTCATGGGATTACATGTCCGCTTTCGAATAGATAATGCTACAATAATGGTTTACATCAATCATATGGGTAGTATTAGGTCGCAAGTTTGCAATGAATTGGCTAATACAATTTGGCACTGGTGCATAGAAAGAAATATTTGGATTACTGCGACCTATTTGCCTGGGAAGCTTAATTCAGTGGCGGACACCAGGTCACGTGTCTTCAATGACAACATTGAGTGGATGTTGAACCCCCAGATTTTGGAGATATTATAGCTCAAATTGGGGACACCAGATATTGACCTATTTGCGTCCAGGCTGAACCATCGAATACCAACGTATGTGTTGTGGGAACCAGACCCTGGGGTAATAGCATTGCATGCATTTTTTATCCATTGGGGGAAATGGGTTGCTACGCGTTTCCCCCATGCTGCCTCACCAGTCGGGTATTGCAGAAAATTAAACTAGACTCTGCAACTGACATATTGATCATTCCCGACTGGCCTACACAACCATGGTACCCGATGGTTGTAGAAATGTACAACAACCATGGATGGCAATTGGGAAACATCCCAAATTGACTACTCACTCCATTACAGGGGGGTCAGTCATCCTTGCCATGGTCATTAAACTTGTTGGCTTGCAGGTTCTGAAAAGACCGCTCAACCGGGCAGGCATCTCGTCAAGAGCCATGAACCTTATTGCAGCATCGTATCGGGAATCCACCCGCAAACAATATCTCACTCAAATCAGAAAGTGGGAGGTTTCTGTGCCCGGAACAACAAGTCCTCCAACTCGACAACAATACTGGATGTGTTGGAGTTTCTAGCAGGCCTCCATTTTGATGCAGGCCTCAGCTACAGTGCCATCAACAGCGACAGGAGTACGCTGTATTCATACCTGGATATAAGTATCAGCTCCCACCACCTGGTGTCTAAACTAATGAGGGGAGTATTCAATACCAATCCCTCCACGACCCAGATATACAGTAACGTGGGATGTGGGGATCATGCTGACCCTACTGAGGAGCTGGGCTCCAATAGATGAGCTACCATTTGAAACAGCTCACCCTTAAGGTGGTGATGCTCATGGCACTGGCGACAGCCCAACGAGCCCAGATGTTACAAAAACTGCGACTGGACACCATGGTGGCCAACCCTGGTCAAATAAAATTCTTTGGTAAAGAGTTATTAAAATAGGAGTTGCTACTAACGTTTTTAAGTCTTATTCCACCAGGGCTGCAGCGAGAGCCATGAAGGTGCCCATGGACCACATTTTCGCCACTGCGGGCTGGGCCAGTGGGGGAAAAACCTTTCAACGGTTCTATAACAAGTCTCTGGCCGTTCCTGCGACATTCGCAGAAGCTATCCTGGGTACCGCTCAGTAAATGTCTGGCCCCGAATTAGGGGTTGTTGTTTAGTTGATTAATAAATTGTGTTGATTTTTCAGCCGCTGTCAACTGAACTCCATTAACAGTCTTACTCCATCAGAATGGCGGCAGTGTGATAAGCATGGACGTTGTTCAGGGCGTGAAATCACAGAGCTTTGAAATCTTCACGAAGTCACTCACGTGACTCCGAAGTAAAATAGTAAGATTAAACGAGAACTTACCAAGTTTGAAGGTTGATCTGTATTTTACGAAGAGTCGCGGTGAGGGATTTCGTGCCCACCGCTCCCACCCTCTATCATCAGGTCAAACAGGTAGTTCTACGGTTTTCATCTTACTATTTTCAGTCATGGTTGGTTCTGTGATTCCACACCGCTGCTTTGAAGGATGCTGCGCAAGCGTGCTGGCGGGTTCTTCACGAAATCCCTCACCGCGACTCCTCGTAAAATACAGATCAACCTTCAAACTTGGTAAGTTCTCGTTTAATCACTATTTAATCCTATTTTACTTCGAAGTCACGTGAGTGACTACGTGAAGAAGCCCGCCAGCCCGCATACGCGTCATATACGTCTAACGCATGGTGCACGACTGACTGAGAGGAGCGTCACTCCTCCAGCGGTAAGTTTAAAACCCTGCAGGTAAGTTTCAAACTTATTCTGAGGTCGTGTTTTGGTGAAAATTTCTCGTTACAGAGTTCCAAATTGCTGAACGAAGTATGGAAAAATCCAGGGGGAAACCGGCTACGGAGGACCGCAGGAGTGCGGGTAGCTGGCGGCCGTCGGTTTCACCATCCGAGTCACTGACAGTGCGGTCAGCGACTTCGGACTTGGTGCTTGTCCAAAGCACTTTGGCAACCCCGAAAGGGGGCAAAGCAAAAAGGAGTCTGATCGGCCTGTGTACTCAGACAAGTCAGGCCAGGAGGATTCTCCTCCTTCAAACATGGATAGCGTCTTCAGGTGTTTATCCCGGATGAAGCACCTTATGGAAAGGATGCTCCCTCATGCTATGCTCCGTGAAACGGAAACATACCAGCGCAGGTCTCCTTTCATGCCTGCGGCAGTGCCTGGTCCAGGGCTGCTTAATGTCTCCCACTCTGAGGAGGGGAGTGTATGGGGTCAGTATATGACTGACTCTGAATTTGGAGGTATGTCCATGGAACATACTGGAATGCATAACATGCGTGAGGTTCAAGAATAGCCTGCCATGGCATCAAGGTTTGCGATACCCTCACAAACAGGGGAGCCGCTGCAAGAATAGTTGGCTTCCAGCATAAACTACCTCACATTGCATCAATTACAGGAACAGGTGATGGTTCAAACGGCTGCAAAGTACCATACACCTGTAAATTGTGCATCCCTGAAAGTGCCGGCAGTGAACAGCTCTATCTGGGGATACATTGGAGGGGGCATCAAAGCCCAGGAAATGAAACTCCAGAGAATTTTAAAATTACTGGCTTCAGGCATCACGGCATTTGCCAGATCTGCGGATGGCGGGCCCTTATCGGACGTCCAACAGGATGCCTTGGCGTTGATGTGCAATGCACACTTTGAAATGAACTGCTTTCGGAAGAACGCCATCAGACCTGCCTTAAATCCCAAATTTGCAGGCTTATGCAAGGCCAGTAATGTCCAGCTGCCGAATGTTCTGTTCTGGGAAGATCTACGCAAACAGGTAAAAGACCTGGATGAGGAAGCAAAAGCTGTCGGGCTAATCAAGGCATCAACAACGAGCAAAGCTTCACCGTTTCGGCGACAACACCCCTAAGCCTCCATCAGCAGTAATTGGTTCGCTGAAGCTGGTGGGAGCTCAAAAGCTGATTTCTCTGGGCAGAGGTCTTTTTTAGGCCAAGGCCCAAGCCAGCCCTCATGGAAAATGAGCAATCCGCGCACCCTAGCAGTCCTACCCTCCAAACCTCGAGGACGGAAATATAAACCGCATCAGGGGCCTTCGGGCCTACCATAAGACCACCGGTAACCATGGAGGTAGGTGGGTCTGGTTCTTTCCAGAACATGGGGTGTGTGGACCAGTTACAAGTTGGTGGTAGATTACACTTGTTTTTGCACGAATGGCGATGGATAATATCAGATCCGTTTATACTGCACAGTATACAAGGGTTCCAAACTGAATTTCCTCCCAATTCATTCAACATACACCAAGCCGGGCATTTGTTCATTCCAAACAAGAAGGTTTGGATATGCCAGCTGAAATTCACACATTATACACAAAAGGGGTAATCGTCAAGTCATGAACATCACTAATTTGTCTCCAATATATTCACTAGACAAAAGAAAGATGGAGGATGTCGGATCATCCTTGATTTAACACAGCTTAACACCTATGTGCAGTATAGACATTTTAAAATGGAAATCTTTGTTACTGCCAAACAACTGATTTCCAAAGGATGCTTTATGGCATGCATCAATCTCAAAGATGCATACTATTAGGTGCCCATTCACAGGGATCACCGGAGATATTTGAAATTTGGCTGGATGGGGCAACTGGGGCAGTTTAAAGCGTTGCCTAATGGGTTAACTTCAGCCCCCAGGCTATTTACCAAATTGTTAAAGCCGGTGCTTGAGCTGCTTAGAGCTCAAAAACACATTGTTATGGCATATCTGGATGATATTCTAATCATAGGAAAAATGCTGAAATTGGCTAAATTAGCTGTTTCAGCCACAAAACTCAAATTTAAGAAGTTGGGGTTTCTCATCCATCCAGTTAAATCCAAGTTGATACCAACTAGAGTTATTAATTATTTGGGGTTTACCATTAACTCTATTAATATGTCTGTGACTCTGCCCTGGGACAAGAGATTAGAATTAATAGAAGCCTGTAACAACCTTGTTGTTATGGAACAGCCATCTACTCGACAGATGGCTAGTGTAATTGGCAAATTAGTGTCTGTCTTTCCAGCTGCACAATTTGGGCCTTTGCATTATCAGAATTTACAACATGCAAAGGAGCAAGCACTCAAATACCATTTAGTTCGTTTTAACAGACCTATGCTATTACCAGCTAAAGCTATATCAGAACTACAATGGTGGACGACCAATATTCAGCATTGCTGTAGTAACATTTTGGTCAGTAAACCTTCAGTTATATTACAAACTGATGCTAGTGCTTAAGGATGGGGAGCTACTAATACCATCTCTAGTTGCGGTGGCAGATGGGATGTGCATGAGTTATCAATTCTGAAGTTTAATGGTATCAACTACTTGGAGATGCTGGGGGCATTCTCTGGGTTAAAAGCTTATTGTAGGAATATGCAGAATCTGCATGTTCAACTACAGATTGACAACACTACAACGGTGGCATATATTAATCACATGGGTGGAATCAAGTCAGTATCCTGTGATAATTTAGCTAACCTCATTTGGCACTGGAGTATCGAAAATAGCATTTGGATTTCAGCTACCTACTTGCCAGGTAGGTTAAACATGGTGGCGGACACCAGGTCAAGCACATTCAATGACAACACAGAATGGAAGTTGGATCATAAAGTATTTAACGACATTGTTGCTCGGTATGGAACACCGGATATCGATTTGTTTGCATCTAGGCTCAATCACCAGTTACCAAAGTATGTTGCATGGGAGCCAGACCCAGGGGCAGTGGCGATAGATGCATTCTCGCTACACTGGGGAGGAATGTTCTTTTATGCATTTCCTCCATTTTGCCTAATCAGTCAGTGCTTGCAAAAAATCCAGCAAGATTCCGCTTCAGGCATTTTGGTAGTGCTTGACTGTAGTGCCTACACAGCCATGGTTCCCGCTGATATTGGGAATGATAAAAGAACCTTATATGGTTATTTCGAAACACAAAAATTTGCTGGTCCATCCCTTGACTCGGGAAGGCCACCCCCTGAATGATTGAATCAATTTGTTGATTTGCAGAGTTTGAGAAGACCTTTCCAGGAGCTCGGATTGTCAGACCGAACCGTGGACGTGATCACTGCAGCTTGGAGAGATAGCACCAAGAAGCAGTACATCTCTTACATCAAGAGATGGGAAGTGTTTTGTTTTAATTCCAACATAATGTATGATACGGCACAAATAACTGATGTCTTGGAGTTTCTCTCAAAACTGTTCTTTGATGAAAGATTAAGTTATAGTGCCATTAACTGTGCCAAAAGTGCCTTGTCATCATACTTGTTGCTGGGATCGGGACACCACTCTGTCGGGTCTCACCCGCTGATATCCAGATTTATGAAGGGTATCTTTAACACAAATCCTCCCAGGCCCAGGTACACGGAGGTATGGGATGTTAACATTGTGTTAACACTGCTTCGCCGGTGGGCTTCAGCTACATCCCTATCTTTGGTCAGGCTCACATATAAAGTAGTTATGCTCATGGCGCTAGTCTCAGCGCAACGCGTCCAGTCGTTGCATAAGCTGCGGCTGGACAGAATGGTTATATCTACCAACAAAATAATGTTTTATGTACATGAGCTAATTAAACAAAGCATACCGGGGTGTTAGCGGTAAAGCTGAAATTTTTGGCATATCCAATGGACCATAGATTGTTTGTGCTCACACATATTCAACAATATGTTAAGGCTACAAAGAACCTGAGAGGCACTGAAATGGCAATGTTCATGTCATAAAAAAACACACAAGAGGGTATTAGTGCAAACCATCCCCAGGTGGTTAAGACATGCATTGGCTCGTACAGGATTGGACACTGATGTTTTTAAATCTCACTCCACCAGGGCTGCAACATCTTCAGCAGCGAGGTTCATGGAGGTTCCGCTGGACCACATCCTAATGACTGCAGGATGGTCGAAGGAGCGGACTTTCCAAAGCTTTTATAATAAACCAATTGTCAGGCCGGTTTGTTTGCCAACTCAATTTTAAGTTCTAATTTGCTTTCCAAGATGTAAGGGATCACTATTATTATTATAATTTGTTTATTAAAAGCATCAGCATGTTTTAAAGCTATGTCATGTCTGAATGCATTATCTTTTCAATCATTTCTGGTCAACTAAATGCAGTGTGTTGCATGGACTTGTGTTCGCGGCATCAAATCACAGAGCTTTAAAGTCTTCACGTAGTCACTCACGTGACTTCAAAGTAAAATAGGAAGATTAAACGAGAACTTGCCAGTTTACGTGCCCTCCACTCCCAACCCTATTCTCATAAAGATCATATGGTAGTTCTAGTTCTCGAATATTCCTATAATCAGTTCAGCAACTGTTTTCTGTGATTTCACACCGCTGCTTTGAAGTTTGACGCTCATGCGGGCTGGCGGGCTTCTTCACGTAATCCCTCATCGCAACTTCTCATAAAATAAAGATCAAACTTCAAACTGGCAAGTTCTCGTTTAATCTTCCTATTAAATATATGGCTATTCAATTAAACTAAATCTACATAGTATTATTTGCCTCACCGCTAGTATGAATAAAAATGTTTATGTCATCAAAATCTTCCAGGATGTTTATCTAGTTCTGAGTTATGTGATGTTTCATATAATAGCAGTTTACAGCAAAGAATAAAGGCCCATTCAACTCTTCATGTTGGAACCATGATCTTGGCTACTAGAATGCAAAGTAAATCCCACTGATCTGCTCTTTTTCCATGAATGTTAAATTACTTTGTTTAAAACAAATAGCAAATTCTCCCTTGCAAGCAGTAGAAACAAGGAATTGCAGATGCTGGTCTACAAAAAAAACACACAAAATGCTGGAGTAACCCAGTGGGTCAGATAGTATTTCTTGAGAATATGGATAGGTGAAGTCTGAAGGACATAACCTATCCATATTCTCCAGAGATGCTGCCTGACCTGCTGAGTTATTGCAGCACTTTGTGTCTCCCTTGCAACAATCTCCCTCTCAGTAATTCCATATCCAGAAAATCTCAAGTAAATATATTTCTCAAACTTCATTGCTCCATGAATTAGGAATAATTTTAAATTGATGGCTGCTTGCTACTGGAATCTAAGTTTGGCAACTTAAATTATGATTAATCCTATCTAAGTCATGAAAATGAAATTGTTTACAACTGATGATCTTCTATTTCTCTCTGTGAAAGCAACATCATTGGTGTCAAATTTACAATCTAGCAACCAATGTTTCAGTAACATACCACAATAATTGTATTATAGTATGTATAAGATTGCCTGAATGAATAATTCAAAGAATTTTAATTCTGTGTATCACAACAAAACTGTAGAGATATAATGTTATTCGTTAAGAATTGCTACAGCCCTATATAATAGTCTCTCCCTTTTTATATTACTTACTTCCTAATAATCATATTATTCTACTCATTCACCCTCATCTTTTCTTTAGCTTCTTCTTAAGTCTGGCTGTGTTTTTCACCCCAACTATTTTACACAGAAGTAGATTCCACAATCCAACTACTACCCGGATTTTTTATTTGATTTATTAGTGACTATCTTTAGAGTCCCACATGTGGAAAATCTTCCCATGTTGACCTTATCATTATAAATCATGGCGGTGCCCTGTATGGCAGCGCCTACTCCTGCTCCCGATAGCGATGTGCGTTTTATGTTTAATATGTTGTCTGTACCGTCACAGTCTTGTGCGAGAGTAGTCTATAACAGAACTTCACTATTTGGGCCAAGAAACTTCGACTTTTCCGACTTTTCCGAAAACCTTTCTGGAGTTACACTGGCTTTGGAACCCGAGGCACTCTGCAAGCTAGGTATCCTACACCGGCAAGTCCCAGGGGCCTGCAAGGCAGCGGACTCTCCTCCCATCGCAGGTCGACACTGGAGGCGACACTGGAGGCGATGCACGCGGCGTGTGAGACCTAGCTTGCGGCGCAAGCGGTTTGCTAGACCTAGCAAGCGGAGCAGCCGAGCGGGTATCAGCGCCAGGCTAAAAGCTAACCCCTACAGACCTGCACTTCCTTCTATTCTGCTATCCAACGTTCGTTCGCTGGAAAACAAAATGCACTACCTTAGACTGGATTTAACTACACAAAGAAAGGTCAGAGACTGCAACGCCATCATCCTCACTGAGACATGGCTCAACAACTCCGTTTCGGACAACGCCATTCAGTTGGACGGACTAACAACATTCCGGGCGGACAGGAGTCATGTTCTCAGCGGTAAATCTCGGGGGGGTGGTGTATGCATTTTCATCAATAACAACTGGTGTACAAACGCCTTAACTGTGTCAAGCCACTGTTCAGAGGATATAGCATTTCTGACAATTAAATGTCGACCATTCTACATGCCAAGGGAATTCACAGCCATCAACATCACTGCTGTGTACATTCCACCCAGTGCGAACACAAAGGACGCACTGTCTACATTGTATCAGTCTATCAGCTCAATGCAGAACTCTAACTCGGACTCTGTCTACATAATCGCTGGCGATTTCAATCAGGCCAAACTGAAGACAGTACTACCACATTATTACAAACATGTGAACTTTGCAACCAGGGGAAATAACATACTCGACCAAGTTTACAACAATATCAGACAGGCATTCAGAGCTGATCCCCATGCCCACCTGGGGAACTCAGACCACCTCTCTGTTATGCTAATTCCAGCTTACAGACCTCTATTGACCAGGAACAAGCCGTCTGTGATGCGGATCAGAGCATGGCCAGAGGGAGCCACCTCAGCTCTCAAAGACTGTTTTGACTGCACAGACTGGACCCTTTTTAGGGAGCCTGCCACTACCAACCATCATGTAAACTTGACGGAATACACTGAATCTGTGACCGGATATATATTCAAATGCATGGAAGATGTGACCGTCATCAAAAACATCACCACGAGAGCCAACAACAAACCCTGGTTCACCAGGGCGGTACGTGAGCTCCTGAGAGCACGGAATGCTGCTTTCAAGTGCGGGGGCAAAGACGCCCTTAGTACTGCTAGGGCCAACTTGAACCGGGCTGTGAGAACAGCCAAGTGTGTCGATGGACAGAAAATTCAAGCACACTTCACAGACACTAAGGACCCCAAACGCCTGTGGCAAGGCATCCAGTCTGTCACTGGCTACAGGCCAACACCCCTACCGTGCGAGGACAACATACTTAACACCTTCTTCAACCGGTTTGAGGAAGACAACACCACCACACCAACAAAAGCCCCTCCCTGCCCAGACCATGAAACACTGCATAGAAACATAGAACATAGAAATTAGGTGCAGGAGTAGGCCATTCAGCCCTTCGAGCCTGCACCGCCATTCAATATGATCATGGCTGATCATCCAACTCAGTATCCCGTGCCTGCCTTCTCTCCATACCCTCTGATCCCCTTAGCCACAAGGGCCACATCCAACTCACTCTTAAATATAGCCAATGAACTGGCCTCAACTACCCTCTGTGGCAGAGAGTTCCAGAGACTCACCACTCTCTGTGTGAAAAAAGTCTTTCTCATCTCGGTCTTAAAGGATTTCCCCCTTATCCTTAAGCTGTGACCCCTTGTCCTGGACTTCCCCAACATCGGGAACAATCTTCCTGCATCTAGCCTGTCCAACCCCTTAAGAATTTTGTAATTCACTTGGACTTCACTTGGACCCAGCTGATGTGCGGAGGACCCTACTCAAGGTGAACCCCAGAAAAGCTGCAGGTCCTGACAACACACTGAGCGTGTGCTCAGAGACTGTGCTGACCAACTCACAGATGTTCTCACGGACATCTTCAACACCTCTCTGAGCCAAGCCATCATACCAGCATGCTTCAAAGCCACCACCATCATACCGTTACGTAAGAAATCTCCAGCCTCAACATTGAACGATTACCGGCCCATAGCACTCACGTCCATCATGATGAAGTGCTTTGAAAGGTCGGCCAAGGCCCACATAACATCCAGTCTCCCCTCTACACTTGACCCATTACAGTTTGCATATCGTCCCAACCGTTCCACTGATGATGCCATAGCAACAGCACTCCATCTAAGCCTGGCTCATCTGGAAAACAATAACAGTTACGTGCGGATGCTGTTTGTAAACTTCAGCTCCGCCTTCAACACAGTCATCCCCCAACACCTGGTGAATAAACTCGGCGAAATAGGCATCAGCACCCCACTATGCAACTGGTTACTGGACTTCCTTACCGACAGACCACAGACAGTAAGAGTTGGCAAAAACTCATCAGAGACCACCATCATGAACACCAGGGTCCCACAGGGATGTGTGCTGAGCCCTCTGTTGTTCACGCTGATGACACATGACTGTTGTGCCAAACACAATTCGAACCACATCATCAAGTTCGCAGATGACACTACAGTGGTGGGCCTCATCAGCCACGATGACGACTCAGCCTACAGAGAGGAGGTGGAACAACTCATCAAATGGTGTGACATCAATAACCTTCAACTCAATGTCAATAAAACAAAATAAATAACTGTGGACTTCAGGAAGAAACAGACAGTACACAACCCACTCACCATCAATGGCAGTGCAGTGGGGTCTGTGAAAAGCACCAAGTTCCTGGGAGTGCACATCACAGATGATCAGACATGGTCTACTAACACCATCTCCCTAGTCAAGAAAGCACAGCAACGCCTCCACTTCCTTCGACGGTTGAGGAGAGCCGACCTTCCCCCTTCTGCCCTCACCACCTTTTACAGGGGTGCCATTGAGAGCATTCTTACCAGCAGTCTCTCAGTTTGGTATGGCAGTTGCTCTGCTGCTGACCAGAAGGCCCTACAGAGAGTGGTGAGGACAGCGGAGAAGATCACCAGATCACCCCAACCAGCAATCCAGGACTTATACCCATCTCGCTGTCGCAAGAGAACAACCAATATCATCAAAGACACCACCCATCCAGCACACACATTGTTCACCCCCCTTCCATCCGGCAAGCGCTACCGCAGCATGCGGTGCAAAACCACCAGATTCAAAAACAGCTTTTTCCCTCAGGCCATCAGACTACTCAACTCACTTAAGAAAATTCCATGAACATTACACAAACAAAGATCAACTGACTGTCAAATAACTTTAACTCAATGTCTGCAGTACGCTATTTGCACTTTTCTATATTGTACCTTTTATTATTGCACTTTAATAACATACCTCAAAATGTTACTAGACTCTGGCACACTATATAATGTCTATTTTTAATGGTATATTTTTTAATGGTAATTTTAATGGTAGATTGTCTGTCTGTGTTATAAATAAATATTACTTGCACATTTGGAGTATGGGGAAATGCAATTTCAATCCTCTGTGTAACTACTTGTTGCATTATTTGAATTGACAATAAAGTTTACTTTGACTTTGACTTATCAAATGCATAAAAGCCTTTCAACTTTCTTTAAAAGCTTAGATTGACTTTACCAAGCACCTCTCGCTCTAAACCCCTCAAGACCTCTATCTATAAGGTCATCCCTAATGATATCCTCACTTTGATACAGAAGGTATCTTATTTGCATTAATTAAGTTCAAAGTGACCTACTAGCTAAGGGAATTGAAGAGGAATTATCCAAGGATTACTTCTTCTTTCATGTTCTAGATTTGTGTTCTCACCTGACAACTCAAAGTTTCATGAAAATGGCTTTAAGTAAAATAAAACTTACTTTGTTTCCCTTTCGTTTTCACATTCTTCTCCTTGGATTTTGGCTGGGCTGCATCTGTGGGTTGTACTGTGGATACTGTGGATTGTATTTTCTCAAACACTTCCTTCTGTTTGCTGAAGTCCAAGATTTTCTTTCGCTTCAAAGGAGGCTTATAACTTGCCTCCAACTCTTCTGCTTGAGAATCCGATGGGCGTTTCACCTCCAGAAAAGATTGTGGCTGCTGCATTGTCCCCCCTGGAATCTCAAACATACAAAAGTCTTCTGGTTTTCTTAACGTTTCGTGCTGGATTTTCTTTCTCTTCTTCCCTGCAATTTTAGAACAGACATTTTGATAACCCAACAAAGTAGTTTGCTTCTCATGTTAAATTCATCAGTAGCATTTTGACACTTAGGGTGCAACAAGCAGAATATGCATTGACTCCGTATGATTATAGTCTCCTACTCAACTTCTAGTACATATTTCTATTTTTCTGTTTAGGGACAGGAGAGACCACTCTCAGCTATTACAGCATTCTTGTTGCTGGCTAGACCTCGATTGATGTCAGAATCCATAAAGATCTACAATGATAGGGGATGAGATCAAGCCAGTTAACTACCCACTGAGTTATGTGTTTTTTTTTCTGTAAACCAAAATCTGCAATTCCACATGTCCAACATTAGCAGTTTTGACGAGGCTGTGAGAGGTTGAAAATGTATGTGTCTGTGTTTTTGAATTACATCAGGAGATTTAGACATCGTTGGTGGGGCCAGGATTTGTTCGCTATATATTTGCCTTGAGAAAGTAGTAGCGAGCCACCTTGCATTCTATGTGATGAAGGCGCTCCCACAGTACTGCTGGGAGGTTTCAGGAATTTGAAAAAGATACAGCAATATTTTCCAGTCAGCATGATGTTTGACTTGAAAGTGAACTTAATATAATAAAATTCCTATATATCTGTTACTATGGTCAGCGGTTCATGATTGCAGGTTGGGAAATGCTGTCAAAATAACATTAGCATGTAACTGCTCCACATTTTATCAATGTTGCACAGAACAATAATTTGGAAGCGGCTGAGCAGATGTGAAAGAAACCAAGAGTTGCAGCGAATAGTGTATCAAAGGTATACCGTGTAGTCTACAGAGTAGTGAAGTGAGATCACTGATGTTTGGATACTTGTTAATGACCTTAGCTTGGGATAAGATTTCAATTGCAAATTACAAAGGGGTTAAAATATTGTTATTGGTTCCTTTATGTCATAAACGGAACCATTGAGTCCAAAGGTCAAGAATTTGAAAACACTAGCTCAGTCATATCCAATTCTAGGCAGTACACTTTAGGAAGGAAAATTAGGTTTGGAAGAGGATTTAGGAGTAATGTACTGGATTAATGCACAGATGAGGAATTACAGTAACATAAATAGATTGGAGAGAATTAAGTTGTTCTCATCAGATCAATGAAAGCCAAGAGAAGATAGGAAAAAAATAAAATCATTAATGCTTTAGATAAAATGAAGAGAAATTATTTCCATGATTTAAAGGACACTAACCAGAGGGAACAGATTTCCAGTAACTGGCAGACTGAACTTGACATGAAGAAAATGTCTTCGCACAGAACTAATGGTAGGACATGTTGATAACTACAAAAGGCTAAAATCACTTAAAAGTATGTGATATGGCAAAAGAGTGCAGAAGTGAGATTAACTGGATTGTTCTTCAAAATGTCAATACAAAGCTAATAGGTTAAAATATGTCCTTTTATTTTCTACTATTGTTTCTATAGCAGAATAGTAATGCCCCTGTCTCACTGTGCGAGTTGACCCACGAGGTACCCCGAGTGATAGACTCGTGGCTGCGCACGAGACTGCAAGTGTATGATCAAGTGTGTGGCCGAGTTCCCACGGGTATGTAATTGCTGCGATGTTGCAAGTTCCTCTCCCGAGTTAGCAAGTTCCTCTCCCGAGTTAGCAAGTTCCTCTCCCGTTACTCTTGAGCCAACCGTGAATGAAGGTATGGTTTAATAAAGCAACAATGTTAAAATACATCTCCATCCTGTGGTTTTGAGTTATTTCAGCGCGGCCGCATCTATTGATATGACCTACAATGGGAAAATGCGCATTCTACCAAGCATTTCTTGTTTTTTTATGTTTTTAAATACTTTTTTGCAATGGATCTCTATTTTAAATAATTTTAAAAAAGGAAGCAGCCCGGGTGACTGACATTGAGCGGCCGTTGGGACCCGACAGCAGACACACACACACACACACACACACACACACACACACACACACACACACACACACACACACACACACACACACACACAGAGAGAGAGATACACACAGACAGCAGCTGGCCACCACTTCAGAGGAATTAAGCAGCTCGGGTGACTGAGCGGCCGCCGGGACCCGACAGTACACACACACACACACACACACACACAGAGATAGACAGAGAGGGAGAGAGAGAGACACACACACACACACACACACACACACACACACACACACACACACACACACACACACACACACACACACACACACACACACACACACACACACACACACACACACACACACACACACACACAGATAGACAGAGAGGGAGAGAGAGAGACACACACACACACACACACACACACACACACACACACACACACACACACACACACACACACACACACACACACACACAGATACACACAGACAGCAGCTGGTCACCACTTCAGAGGAATGAGGCAGCTCGGATGACTTTGAGCGGCCACCGGGACCCGACATCAGACACACACACAGATACACACAGATAGACAGAGAGGGAGAGAGAGAGAGACACACACACACACACACACACACACACACACACACAGATACACACAGACAGCAGCTGGCCACCACTTCAGAGGAATTAAGCAGCTCGGGTGACTTTGAGCGGCCACTGGGACCCGACAGTACACACACACACACACACACACACACACAGATAGACAG
The DNA here is from genome assembly GCA_035221665.1 of Okamejei kenojei. Taxonomy (NCBI): domain Eukaryota; kingdom Metazoa; phylum Chordata; class Chondrichthyes; order Rajiformes; family Rajidae; genus Okamejei; species Okamejei kenojei. The sequence goes on along the minus strand of CM069146.1, from coordinate 23,528,302 downwards.
AGAGGGAGAGAGAGAGACACACACACACACACACACACACACACACACACACACACACACACACACACACACACACACACACACACACACACACACACACACACACACACACACACACACACACACACACACACACACAGCAGCTGGTCACCACTTCAGAGGAATGAGGCAGCTCGGATGACTTTGAGCGGCCACCGGGACCCGACATCAGACACACACACAGATACACACAGATAGACAGAGAGGGAGAGAGAGAGAGAGACACACACACACACACACACACAGAGATACACACAGACAGCAGCTGGCCACCACTTCAGAGGAATTAAGCAGCTCGGGTGACTGAGCGGCCACCGGGACCCGACAGTACACACACACACACACACACACACACACACACACACACACACACACACACACACACACACACAGAGATACACACAGACAGCAGCTGGTCACCACTTCAGAGGAATGAGGCAGCTCGGATGACTTTGAGCGGCCACCGGGACCCGACATCAGACACACACACAGATACACACAGATAGACAGAGAGGGAGAGAGAGACACACACACACACACACACACACACACACACACACACACACACAGAGATACACACAGACAGCAGCTGGCCACCACTTCAGAGGAATTAAGCAGCTCGGGTGACTTTGAGCGGCCACCGGGACCCGACAGCAGACACACACACACACACACACACAGATAGACAGAGAGGGAGAGAGACACACACACACAACTCAGCGGACCAGGCAGCATCTCTGGAGAGAAGGAATAGAGTCGAGACCCTTCTTCAGACTTACCCGAAATGCCACCCAATCCTTCGCTCCAGAGATGCAGCCTGTCCCGCCGAGTTACTCCAGCATTGTGTGTGTCTATCTCCGGTGTGAACCAGCATCTGCAGTTCCTTCCCAATCCCACACTCTCGGCCCCGGGGGGGTGGATGGAGCATCACACGTGGACACATCCCACCCACCACCCCAGACTTGCCCCTACGGCAGGTCTTTAAGCCGTTCATTGAGACAGAGTGAAGCCACGGGGACAAGTGGCAGAAAGGCCGAAGATAGACACGAAATGCTGGAGTAACTCTGCGGGACAGGCTGCATCTCTGGAGCGAAGGAAAGTCTGAAGAAGGGTCTCGACTCTATTCCTTCTCTCCAGAGATGCTGCCTGGTCCGCTGAGTTATAAACTCCAGCATTTTGTGTCTATCTTTGGTTCAGTCTTACGAGCAAAAGAACAGATGATTAAAGTTCCCACGGTACACTCACGAGACACTAAGATAAACGCACGGGGCCACTACGTTATTACAACGAGTTAAAATGTTTCCATTTTACACTTGAACAGTTAATTTGACTCGTGGAAAAAATCAAACATGTTTGATTTTTTTCACGAGTTAACAAGTTTCCCGAGTACCTGCCGTTAGCGCCACGAGTCGATAAGTTGCTCGTGCGAGTTCCGACGTTCCCGCTACGTGATCACCACGAGTGAAAACTCGGGGTCACTCGTGGGCCAACTCGCACAGTGAGACAGGGGTTTTAGATTAAATGAGAACTTACCAGTTTGAAGTTTGATCTTTATTTTATGAGGAGTCGAGTTGAGGGACTACGTGAATAGAAGCCCGTACAGCCGTTGGTGCGTCAATCTTCAAAGCAGCGGAATGAATTCACAGCTAACAATGACCGAAGTATAACGGTAAGATGATAAAACTAGAACTACCAGATGAGATCTATGAGGGTGGGAGCGGAGGGCACGTAGTCCCTCAACTCGACTCCTCATAAAATAAAGATCAAACTTCAAACTGGTAAGTTCTCGTTTAATCTTACTATTTTACTTCGGAGTCACGTGAGTGACTACGTGAAGACTTCAAAGCACTGTGAATTCACGCCGCAGACTCAAATCTGACGTTCACACTGCCTGGATTGACTCAAAAGTCGTTAACAATCAATCATGCATCAGTAATACATTTGTTAAATGAAATAACAGTTTATTTACAAACAAATCATAACAAACCCCTCTAACTCAGGGGAAAAATGTAACAGTACTGACACCAGAATCAGCAAACACCCCGAGCCTTGAAATCGGCTTGTGATAAAACCTCTGAAAAGTTAGCTCACTGGACCATCCTGCGGCCGCGAGGACCTTGAAATCGTTTGCACCGACACCTTACTGTGTGATTTTTTTGTGACTAATAAACAAAGCCAACTCTGTTCCTCTCAGAGGTTTAGTAATCTCAATGTAACGAGATAAATGTGAGACTATACAGAAGCGATCATCTGCGGGGTATGCTGAAAACACAATCTTACATCCTGTCATGCCTCTTTTATTATGTTTAAGCAAATCATAGACATAAAATATAATGGCATCAGCCGACACATGCATTCTATCTAGCCGTAGCTTTTGCAATGTTTGTACACGTTGGGCTGAAACCAACACCATAAGCATGACCACCTTCATAGTTAATTTGGCTATAGATAGGTTTGTAACCGGAGCCCACTGGCAAAGAACCATAAGAACCTCACTCACATTCCAAATCCCGGCATACCTGGGTTTAGGAGGATTAGAATTGAAAACTCCCTTCATGAATCGTGAACTAACGGATGTGTCCCTACTGTATGCAATTCTGCATTCATAGGTAAATAAGAAGACAGAGCACTTCTGGCTGAATTAATCGCACTGTAACTTAATTTTTTGGTCAAAATAAAGAGTTGACAAACTCCAATACATCCGTGATCCCTGCAGTGTGGTATACAATATCCTGCTGTAGGCAGAATTGCTCCCACTTCCTTATATAGGTGATATATTGCTGCTGTGTACTATCCCTGCAGGCCGACGTGAGAACATCCACCGTCCGATGAGACAGTCCTCTCCCCAGGTATGGCCTCCTTAAAATCTGCAAATTAACAGATCAATACGATCCTATAAAGGATGTTGATCCCCAGTGACTGGATTTACCAGTAGATTTTTATTCTTGGGCATAAGCATGTAAGGCTCCCTAGCCATTTGTAATACAACGGGAAACCATGCTCGTGTAGGCCAATCTGGCACTACCAATACCCCTGAAGCGGAGTCCTCCTTGATCTTTTGCAAACATCTGCTGATGAGACAGAATGAAGGAAATATATACACAAACATTCCTCCCCCAATGCAGCGAAAATGCATCCACTGCTACTGCCCCAGGACCTGGTTACCATGAAACATATCTAGGTAACTGATGATTTAATCGAGATGCAAACAAGTCAATATCTGGCAATGCATACTGATCAATCATTTGGTTAAATACATCCTGATTTAACATCCATTCAATGTTGTCATTAAACTGACGTGACCTCTTCCTGGCAAATAAAGTGCTGAAAGCCAGATATTTTGGTCAATACACCAGCTCCAAATCTGGTTAGCCAGTCTATCACAAGACTGTGACTTAACTCCACCCATGTGGTTTACATATGCCACTGCTGTGGTGTTGTGAATCTGAGCTGCACATGCAGATCCCTCCTTGTAGAACAATAAGCTTTGAGCCCATACCAGGTGCCCAACAACTCTAAATAATTAATCCCTCTTAATTGAGGAAGCGATGTCTCATCCACATTCCATCTGCCTCCACAACTAGAAGACATATCTGTTGCACCCCAACCCAGTGCACTTACATCAGTCTGTAATATCAGTGACGGTGATTCCACCAAAACCTTCCTTAAATTTTTTGAAACATGTACTATCCACCATTGTATGTCAGCAATCGCCCCAGCTGACAACTGCATAGGCCTATCAAAATGGCCCCTTTGTATTCTCAGTGCCTGTTCCTTTGATGGTTGTAATTGTTGATAATGCAGAGGGACCATACTGCACAGCTGGAAAGGCTGCAACAACTTCCCAATAAAACTGGCTACTTGTCTAATCGAAGGCCGTTGTTCTCCAACGAGATTAACACAGTCCTCAATTAACTGATTCAATTTATCCCTGGGCAAAGTTACCAACATGTGATTGGAATTAATGGTAAATCCCAGATAATCAATAATTTGGACTGGTGATAATTTAGATTTATCTGGGTGAATAACAAATCCCATTTGTTCAAAAGTGATTTTAACATTCTCATGATGATTGAGTTTCAGCATGAGTCTTTCCAACAATCAGAATATCATCTAAATAGGCCATTACCACATGCCCCTGAGCTCTAAGTAATGCTAACACAGGTTTTACCAATTTAGTAAATAATCTAGGAGCTGAAGTTAATCCATTCGGCAATGTCCTGAATTGCCACAGCTCAGTCATCCAAATAAATTTCAAATATCTTCTATCATCACCATGAATAGACACTGCGTAATACGCATTCTTTAAATCAATGGTTGCCATATAATACCCTTTGGACACTAGATGTTTGCCCGTGGTAAAGTTCTCCATTTTGAAATGCCTATAACAAACAAATTTGTTCAAATTCGATAAATCCAGAATAATTCTACATCCCCCAGTCTTTTTAGATCTGGGAAATATACCTGACAGAAATTGTTGACTTTGATAGACAGAAGGCTCAATTACCCCTTCTTATGTAACGACTGAATCTCTGCTTGAATAAGCACATTTTCCTCATCTGAAAAATAAGTTTACAACTAGGAAAATGTTGATTAGGTAGACTGTCATAGTAAAATCCAATTTTTCACCCCTTCAATATACTAAGTATGAACAAATCTGATGTCAACTGCTGCCATTGTTTGAGAACAATTTTAACCTTCCCCAATTTGAACAGGAACATCAGTTAATTCATCGTCTGTCAATGTTATATTCCTTACCAGCATCTTTCCTTGCGGCCTTGTTGTCCTCGACTTCTTGTAGAGAACCTTTTTTGCCTTGCTTCCAGCTGGCTTAATGAGGGCCATGGTTATAACAACCTCATAACAGTCTTTGACCCTTTTTGCAAGGTTACCACCAAACAACAGATTTTGTGGTGGTACACTGGTCGGTTTGCACAACTCGCCAAATTCGGGTTAGCACTGGCCTAATAGCGGCCCTCCCGATATTATTAATTTCAAAATGCATTACAAAGGAGTCCCAGTTCATCCTGGTGTGCTTCAACCATATCATTTGTATCAATAACTTTCACCACAGCTGTAATACCTGCTTACAACAGTTTAAGCACTTTTTTAAAATTTCATCTCCTGGGCCCTAGCAGGCAAACCCATCTATGCAAATTTGGTGATTAACCACCGGTACCTTCAGGAGATCACAATTAACAGGAGCTTTATAGTTTTTTGCTACTTCATCCATAGCTAGCTCCTGTAACTGGTGGGAGAGCATATACTGAATGGCTTCGGCCAATTCTACATCAATCGCCTTTCCTGCCTCTCTACACTCAGCAAACTTCCCAGCAATGTTCGGAATTACATCCAACCGAACACCTTTACTGCTCTCCCCCAGCATAGAAACAGTGTCAGCAAACAGCCCTGACAGAACATCCTCCTCACAGGCAGGATAGTTCTGCAGCCCTGAAACAGGTGCTGCTAGCACAAGCTCTCCATCAGCCTGGCTTGGGCACCACTCCTCCTCAAGGAGCTGGAACATCCTCCTCACAGGCAGGATAGTTCTGCAGCCCTGAAACAGGTGCTGCTAGCACAAGCTCTCCATCAGCCTGGCTTGGGCACCACTCCTCCTCACGGAGCTGGTCCCTGTCGAGCATTCTTTTGTAATAGAATCTTGACGTGGGAGAGCCGTGAGCAAACGGACTCTCCTATGGAGGGTATAACCTCCAGGCCCGACTCATCTACGGGCCACAGAGACTTGCCAGTGGCCTTCCACCCTACTGTGCAAGCCTCCACTGCCCCCCGGCAGTGGGTCCGCAACCACTGGCTGTGTAGCCAGCACCGGACCAGGTGTACCAGACGGGCCTCCATCCTCAACACTCTCCTGGTCACTCTCCTTTCTACCCCCGGAGCGCCTCGCCGACACCTTCTTCACTTTCTGCAACATATCTACCAAAACTCCCAACCGTCACAGAAAATGACCTGTGGTAAAATTTTTCAACAAACCTTACCTCCGTTTAAACTTGTTAACAAAGAACTGCAGATGCTGGAGAATCGAGGGTGAAGTCTGAAGAAGGGTCTCGACCCGAAACGTCGCCCATCTCCTTCGCTCCTTAGATGCTGCTGCACCCGCTGAATTCTCCAGCTTTTCGTGTAACCCGTTTAAACTTACCGCTCGGAGGAGCGCTGCTGCTCCAACCGGCCGACTGCACCAGCGTCTGACGTCATGACGCACCAACGGCTGTACGGGCTTCTATTCACGTAGTCACTCACGTGACTCCGAAGTATAATCAGTAAACCACATGTTTTTCAGGTGTCTCTACCTGCAATTATTACCGTAGCCCCTTGACCATCACTTTGCTGATATATCCTAGTGTACATTGAAGAATATAGTGCCTTCAACAACAGACACCTGAGCTTTGAATGTTGCAATGTTATAATTTAAAGCAACTCGACAATTAACATAATGTAACATGCATTAGCCAACCACAAGCAGTAATGGTTGTGTTTCTCTTACCTGTTTGTTCCCTGGTTCTCTTGCAGCTCTTTCCTTGATTTTTACCTGCTTTATTTAAAACATTATCAATTAACCTAATAATAAGTTTAGAATCATCCACTCCCAATTTATTTTTCAACTTCTTCCTGATGGCACGTAGTTTTCTATGACGCTTCTTTATGAATTCTTTCTTCAGATCAGTTAGGGTAGTTTGTGGTGCACCTTTTACATCAATGCACAGATAATCAATATTCACGAATTTATGTTTTTTAATGATTGGAAGCATATCATCAAGTGAAAAACCTGATAAAAGAAAATGGAAATATAAAATGAGTGCTGATTCGTTACACAGATTCTTCTAATATTGATGCACTGTATGTACTAAGATTTCTCGATAGAATTGTAGAAATAGGATAATACAGCATAAATAATATTGATATTATTATTAATATAATATTAATAGTATGAATTAATTACTAAGACTATGTACTATTACTGTAGAAATGTAATATGTTATTTTGTTTCTATAATAAAAAAAAATAAAAAAAAAAAAAAATAATTAAAAAAAAAAAAAAAAAGAATTGTAGAAATACAGCTAGTGGGAAGCTTATAGGAAGTTATAATAGAAATATACATCCAAAGATAGTGTATGAATTTAAAGTAGAAACTGAATTAGTTCAGCACATCCTCATGCTGGAATATTCATCTCTGTCGTTTTGCCAGAAGATTACAAATGCTTGATTTCCTCTTCCACACAGGAGATTTTTTAAATGTTGGTTATAATAAGAGAGTGAGTATGGGAAGAGGTTGGAGTTCGGTATTCCGACTGTGCATGCCCAGGCCATAGGTCACTGGAGATAAACATTGGAGGGTGCGCATCTGCTGTGTGTTATCTTTGGTTATCAGACCTTCGTTTAAGTGAGTGCTTTATGCTTCGTGCTGCTCCCTGGGGTCGGGGTCAGGGCCCATATATTCGGTTGCTGTTTTTGGTTCTGTAAGCATAGCATTGGTATTGGTTCTTATATATTATTGGGTAAATCTTGGTTCAGAAACTCCCCGGTGCTGAGAAAAGTACAAATTAACTCAAGCACTTCCACTTCTACATCCTATTGCATGAAGCCCAGGGCATTGCGCACAATAGAATGAGCATTGGACGTTTTATCTAAACCCGCTCCTAGACAGACCTGAACTGGGAGAGGTGGTTGGGCTTTATACAGGGTAGAGGGTTAATGACAAAACCTGGATATTATGGAATTGGAAAGAGTCTTAGTGAAAGAGGGGATGTTGTTGGTTGCAAAAGCAATTGGTGAGGTGGTGTTGAAGTCACTGTTGTGCCAGGTTCAACTGGAGGGGCCAAGGAGGTGGAGCTTTAGTGCTCAGTGGAGACCCACAGTGAAGGAGCTGATATACCATTCAATCACATAAGCAGATAACTTAAAGCTGGAGAAGGATCATCGCACAGGACTCCATGACATATTAATCAGGAAAATCCTCTTTAAATTCCACTAAAACAGTTCTCACATAAGCTGTGAAATTCAGGCATGTGTAGCTTGGAAACCATAAACTTTGATAGCCTGCCATCAGCAGTGAAAATCTTAAAGCAATTTGACAACCTTTACAACTTGTTTATTAATTATTCAGGGATTGGCTTATTGGTAAATTAAATTCTATAGAAATTAAATTGATAAAGTTCAATGAAATTTTTGCCCTGTGTAAAGACACAATGGTGCAAACACATGATAGGAAGTTAACAACCCCTTCCCACAGTTCCCTTCCATCCATATTACTCTCTCCGGCTTTACATTTCACTCCTTTTCTCTCCTAATCGGACACCTTTTTGTCTACTTTTAACCTTTAGCTTTTGTCATTCACTTGTCCAAACACTCTTGGCTGCTATTCATAATCACTTATACACTATACTCTTAATGAACTGAATTAATCCTTGAAGTCACAACCTCCCCAGACTAATGCCCTGCCCCTCCTCGTCAGGCATTTCTACTGTGTTGAACGCCCCAACCCCACTGACTATTTAGGAGCAGGCAATGCAAAGCCCTTTGACACTTGTGTGCTGCAGCATTTTCCTGAATTGACCCCTCAAATAAAATGTCCAATAGCGCAACATAACCCACCTCAAATGCACCTTCAAAAGAACCGTACCATTTGTGGATTGGAATGTTTTATTCTGCAACATGTTATTCAAATGCAAGCCACTGGTGCGACAGAAACAGTTATAAGTGGGAGATAATCAAGCTGATGGTGTAGAAAGCCTAGATCAAATGAGCTTTCGGCCATCATTTCAAACGCTCCTTATCTATCCTCTGTCTGAGGAATGGTCTCAACCCGAAACGTCACCCATTCCTTCTCTCCAGAGATGCTGCCTGTCCCGCTGAGTTACTCCAACATTTTGTGTCTATCATCGATTTAAACCAGCATCTGCACTTCTTTCCTACACATTTCTTCTTTCCTTTCTCTATTTACTTTGCAATTCAAACCTCACCAAAGACCTACCTGCACAGAAGAATTCCAGTGCAATTTTGTAGGATCCACCTTCAAAAATGTTTTGGAAAGAAAACATTGCAGGCATTATATTTTCACATGGAAGTTCTTCCATCAATGCATCTTGTAGTTTCTGGTGCAATGGAGCAAGCTGCGTTATTCCCTTAGATGTTTCTCTTTTACACAACTGGGTGAGGTTCAGGAGTGCCTCATACGATCGTAGCTGCAGCTTAAGTTCTATGCATCCTGATGAAATCTTCAAAAGACTGCATTGCAAGCGATTGATAATATCTCTTATTTTGAAGAATAATTGAGGACCTTTGTCGAAAAATATATTATTGAGTGTGTTAGGTAATTCTTCAGATATTTTATAAGTTTCCATCAAGCTTATTTTAATTGTATGATCTGCAAACAAAAACAGACAATATTTATTTTTTCTTTGCATCAATTACAACAGGCTAGTTTCCTAATTTATGTTTCAGGTTGGAACCCTTCTTCAGACTTGATCTGAGAAAGGGTCCTGACCCTAACATGTAATCTTATCCATATTCTCCAGAGATGCTGCCTGACCTGCTGAGTTATTCCTGCAACTTGTGTCCTTTTGTGGAAACCAGCATCTATATCTCATTGTTTCTACATCTTCCCTAATTTATGCCCTCCTTATACTCAGATATCAGTATAAATTTTCCTTTTAGGCATTCACTCAAGGAGAACTACCTCCAAGTAGAAGAATCGGAGGTAATTTTACTTCGGAGTCACGTGAGTGACTACGTGAAGAACCCGCCTGGCGCTGGCAAACGGCATTACGTCGACGCTGACGGCAGAAGCAGGAGCTGCACAGACAGCTCCTCGACAGCGGTAGGTTCGGAACCGGCAGGTAAGTGCTGTTGAAAAACTTTTTTAGGACTGGAAAACTCCGTGCCTGGTGGAAACCAGGATTTTAAAGGTTTTAAAAACAAACTAAAAGTTTAAATTGAACAGATATACTCTGTTAAAATAACGGAGTTTTTAAAAAGAACGTCCCAGGGGAATACCCAGCGATCGGGACGAGAGATTAATTACGGGGCCGGTTCCGATACTGGTACCGTTTAAAATACGGTAGAAAGGTTTAAATGCTCCACAATTTTGGCAGGATATTTTAAAAGTCAGAAAGACTGTATTTTTAAAAAAGTTAATAAAATTCGCGATATGGAGAAAGTACTCCATCCATAATATAAAAAGAGACTAGGGTCACAGTACCCAAACAGTTCCCCCAAAAAGACCCTGAGGGGCTTGAATGTACTAAAGACCAGGGTCACAGTACCCAAACAGTTCCCCAAAAAAGACCCTGAGGGGCTTGAATATACAAAATATGGCTATGTGCCAAATTGAGAAATAAAAACTCTGACCCTGGATAGGGTGGAGGAAGTCTCTTTGGATATAATTCCAAGTGGATCAGGGCTGCAAAAGACAGACCCTGCAAGTGGTGATGTGAATTATGAATGCACACCACAAATAAAATAAAAATAAAAGTGAGGCCAGGTGTGCCTGAGATAGCAAAAGTTTTGCTATATCTAAAGGAAGTGGTGAGGCTATGGAAAAACCTAGCTGCCTACATTAATTATATGGTATCTCACCAACTTCAAGAATACGATAAAACTTTATGTTTTATTTAAATATCAATGGTTTAATCCATTTATAAATATCCATGTCTCAAATATATGAGATATAAGAAATACAATTTCAAAGTTTCAAAATGGTGCAAATATGTAATACTTTCAATATAAAATAAATTGCCATTAGTTGTGGAGCTTATAGGAAGAAATATATATAATTTACCGAATCTGCATCATAGGGTTGCAGATTAATACAAATCAGGATATATTAAACTCCTGATTATTATAGAATACCTGCCTTATGATAAATCAAAGATATTAATTACAAAAGAACAGACCACTGATCTTTAAACTTTGGGAAGGAAAACTATGATCCAATAAAAATATTTTGATTATGGATCAAAACAAAGACAAAGATCTTTTATTTTACGGTGAAAAAACTATGATCCAATGAAAAATTTGATGATGGATCAAAATAAAGGCAGAAGTGGTATTATCCAAACATAGCCTTATCTTAACCTATATAATTGGGGGAAAGAAGGCTTGATGTACGTTGAAGAGGTGCAAACATTTGGTTACAAAATAAGTCATGAAATCTCCAATTATGGGGGATTACAGGTGTATTATGATGGTTAAAACTTAATATAACTAAGGAGGATTGGTTCACCTGTATAAGGGAAAAACTGATTTCAGGTTTGCACTCAAAAGTAAATTTTAAAAAGAAGGGGAACGTACATGTATATTATAAAATTACCTTAGTGTAAAGATTCATGGAATAAACCATACAATAATATCATTATTTACACTTTCACAGTGTAAGAAAATAGAAACATCTAGAACATGGAAAACTGTTGTGATTAACAAAGTGTTAATCAATATTACAGGTGCTTGAAATTAATTAAAGTGGGTCAAGCTGTGCAAGTTAAAACTTGTCCAAACAATCAATCAGTTCAAGTTGTTAAACTGAACACTGAAGGAACAATATACTGATAAAAGATCAGCACTTGCACTAATGAGGTACATGGTATGGGTTATCTCGATTACATTTAAATTAGAAGAGATAAAGAGCAGCTGCAAATTAGTGCCTGCCATTACAAACCTGGTGGGGGGTAGGACTTGACCCATTACATAAAGCATATGCTCAGGCATTAATAAAATATTTTTTAAATTACTATTCTGAATTCAGAAGTAATTTAAGCACCATAAGAGTGGGGAAAATTGTTCCATGATACAAATATGTATTATTGTTGTTGACATACTTTGTTCCTCCATTAGGTTAGGGGAAAAATATAAATAAAGTTCCAAAAGAAGGAATACAGAAGCTTATAGAATATGTATGCCTTGTGAAGAGGCTTATGCAAAATATCAAATGATACGTTATCATTATTAGTAATGTAAAAAAGGTTCATAAGCTGCTTCAACTATAAAATTACAACTGAAGCAAGTGTTACAGATGATGTACAGCTTCTGTGAAATGTTTGGGTAAAGATAAGAATATTATCTATTCTTATAACAATAATTGATATGTTTTTTTGTTAAGCGGACTGCAGACAATTATACCAGGCAAACATAAATGGTTTGTCCTAAGAATTTTCCAAACATTCGTATTAATTGTTGAAGTATAAGGAGTTATGGATAAAAAAGATCGATTGTTTTATTATGGAACTGTCCATGTCGTATCAAGATGAACAATACCACGGCTGTGGCATATGTTAACTATGGTCAAATTTGGGAGGAAAATATATTGTCATTATTTTGCATACTTACGATTAATCTGGTTGTATACAGATTAAATCACTGATTTTAAATATTTCTTGTGGGTCACAAGATAAGTCAAACAACAATTATGGAATTATCTAAGTAAACAGATGTGGTATGTTTTAAAGTTTGGTCCACCTGTTTATCTCTAAGGAAGAGACAATGGTATCGGAAGATAACAAATTTGGGAAGAAAGACATATTGTCATTAATATGGATTACTTACGATTACAGAGATGCCAAGTGTCCCGGATTCGCCGTATTTTATCCCGGCGAAATAAACTTTTTACGGTGTTCCGGCAGCCAAACATGCTGTTACGGAACACCGGCGCCATGTGTCCCCGGTTTGCCGGCCCGCGCGATCAGCGGCACTTTGCCGGGCCCTAGTGTCCGCGCCTGCGCAGTGGGGGAGGGTTGCCGGGCCCCAGTGGCCGCGCGTGCGCAGTGGGGGAGGGTTGCCGGGCCCCAGTGGCCGCGCGTGCGCAGTGGGGGAGGGTTGCCGGGCCCCAGTGGCCGCGCGTGCGCAGTGGGGGAGGGTTGCCGGGCCTGGCGCCATTTCGAGCCACGCCACGCCCGGCCCAGAGCCCGGGCGGCGCCGGCCCGCGCGATCAGCGGCACTTTCTTGCCGCCAGCCGGCCGCTCGCGGCAGCCCCATCACCGGGCCTCCCCCCCACCCCCACCCAGTGCGCAGGCGCAGACCCGCCGGCAACCTTGCCAAGTGCGCATGTGCCGCACCCGCCCGCCGGCAGCCCGCTGATCTGCACCAGTGCGCAACCCCAGGTGAGTATGTTACGGAGAGAAATGCATTTAACCCCATTTGTTACGGACAAATGGGTTAAATGTTACTGTGAACTAAATTTAGGGTTGGCATCTCTGCGATTAATCTGATTGCATACAGATTAAATCACCGATCTTTCGAATATTCTTGTGGGTAATCTAAGAACAGTGAGGGTGGATGCTTTTCTCCCAATTGCATGAGGAAAAGATTCTTTGTGTTCCTCATTTTTGTTTAATAGGGCAGTGTCTGATGAATATGTAGCAGGACACTGCCAGAGGCATTTTGGTGGCCCAATATGGGTCCTTTATGGTTCATTTATATTGTGTGATTTTGAACTGCTAGTGATGATTCATAATGGCAGTAATTTATTGAAGTCAAAAAAGGGGTCTCGACCTAGGTCGTTGCCTGTCTCCCTTTGTTTCTTTGGATGCTGCTGCACCCACTGGGATCTCCAGGTTGAGAGAAACCCTGCAGTAATTTATTGTTGTACAAAAACCTCCATAAGTGAAAATATGAATTTGACTATCTACAGGTTGACTAGACCATCTCAACAGCTGATGGTCAAAGAAGTCTATGAATGTAAACCAATATTACGATATATCAATAAAATAATTATGTATAAAGAAGTGTTATACCTGCAATTTGCGGAAATAAGTCTAAATAACTATAGTTTGTTATAAGAAATTGGAGGTCTGTATATACAGTAAAGTTATTTTGTCATTTAGATACATGTGAATTCCTTGTGGATTGCATTTTCTAAGTATCTAATTGATAGAGCCAATTATAGGGCTCAGAGTGTTACCGTCTTATAAACGGACAATATATTAACCAAGAAGTTATCAGATGCATTCATAATATCCCAATATGGAAAGGGATATATATGTAAATGTTAATAAAATATATATATGTGTGTGTGTATATATATTATATATATATATATATAGATATATATATATATATATATATATATATATATATATAGATATAGATATAGATATATATATATATATATATATATATATATATATATATATATATATATAGAATATATATATATATATATATATATATATATATATATATATAGATATAGATATGGGTATATGTATATATAATCTGTCCAAAATTGTAAAAAATATAAAGGCAGGAGATAAAAAATCTTGAAATGCCTTAAGAAATGGACTTTAACTCTATCTATGATTCAAAAAACTTAAACATTGAAAATAATAATTCTGATAACTTTAGTATCAATATAAGAGTGCAAACATTGCAAATGTTACGTTATAATGGCATGTGGATACAAATTGCATTATCATATATGTTTATGAATCTACCAAACAAAGCACGCCAAGAAGACCTGAAAACAAAACCAAGGTAAACCTATAAGCACATCCTGCTGGCTTTAAGTTGTGTGTGTGTGTGTGTGTGTGTGTGTGAACATTGATGAAAATGTTGCAGTAGGTAAGAGTCTGTGGCAATAAGACTGCTTATTACACACAAAAACCACATTGGGTTCAGTAAAACTGATGGTTATAGAGGAATGTATTTCTAGATGGTTAATAATTGGATACATTCAGTAGGAACTAGACACTGAAAGGTGGAAAATCACTCTGTTAATGAGGAAAATACATTCACAGGAATGGCACAGGATGAGCCACTCGAGCAAAGATGCAAGGCCGCAGGAGGCTGTAGATTACTGTTAAAATAAAGGAACTAGTCATGGTGTCAGATTTAGACACGCAATGTTCGGTTCGCTATAATTGTTGCTTTGTCATGCCATAAAAAATATATATCAATTGGTATTTGTGATAAATTTGCTTTTCAATAGAAAGGGCATTATTTTCATTTTTTATAATGTGAAAATTATTTATCACATAACTTGAGGCAATGTTTGGGGAAAATGTGTTATTCGCTCGTTATTGTGTTAATGAGCCGTACTGTCGTATGGAATAAATTCTACGACACGAAAAACACAGAAAGCTTTAAACTCTTCACGTAGTCGCTCACGTGACTCGGAGTAAAATAGTAAGATTAAACGAGAACTTACCAGTTCGAAGTTTGATCGTTATTTTATGAGGAGTTACGATGAGGGATTACGTGCCCTCCACTCCCCACCCTCATAAAATAAATGATCATCTGGTAGTTCTAAGTCTATTATGAGCCTTACTATGTTACTTCGGCTATTTTGTGTTCTGTGTTTTTCATGCCGCTGCTTTGAAGTATGCCGTTTGCCAGCGCCAGGCGGGTTCTTCACGTAATCCCCCATCGTAAATTCTCATAAAATAACGATCAAACTTCGAACTGGTAAGTTCTCGTTTAATCTTTCTATTATACCAAGTCATCGCATTTGGTGGCTTTGGAACATTTTTGAGGAAGGATGTGAAAAAGGGACGTGTACTTTCCATGCCTGGTTATGTACCCCTCAAATGATCCTATTATCTTCATATTTCGCTTGCGTGGCTTACAACTCAGCAGTGTGAAGCGAGACACAAAATGTTGGAGTATCTCAGCGGGGCAGACAGCATCTTTGGAGAAAAGGAATAGGTGACGTTTCAGGTCGAGACCCTTCTTCAGACAGTATGAAGCGATATCGATTTCTCTAACTTCAAGTAACCCTTGCTTTTTCCCTCTCTCATCATCCATTCACCACCCTAGTTCTCCTCCTAGTTTCACTGTGCTCCTGATTAATCTTACTGTTTGTATGCCTTCCCCTCATCCGACTGTGAACCGTTGTACATTTCCAAATCATCGTCTGTTTTGATCTGTTCCCTTCACATCTTCCATGTCCTTTGTACCCTTCCATAACTTATTTCTCTCTCCCCGACTCTCAGTCTGAAGAAGGGTTTTGACCTGAAACATCACTCATTCTTTCTCTCCAGAGATGCTATCTGTCCCGCTGAGTTACTCCAGTATTTTGTAACTATCTTGTAGATCAGTGTCACTCATATTATGAGTCATACTTTGTAGCTACATCCACTAGTTTAATAGAAAGCTTCCCTGCCTTGCTCTCTCACTTTTAGAGTAACGTGCTAATATGAAGTGACCTATGCGGTTACCTTAATAAAATCTTTGGATCTTAATTATGGTGTGAGACTTTGATTATTCCAACAGCAGAAGCTCAAACATGGTGTCAGAAGTGGGATGTTGTGCTGGTGTAGGCGGTGTAGGCAAATCAATGCCGCTGGACACGGACGGAAGTACACTTGTACGGTCTGGATAATATGGAGGTGGAGCTGGCTCGTTCACAGGCAGGATATGTTGTCACGTTTTTGTGGACTGGACTTCTGATGGTGGAACCACCTGTGGGTTCAATGCCTGATCCGCCATAGGCACCGTGGCTCGGGTCTGCCTCGACAATAAACGTTGAGCAGGTGAACCCAAAATGGGGTCACGGGAAATGTTGCGTAAGTTGAGTAGATCCAGGAACAGGTCGGAATTAGCTCTGTGCGAACGTTCCATGAGCTGTTTGGCACTCTTGACAGTCCGCTCAGCTAGTCCATTCAACTGTGGATATTCAAGGTTGCTGATAATGTGGCGAAAATTCCAGTGTGCAGCAAATTCCTTGAAGTGTTGCTGGTAAATTAACTGCCGTTATCAGATAACTGTATGCCCGGAGCTCCATGGACTGAAAAATGGCGAGCAAGCTTTGAAACCACGCTGCGAGAAATGGGGCTGCTAAGAAAATCAATGTCAAACCATCCTGAATAGGAATCAACGAGTATCTGGTACTGCTTGCCACGCACTCAAGTATGTCAGTTGCCACTGTAGACCATGGGAGTGCAGGAACCGGATGTGAAAGAAGTGGTTGCTTTTGTTGGTGAGGTGCCAAGCTGTTGCACACTGCACAGGACACCACATTCTTGGTGATATATTCGGCCATGCCAGGCCGGTAAAACATGTTTCTTGCTCGTAAGACAGAAGCTTCAGCGCCTGGGTGCCCTGCATCGACAGCGTTAAAATACTTGCTGTGCAGCGAAGCAGGGACCTCAGCCTTGTGTCCTTTTAAAATGATGCCATCCTGCAGCACCAGCTCATCTCGGACGGCAAAGAAAGGCAGGACCAGCAAGATTCAAGAGAGTTTATTGTCATGTGTCCCAGATAAGACAATTAAATTCTTGCTTTGTTTCAGGACAACAGAATATAGAAGGCATGAATACAGAACAGATCAGTGTGTCCATATACCATTATATAAATATATACACACATGAATAAATAAAACAGATAAAGTGCAAATAAACAGATAATGGGCTATTAATGTTCAGAGTTTTGTTTGAGTTGAGTTTAATAGCCTGATGGCTGTGGGGAAGTAGCTGTTTCTGGACCTAGACATTGCAGTCTTCAGATTCCTGTACCTTCTTCCTGAAGGTAGCGGGGAGATGAGTGTGTGGCCAGGATGGTGTGGGTCCTTGATGATGCTGCCAGCCTTTTTGAGGCAGCGACTGCGATAGATCCCCTCGATGGTAGGGAGGTCAGAGCCGATGATGGACTGGACAGTGTTTACTATTTTTTGTAGTTTTTTCCTCTCCTGGGCGCTCAAGTTGCCGAACCAAGCCACGATGCAACCGGTCAGCATGCTCTCTACTGTGCACCTGTACAAGTTAGAGAGAGTCCTCCTTGACATACCAACTCTCCGTAATCTTCTCAGGAAGTAGAGGCGCTGATGTGCTTTCTTTATCATTGCATCAGTGTTCTCAGACCAGGAGAGATCTTCAGAGATGTGCACGCCCAGGAATTTGAAGCTCTTGACCCTTTCCACCATCGACCTGTTGATATAAACCGGGTCGACTGTGGGTCCCCATCCTACCTCTGCCAAAGTCCACAATCAGTTCCTTGGTTTTGCTGGTGTTGAGGGCCAGGTTATTGTGCTGGCACCATATGGACAGTCGCTCGATCTCTCTTCTGTACGCCGACTCATCCCCATCAGTGATACATCCCACAACAGTGGTGTCGTCAGCAAACTTGATGATCGAGTTTGCACTATGACCAGCTATGCAGTCATGAGTATAGAGTGAGTACAGCAGGGGGCTGAGCATGCAGCCTTGAGGTGTTCCAGTGCTGATTGTTATTGAGGCTGACACCTTTCCACCAATTCGAACATGTGGTCTGTGAATGAGGAAGTCGAGGATCCAATTGTAGAGAGATGCGCAGAGACCCAGTTTCGCGAGTTTGGTAACCAGCTTGGAGGGGATGATTGTATTAACTGTAATCAATGAATAACAGCTTGACATATGAGTTTTTGTTGTCCAAGTGGTCCAGAGAGGAGTGGAGAGCCAACGAGATCGTATCCACCGTTGATCTGTTGTGGCGGTAAGCGAACTGCAATCGGTCCAGGTTTTTGTCGAGGTAGGAGTTGATTTGCATCATGATCAGCCTCTCAAAGCCAATCATCACCACCGACGTTAGTGCCACGGGTCGATAGTCATCGAGGCACGTCACCTTGCTCTTCTTGGGCACCGGTATTATTGATGCCCTTTTAAAGCAGGTGGGAACCTCAGACCTCAGAAGTGAGAGGTTGAAAATGTCCGTAAAAACTCCAGCCAGTTGGTCCACACAGGTTTTTAGAACACGACCAGGTATACCATCAGGTCCAGGCGCTTTTCGAGGGTTCACCCCTCTGAAGGATTTTCTGACATCAGCCTCTGTGACTGCGACTGAAATACCATCACAGCGAATGGGGGCTCGGGAAGGCACATCGGTGTTCTCCCTATCAAAGCGTGCGTAAAATGTATTGAGCTCATCAGGGAGTGATGCTACGTCGACATTCGAGCTACCTCCTGATTTCGCCTTGTAGAAGGTGATTGCATTCAAGCCCCGCCACAGCTGCCGAACATCTGTCTCATCCTCCAGCTTGGAGCAGAAGTCCCTTTTGGCATTTTTGATGGCCTTACCAAGGTTGTATCTGCACTTCTTGTAGACCACTGTATCATCAGACATGAATGCCCGGCGTCTGGTCTTCAGAAGAGTGCGGATCGCAAAGTTCATCCAAGGCTTCTGATTGGGAAACACTCAGAAGGTTTTTGTAGAGATGCAGTCCTACACACATTTCTTTATGAAGTCTGTAACGACTGTGGCGTATTCGTTCATGTCCATTGCCGAGTCCCCTAACATTGCCCAGTCTACAGACTCCAAACAGTCCTGGAGTTGTTCCTCTGCCCCTCCCGGCAGCGGAACATTGCGGTGTTAGTCTGGCCAGCCGCGCTTAATGACGGAGGCAAGCGACCATGGAGTACTGTCATGCAGGACGAGGGAATAAAAGACACAGTCATTACGATAAAGACATCATCCGGCGAGGTCGGACCCTCGCAGGTCTTCCGGGGTGCAAGCGAGAGAGCGTAAGCCAGGTGCATATCCTTACCACGTTTGTACATCAGAACAATATCACATTTCTGAAGTTGCAGCAACATCCGCTGTAAGCGTACTGGAGAGGCATGAATCGGTTTGTTAAAAATGCTGATCAGAGGTTGATGGTCAGTTTCAATCGTGACCGTATGTCCAAAGATAAAGTCGTTAAATTTCATGCAGGCAAAAACAACCGCCAACAGCTCTTTCTCAATTTGGGCATATCGTTGTTCTGTGTCAGTCATAGTGCGCTAGGCATCAGCAATAGGCTTATTGCCGCTACCGTTATTTTGAAGACATGCTGCACCCAGTCCATGTTGTGAAGCGTCACAAGTCAGTGTGACCGTCGTTTAGGATAAAAGTAAGTGAGAGTAGGAGCACAAGACATCTGCTGCTTAAGAGTGTTGAACGCCCTCTGCTGTTGCTCGTGCCAGGTCCAAGCAGTGTCTTTGTGTGAAAGATGGCGCAACGGGGCTGATATTTCACTGAAGTCTGGAATGAATTTGCTCAAGTAGCTAACCATGCCAAGGAATCTCTGCAAACTTAGCACATCTGTGGGCGCTGGGAGCTCGTAGATAGTAGCAATGTTACAAAATTTTGAGATTTTAAAAATCAAGTCTGCAATTTATCCCATCAGATAAAGCATAAAAAGAAGTTTAATTTGACACCTAATTCACTTTCATATCTTCAGTATGAAAAAAGTTATGGCCATTTTCATACTCGGAAATTAGCATCTTGTTCCCCATTGCCTTTCCATTGACTTAACTCAAAAGCTGTGATCTAGAACAGTCAAAAGCCCATAACTTTCTTAAAAATTAAGAGAACTCAATGAAATTTTCAGTTATTGTAGATTGAAGCATTCTGAAACAAATATGAAACAATCTTACTTGGATGACCTGAAATTAAAGCATATAATTAGTTAGTTATCTAATTTTAGCTAATTACAAAATTCAATTACTAGATCTAAACATCTATCCATTTCTTAAGAAAAGATAAACTTTTTTTAATTGCCTAAGTGTCCAAATAACATTCACACAATAATCCACAATCCAAAATATAACATGATTTTTTAATCTAATTTTCATGAATTTATAGGCCAAATGGAAGGAATTTAGTGTTTAATGCCTGTAAATTAATGGCCATTTAAATCAACTAGCGAGTGGGTTTTAGTGGAACGTGGTTTGCGCTGAATTTAACCTACAGTCGATATGAAAAATAATGTCCCCTTTTCGCAACATGAAAATTTGATTAAATGCTTCCTAAGAACCACGTTTTTATGTAAAAATAAACTGTGTACCTTCTTTTATCGCCTACGTTAGGTCCGTTCTGCTGTCGGCGTTTAGAGCTTTAGAAGATGATTTTTAAACTACTCTAGTTAATAAATAATCTAGCGTAGTTTAAAAATAGCTTCATGAATGAAATGTCGGAGCGATTTCTCTTTAGCGACGAAATTGCCCGCCATGGATCGATTTGGACTGTCTAGGGAAAAACGGCATTTTAAACCCACCCCCCTCTGAAAGGTGCCAAAGTCACGCACACGGGGAACGGCAGAACTGCAGCGGCGCTAAAGGTAGGTATTGTAACATACCTATAGATAGCACTGGTTTTTGCCGAATCCGTTTTTTGAGGCCATCTTTAGTAAACACATGGCCTATGTATTTCACCTCATTTACCCTGAATTTGCATGTTTGAGGGTTTAGCTTGAGGTTGATGGCCCTGGCGCGATCCAGAACCTTCGTCAGATTAACATCGTGTTCTTTGACAGTTCGTCCCGCAGCGAGGATGTCATCCACTACAATGGAGCATGGGTAGCCTGCACGCAACTGTTCCATAGCTTGTTGAAATACTTCACTAGCAGACCTTATTCCAAAAGGCACGCGAAGAAATCTGTAACGCCCGAACGAAGTGCTGAAAGTGGTTAACTTGGAGGAGTTGCGATTCAGTGAAATTTGCCAGAATAAACTCTTGGCATCTAGTACTGTGAACACAGTTGCCTCAGCCATCTGCGCTGTGATCTCGTCCACAGTGCGCATGGGATAATGAGGCCGTTTAATTGCTGTGTTTAAGTCCTTGAGATACAAATCCGTATCTCGTCTTTATTCTTCTTCGTTGCCACGACCATGGTGGAGACCCAATCTGAGGGGTCAGCGATGAGAGCAAACACATCTAGAGACACCATTCTGTTGAGTTCACTTTGAACACGGTCCCGCATAGCATAACCAACTTCTGCAATGGCTGCTTTGCCAGTGGCGATGCCCCCTCCACCTGCACCACAGTCTCCTGTTTCATCACCAGGAATGCTGGTTCAGTCTCCCTCACCTGTGAAACCACCCGCTCTCTCCCCGGTGGGGGAAAAACAGAGATGGTCTTTATCGCACACGTGCTGGTCGTGTTTGCAAGCCGGTCGAGAAGTACCCGGGATATGTTTGACTTTCCTCCAGTTTATTATCAATTTCTATGCATGCCTTATTTAGTCAATGGTTTTGTACTGATGTTTAATTCTTTAAGAGGGAGGATGTAGATCAGTGTCATTCATGTTATGAGTCATACTTTGTTGCTACACCCACTACTTTAACAGAAAACTTCCCTGCCTTGCTCTCTCACTTTTAGAGTAACGTGCTAATATGAAGTTACTTATGCTGTTACGTTAATAAAGTCTTTAGATCTTAATCACGGTGTGAGACTTTGGTTATTCCAACAGGAGAAGCTGAACAATCTTCTATTATCTCTGCTGGTGGCCATGCTGAGAAAACATTGTGCACAGAAGATTAGCCATAGTGAACTGTCAGAGGATAAATTTTCAGAAAATAGAAAAAAGTTTCATATGAGCCTGAATAATTGTGAAAAAAAGTTAGACCATCAGAAGTCAATGTTCCCAACATGGTTTGAAACAGACAACAGTCCCTACAGTGAAGATGTGGATCACAAACATGTCCGAGACGCTACATTTGGAAAATATTAGGCTTGTCTTGGCGGAAAAAACAGATCAATTTCTTAAAACATGGACACCCTTTACCGAATTCTTACAACAATAGTATGGTGCAACACAAATTTAAATTTAAATCCGATGCTGGGTTTGGTGAGGCGGGCGGGGGGGACAAAGGGCAAGGTATATCTCCACTTGTCTTTTTCTTTTTTCTTATTTCTATATCTTTTTGCCACACTACTTTGGTAGTTTAGGGGATTCTCTTTTGTCCTGATTCAATCTATCTTTTCACTTTCTACTTTTTTTTCTTTCTTGATTTTCTTTTCTTTTTTCATTTTCATAATTTAGGTTAGAAACTTAAAAATGAAGCTGTACAATAATTGTTAATTTTAGATACCGAATGTTTTATCTCTGTACAATTGCTTCTAATAAAAATAAAATTTAATTAAAAAAAAAATTAAAAATAAGTCAATGTTGACTCAAAGACTGTGGCAGAACACTTCATGATAAGCTCAACAGTGCAGAGGAATAACTTTGTTGCAGAATCATTGCAAGGCAAAGTGTCCATGCCAGGCAAGGTATCTACTTTGCCATTCTCTACAGTTGGCTCTTCATCAGGTTTAGCAAAACTTAAACCAGAACACTGATCATTAATTGCAAGAACTACACAAGATAACTGAGGCAGGGCTCGAAATTAGCGGTTGCCCGGGTGCCAATGACCACTCAAAGTGCCACCGGGCAACCTAAACGCCGAGTCATTTTGCCTGGCTTGGCACGCAAATACTGGTTTATACCGATAGACACAAAAAACTGGCGGGTCAGGCAGCATCTCTGGCGAATAGGAATGTGGTGTTTTGTGTCGGCAGCGGCTCTATTGTGGGGCAGGATACTAGGAGCGGGGTGATGAAGGGTCGGAGCGAATGACGGGCCCGGCACAGTGGCAGCAGCGGCCGCAACAGCGGCTCCACCACCTCCTCCTCCCGCACCCCGCTTGGCGGAAGGAGACACCCCCCTCCCTCCCTCCTCCCGGCCTCGGCGTGCGAGAGGGGTTGTTTTGAAAGCGCCGTTGGCGGATTTGCAAGCAGCGGCCGCTATCGCCCTGATAACGGCCACTGCCTGCAAATCCGCCAACGGCGCTTTCAAAACAACCCCTCTCGCATGCCGAAGCCAGGAGGAGGGAGAGGGAGGCGGAGGCCTCCTTCCGCCGTCTAAAGCAGCTGCACCAAAGATCTTATAGCCACTCGGCCCCACACCTTCCTGTTGGCTGGCGGAGGAGGGGAGGCGGTGGCGAGGAGTTCCCAACCACCACCCCCTTTGGCAGCGGCACTTTGGCGTTGGACAGAGACGGCCAAGGCAGCGGGTCGATGTGGTCCGAGGAGCGCTGACCTTCCTCCCCCCCCTCTCTCTCTCTCTCTCTTGTACGCCCCCCTCCACACCTCCTCTCCATCCCACACTGATCCCCATTCCCCTCCTCTATTCAGTCCTCACTGACATCCCCTGTGCTCCCCTCCCCATTCTACCCCCCCCCCCCAATCTACTCATCACCCTACCCACTTCGCATTGATGCCCCTACCACCCCCCTACACTGGTCCCTGCAATTCATCCTGTACTGACCCCGCTTCCCATCCATCCTGCACTTCTTCCCCCATTCACACTGCACTGATCAGCCCATTCATCCCGTACTGACCCACCGCCCAGTACCCTGCACCAATCCCCCATCCATCCTGTAGTGATATACCCATTTATCTTTTACTGATCCCCTCATGCATCCTGTACTGATCCCCTCATTCATCCCATACTGATCTCCCATTCATCTTATACTGATCCCCTCATTCATCCTGTAGTGATCTCCCATTCCTCCTGCACAGACCCTCCGATCCACACTGTCCTGACCCCCCTCCCCATTCATCCTGTACTGAGCCTCCCCATTCATCATGTACTGATCCCCCCATTCAAGAAGAATGAGGGGAACAGTCTGAAGAAGGGTCTCGACCCGAAATGTTGCCTATTTCCTTCGCTCCATAGATGCTGCCTCACCCACTGAGATTCTCCAACATTTCTGTCTACCACCATTCATCCTGTACTGACCCCCCATCCATCCTGTACTGTTACCCCCCATCCATCCCGTACTGATCCCCCCCAGTCAACACCACTGACATCCCCCGTGCTCTCCCCTCACAATTTTACATACTCCAACCAACATGTACTAATTCTCCTGCCTAAATCCATCCATTCCGCACCAATTGCCTTCTCAACCCCCCCCCCCCCCAGCCATCTATCCACCCCGCATTGATTCACACCCCACCCCCCCACCCCCCCTGACCCTATTGTGCTTCATGGTCTTCAGAGCGAACATTGACTATGTTTGATAACGGAATGCAATCAAATGTGTTTTAATTCCCAATGTTATTATTTCTTTTGACACCTTTAAACATATTACCAAAAGAACATTTGCTGCAGTTATGTCCTTTGGCCATCTCTTGTCAGTTAGTGTAATGTTTAACCTGTCTGACGGGTATAGTGGGTTTTAACAGCTATTATCATAAAATGCCTTTGGAAATTTCCTTGCAACCTGTATATTTTGTTATGGATAAATTATGTGAGAAGCAAGAGTGTTTCTGTACCAATAGCAATAACGATCCATGCTAAGGCCATGTCATGATAATTTTCGGTCCTTCACAGACAACATGCTTGCATCAATCTCTAGTGTGCATGGTTAAGCATATATGTTACCATGGTCCAGGATTTATTGACACAGGTTGATCATATGCTGAATAATCCAACCACATTTTTGTTTGGAAGTGGAAAGAACTAATAGAAATTGCATTAATTGCAATGTGTAAAAAGAGTTGAGATATTGTATTATAATTTTGCTGCATGTCATTGTGGTATATATCATGTCTTGATTAGTGAATATGTTTAGTTTGTGGGTTATTTGAAGCAGAAATAATATGTGAATGTAGACAAAAGTGCTGGAAAAACTCAGCGGATGCGGCAGCATCTATGGAGCGAAGGAAATAGGCAAAGTTTCGGGCCAAAACCCTTCTTCACAGTGATGGGGTTCGGCCTGAAACGTTGCCTATTTCCTTCGCTCCATAGATGCTGCTGCACCCGCTGAGTTTCTCCAGCACTTTTGTCTACCTTCGATTTTCCAGCATCTGCAGTTCCTTCTTGAACATAATATGTGAATGCTTCATTGAGCATAATTCCGACTGGTAACTACGCACTTCGTCCGAGCACATTATCGCACGCGTCATGCAAACCGCCTTAAATGACCACCTAAACTATCGTTTTGCAACCTAAAAAGCTGTCAAGGTTGCCCGGCTGGCAACAGGGAAAAAAAGTTAAGTAAGAGCCCTGCTGAGGCATCCTGCACGTGCAAACACTCACACACTGGACAGACTTCAAGCTGTGCTTGCATAAGACTAAAAAGCCAGAAAACTCGAATTAAGCTTACAATCATTCAAAACGATCAGTTCTGTGCACAGGGCCAAGCCAGAATGCAGACTCACTGCTGATCAGCAATACAAAGCTTCTCGAACCCCAAAACTACAATTAGGTTGGCAGAAGGCCAACCTAATTTAGGGAGCTTTGACTACAAGTGAACAACAATAGCCAGCTAATACTATGTGCAACTTTCATAGCATGGAACTCGACCGAATTGGGTGTCATTCCAGGAGACCGAGCTCGCAGCGATGGAGGATGCCTAGAGCTTGACAATGGGCCTTTATGACCAGCTGCACTTAAAGCAACGTGGACTTTGAAAATCATGCCAAAACCTAGCGACTCTTGCATATAATCTAAATGGTCAATTTCTATGCACTTTGTACATGAGCGGGGATTGTACTAATTTATAGTAATACTTTACTTTTATGCAGAAAAATAATTTCACTGTACCTCTGTACATGTGATAATAAAGAATTATTAGACCATTGAGTTATGCTCTAGGATAGTGTCCACTGTTTTGCACCCAGCACTAATGTGTAGGCTCGTTGGTTGTAGACCAAGTGCAGTTATATTGTCAGAGCCTATTACTGACATTCTGACAGAAGGCATGATTTGTACTTCGGAGTCACTTGAGTGATTCCGTGAAGAAGGTCCGCCAGGCCGCATGTGCAGCATTACGTCAGCCGCATTGGCGCAAGCACCAGTCTGGCAGGACAGAGCTCCTGCTGGTGGTAAGTTAAATTTAAAAGGTAAGTTTGGTTTTTTACTTACCAGGGGTTTTAAGGCAGGAGCCTCTTTTACAGAGGTTTTTCCTGCCAGTTCCGCAGCCTGACAAGTTGCCGGTTATGGACTGTAGGGAAATTCCAATCCAACCGCAAATGCGGATAAACCGGCACAATTGATCGAGTTGCGAGATAAGGAGCAGCTAACTGCAGTTAGCGGGTCCCCAGCCTGCAGGGTTGCGTAAAAACGGCAGGAAATTTAAGCAGAGTCGCTGACAGTGTCGGCGGCTCCCCAGCCTGCAGGAATGCCATAAAAATGGCAAGAAATTTAAGCAGAGTCCCTGACAGGGGGGTAGGCGGCTCCCCAGCCTGCAGGGATGCCGTGGGAACGGCAAGAAATTCAAACAGAGTCGCTGCCTGTGGGATGCCGTTGGAACGGCAAGGAAGCAACGCTGGAGCCACTGACAGTGGGGTCAGTGGCTCACAGACATTGGTCCCCAATCAAGAAATTACTGGGACTCATTCAGCCCTATTTGGACTCAGGTGAGTCAGGCTATAAAGGGTTTCTCCTTATAATAAAAAGTATGTATTTTATAGATTTCTTTCTTTAAGTTAAAGCTAAAAGGAAAGTAAAAAGTTATTGTTATATGTTCCGACAATGTTATAATTGTTTAAGCACAGGTTGCTATGATTTATTTTTACCCTTCACAGGTAAAGCTGTACACTAAATGTTGATTTAGTGAGCTTACACAGCAATAGAGCGGGCCTATGGGACTGGTCGTGCCAGCAGCGCCTGACAGGGCTGCTTCATGTGTAAAATGTACGGGCCTATGGGACAGGCCGCACCAGCAGCGCCTGACAGGGCTGCTTCATATATGAAAGTGCCGTCCTACGGGAGAGCCGTGCCAGCAGCACCTGATACAGGGCTGTTTCATTTGTGACATTATCGGCCTATGGGAGAGCCATGCCAGCAGCGCCTGACAGGGCTGCTTCATGTGTGAAGTGCCGGCCTACGGGAGAGTCGTGCCAACAGCGCCTGATGTAGGGCTGTTCATGCCAAAAAGCACCGGCCTTTAGGAAAGGCGGTGCCAGCAACGCCTGGGACAGGGTTGCGCAAATTCACTTATATCTGCTCGCCCACAGAATCGGGAGATGATTCTCCACTGGGGCTAGAGAGCAAGGCCCACGGAGTCGGGGGATGAATTCCTCACCGGGGCTGGATAGTTCGTTGAAACGATTATCCTAAACATAGCAACTGTTGTATACAGTGTTGCAAAGGTCTCCCTCTCGGAGGCAGAGACCAAGATGAGTCAGTATCCTGCTGGCACTGAGTCTCAGGGTATGGCCGTGGGGCATACCCAAAGGGATGAAGGGCACGTGTCAGAGGTACCTTTCCTGGCAATAAAGTTGCCATCCCAGTAAAATATTCTATTGGGTTAAGGCCAATGGGTTCGTATCAGTATTTGTATCCTACGGCCTGCGGCAGCGCCTGTTAGAGTTGCCTATGAATCACCCTCTCTGAGGAGGGAAGAGCAAAAGGTCAAGATGACTCCGGACTCTAAAGATGTCAATAGAACAGATTCAAGCACATATGTGCCGGCAGTGAACAACGCCAACAGGGGGATGTGAGAGCCAGCTGCTGAATCGGTTATTCAGGTAGGTCTATTCTACAGGGGAAGAAGCCTGGCAGATGAATTAATTCGGCCAACAACGGCAAAAGTCATTGTTCAGAACGCACCCCAGGTGCTCATCGGCAGTAGCGGTTCACTGGAGCCGGGGGCAGCATGATAGCTCAGAAATTCCATGCACCTTTCAATCATGCTCAACTAAATGGGTCTAGCACTTCCAAAATATGGGCAGTGCACCGTTCACAAGTTGTAATATTTACATTTGTGTAAGTAGCAATTAGATCGTTGCTAACAACCTTGTGCTATTGTCAGCTGAGGCTACTTCAGCCACAATGATGAAGTAACAGTATTCAGCATTGCTGAACATGACAATAACTCATTGAACTTACAAAATTCTTAAGGGGTTGGACAGGCTAGATGCAGGAAGATTGTTCCCGATGTTGGGGAAGTCCAGGACAAGGGGTCACAGCTTAAGGATAAGGGGGAAATCCTTTAAGACCGAGATGAGAAAGACTTTTTTCACACAGAGAGTGGTGAGTCTCTGGAACTCTCTACTACAGAGGGTAGTTGAGGCCAGTTCATTGGCTATATTTAAGAGTGAGTTGGATGTGGCCCTTGTGGCTAAGGGGATCAGAGGGTATGGAGAGAAGGCAGGTA
This sequence comes from Okamejei kenojei, assembly GCA_035221665.1. Taxonomy (NCBI): domain Eukaryota; kingdom Metazoa; phylum Chordata; class Chondrichthyes; order Rajiformes; family Rajidae; genus Okamejei; species Okamejei kenojei. Next base: position 23,499,437 of record CM069146.1, on the reverse strand, counting down.
CGGGATACTGAGTTGGATGATCAGCCATGATCATATTGAATGGCGGTGCAGGCTCGAAGGGCTGAATGGCCTACTCCTGCACCTAATTTCTATGTTTCTATGAACTTGAACTTGAAATTCGCTACAGTAGTGTGGTCGGTTGAATTCAGTTATTATGAACTGATGTTTAGAACTCTAAGATGGGAAGTTCCAAATACCATCACCTACTCAAAGGTAGTGGAGATTGCATGATTTACCAATTCTTCAGTTGTTAGTATCTACTAAATATATACACTAAATGCACCGTTAGTTAAGGTTTTGAGTGAATTTAGTCAAAAGTCAAAAAGTCAAAAGAGTTTATTGTTATATGTCCCCGACAGGACAATGAAATTCTTTCTTTGCATAGCACAACAGAACATAGTAGGCATTGACTACAATTATATACTTAAATACACACATTAATTAAGAAATTAATAAAGTGCAAATAACAGATGGAGGAGTATTAATGTTCAGAGTTTTGTCCGAGCCAGGTTTAATAGCCTGATGGCTGTGGGGAAGTAGCTATTCCTGAACCGGGTCGTTGCAGTTCCCAGGCACCTGTACCTTCTACCCGAAGGTAGCAGGGAGATAAGTGTGTGGCCAGGGTGGTGTGGGTCCTTGATGATGCTGCCATCCTTTTTGAGGCAGCGACTGTGGTAGATCCCCTCAATGGAAGGAAGGTCAGAGCCGATGATGGACTGGGAAGTGTTTACTACTTTTTGTAGTCTTTTCCTCTCCTGGGCACTCAGGTTGACGAACCAAGCCACGATGCAACTGGTCAGCAAGCTCTCTACTGCGCACCTGTAGAAATTATAGAGAGTCCTCCTTGACAGACCGACTCTCCGTAATCTTCTCAGGAAGTAGAGGCGCTGATGAGCTTTCTTAATAATTGCATCGGTGTTCTCGGACCAGGAAAGATCTTCACAGATGTGCACGCCCAGGAATTTGAAGCCCTTGACCCTTTCAATCATTGACCCGTTGATATAAACAGGACTGTGGATCCCCATCCTACTCCTTCCAAAGTCCACAATCAGTTCCTTGGTTTTGCTGGTGTTGAGGGCCAGGTTATTGCGCTGGCACCATATGGACAGTCGCTCGATCTCTCTTCTGTACTCCGACTCATCCCCATCAGTGATACGTCCCACAACAGTGGTGTTGTCAGCGAACGTGATGGTGGAGTTCGTACTATGACCGGCCACGCAGTCATGAGTATAGAGTGAGTACAGCAGGGGGCTGAGCACGCAGCCTTGAGGTGCTCCCATGCTGATTGTTATCGAGTCTGACACATTTCCACCAATACGAACAGACTGTGGTCTGTGGATGAGGATCCAATTGCAGAGGGATGCGCAGAGCCCCAGTTCTGCGAGTTTGGTAACCAGCTTGGAGGGGATGATTGTGTTAAATGCCGAGCTGTAGTCAATGACTAACAGCCTGACATATGAGTTTTTGTTGTCCAAGTAGTCCAGAGCGGAGTGGAGGGCCAGCGATATCGCGTCCACCGTTGATCTGTTGTGGCGGTAAGCGAACTGCAGTGGGTCCAGGTTTTTGTCGAGGTAGGAGTTGATTTGCGCCATGATCAACCTCTCGAAGCACTTCATCACCACAGGCGTTAATGCCACAGGTCGATAGTCATTGAGGCACGTCACTTTGCTCTTCTTGGGCACTGGTATTATTGATGCCCTTTTGAGGCAGGTGGGAACCTCAGACCTCAGAAGTGACAGGTTGACAGGTTGAAAATGTCCGTAAAAACTACAGCCAGTTGGTCCGCACAGGTTTTTAGAACACGACCTAGTATGCCATCAGGTCCATACGCTTTTCGAGGGTTCAACCCTCTGAAGGATTTCCTGACATCGATCTCTGTGACTGAGACTGAAATACCATCACAGCGAATGGGGGCTCGGGAAGGCACATCGGTGTTCTCCCTATCAAAGCGTGCGTAAAATGCATTGAGCTCATCAGGGAGTGATGTGTCGCCGACATCCGAGCTGCCTCCTGGTTTCGCCTTGTAGGAGGTGATTGCAATCAGTCTCTGCCACAGCTGCCGAACATCTGTCTCATCCTCCAGTTTGGAGCAGAACTCCCTTTTGGCCTTTTTGATGGCCTTACCAAGGTCGTATCTGGACTTCGTGTAGACCACTGTATCATCAGACATAAATGCCCGGTGTCTGGTCTTCAGAAGAGTGCGGATCTCACAGTTCATCCAAGGTTTCTGATCGGGAAACACTCGGAAGTTTTTTGTAGGGATGCAGTCCTCCACACATTTCTTAATGAAGTCTGTAACGACTGTGGCGTATTCATTCAAGTTCCTTTGCCGAGCCCTTGAATATTGCCCAGTCTACAGACTCCAAACAGTCCTGTAGTTGTTCCTCTCCCCCCCGACCAGCTCTGTACTGTCCTCACCTCTGGGGGTGCGCTCTTTAATTGCTGCCTGTAGGCAGGAAGAAGCAGCACTGCAGTATGGACGGATTTACCGAAGTGAGGGCAAGGGATAGAGCGGTAAGCATTCTTGATGGTGATGTAGCAGTGGTCGAGGGTGTTTGGTCCTCTGGTGCAGCAGGAGACATGTTGGTGGAAGTTAGGGACCGATTTCTTGAGGTTTGCCTTATTGAAGTCCCCAGCAATGGTGGTAAAAGCCTTGGGGTAAGACGTCTGGTGTTTGTTGACCACGGCGTGCAGCTCCTCCAGTGCCAGACGGACGTCTGCCTGGGGTGGGATGTAGACCGCGGTCAGGATGATGGAGGTGAATTCCCTCGGAAGGTAGAAGGGACGCACTTCACCGCCAGATGTTCGAGATGTGGAGAGCAGGAGTTGGACAGGACTGCCATGTCTGAGCACCATGCAGAGTTGACCATGAGGCAGACACCCCCTCCTCTCCCTTTCCCCGATGCCAGTGTATGGTCCAGGCGGTGGATGGAGAACCCTTCAGGCTGGACCACTGAGAATATACATATTCTTCATGCACAAATTTAAGTTGCTACTCTACAATGGTGACATATGTTAGTCTCATGGTAATTAGGAAGAATATCCTGTAATTAATCTCCTTGCCACTGGTGTATCGTCCAGTTTAGATTGATGATAACACAGAATAAGTGTTGGATCTCAAAGTATGATGAAAGCAATACTTCATCAAATGTTCGTCATGTTTATGCATGTTTCACTGTTGCAAAAATATGTGACATAACAGTGTGGAGAAATACATTCTCGCTTCAATAGGAGGAATGGACTTTATGTCTTCCTCATTAGCTGGGTCTTAAAACAGTCAGCAAGACCTCGTTTGGATTCGTAATATCGGACTGGCCAAGCGTCCATGTTGCCTGCTTCATCAGGCATTATGGCACAACGGTATACAGTTAAGCTAAAAAACAAGAACTTGCTGTTTTAAACTGTGGTTCAGGAGACTGGTCTTTGCACAGTTAAACGATTACTGACTTACACATTTCAATCGATTGACTTATGCCTCAGGTTGTCACATTTAACCATGCAGTATGCATGGATAGCATCCAAAAAAGCAGTACATCTCTATTGAGGGGATCAGAAATGTTTGTTAAATATTAATGATACATTTGATACGATACAAATTACTGACATTTCCAGTTCATTTTAAGTGATAGTGACAATAGTTCAGTTATAGAGAAATTACAGCTGTAACATAAGTGAACTACATTGTCGGGTCCAACCCGGATATCAAGTTGTTAAAAATATCTTGATACAAGTACTCACATCACAAGATTATGCAGTTGGTTATTGTAAATGTGTAAACATTACTTCACCAAGTAGATCCAGCTACATCATTAGTCATGACTCTAATATCAGCACAACAACGGCAAAACATTGCAAACGTTGTGGCTGGACAGGATGGAATTGGCTGTTCATGCCATTACATTTTACATTCTGGTCTACACTAGCAGAGCAGACCAGGGCTGGCATGATTTTTAAGATCATTTCGAATACCCCACGGTCTCATTTTTATGTTATCAAGGCCACCAGAATCCATAGAAGTATGGATTCAGCACTGTGTATTAGTTATAAACAATTACACAAGAGAAGGTCGGTTCAGACTATTTCAAGGTGGCTGCAACAGGTATTAGCATTGACGATTGTATGTCTCATTCCACCAGGTCAGCATCAACGTCAGCATATCATTTAGATAGTGTGTTTACATCTCATTATACTAGGGCAGCAGCTATGTTGGCGGCCAAAAGGAGGCATGTGTCCTACCAAATTTTAGCAGCCTTCGGATGGGCAAATGAGCTGATGTTTCAGAATTTTATCATCGGCCAATTGTCAATCCAGGGCTGTTTGCCAATGACATTTTAAGTACCTGAATTTTAGGGGTACTGTTGTTTGTTTACATTGTTAAATAAACCCTATCATTACATTGAATACAATGTTATTACTAATGCATTTATTTCTCTTTCGAGTCAATCAAATGCAGTGGGATGCCGAGATTGTAATCTGCGGCATGAAATCACAAAGCTTTGAACTCTTCACGGAATCACTCACGTGACTCCGAAGTAAAATAGTAAGATTAAATGAGAACTTACCAGTTTGAAGTTTGATCTTGATTTTATGAGGAGTTACGTTGGTGATTACATGCCCACCACGCCCAACCCTCTCTCATAAAAGGTCATCTGGTAGTTCTCGAGTCACTGATCTTACTGTTTACTTCGGTGTTGTTTATTTGTGATTTCATACCGCTGCTTTGAAGTTTGCTGCGCATGCGGCCTGGCGGGCCTTCTTCACGTAATCACCAACGTAACTCCTCATAAAATCAAGATCAAACTTCAAACTGGTAAGTTCTCATTTAATCTTACTATTTTCTAGCTCCATATTGCATTGGCATTCTCTCAGGACCCAATGTCCAATGGGCTTGTAATCTTGTGCCATTCTACTCATTGTCTCCATAGTCCCATTGGCACGCATGATCAACATCTGTTTGGCTACTGTTCATTCTCTAAAAGCCTGCACTGTACTTTCAATTGGCACCAAGCACAGTTGGACTTCTGCTTGTCCCTAAGACAAAACATGAACCTGCTCTGTCAACTAAACCATAGAAAGATTGGGTCATGGCTGAAAAGAAGGCCATCGAGCACATCGAATACTTGCTACTTTCCAGCAAAGTCATATCCCCTAGCATTCTCCCTGTAGATCTGCATATCTTTTCCCCAGAAGTGCATATCCAGTCATCCTCTGAAAAATCTGACAATTCCTGCTTACAGCACCCTTGATCCATCCACAACAAGTCCATGACGGATATCACGTGCACTGCCCCTACACTCATTGCGGAACATGTGCATAGCTAGGAGACTTACAACGGGCTCCAATTTATTGACTGTAACAATGCCTTCACTGCTATAATGGCAGCCAAACTCATCTCCAAATTCCTGGACTGAGTCCTCTGTTTTTCTCTCTGCAACTGGATCCTTAACTTTGTGACCCATAAGCTGCAATCAGTGAGTGTATGCAACAAAAACATCCCCCATAGTAATTCTCACAGCAGTGCCATGCCAGACTAAGCCTCTTACTATATGCCATGTAGACTCATGACTGTAAAGCCAAATTCTGCTCTAATTTCATTTGCAAGGTTGGGGACGACACCACCAAAGTGGCAACAAAGCATTTTCCATAATATTTCTCAACAGCCGTGCCCTGCAAGGCTGTGTTCCTCGGCCCTCACTATTCTCCCTATGCCCTCAGGACTGAGCGGCCAAATTCTGCACTACCTCATTTTACAAGGAGATAGAGAGCTTAGCCACATTGCATCAAGACAGCAACCTCACCCTCAATGTCAGTAAAACAAAGGAACTGGCCATCAAGTTCAGGAAGTGGGATGGAGTACATGCCCTAGTCTAAATTAAGGTGCTGAAGTGGAGATGGTCAAGAGCTTCAAGTTCCCCGGTATAAATATCACCAACAATTTGCCCTGGTCTGACCACAAATTGGGCCACTCATCATTACTCTGCACATAAACATTTATCCTCACATCTCCCTTTCTTTTGCCCTTCACTAAATCTGTGTCCAAGACTGATGTTGAGGCTGATATCTGTGAATAAAAGGCATTGGTCCCTGAACAGTAAAATATATCAAAAATAGCCATGTTCTATGGTGCGCCACGGACATTTCCAACTGTCACATTGAATAATCAATAAATCCAGGATATTGGTGCCTTATTGTGCAATTCCTCTGCATTAAAGTAATATCTAAAGCATTGCATGCTAAGAGCGCTTGCATACTATTCCACCAGGATTGGGATATTATATGCACAATCTCCCTCGGCATAGTTCAAACAAACAGCACACATTTAGCACTGATTTCATAAATTATGTTCCAGTTAATAGTTATTTCACTGATAAGAAATTACCATACTTTCTATCTTGATTAAGATATCATCACGTCAAATATGAACTGGAACCACTGTAAGAGAATCTCTCAGCCTAAACGCAAAGAACCCCTTCACATTGGCAGTCTCGTGGAATCCTAAGTGAGGTTACCATTTTATGCTGAATTCAGAGCGGTTTAATGGTACAATCCATTCCTGTCGCTTATGTGAGGCATAAATGCCCAAGGCATTTTTGTGCTACATCATAATGGTTTCATAACCAAAGTTTATGCAAGGTGAACTCATAACCTAGGTAAGTCATGCAATGTTAAAAAAAAGGTCACCAAAATGGCTCAACCTGGGGTCAGCAGCATGGGGCTAATGGAGTGTATTTAACAAGTAGGATATAAGTAAGGAAGAGAGTTGCCCGAGAGCATAGGGAGAACAACTTTGTAGATGGAGAAATACACCAAGCTAGCACCATGTAGCAGTGGAATATACATGAAATATATTTTTCTTATGACACTGTCTTTTAGGGTTATGCTTATCTAGCTATTATTAATAGTCATGCAGGAAAACGACTGTTAAAGAGGTCACCTGAAAAAAATTGAAAACCATTGGCATTGCTGAACTAAGAATGAACAAACTCCTTACTATATGCCAAGAATAATTACAATTTGATTACCTTTATGGCATACCTAGTCCCAAATTACAGTGAGCTTAACTGTTTAAAAAATGTGAAAGATCTACATAAATATATCCACGACTGATGGAAACAGACCATTTGGCCCAACCCATTCATATTGTCACATACCCTGAAAATGAGCAGATAGCAAATGGTCGTAGTTGGTTTATTACTTACTATATCCCCCAGGTTCAGGATTTGAGACAATGATTTCTGCAAGGAAATAGATTGAATATTAGCTCTGAATGTACATCATCAGCAATAGGCAAAAATAGTAAGATTAAATGAGAACTTACAAGTTTGATGTTTGATCTTTATTTTATGAGGAGTTACAATGAGGGATTACGTGAAGAAGCCCCGCCAGGCGCATGCATGTCATACTTCAAAGCAGTGGCGTGAAAACACAGAAACAAGAGCCAAAGTGATATAGTAAGGCTGAGAAGACTAGAACTACCAGATGATCTTTTGTGAGAGAGGGTTGGGCGTGGTGGGCACGTAATCACCAACGTAACTCCTCATAAAATAAAGATCAAACTTCAAACTGGTAAGTTCTCGTTTAATCTTACTATTTTACTTCGGAGTCATGTGAGTGACTACGTGAAGATTTCAAAGCTCTGTGATTTCATGCCATAGATCCATTCCATACGTCACATTGCTTCAGTTGACACAGTAGTGAATAAATAATGTATTGAACATCGCTTCGAATTATCCAATAATCACTTTTTAAATAACAAAACAGTAATAACCCCTCTATCCCAGGGGAAATTACAAATTAAATTTATAAAGACAAAGCAAATCAAATCAAAAGGACCCAACACAGCATGCCCAAACCCTGGCACTGTCAGGACAGGTGTATCATAAATGTTAGAAAATTTGATTCCTTAGACCATCCTGCTGTGGATGTTGATGCCCCCCTGGTGGAGTGAGATTTAAACACATGAGTGTCTACTCCAGCGAGATCCAAAACCTGGTTTACCATCTAGAAATAGTTTATACTGGCACCTTTTTATGAGGTTTTTTGTGACTGATGAGCATTGCTGTGTCAGAGCGTCTGAGACTCTTAGTTACCTCGATATTGACTCAGGTGCTTAACTACGCATAACGTTTGGTCAACAGGGTATGCTTTAAAACTTACTTTGGTCCTGGCCATTCCTGGCCTGCTTTGTTTGATTAAATCATACACATAAATGTAATGTTATCTGCAGAAGAATACATGCTATCTAGTCGTAACTTTTGCAATGTTTGCACTTTTTTGCGCTGATACTAGCGCCATGAGCTTAACCACTTTAAATGTTAACTTCTGAAAAGACAATGACGTAATTGGAGCCCATTGCCGAAGCAGTATGAGAACTATACTGACAACCCAGATTTCTGTATATCTAGGTTTAGGAGGATTTTTGTTAAAAAATTCCTCTCATGAATCGGGACACTAACGGATGAGATCCGATAGGTTGTTGTTCTGAAACTGCCCTAAATAGGAGGACAAAACCCTCCAAGCATCAAATATGCAACATAGCAAGGAACTCCAATACATCCAGTATGCTTACAGTATGATCAAATGTATCTGACTGTAAACAAAACATCTCCCATTTCTTAATATGAGACACATATTGTTTCTTAGTGCTATCTCTCCAAGCTGCAGTTATGACATCCATGGTCCTATTCGACAGTCCAAAGCCTTGGAACGGTCTGGTCAGAACCTGCAAATTAACATGATTATGTAACGGATGACTTTCTCCTGTTACTGCATGCACCAACAAATTACAGCAGTTGGGGACAGTCATGAATGGCTGAGTCATCATTCTGAGCACCAATGGGAACCATGGCTGTGTAGGCCAGTCCAGAACCACCAAAACGCCTGAGGCAGAGTCTTGCTCTATTTTGGTGAGACATTGCCTAATCAGGCAGAATGGGGGAAAAGCATAAAGGAATGTACATCCCCAATGTAGCGAAAATGCATCCACCGCTACTGCTCCTGGATCCGGTTCCCATGAAACATATTTAGGCAACTGGTGATTTAGCCTGGATGCAACAGATCAATATCTGGCAACCCATAGCGGCTGACAATGATTTTAAAACTTCAGGATTTAACATCAATTCTATGTTGTCATTGAACCTTCGTGACCTGTTGTCTGCCACCACATTGTCTCTACCTGGTAGGTAGATAGCTGAAACCCAGATGTTCGTGGAGATACACCAGTGCCACATGAGGTTAGCCAGATTATCACATGATACTGACCTTATTCCTCCCATGTGATTGATACATGCCACAGCCGTGGTATTATCAATCTGGAGTTGAACATGTAAATTATTCATTGTGGAACAATAAGCTTTTAATCCATAGAATGCACCCAACAATTCTAAATAATTTATTCCATGCCTGTGCAGGATTAATTTCTCTTGCACACTCCATCTACTACCACAGCTAGACTCGCTGTCCGTAGCTCCCCATCCGAGAGCGCTCACATCTGTTTGTAAAACCACTGAAGGTTGCTGAACCAAAATGTTTTTGGTAGTTTGTACAATATTGATAATCCACCATTGTAATTCTGCTATGGCTCTGGTTGGTAACTGCATAGGTCTATCAAAATGACCTGCATGTTCTTTTAGTGCTTGTTCTCTAGCTCGTTGCAGACTTTGATAGTGCAGTGGTACAAACTGCACTGCAGGAAAAGCTGCTACCAATTTACCAATAACACTGGCTACTTCCCAGATGGAGGGATATTATTTTTCAGCTAGACTAGTACAGACCTCTCTGATCTCCATAGCCTTGGCTGTAGGCAAAGTCGCTGACATATCAACTGAATCAATGACACATCCCAAATAATCCATTTTTTAGGATGGCTCTAACTTGGATTTGGTTGGATTTGGTTTGGCAGGAACCCTAACCTTTCAAACAGGTATTTGGTTGCTGAAACCGATTCCTCAGCTGTCTCCTGAGTGTTGCTTATGATTAAAATATAATCTAGATAAACCATTACCATGTGATTCTAGGCCCGAAGTAGCACCAGCATTGGTTTCAACGATTTCTTGAACAGCCTAGGAGCAGAGGTTAACTCATTGGGTTAAAGAAGGAACTGCAGATGCTGGAGAAACTCAGCGGGTGCAGCAGCATTTAAGGAGCGAAGGAGATAGGCGACGTTTCGGGTCGAGACCCTTCTTCAGACATACTCATTGGGTAATGCTTTAAATTGCCACAGCTGTCCCATCCAACTAAAATTCAATTATCTGCGATACTGATGATTAATTGGTACTGAATAATATGCATCTTCCAGATCTATAGTTGCCATATAACAGCCTTGTGATAACAGCTGTTTTGCAGTATTGAAGGTGTCCATTTTAAAAATGCATATGCTGAACATAGGAATTTAACTGGTTTAGGTCCAGAATGACTCTACATCCCCCATCTTTTCTCTGTCTGGGGAATATATTGGACACAAATTGTTGAGGATGGTTTGTCGTCCTCTCAATTGCCCCTTTTTTGGGACAAAACCGTAATTTCTTCTTTTACCTGCTGAGTTTGTGGTGCAAAAAACCCCCAATACTCTATTAGGCATATTCTGTACAGGTGGATCAATTCTTGACATAAACTCTATTCGAGCCTGTCAGTGTCTAGTGTAAACCGATGAGATGTTATGCAGCACCATTCATCATACCAATTGCAGCCTACCCCCAACCGGAAATTGTTCCCCAGAAATCTTATCCTGGCCAGAATGAATCACCTGTACCTCTACAGTCGGCTTGAAGTCCTCCTTCTTCCCATATTGGGGTTGTATCTGGGATACACAGGTGAGGAATACCGTCGTCCCACTGGCCCCACTCTGCTTGGCCCTGCCCCTGGATCCGTCACCTTTCGCGCAGAAAACGACCTGCGAAGTGGTATCCTGGCAGAAGGGACATATGTCTTCATGAGACGGTTTGTTTTGGCATCTTTCTCCAGGTCCTTGGCTTGTTTGATGAGGTCCACCCCAAATAAATAATCTGGGGCTTGAATGTTTGTAGACCTACATAGCGCTGCAAATTTCGGGTTCAATGTCGGTTTGATGGCTACCTACCTGATGCAGTTAACCTCAAAGTAGGCGTTACAGAACAGGGCAGTATGTCTTGTTGGGTACCAGACATCAGTGCCCCCCGGATCATTTTCCCCGAATGCAGTGATGCCTGCTGCCGCCAACTTGAGGATGCGTTGAAACCTCATTTCTTGTCCCCACATCGTTGCACTCATTTTGTGCCCATATTGCCGAGTTCACGGTGGCCACTCTGAGTGACGCACAGTTTACAGGTGTTTTGTAACGTGTGGCCGTCTCCTCCATGATCGTATCCTGGAGCTGGTGAGAAACCATGTAATTTTACATTGGCGGCTAGGTTTTCCTCCATAGCCTCACCAGTCCCTTCCGGATTAGCAAAGTTTAACGCTACGTCCGGGACACCTGGAGCGTGGCTCGTGTGCTCGCGTGTGTGCACAAAAGCAGTGACACTAGCATCAGGGTCAGATTCCTCCTGCCCTGGCTTCTCCCAAGTCATGCTCTAGGGAGGTCTCTTCCAGCCCTAGACAAGGTGCTGGAGAGGATGATTCCCGCTGGTATCCATAAGCGGTGTTTTCTTCTTTGCTGTATGGACCTCTGCGAGAGGTGTGTGGGGAATCCTAGGGGCATTCGGCCCCGATGGAAATTTTTCATGGCTCTTTAAATTTGGAACATTTGCCCATTTGGTTGAGCCGTCCCCATTCCTTTAAATTAAAAGGAGGGGAGTCTTCCACATCATCAGACTCATGAGATAAAATGAGCCTGAGAGTACTTTGTCTTGGTATTCCTCCCTGGTGGAGTAGCCTGAGTGCCCTGAAGCACTGGAAACTGATGGAGGAAGTTGAGCTGCCAGTAGAAACAATAGCCGGTATTGGAGCCGGCATTAGAGCAGCCGTTATCTCCAAACCCGATCTAAATAGCAGTAATCGCGGAGCCGGCTTTAGCGCAGCCGTTATCTCCCGACCCGATCTATAAGCGGTAACCGCGGTCCCCGGGCGTTCCGCTCCACTACAGCAGTTTATATTTACAATACCTCGATATTACTAACTCTAGCTGGTCTCCAAGCCAGACTCACAGAGTTTTAAAAAATACTCGCAGGAAAGGTTTAACATTGACTTACCTGCGGGTTACTACTTACCGCTGTTGGAGCTGAGCTCTCCAGCCCGTCGGTGCGCGATGCGTCGGACATAATGACGCGCATGTGCCTGGCGGGGCTTCTTCACGTAGTCACTCACGTGACTCCAAAGTAAAATGCAGTTTTCAAACTCAAACTGGAAGCACAGATCAGTAATTTGTTATGGAGCACCACATAATTTTACAGCACTTAACATTCCTAAATTTTAACAAAGAAAAAGAATTGAGTATTTACTTTCAAGTTCTAATGAAATTATATTAACCTGAAAGATCAGCCTAGATTTTCTGTAAATTCCAAATGTTTGAAATGGAAATGCCAATATTTTTCAAGGACTTCCAAATAAAAATGAATCTAAACTCATTATGCATCCATTACCAATTACCCTGCCAGCCAATGGATTCCAGCAAAACCGCAGAATCTTACAGATTTTCTCCAACTGTTAGAAAAGTAACATAAAAAAGTATAACATAGGGACAGGGCCTTCCGCCCACCATGTCTATGCCGAACGTGATGCCAAGATAAACTAATCTGATCTGCCTGCAAATGATCCATTTCCCTCCATTCTCTACATATCTATGGGCCTATCTAGAAGCCTCTTAAACACCTCTATTGTACTGTATCTTCCCCCACTATCAATTCTGACCTCATGTTTCTGTCACCCAGCACCTTCAGTGTTAAAACCTTTGCTTTGTACAACTCCTTTAAACTTTGCCTCTCTCATCTTAAAACTATGCCCTTGAGTCTTTGACACTTCCAGCCTGGGATAAAGTGTAGCCTATATATGCCTCTCATAACTTTATATACTTCGATCAAGTCGCCCCATAACCTCTGGTGCTCCAGTTTGTACAACCTCTTGTTTTAGTTTAGTTTTGCATTTTTTGTTTGAAAGATGCAGCATGAAACTAGGCCCTTCGGCCCACCAAGTCCATGGTGACCAGCGATCCCTGTACACTAGCACTATCCTACACACTAGGGACAATTTACCATTTTTACCAAAACCAATTAATTTCCAAACCTGTAAGTCTTCGAAGTGTGGGACGAAACCGGAGCACCCGGGGAAAGTCACGGAGAGAACAAACTCCGTACGGACAGCACCCGTAGTCAGGACTGAGCCCCGGCATCGGGCGCTGTAAGGCATCAAATTTACTGCTGCGCTACTGTGCCGCCTACTCGTCTCGTAGCTATTACCAGCTAGTCCAGGCAGCATTCTCGTAAACCTCTTCTGCACCCTCTCCCAAGCCGCCACATCTTTCCTGTAATGGCGTGACCATATCTGCACACAATAATGTAAATGTGGTCAAACCAAAGTCTCAGAGAGCTGAATCAAAACATCCTGACTTTTATACTCTTGTGCTCTCAGATCTTGTCGCATTCTCCATGAGCCCATTGATTTCAATAGGGTTTGTAAGGCTGCTGCAAGAAACGAATTAAGATAACCTTTTCAAAAATCTTACTTTAGCATTATTTAATTATTCCAACTATTTCAAAACATTTTCAGAATTTTTTATTGATTTTACAATTCTTTTTAAATGGTCATGTTTTTAATATTGCGTTTCATGTTTTCAACATCAAGCATTTTAATTTGGTTTTATTTTAAAAAGAAGGCAAATTATTTATTGGGATTTACAGCAAGGAATTTGGAGTGCAAGAGTATAGAGCCTTGCTGCAATTGTACATAGCTTTGGTGAGGCCAGATTTGAAGGACTGTGTTCAGTTTCCCCTTTCATTATCTCCTCATGGTGTATTCATCTTGGAAGCAACTTTGATGGACTAGAGAGGATTCCTGGGATGAAAAGCTGTCCTGTGAGGGACACTATGGACAATGGTCTTGTGTTGACTGGAGTTGAGGAGAATGAAAAGTCATCTCATTCAATAGTCATGAAATATATGATGCTGAATAGGATTGACAAGTTGGGAGCCTGATTCCTCTGGATGAAATAGCTAGAAGTATGGAACATTGTCTCAGGATAAGGGTAGACCACTATCTTCAGCATCCTATCTTGCATCGGTATGCCCAACATTAGCTCAATGGGCAGCACCTACTCTGTTGGTTACATTGCAACTCTTGTGACAAATTATCAAATTTTACAATTTCAGTTAACTTGCACCTTTCTTATTGTTTTATTTTTGCTTCTGAGATATTGCTAGATATTTTGACATCAATTTGCTCTTTTATTCCCTTTGGTTCAAATAGCTGGTAATCAAATAATTGCTACCGTGCCAACTTTGATCTGCAGCCTACTACCGTAATTCCCTCTGTTGTCTCTAACCTCCTGCTCTACTCTGCGACTTGAAACATGATCGTTTTCTCATTTTCCGTGTTTAATGTGGGCTTCTTGACATAAAACGTTAACTCAGTTTCTCTCCCATGATTATTTCCTGGGAGTTTTATTGAGTGCTTCATGCATTTTCTACTTTTGATTCCAAATGATACTTTTGACAGGTATGAACTATGTATAAAATTATATTTATTTATGATAACTGTATTTTGCTTTTTATAATCTTGTTTACAGTATTACACAGAATTTTTTTTATAATCTTGTTTACAGTATTACACAGAAATTGCTAGTACTGGACATCTTACGTTAGACATACGCAAGAACAAGCAGGGAATAGAGTGAAAGAGACCATGTGCAGGCAGATGGGATTAGTTTGATGAACATCATGGTCGCCGCACACATGATGGGTTGCATTGTTCTATGCTCTATTGCCTGACTGAATACATTGGGCCAAATTTTAGAAGCACTCTTAATTAGCAACTAATTTTCATTAACTGCAAGAAGGATTACATTCCCTACATCATGCTTGTTTTTAAATTCTGATAGACTCTGACTAAATATATGTAAAAACAGCTTCAAACTGAAGGTTTCTTACCTGGAGGTTTACAATTGCACGAACAGTCATGTTTCTGGCAACATGTACAAAGCAATTCTATGAGCAGAAAATAATGTTATCATGAGCAGAAAATAATGTTATCAACAATAATATTTCCTGAAGCTTGAAAGTTCCTCACGCAAAAAAATTTACCCGGGCAGATCTAAGAATCTGGCACCACTTACTTTGGAGCAGGGTAGACTTAGAGAAGTCTTGAAAGTTGCTTAATTCTAGCTTTCATGTCCATTCTTAATCATTCTGCTTCAAAAAACTGGTAGGTCCAAGAGTTGTGTTTAAACTATTTAACATTAAGATTACACAAGAGTAAACCCTCATTTAAACGGACCATTTTATAACGGATTTCAGATATAATGGATAGACCTGCCGATCTACCCCAGCTCCCACTGTCTCCACAGCCCTTTAGACCTCAAGCATCTGACCCCACCCCCAACTCGCAAGGTACACCAACAAGACCCACTTCACAGTCTGATGACACGGCTGTTGTTGTGGCTCATGTGTAGCCCCTGTGAACAGCATTTCCACGGTGACCAAGCACATTTTGCCTGAAGAAAGCGATGTCCCCATGGGCTACAATGTGAGCTGTAACAACAGTCACGTGGTTCGGTGAAGTAGGGCTTGCTGGTGTGCATCAGTCTAGTTTTTTTGGGTTTTTTAATATCTTTATTTATTAGAGGTACCGTAAGTTACATCAGTGTACATCCCTTATATTGAATTACAGTCTTTGTACCCCTTAATTTTTTTAAGGCTTTAGAAAAGAGAGAAAAGAGAGAGAAATAACAGCAAAGAAAGAAGAGTGAAAAAGAGATGTGAATGTGCAAAAGCGTGACAGAGGGAAAGGAAACCCTTGAAGAGTTAGAGACCGGAGATTAAGAGATAGACCCTGGAGAGGACAAAAAAAAAGGGAAAGATGAAGAAAGAGAAAGAAAGAAGAAAAGCCAGTTACTTTATTATAAACATCTCGCAAAAGGAATCTACCAACTCGACAGTTTTTCTTCCCCCTTTACCAAGACCCGACACCGGTACTTTTTTAAGGTATTCTTGCACCTTATCCTTGTAATAGATTTATAAATGCAGACCACATCTTATAAAAACAGTCTGATTTTCCTGCTAGCCGGAGTCTCATACCTTCCAAGTGTAGTGTTTCGAACATAGTTGAAATCCACATATTAACTGTTAGTATAGGAGTATTTTTCCAGAATTTTAAGATTAACTTTTTTCCAGTTATTAAGCCATATTCAAATAGAGTCTTTTGAAACACATTTAATTGAGGGCTATCTTCCGATATCCCGAAGATAATCCAGTCTGCTTTTGGAGTCAGTTTTATTTTTTATATTTTTGTGAAAATTTCAAAAATTTCAGTCCAAAATGTTTGAATGTTTGTACAAAAGACAAATGAGTGTGCTATATTAGTTTCTTGACATTGACATTTATCACATATAGGTGAGACGTTTTATTTATTTATTTATTTTATTTATTAATTTATTAAGTTTATTTATTTTAGTTTTTGAATAGTATAATCTGTGTAAGATTTTAAATTGTATTAAGGTGTGTCTTACATTAATTGAACATTTATGCACATTTAATAAATATTCTTCCCACCTTTCTTTGGGAATTTTTATACTTAATTATTTTTCCCAGTCTCTCCTGATACCATCTGTTTTTTGGTATTTCTGCATTTAGAATAATATAATATATATATATATATCATTTTAGGTTTGCTGATTCTGCCTTTGTATTCGTTACTTCTTCCAGTAAGTCTGGAGGTATATTGTGATAATCTTGTGCGTATTTTTTCAGATAGTCACAGATTTGGAAATATTTAAAATACTGATTGTTTCCCAAATTGTATTTTAGTTGTATTTGTTTAAATGATAATAGTTTTCCCAATTCATACACATCACCGAAGATATTAATTCCAGCTCTTTCCCATCGTGTAAATGCTTTATCTATAGTTGAAGGTTTAAATGAGGGTTTTTTACCGATAGGAGATAAGAGAGATACATTTCTTAATTTTAAATTGTGTTTTATTTGTTTCCAAATTCTAATTGTACTGTTTATAATTGGATTATTGTTGAAATTTACATTATTCATCGATATTGGAGAGAGGATTGCTCCACTATTATAAGGACAGCAATCCTCTTTCTCCATAATTGTCCAATCCGATTGCTGGGGAGAGTTATGCAGCAATTGGATCATGTTTCTGATATTTACAGACTAGTAGGAATACATAACGTTGTTGGGGAGTGCTAATCCCCCTACAACTTTGGGTTTATTCAGATGAGCTCTTTGTATTCTGTGGGATTTATAATCCCAAATAAAATTTGTGATATCTGAGTCCAGTTATTTTTTAAACTTTTTGGGTAAATATATTGGAATAGATTGGAACAGGTATAAAATTTGTGGTAGAAAAATCATTTTTATGGCATTTATTCGGCCTATTAAGGACATCGGAAGCGTTTTCCAAAATTTAATCAAGTTATATAGTTTCTTAAGTAGAGGGTTATAATTTTCGTCAAACATATCTTGATATCTTCTAGTAATTTCGATGCCCAAGTATTTAAATTTTTCCGTAGCTATTTTGAAAGGAAACTATAAAAGATGCATAGAGTCTTTTGGTTTTATTGACATGATTTCACTTTTATTCCAATTTATTCTATATCCTGAGAATGATCCAAAGTCCTCTATTAATTTTAAAATATTTGGTATAGTAATATGAGGTTTTGTGATGTACAATAGTACATCGTCAGCGTATAGTGATATTTTATTGTTGGAATATTTTGTTTTATATCCATGGATATTTGGATGAGTTCTAATTCTTTCCGCTAGGGGTTCAATTATGAGGGCAAATAACAACGGTGATAATGAACATCCTTGTCTATTACCCCTTGACAAATGAAATTTCGTAGATAAATAATTGTTAGTTAATATTCTGCTCGTTGGCTTATTATATAGTAATTTAATCCATAGAATAAAATTCTCTCCCAGTTGAAATTCTTGCAATACACTGACCATATATTCCCATTCGATCTGATTGAATGCTTTCTCTGCATCCAACGATATGATTGATAGTTTTTGATCTTCCGTTTGGTGTGAATGCATTATGTTGAGCAGACGTCTCAAATTATTAAATGATTGGCTCTTAGGGATAAACCCCGTTTGATCCGGATGTATTAATTTACTAGCATATTTACTTAGTCTTCTAGCTAGTATTTTCGCTAATATTTTTTGATCTGTGTTTAACAACGCAATAGCTCTGTATGATCCAGGTTCTTCCACGTCTTTAACTTTCTTAAGTATTAGTGTGATCGTGGATTCTGCTAATGTTTCAGGTAGTATTTGTTCTTTGAAGGCATAAGTATACATTTTCTGTGGGCGAGGAGTAAATATGTCATCAAAACTTTTATAGAATTCATTACTAAATCCGTCGGGACCTGGTGTTTTTCCAGTTTTTAATGAGATTATTGTTTCTTCTATTTCCTTATTTGAGATTTGTGCTCCCAATTCCTCTTGTTCCTGCAACTCTAATTTAGGAAGGTTACAATTATCCAAGAACTCTGTAACTTTGTTGGTGGCCATAACATCCCAGTCGCATGTCCTATTCATGCCCCGCGTTCATTTGCCTTACCTGTCAGGCCTCTTGCATAAAAATAAATGCAAGTTAATCGAACAGTGCTTCCTCACACCCCGCTGTGCTTCTGCCTATCCCATCTATAGAACTTGCTTTCATCAACTTCCAACCTCACTATCGTCTCATGCCTGCTTGAATCCTATTAAATATTCTTTGTCTTGAAACACTTTTCCTGTAATTTACGTATCATACCAGACATGTATTACTATGCTTTATAACCCGTCTGGAAACATTACCATTCAAACAGTTGTGTTCATTATTCAGAAGTTCCAATACATCAGGATGAATATTAGCATTTTCCAGAATTTGGATAAGAGTTTTGATTCTTGCGGGCTTTTCCCGACATTTCCAAGAGTATAGCATTTTAAACACTCGCATTTGATGAGTCGCTCCATCAGAACTAAACTGATCAACCTCATGTTTATTAAAGCCTAGGTCTCCAATTGCTATGTGCTCCCATTCGCTCCCGAATCTTTCAGCTACCTTCATCAGCAATTTATCCGTTACATTATCTGTAATAGAAAGAAGAAAAGCATTTTTAAAGCAGTAATGCAAAACGAACTTCTTAATTGTAGCAAAATGAGAGAAAGTCTGGAGGAAATAACTGGCACGTATTATCTTAAATTCTTGTTTATATTAGTTCCATGTTTCAAAGAAAACATTATGCATATTAAGACACAAGAAAATGCAAATGCTGGAACCTTGTGTGAAAGGCAATCTGCTGGAGGAACTCAGTGGGTCAGTTAGCATCTGTGGAGGGAAATGGACAGCCGACCTTTCAGGATGAGGCTCTTCCTCCAGACATACTGGGCTTATTTATTTTAATTATCGTTACATGTTATATTTGTTTTAATATACAACTGGTTCTAAGACTTTAGACCAATTCAAACCCAAAATGTAAGGAAAAACCATGGTGCATTTTCAGTTGGAAATTCAAGAGATTACAGATGCTGGAATCTTGAGCAAAAACACAAAGTATGTCAGGCAGTATCTGAGGAGGGAAATAGACTTAAATAGTTTCGGATCAGGCCCCTTGATCTTCTTCGGACTGACTCATCAGTTCGAAGAAAGACCTGAAATATCATGTTTATTTCCTCCACAGATGCTGCCTGACCCAATAAGTTCCTCCAACTGCTTATTTTATGCATTTTCATTCATTTTTACCTTTACCTTTTTGACTGTTAGTGTCTTCAAAATTACTTGTCAACACACTCATCTTTTATGTCTCGAGCCTAGAGAAAAAATAAATAAATAAATAAATCATTCTGGAACAAATTTGGGAACTTTATTGGCTTGTTATTGTTTTCTGTGTACAATAATGTTTCCTGCATTAGCTCTTCATGAGTGTATTGAATTATTAATGTGACCAAGAAAGCACAAATGACATTCTTTTATCTGGTATTTTAATGGAATCTAATTTATTTATTTTACCTGGCCAGAGAAAATCAAAGCAGCAGCAAAAGAACAACAAGAGTATAATTTTAAAATTAGAACTGGTCATTTAATATTTAATGTAGGAGAAAGTGTCTCACACAACCTGTAATAGAAATCTGGAACTCTAGCCTGAAAAAGGCTTTCACGTCTGAAACTGGTAAATATTTGTTTGGTAAGAGCAGCACAGTGACACAGCTGGTAGAGCTGCTGCCTCACAATGCCAGAGACCTGGTTCACTCCTGGCCTCGATGGATGCCTGTGTGGAGTTTGCATGTTCGCCCCATGACCGTGTGGGTCCCCTCCGATTTCCTCCCACATCCCAAAGACATGCAGGTTTGTAGGTTAATTGGCCCTCTGTAATTTCCCCCTGGTGTATAGGGAGTGGATGAGCAAGGGAGAAAGTGCAAACTTAACTTAGACAGTATCCGTGGTCAGTGTTGAACGTGGGTCTCTGGCACTGTAGACAGCAGCTTGACCAGTTGCCATCAGTAATAATTTGCTTGAAATTAATGTTTACAACAAAGCTTTAAAATTCCACCCATTCTCTGCCAGAGTGATGGCAAGAACCAATTACTCCAAAAATTTAGGGCGTTCAAGTACACATTGGAAGAATACTGAAATCTTCCTATATCTGCACAAAATCATATTGGTGTAACCAAGAAATTGGATGACATTCTTCTCTCTAGTGCTTAAATGGGATTTAATTTGATTAGTCGTAAATGGCCAGAGGAAATCAAAGTGGAATCAACAAAAATGAAGCAACATAATTTTAAAAATTACGGCTGGACCATTCACTAACTATATTAGGAGATACAGTACTGGCACATACAAAATATATTAGAAATCTGGACCTCTCCCCTCTACACAGCTGCTCACCTATTTGTGCCTAAGCAATCCCTTGCAAGAGCAGCTCTATTTAGTCCCAGTCCCATGAATCCGCAAGTTCTTTCTCTTCAGATTCCTACTTCGTTATACTCTTGGTGCTCAAATGTTGTTCAGTCCTACTACCTTTTTTTTGTGGCATACTGGATATATGTGTAATTTCTTTCAAAAACATAAAATTTAGTCCCAGACCAGGTTTTTCCCCATAAGACTGCAAACGAAAATATCTTCACCTCCATTCTACAACTACTCCCTTTCACCCACTGCCCCATGAAGTGTGCACCACAGACAGCTTCCAACAGCGCTATGGTGTAGCTAAGGGGTATCTTTATGAGTTCAGCTCCATTGTCAACGAGCTCATGTATTGGATCTGAAGATGCACAACAGTGCAGCACTAATAATTATTAAAAACGACAATAAAGTGTTTGCTCAAAACGTGTGTAGATCGAAGGATCGAGAAAAGTTGTCTTCTTTATAATGTGAACGGTTAAAGAAAAGCTTTGTAGCAGAGTTTGATAAAGCAAATAGAGAGAAGTTGATCCATAATTTTCCCACTTACCTGGTTTGCGTACAGCAAGCTGAACTTGTTTGTCAAAAATGTGTCCCACGGAAGAGTGCTTAAAGCTACGCTGAAGAGGAAGTGGCAAGAGGTGGCATCCAAAGAATTTTAAAGAACACAATGTCGCTACTTCATTTGAAGATTAAGGTGATTCGGTATGCCGATGAAAACTCCATTGAACTTGTAACGGTGTATGATAGAGAACATATTGACTGGCTCCATCACGGCTGGAACAAAAGAGATTACAGAGCGTGGTAGACACAGCTGATCCATTACAGGTACTGACCTCCCCACCATCAAAAGGATCTATAAAAGGTGCTACCTCAAAAAGGCAGCCAATATCATCTGAGACCCACACCAACCTGGTTGTGCGACAATGTTACTCTTTCCATCGGGAAGAAGGTACAGGAACCTGAAAACGTGACCACTAGGTTCAAGAACAGCTTGAATAACTATAAGGGTCTTGAATATTAAGGGCGGCACAGTGGCGCAGCGGTAGAGTTGCTGCCTTACAGCGAATGCAACACCGGAGATCGGGGTTCGATCCTGACTACGCGTGCTGTCTGTACAGAGATTAAACATTCTCCTCTCTTCGCTTTCCTCCCGCACTCCAAAGACATTCAGATATGTAGGTTAATTGGCTTGGTAAATGTAAAAATTGTCCCTAGTGTGTGTAGGATAGTGTTAATGTGCGGGGATCTGATGGGCCGAAGGGCCTGTTTCTGCGCTGTATCTCCAAACCATGCACTACACAACACTAACCTTCAGCAACTATAAACTAAGGACTTTGTTTTTTTTTGCATTCGTTTTATAACTATTAGTTTATTGATTTTTAAAAATATTACACATTTTATTGAAGTTTTGCATTTACAGCCCTGCTAAGTTCTGTGTAAGAATTTAATTAATCTGTTATCAGTACATATGACAATTAAACACTCTTGTCTCTTAAAAGGATAGACTGATTCTGACACTACTTTCAGGGAGGTGGGCTTATTAGTACAGAAAGACGAGAGACCAACTTATAGACGGAAAATCAGTTAAAAAATAGGCACACCCTGTTTCAGCCGGTGGAAATGTTCAGTCTCTTCCTGTTTCTGAATGTCTGTGTGTGAGATCACAGAACTGCAGCTAGCTGATTGGTGGGTGTTTTTTTTAATTTTATTTGTTTTTTGTTTGTTCTGATTGCACAAGTGTGAGCTGGTTCTGCACATTTGAAATTATGAAGCATTACATACAGCCACATTTCGAGTACTGTGTAAGAAGGAATTGCAGATGCTGGTTTACACCGAAGATAGACACAAAGTACAGGAGTAACTCAGCGGGTCTGGCAGCATCTCCGAAGAAAAGGAATAGGTGACGTTTCGCGTCGAGACCTGACTGAGAGTCAGGGAGGGGGACACTGGAGGTATGCGGTGGCCGTCAAAGGAATTGTTCGAGAACCAATTTGCTGGCTAGTGGCATAAATAGAGTTGTAGACAGGGCTCCGAACTAAATAATAGGACTGTTCCAATATTGGGATGTTTAATAACCATATAACAATTACAGCACGGAAACAGGCCCTCTCGGCCATTCCAGTCCGTGCCGACCATTTGTTTTCCCCTAGTCCCATCTACCTGCACTCAGACCATACCCCTCCATTCCCTTCCCGTCCATATACCTATCCACTTTACTTTTAAATGTTAAAATCGATCCTGCCTCCACCACTTCTGCTGGAAGCTCATTCCACACAGCCACCACCCTCTGAGTAAAGAAGTTCCCCCTCACGTTACCCCTAAACTTCTGTCCCTTAATTCTCATGTCATGCCCTCTTGTTTGAATCTTCCCTACACTCAATGGGAAAAGCTTATCCACGTCATCTCTGTCTATCCCTTTCATCATTTTAAAGACCGCAATCAAGTCTCCCCTTAACCTTCTGCGCTCAAAAGAATAAAGACCTAACTTGTTCAACCTTTCTCTGTAACATAGTTGCTGGAACCCTGGCAACATTCTAATAAATCAAGAGAAAATAAAAGGTTTAGAGGGATTTGGGACAAATACTAGTGGGCAAATAATAGCTTAGATGGAGCATCTTGACGACCATGTACAAGTTGACCCAAGGGACGCACGAGGAACTGCAAGTGCTGGAATGAGTAAAGCACAAAGTGCTGGAGCAGGCAGCAGAGTCTGAAGAAGGATCCCAACCCAAAAGGTCACCTATCCATTTCCTCCAGAGATGCTGCCTGACCCGCTGGGTTACTCCAGCACTTTGTGTTTTGGGCTAAAGGGCCTGTTTTGGTGCTGTATGCTTCTATTAATCTAATTGTGGAGAAAATGGTGAGAAAATAATAAACACCATAATATTTTCTCAACGTATGCAAAAGGGTAACGTTGGTGAGGCCAAGTGTGTTTCATTACAGACGGAGACAGGAGAATTTATATTAAGGAATAAGTAAATGGTGAAGAAATTAAACCAATACATCGTGTCTGCCTTCATAGAAGACACGAAACACCCACCAGAAATATGAGAGAACCAAGAATCCAATGTGATTGAGGAAAGAAATTAGCAAAGGCCTTGAGAAAATGGTGAGACAGAAAGACCATTTTCTGTCCAGAGAGGAGTAAATGTAAAACCTGCTCATCTGTATTCTAGTTTTGAAAGAATTGTCAATAGAGATTGCCAATTGAGGTACTGATAGGATCTGAGGAAGGGTTCCAGCCAGAAATGTCACCCATCACTGTTCGTCAGAGATGCTTCCTGACCCGCTGAGTTCCCCCAGCACTGTCTTTTTTTTAAAGTTTGATTTAGTTCATTTTTACGTGTACCTTGGTACAGTGAAAAGCTTTTTTTGTTGCGTGCTAACCAAAAACCTGCATCTGCAGTTCCTCGTCGTGTCCATGAGTTAGTTGCATGCATTGGACAATATTATTTACAGTGGTGAATTGTTCCTGTGGATCGGATTGCCGCACATGTGACCCGCTATAAAAGAAAGGAGTGAGAGAGAAAACCACTGATCTTTTAACCAAAAGGACTTTTAACCAAAAGTGCTGGGGCGGGCAGCCTTTATGGATAACCTTTATCAGACCTAGCGACAGTAGTGGGAAATAATAATTAATGCACTAAACAAAATACCAAGAGATAAATGTCAACCCACCTTTCCCTGCGCTCCTTTCATGTTTATCGGAGCTCCGTGTTCCGCGTTCATTTGAAATTTAACTGGACTCCGTTTCCCGCACTGTCTTGAACTTTACACAGACTCCGTTTCGCGCACTGTTTTGAAACGAATCACGGTTTCGTTTCCACGAACAGTGTGACGATCAGGAACAAAGAGGGTAGGGAATAAGATGTAACTGGTTGGTGCGCTAGAGGACAATTTATATTTCCCCCCCGCATAAAAGTGAAACCAAAAGTACACGTTTTGCAGTCGTCAGCAGAAAAGATGACGGCATTGGTGACACTGTTTGGACAGAAAACCGTGTAAACTATTTATCAACAATGTGAGTGGGTTATAGACCAAGCACCACTAATACTTAGTGGATATAAGTAACTGCAGATGCTGGTTTACAAATTAAGACACAAAGCGCTGGAGGAACACAGCGGGTCAGTCAGCATCCCTGGAGAACATGGGTAGGTGACATTTCGGTTCAGAACCCTTCTTCAGTGGGATTGTAGGTGAGAGAAGGAAGCGGGAAGAGAGGAGGGGCAGGACAAAGCCTGACAAGTGATAGATAGTTTATTACAGGTGATAGGCAGATATTTCATAGTGTAGTTTATTACGTACTGAGGTACAGTGAAAAGCGCTTTTTATTGAGTGCCATCCAATCAGTGAAAAGACTATAGATGATTACAATCAATCCGTCCACAATGTGTAGATGCAGGATAAAGGGACCAACCTTTAGTGCGTAATAACATTCAGTGAAATCCGATTAAAGATAGTCCGAGAGTCTCCAATGAGGTAGGTGGTAGGCCAGGACCGCTCCCGAGTTGGTGAGAGTTGCCTGATAACTAGTGGGAAGAAACTGTCCCTAAATCTGCAGGTATGCATTTTCACACTTATGTACTTCTTGACTGACGGGAGAGGGGAGAAGAGGGAGTGGGAAGACGAAGATGATGAAAATCATCCTTGATTATGCTGGCCTTGCCAAGGCAACGTAAAGTGCAGATCTAGTCAATAGAAGAGAGGTTAGTCAGGATGGAGCTGTTCCCAAACCTGGCTGTGATGCAAGCTGATATAAGGTTTTCTATGGTGCATCTGTAGAAGTTTGTGAGAGTTGTTGTGGACATATCATACTTTCGCAGCCTTCCAGGGAAGTAGAGGCATCGGTGTGCTTTCTTAGCCATTGCTATGATATGGCTATTCCGGACAAGTAGCTGGTGATATTTACTCTTAAGAACTTGAAGCCATTCGCCAATCTCTACTTTGGTACCATCAGTGGCATGTGGGGGATGGATGGACAAAGGCCAGAGATGAAAAGACAAGGATTGAAGAGTTATGGATTATTAATATAGAGTAGGAATGTAAGTCGTGATGGAGGGGGAGGAGGAGAAATAGGTGTGAGAACAGATGGGACAAAGGGTTGAGGCGGGGAGGGAAAGCCTCTCTCTCCCCTTTGCCCCTTTGAGCACTGTTACGGGGTATAGAAGGGACCCTGGTGAGATCCTCATCTATAGTAGGGGAGGGGAACCCCCGTTCCCTGAAGAAGGAGGATATTTCAGATGCCCTGGTGTGAAACACCTCATCCTGGGAGCAGATACGGCGTAGACGGAGGAATTGGGAGTAAGGGATGGAGTCCTTACAGGAAGCATGGTGGGAAGAAGAGTAGTCTAGATAGCCATGGGAGTCAGTGGGTTTATAGTGGATGTCGGTCAGAAGTCTATAACCAGCGATGGAGATAGTGATGTGAAAAAATGGTAGGGAAGTGTCGGAAAAGGTCCAGGTGTATTTGAATGCCGGATGGAAGTTAATGGTGAAGCGGATGAAGTCAGTTGTGTGTGGGTGCAGGAGGTAGCACCAAAGCAATCGTCGATGTAACGGAGGTAGAGGTCGTGGATGGGGCCCTGGTACGCCTCAAACAAGGATTGTTCGACGTACCCACAAAGAGGCAGCTTAGCTGGGGCCCATGCGTGTGCCCATAGCTACGCCTTGTATTTGGAGGAAATGGGAGGCGTCAAACGAGAAGTTATTGAGGGTATGGACCAACTCCGCTAGGCGGATGAGAGTATCAGTGGACGAGCATAGGTTGATTCTCTGGTCGAAGAAGAACCGGAAGGCTTTGAGACCATCCTGGTGGGGGATGGAGGTGTAGATTGACTGGACATTCATGGTAAAGATGAGAGGATGGGGGCCTGGAGAATGGAATGCCTGGAGACGACGGAGAATGTCTGAGGTGTCTTGAACATAGGTAGGGAGGGATTTAACCAGGGGGTATCGGATGGAGTCACGGTATGTGGAAATAAGTTCGATAGGGCACGAATAGGCAGAGACAATGTGTCTACCAGGACAGTCAGGTTTGTGGATTTTGGGGAGAAGGTAAAATCGGGCCGTACGGGGCTGGGGAACGATGAGGTTGGAGGCTCTGGGCGAGGCAGGGAGCTGGTTGATGAAGTCGGTGATGGTGCTAGAGATAGTGGCCTTGTGCTCTTCAGTGGGGTCATGGTCCGGGGTTAAATAGGGGGAGGTGTCCGAGAGTTGGCGCATGGCCTCAGCTTTGTAGAGATCAGCGTGCCTAACTACCACGGCACCTCCCTTGTCGTTGGGTTTGATCACCCAGTCTGGGTTGTTGGGGAGCGAGTCAATGGTTGTACGTTCAGGGGGGGGAGAGATTGGAGTGAGACCGGGGAGTGGAGAAGTTGAGGCGGTTGATGTCCCGCCGGCAGTTTTGGATAAAAAGGTCTAAAGCCGGAAGGCCATGAGGGGGGGTCCACGAGGAAGGGATTCGTTGGAGACGGGGAAAGGGATCATCAATAGAGGACGAGGACTCCTTCCCATGGAAGAATGCTGTGAGGCGGAGGCGACGGTAGAAGAGCTCAAAGTCGTGGTGGGCGCGGAACTTATTGAGATAGGGACAGAGGGAGACAAAGGTAAGACCTCTGCTGAGGACAAACCGTTCGGTGTCGGAGAGGGGGAGGTCGGGGGGGGGATGGTGAACACATGGCAGGGATGGGGGTTGGGGCCGGAGGAAGGCACGTGAGAGAACTGAGGCTGAGGCGATGTTTGGGGGGGGGGGGGTGGGGGGGGGGGGGGGGGGGGTGTAGTGGTGGTCAGGGGGTGGGGGGGTATGAGGACTGTAGTGTGGGTGGGGAAGAGCAGGGGTCACAAAGTTTGAGGGGGGTGGGAAAGACCCAGTGGAACAGCCACTGAGGTTACCAGGGTTGGGAGACGGGCACTAGGACCCAATGCCGTCAAACCCAGAGTAGTGGGAGTTAGCAGCATGGAGGCTTCAACCTGGGTCCAGGTTGCAGGTGAGGCGACGACTGCGGGCTGCTGGAGGGCGGTGGAGTGGCGACGGTCGGTGGGCCCGAAGGTAGGAGTCTGCGGGCAGTAGAGAACGGGTCGGCGGGCGATGCGTGGGAGGTCCCGGTGGGCGGATGGTCGGTGGGGCAGCGCGGTTCGGGCAGCCCGGTGAGGCGACGAGGTGAGTAGAGCGCGCTGCGACGGCCATGTTCGGAGAGCACCGGTCCGGCGGCGATGTTGGATGGGCCGGGTGCGGCTGCAATGTTGGGTGGGCCCAGTGCGAGGTGGGTCGGCCCCCACTGTGGATGCGAGGAAAAAGGGTTAAATAAACTACATACTTTTGCTTTGTCCTGCACTTCCAATGATCCAAGGATCTGTGGAGCAAATTCCTCTCCACAACGAATATATACCTCACCTGCATTTTAATCCCCCCCACCCCCCCCCCACACACCACCAAAGCCTCCGGAATCACAAGCACAGCGCCACCGATGGTAGGGTTTGTAACTACGCCACTATCTCAAAAGTTTAACACACCTTGGTGCAGCAAGCAGAGCCCCCCACCCCCCCCCCCCACCCCCCCCAGATCTCAAGGCCCTAAGCTTAAGCTTGTCTAGCTTATACGTAAATCCGGCCCTGAGCGAAGTCCAACTTCCTCATATAGTCTGGAGTCAGGCAAGCCTGCACACTCTATCTTGTTATATCAAATATTTTGCCAAATCTATCAGGAAGGTCTCAAGCATAAAGGAGTGATGATGCCAGGCAGTGTGCAATCAATCATAGCCTCCCTATACCAGAACAACATCTCTGTCTTCTGCTCATACCCACAGTTGGTCCATCCATTGATCAGCATCTGTGACCAGTTTGGATTGGCCTACGAGAGTGTGGCATACTTTTTGCCAAATGGCCCTGCAGATCTTTGGTTCCCTTTACCGTCAACTATCTGAAGGTGCTGGGAGTCTGATTCAGAGAAGTTGAGGCAGGTGCTGGCGAGATGGATAACCAATGTAAAATAAGAATTGGGAATGTGGGAGTGGCATTTCATTTCGATGGCGAGTGGGGTTCTACTAGATGCAGTTTCCTCCCTCATACCCAAAAACGTGTGGGTTTGTAGGTTAATTGGCCTTTGTAAATTGCCCCTAAAGTATAGGAAGTGGATGTGATAGTGGGATAAGATAGAACTAGTGTGAACGTGCGATCAGTGGGTCAGTGTGGACTCAGTGGGCCAAAGGACCTGTTTTCATGCTGTATCTTTCAATCTATCAATTGCTACAGGAAGATCAGTAACGTGGTGAAAGATGCACGTTGGTCTGTCTACAACGTTGGTCTTCCAATGTGAGGAGATATATCTGTAAGTGAATGATGCTAGCTAGCACATTCCAGGGTGCAGAGTATATGTCAAGAGAGGCACTGAAGCTTGGTGCAACTAATGCAAAGTCTCTGTGGAGACAGAACCACACTTCATAGTGTATTGTTTAATGAGGAAATATAAATAACACTGGAATATTGTACAAGTATGTATCGTTTTAACGGCACAACAAATATTAAGATATTTATTGATTTTATTCCTGTATATATTTTTTGCGAATAATTAAAAAATCATAAAATTCACATAGTGAAGAGTACCATCAGATTTCCAGAATGATTTTAATATCTGGGAAATGGTCATTATGAAATTTCCCTCGGCAATAACTACATTTTCGATTGTGTTATATTGAAATAAAATTGCTAGGTGATCTATTTTCAGGATTTATAACAGCCTCAAGGATAGTGATCAATGACCTGCATGATGCACTATGTTTAATCTCACACCAGTTTGGAAGTCCTTCTAGTGTGCTTCATCTTCAAGATGCCGCGCAGTGATGGCAAAGTAATATGTTCCCGCTGACAACCTGCGCTAGAGGAAAGTTACAATAATCACAAAACCACATGCCCTCTCCCTCCTCTCCCACAAGAGACGATAAAAGATATTCACTTCTCGGAATCGAATGCCTCCTTGACCTCCCTTATACAACAGCAAATATAGAACATATCTCCAAAGTTGTCCATGGTCACAGTGATCTTAATAACCATTGCACAGTCTTGAAGTTGAAGCTCTTGTTAAAGGAAGCCACATTTATTAGTGAGGATGCACACTTACCCAAGTCAAGACAAGTCAAGAGAGTTTATTGTCATGTGTCACAGATAGGACAATGAAATACTTGCATTGCTGCAGCACAACAGAATATTGTAGACATAAATACAGATCAGATCAGTGTGACCATACATACACACATATATATACACACATAAATAAACAGATATACTGCAATAGGCTGTTATAGTTCAGAGTTTGTTCGAAGTTGTGTTTAATAGTCTGATGGCTGTGGGGAAGTAGCTGTTCCTGAACCTGGATGTTGCAGATTTCAGGCTCCTGTACCTTCTACCTGATGGCAGCGGAGAGATGAGTGTGTGGCCAGGATGGTGTGGGTCCTTGATGATGCTGGCCTTTTTGAGGCAGAAATTACGATGGTAGGGAGGTCAGAGCCGAGGTCATGGACTGGGCAGTGGTTATGACTTTTTACAGCCTTTTCCACTCCTGGACACTCAGGTTGCCGTACCAAGCCACGATGCAACCGGTCAGCAAGCTCTCTACTGTGCACCTGCAGAGGTTCGAGAGAGTTCTCCTTGACATACCGACTCTAAATAATCGTCTCAGGAAGTAGAGGCGCTGATGTGCTTTCTTTATGATTGCATCAGTGTTCTGGGACCAGGAGAGATCTTCAGAAATATGCACGCCCAGGAATTTGAAGTTCTTGACTCTTTCCACCATCAACCCGTTGATATAAACAGGACTGTGGGTCCCCATCCTACCCCTTCCGAAGTCCACAATCAGTTCCTTGATTTTGCTGGTGTTGAGAGCCAGGTTATTGTGCTGGCACCATTTGGTCAATCGGTCGATCTGACTTCTACCCAACACAAGTTCCTCACTTAGATCTGGGCAGCAGGTAAGTCCACCTATTGAGAGTCCTCCCTCCCTTCTGCTCCTCATGCAGTGAACGGCTTATCCCATTCCATGTCCTCCGGTCATCCTCCCAGCCATGCTGCAACTTCTGTACAACTTTCATAGAAACATGAGAAGTTGAGCATAGGAGCAAAGAGGTCCTTCTGCAGTTGTATAGGGCCCTGGTGAGACCACATCTGCAGTTTTGGTCCCCTAATTGAGGAAGGACATTCTTGCTATTGAGGGAGTGCAGCGTAGGTTTACAAGGTTAATTCCTGGGATGGTGAGAGAACGGAGCGGCTGGGCATGTTTACTCTGGAGTTTAGAAGGATGAGAGGAGATCTTATTGAAACATATAAGATTATTAAGGGTTTGGACACGCTAGAGGCAGGAAACAAGAAACATGTTCCCAATGTTGGAGGAGTCCAGAACCAGGGGCCACAGTTTAAGAATAAGGGCTAAGCCATGTAGAACGGAGACGAGGAAACATTTCTTCACACTGAGAGTTGTGAGTCTGTGGAATTTTCTGCCTCAGAGGGTGGAGGCAGGTTATCTGGATACTTTCAAGAGAGAGATTGATAGGGCTCTTAAAGATAGTGGAGTCAGGGGATATGGGGGGATGGCAGGAACGGGGTACTGATTGGGGATGATCAGCCATGATCACATTGAATGGCGGTGCTGGCTCAACGAGCCAAATGGTCTACTCCTGCACCTATTGTCTATTGTCTATTGTCCCCTCCCACTTATTTCCATCCCTCTGGCTTTACATTTCACTCCTCTTCTCTCCTCATCTGATATCCTTTTGCCTCCATTTCATCTCCAGTACCACCCATTTGTCAATCACCCTCTCATCCGTATCCCACCTATCAGCCATCCCTCGATCAGCCATGATCACAATGAATGGCGATGCTGGCTTGAAGGGCAGAATGGCCTCCTCCTGCACCTATTTTCTATGTTTCTATGAAATCCTCCTCCTCAGCACTGTTACCGATTTGGTTGCCAGGCTTTATTGTACTGCCCCCCCCCCCCCCCCCACCCTTTTGTTCAGCTTTCTTCTCCGTACTACAGTCAGTCTGAAGAAGGTTCCCGACCAAATTGTCACCTATCCATGTTCTCTAGAGATGCTGCCTGAACTGCTGAATTACTTTGTGATTTTTTCAAGATTCCAGGAACTGCAATTCCTTGAGTCTCAAATATATTCTATATTTTTATTTGGAACTTGAAAAACCATTTTACACCAAAAATACAAAATTTCACTTGCTGATAGCAGACAGAACTGCTTTGATGTCACATCTATTGAATCAGAACATCACAAAACACATTAGATACCCCCAGAATTTATTTCACTGCAGCACACAAATATGAACAATGGATATTGTTTATTTGGACGTAACACATGTTCCAATTCTGTTGTTTGGTAGTTATCAATTTATCCCTTCCAGCCAAATACAGAGGGAATCAACCAATTTTATATTACTTGAGATGATCCTATTGTAGAAAATAATCCTTATTAATCCCCACATTCAGCCAGAGGCAAGAAATGATGCTTCTATACTGTAACTTGTGAAAGGTTGCAGGATGTTAGATCTTCTATTTCCATTGAATTTTACATTTTATAAGACATGTGAACATTTTGTTGGAGATGCCTGTTCTAAATTCTCATTTCCAGCTTATGGTATCTGTACAAGAGCAGACCTTGGGATATTCTGATATATTTCCACATGCTGCCTTGTCCTGTTATCCTACAGAGTCACAAACAGCTGAGCAGAATCGTTCAGGTCCCAGATCGCATTTTAAAAGTTTCACAAATAAAACCATATAAAAATCAAGAGACTGCATGAAATGCAGCAAAGTCCATACTCTTTTGTACATTTGTGAGCAACAAGGTGAGGGATAAGAACAATTGACTTCATCAAGTGTTGAAAAATCACTCGAGAGCAGTTTGGAAATATTCTGTATAGGCACAACGTTACTTATTGGAAGGAAAATAGCTGTTACATTAGAGATATGGTCTCTGCCCAGAAAACAAGGAAGAAATGGACATTCTACTGTTCACTCCCAACGCGTCCAGACTGAGACAAACATAGAATGGAGATGAGGAGAACATAGAAACAACACATAGAGTGGAGGTGAGGAGGCATTTCTTTAGCCAGATGATGGTGAATGTGGAATTCATTGCCACAGATAGTGGTGGAGGCCAACTCATTGGGTACATTTAAAGTGGAGATTGATATGTTCTTGATTAGAAAGGGCATCAAGGTAGGAGAATGGGGTTAAGAGGAAAAATTGATCGATTCACTGAGCAGACTCAGATGTCCTAATTCTGCCCCTTTGTTTTATGATTTTATGATTCTGTCCAACTGTTTGTTAATTTTCCTTCAATTCTTCCTCGTCAACTAATTTTCCACCTCCACTTGTCGTTGGGAACAAATTGTTACTTACTTCTTCATATTCTGTCAGTTGTGAAATTCCAGTTATCAGTAGAACTTTAAGCATTGCACACTACACTGATATGGGATTAAGAAGAATGGTATATGGAATCATAGAATCATAGAACATAGGTGCAGGAGTAGGCCATTCGGCCCTTCGAGCCTGCACCGCCATTCAATATGATCATGGCTGATCATTTTTTTTTCCAACTCAGTATCCTGTACCTGCCTTCTCTCCATACCCCCTGATCCCTTTAGCCACAAGGGCCACATCTAACTCCCTCTTAAATATAGCCAATGAACTGGCCTCAACTACCATCTGTGGCAGAGAATTCCACAGACTCACCACTCTCTGTGTGAAAAAAGATCTTCTCATCTCGGTCCTAAAAGACTTCCCCCTTATCCTTAAACGGTGACCCCTTGTTCTGGAGTTCCCCAACATCGGGAACAATCTTCCTGCATCTAGCCTGTCCAACCCCTTAAGAATTTTGTAAGCCTCTATAAGATCCCCCCTCAATCTCTTAAATTCCAGCGTGTACAAGCCGCGTCTATCCAGTCTTTCTTCATTTGGAAGTCCTGCCATCCCAGGAATCAGTCTGGTGAACCTTTTCTGTACTCCCTCTATGGCAAGAATGTCTTTCCTCAGATTAGGAGACCAAAACTGTACGCAATACTCCAGGTGTGGCCTCACCAAGACCCTGTACAACTGCAGTAGAACCTCCCTGCTCTTGTACTCAAATCCTTTTGCTATGAATGCCAACATACCATTCGCTTTCTTCAGAGCCTGCTGCACCTGCATGCCTACTTTCAATGACTGGTGTACCATGACACCCAGGTCTCGTTGCATCTCCCCTTTTCCTAATCGGCCACCATTCAGATAATAATCTACCCTCCTGTTTTTGCCGCCAAAGTGGATAACCTCACATTTATCCACATTATACTGCATCTGCCATGCATTTGTCCACTCACCCAACCTATCCAAGTCACTTTGCATCCTCCTAGCATCCTCCTCACAGCGAACACTGCCCCCCAGCTTCGTGTCATTCGCCAACTTGGAGATGTTGCATTCAATTCCCTCATCCAGATCATTAATATATATTGTAAATAGCTGGGGTCCCAGCACTGAGCCTTGCGGTACCCCACTAGTCACTGCCTGCCATTCTGAAAATGACACGTTTACTCCTACTCTTTGCTTCCTGTCTGCCAGCCAGTTCTCTATCCACATCAATACTGAACCCCCAATACCGTGTGTTTTAAGTTTGTATGCTAATCTCTTATGTGGGACCTTGTCGAAAGCCTTCTGAAAGTCCAGATATAACACATCCACAGGTTCTCCCTTATCCACTCTACTAGTTACATCCTCAAAAAATTCTATAAGATTCGTCAGACATGATTTACCTTTCATAAATCCATGCTGACTTTGTCCAATGATTTCACCGCTTTCCAATGTGCTGCTATCACATCTTTAATAACTGACTCTAGCATTTTCCCCACTACTGATGTTAGACTAATTGGTCTGTAATTCCCCGTTTTCTCTCTCCCTCCCTTTTTAAAAAGTGGGGTTACATTAGCTACCCTCCAATCCTCAGGAACTACTCCAGAATCTAAAGAGTTTTGAAAAATTATCACTAATGCATCCACTATTTCTGGGGCTACTTCCTTAAGTACTCTGGGATGCAGCCTATCTGGCCCTGGGGATTTATCGGCCTTTAATCCGTTCAATTTACCTAACACCACTTCCCGGCTAACCTGGATTTCACTCAGTTCCTCCATCTCATTTGACCCCTGCTATTTCCGGCAGATTATTTATGTCTTCCTTTGTGAAGACAGAACCAAAGTAGTATTCAATTGGTCTGCCATGATCAATTCACCAGTTTCTGATTGCAAGGGGCCTACATTTGTTTTAACTAACCTTTTTCTCTTCACATATCTATAAAAACTTTTGCAGTCCGTTTTTATGTTCGGTGCCAGTTTTCTTTCATAATCTATTTTCCCTTTCCTAATTAAGCACTTTGCCCTCCTCTGCTGGACATATGCATAATATGGATAATATTATCATGTAAAGCATGTATCTTCATGGAGTTCATGAAAATCGCTGCTATCATCTTGCTGGAGCTATAAAAGTCTCAAGTTCCACACCAAAATGTGTCAGCCTCGATAACAATCAGCACGGGAGCACCTCAAGGCTGCGTGCTCAGCCCCCTGCTGTACTCACTCTGTATTCATGACAGCATAGCCGGTCATAGTGCGAACTCCATCATCAAGTTCGCTGACGACACCACTGTTGTGGAACGTATCACTGATGGGGACGAGTCAGAGCATAGAAGTGAGATCGACCGACTGACAAAATGGTGCCAGCACAATAACCTGGCCCTCAACATCAGCAAAACCAAGGAACTGATTGTGGACTTTGGAAGGGGTAGGATGGGGACTCACAGTCCCGTTTATATCAACGGGTCGATGGTGGAGAGGATCAAGACCTTCAAATTCCTGGGCGTGCATATTTCTGAAGATCTCTCCTGGTCCAGGGTTGTGCTTATGGGCTAAAATGTTGTTGGTATGTTCTAGTTTTGTAGAATGCAGAGTGAACCTGCAGACATTAGGCCAGTCGGTATAAATTGGTGGCGGGGAAGTTGTTGGAGGCTATTGTCAAGAAGAAAATACATCTTTATTTGGAAGTAGAACACAAAAGTTTTTGCAGTAACCCAGTGGGTCAGGCTGCCTCTCTGGAGGTCACGGATAGTGATGTTTTTGGGTCTGGGCCCTTCTTTAAACCTGAAACATCACTCATGCATATCCTCCGGAGATGCTGTCATCACTTTGTGTTCTACGCAAGATTCCATCCTCTGCAGTGCCATGTGTCTTCATTTGGAAGTATTCAATTCAATTCAATCTTTAATTGTCATTGTGCAGTGTACAGTACAGAGACAACGAAATGCAGTTAGCATCTCACCCAGAAGAACGAACATAGAATAATGAACAGTAAAATATATATACAAACAACAGTATCAGTAGTGCAATTTTACTGGGGGAAGGAGTGTCCGGGGGGGGGAGGGGTGACTGGCAATCACCGAGGTGCAGAGTTAAGTAGTGTAACAGCTGCAGGGAAGAAGCTGTTCCTGAACCTGCTGGTCCGGCAACAGAGGGACCTGTAGCGCCTCCCAGATGGGAGGAGGGTAAACAGTCTGTGGCTGGGGTGAGACCAGTCCTTGACGATGCTGCGCGTCCTTCGCAGACGTCACTTGCTTTGGACAGACTCAATGGAGGGGAGTGAGACTCAATGGATGTGATGCATTGGGCGGTTTTCACCACCCTCTGCAGTGCTTTCCGGTCGGAGACAGAGCAGTTGTCATACCATACTGTGATACAGTTGGTAAGGCTGCTTTCGATGGTGCAGCGGTAGTAGTTCACCACAATCTGAGGAGACAGATGGACCTTCTTTAGTCTCCTCAGGAAGAAGAGACGCTGGTGAGCTTTCTTGACCAATGTTGAAGTATTGTGGGTCCAAGAGAGGTCATCAGAGATGTTGACCCCCAGAAACTTGAAGCTGGAAACACATTCCACCTCCGTCCCGTTAATATGGATGGGGGTGTGCATGCAGCCCGTAGACCTTCTGTAGTCCACAATGTGTTCCTTGGTCTTCTTGGAGTTAAGAGCCAGCTTGTTGTCAGCGCACCATGCTGCTAGGAGCTGAACAATGTTGAAGTATTGCTATATTTAAGAGTGAGTTGGATGTGGCCCTTGTGGCTAAGGGGATCAGAGGGTATGGAGAGAAGGCAGGTACGGGATACTGAGTTGGATGATCAGCCATGATCATATTGAATGGCGGTGCAGGCTCGAAGGGCTGAATGGCCTACTCCTGCACCTAATTTCTATGTTTCTATGTTTCTAGGAGCTGAACCTCCTCCCTATAGGCCGAGTCATCGTTGTTGCTGATGAGGCCAATCACCATTGTATCATCTGCATACTTGATGATGGTGTTAGAACCATGTACAGGTGTGCAGTCGTAGGTGAAGAGGGAGTAGAGGAGGGGGCTCAGTACACAGCCCTGTGGCACGGTGTTCAGGGTGAGAGTTGAAGAGGTGTGGTTGTCCAACCTAACTGACTGGGGTCTGTTAGAAAGTCCAGTAACCAGTTGCAGAGGGAGGGGTTGATGCCCAGGTCGCTGAGTTTGGTGACCAGTTTTGAGGGGATAATGGTGTTAAATGCTGAGCTATAGTCGATGAACAGCATTCTCACGTAGGTGTCTCCGTTGTCGAGGTGGGAGTGGGCGGAGTGAAGTGTCGTTGAGATAGCATCCTCCGTACTCCTGTTCTTGTGGTAGGGGTCCAGTGTGGGAGGTAGGCAGCATTTGAGGTGTGCCAGGACCAGCCTCTCGAAGCACTTGGTGATGATGGGAATAAGTGCAACTGGGCGGAAGTCATTGAGGCTCGCCGCAGTGGAGTGTTTTGCCACGATGGAGGTGGTTTTAAGGCACGTGGGGACAACTGCTTGGGCAAGTGACAGGTTGAAGATGTCAGTCCAGACGTCAATCAGCTGCGCAGCACAGGTCCTGAGGACGCGCCCGGGGATGCCGTCAGGGCCAGCAGCCTTATGTGCATTAATCCTGTTCAGTGCTACATACACGTCGTAGGGAGTGAGTGCGAGGGGCTGGTGATCAGCAGGGAGCACAGCCTTGATGGCCATCTCTTGATTGTCCCTGTCAAAGCTGCCATAAAAGTGGTTAAGCTCCTCAAGGAAGGATGCGTCGCTGGATGTGGGGGTGGTTTGGGTGGATCTATAGTCCGTGATGGCCTGGTTGCCTTGCTACATGCGTCGGGGGTCAGAGTTGTTATTGAAGTGCTCCTCAATCCTAAACTTGTAGCTATGCTTGGCCTTCTTGATGCCCCTCTTCAGGTTAGCCGTGGATGAACTATAGGTTCGAGCATCCCCTGACCTGAAAGCGGTGTCCCGTGCTTTCAGCAGTAGCCTGACCTCGCTGTTCATCCATGGCTTCTGATTCGGGAATGTGGTAATCCGTTTGAGGGTGGTGACACTGTTGATGGTGGAGTTGATAAAGTCCAAAACAGAGGATGTATAAGTGTCAATGTGGGAGTCAAGGGTGGCCTGAGCTGCAAACACATTCCAGTCAGTGTTTCCAAAACGCTGCTGAAGTGTGGGGTCCACCTCCTCTGACCAAACTTTAACTGTCCTCACTGTGGGTTTAACACGTCTGATGAGTGGGGAGTACTTTGGGAGCAGGAACAATGAGAGGTGATCAGATTGTCCAAGGTGGGGGAGGGGGATGGCTTTGTAAGCTTCAATTATGTTTGTGTAAACTTTGTCCAGTATCTTGTCTAGTGGCGAAGGAGACATGTTGGTGGAGTTTGGGGAGTACAGTCTTCAGGTTGGAGTGATTGAAGTCACCCGCAACAATGAAGGCTGCCTCGGGGTTGTGAGTCTGTTGTTTACTAATGGCAGTATGCAGTCCTTTCATTGCAAGCTTAGCATTAGCATCAGGAGGAATATAGGTTGCAGTCACAACAGTGGAGGTAAACTCTCTGGGCAGATAGAAAGG
Source organism: Okamejei kenojei (assembly GCA_035221665.1). Lineage (NCBI taxonomy): Eukaryota > Metazoa > Chordata > Chondrichthyes > Rajiformes > Rajidae > Okamejei > Okamejei kenojei. The sequence continues at coordinate 23,460,460 of CM069146.1, read as the reverse complement.
TCTGCATTTAACCAAGAGGAACTCTAGGTTAGCTGAGCAGTGACTCTCGATGATGGTGGTGTCCGTGCACCCATGTTTTATTTACATAAATGCACAGACCCCCACCTCTGATCTTACCGGAGTCTGTTGTTCTGTCCGCTCGGAGTATATGACGCCCCGTTAGCTCGATGGCGCTGTCAGGGACATCGGTGTTGAGCCAGGTTTCAGTGAAGATCAGGATGCTGCAGTCTTTGATCCAGTTGTGGGAGGTGATCAGTAGCCGGTTTGTCCATTTTGTTTGCCAGTGAGTGTATGTTGGCGAGGAAAAGGCAAGGAATCGATGGCCTGTGTGGGGCTCGTTCTAACCTAGCCTTTAACCCACCTCGGCATCCTCGGCGGTGCTTGTGTTCTCGTCGCCGTCTGTGGGTGCTTCCGGTCGGCCGAGCTGACTTGGTAAGCTCCGCTGATTCGCCGCTCCGCAGCTCCACTGTGCTGGCAAGTTCGGGAGGGAGACGGAGTTCGTCCTGAAAGTTGATGTCGTCACAGGAACCAAAGTTCAGAAGTTCCTGCCGGCTGTATGAGAGGAGTGCAAATTGCTCCGAGTGAGCAGACTTAAAACAAGTAAGAAATATAAACCTAATTTGCAAATTCTCGGGAGACACGGGGCGTCGCAATGCGCCCGCGCCACCGCCATTTTGTATTAAAGGATAGCCAGCATGGAATAAAGGAATATCACATCTAATTTGATTTAATGTTGGCAATTGCTGTATTAATGCTCATTTAGAAGACATTTGATAAATCCATGCTGAAGGCTTATTAAATAGAGACCTTGATTTTAAAGGAAAAATAGCAAATATAGCTTACTTAGAAACAAGAAGCAAAGAATCATAGATCTATCTGATTATTTTGAGTAGGCAGTTTGCAGAAGATATTCTCCTAAGGCTAATCTTGCAATGCAATTTTTAAAAAAAAATATTTTTTATTAGAAGTAAATACATATTAAGAAGGAATAACATAAAATCAAAAAAAGAAAAAACATATTATTCGTCACATCCATTCTTAATATTTTTAAAGTTTACAGTTGTTCTTATTTATACTTCTATATTTTTTATTATTTTATAACAGAAAGAAAATAGTAAAGATAAATAATAAAAATAAATAAAATAGAAGTAGAAAATCGATAAAATGAGTGGAGTATAAAGCAAGATATTCTTCATTGGAGATATATGCGTGGTCTATTGTATATAGTTCTTCATCCATTCCTTCATTTAGGCTTCAATCAGGCCCTCGTACTGACCACCTTGACCCTTTAAGTATTCAATAAATGGAGACCATATTCCTCTGAATTGATCTAGCTTGGCCAAAAGGACGTCTTAGTCTTTCCAGATGAAGTGTCTCCGACATTTCTGTAATCCACATTTTGATTGTGGGGGATGTAGGACCTTTCCAAAATCTTAGTATTAGTTTTTTACCGATTATTAAACTATAACCAATAAAAATTATTTGCTGTGTTGTTAGTAGATGATCTGTTTCTATTATTCCTAATATAATTAATTTTGAGTCTGGAGTCAAATTTGCATTAACTACTTTCGAAATTATGTTAAAAATTTTTATCCAAAAATTAGTAATTTTTATACATTTTGTGAATGAATGCGTTAGATTAGCTTCTAAATGCTGACATTTGTCACATATAGCAGAAACATTTGAAAAAATTCTGTTTAATTTGGATTTCGAAAAGTGTAATCTATGTAAAACTTTAAATTGTATCAGGGAATGTCTGGCATTTAATGAGAAGTGGTGTATATGTTGTAAACTTTCATTCCATACTTCTACACTAATTGTTTGTCCTAATTCGTTTTCCCATGCTTGCCTATATATTTCCGAGTTTGGTAAATCATTTTCCAGTAAAATATTATAAATATATGATATTAATTTTTCTGTATTCGGATATTTATTTAGACATTCATCTAAAATTTCTGTCTTTCTATTTCTAAAATCATGTGTGTTTGATTTAACATAGTCTCTAATTTTAAATATCTAAAGTATTCTTTTGAGTGTAATCCATAATTTTGTTGTAATTCCTGAAATGAAAGGAATAAACTTTCCCTGTAGAGATCACCCATCTTATTTATTCCATAGTTCTTCCATTTAAAAAAACCTTTATCCATCATTGAAGGTTTAAAATAGATGTTATTTGCAGTGGGAAGAGCCAGTGGTATACTTCCTAATTTTAATGTTTTCTTTAATTGTTTCCAAATACGTATGCCACTTTCTATTATTGGATTTTCTCTATAACTTTTTTAATGTATTTTAGTATTAGCAAATAAAATCGAACTAATTTCAAAAGGTGAACAATCTTCCTTTTCCATTTTTAACCAGTTTGGTTGTTTATCTACTTCTTGCAACCAAAAGTTCATATTTTTAATATTAACTGCCCAATAATAAAACATAAAATTAGGCAATGCAAAACCTCCATTTATTTTTGATTTACATAGATATTTTTTACTTATTCTATGGCTCTTATAATCCCAAATAAAGTTGGTAACTATAGAGTCCACTTTCTTAAAACATTTTTTAGGAAGATATATCGGGATCAGTTGAAACAGGTATAATAATTGCGGAAGAAAAATCATTTTTATCGCATTAATTCTACCTAGCATTGAAATAGGTAATGTTTTCCAATATAGGATATTCTTAAGTAGTTTATTCAATAGGGGTGGGAAATTAGATTTAAATAAAGAATCATATCTTTTTGTTACATGAATTCCAAGATATTTGATTTTTTCATTTGCTATCTTAAAAGGATATTGTTGTAATATATGTGAGTTGTTTCCCATTATTGGCATAAGTTCACTTTTATTCCAATTAATTCTGTATCCTGAAATCAATCCAAATTGAGTTATTAAATCTAACAAGTTAGGAATACAAATTTCTGGCTTTGTAATATAAAGTAATACATCATCTGCGTATAAAGAAGTTTTATTTTCAGTTTCTTTGGTTTCATACCCATATATTTCAGGATGTAATCTGACGCACTGAGCTAATGGTTCAATTGCCAGTGCGAACAGTAGTGGAGATAAAGGACAACCTTATCTACAGCCACGGAATAAATTAAATTTAGTTGTTAACATTTGATTTATTAATATTCTAGCTGTTGGCTTGGTATATAGTAGCTTAACCCATGTTATAAACTTCTCTCCCAACTGAAAAGTTTCCATAACCGAAAATAAATAAGACCATTCAATCTGATCGAAAGATTTCTCTGCATCCAACAAAATAACTGATAGATCTTTATTAATGTTTCTTTTCGAGTATATAATATTGAATAATCTTCTCAGGTTGTTTGAGGAGTATCGTTTTGGTATAAATCCTGTTTGGTCTGAATGAATTACTTTATTAATCACTGTATTTAGTCGTTGTGCTAGTATTTTAGTTAATATTTTTTGATCAGTATTTAAAAGAGCTATGGCTCTATACGACCCTGGATCATCCAGATTTTTATCTAATTTAGGTATAAGTGTTATAATAGATTCATTTAATGCTTCTGGTAACTTCTGTTGTGCATAAATGTGTTCATAAAGTGTCTTCAAACGTGGAGCTATCATATCATAGAATGTTTTATAAAATTCTGATCCAATACCATCCGGTCCTGGAGTTTTACCATTTTTTAATGACCTAATACCTTCTTCGATTTCTTTAGTAGTTATTTCAGTGTTGAATGATTCACTATTTTCTGAATCCAGTCCTTTTAGATTACAATTTTTAAAAAATGTTTCTACTCCTATTCGATTTTCTGTTTGCAATGCAATTTAAAAAACTCGATGGGACATATTGGTTGTCATGGAAGAGTTGGCCGAAGTGCCTGTTTCCGTGCTGTATGCCTCTGTGACACTATCTGATGTAGGTAGTGGCATTCGTTTGTCGATCATTTGAAATTTGACAATGGCGTGATTGGAATTATTACATAATTTAACTTTTGGATGAATCTCCCAAAGAACCATAACAGTTAGTGATGGACCAAGTAACATTCTTCAACTGTAACTTTGCATCATTAGGGTTAGGCTTATTACAGTTGTGTGTACCGTGGTACAGCGAACAGCTTGGTTTTGAATGCTATCCAATCAGATCAAATAATACCATACATAAATACAGTCAGTTGAAACTCAAATGCAATATTCAGAGCAAAGAAAAATACAGAGTGCTGAATATTGTTCTCAGCATTGTAGTTCCATAAATGGTGCTACACGTACAGGTAGAACAGATTTAGGTTTAGGTTTATTATTGTCGCATGTACCGAGATACATTGATAAGCTTGTGTCCAATCAATCCGCTAATACTGTACATGAATACAATCAAGTTAAACCCATGTAAAAGAGTGGGGCGATTATATATTGTTATTCATTGATTACAGCTTGGCATTTAAAACAATCATCCCCACCAAGCTGGTTACCAAGCTCTCAGATCTGGTTCTCTGCGCATCCCTCTGCAATTGGATCCTCGACTTCCTCATTCAAAGACCACAGACGGTTCGTATTGGTGGAAATGTGTCAGCCTCGATAACAATCAGCACGGGAGCACCTCAAGGCTGCGTGCTCGGCCCGCTGCTGTACTCACTCTATACTCATGACTGCGCAGCAGTTTTTTTTAAACAAAAAAATTAAGCGGGTTGATAAGGTTTGTAATAAAAAACTGGATGCAATGCTAAAATCTACTGAGGCGGCTATGGAAGGAATGGACAATACGATAACTGAGATGGCTAAGGAGATAAAGAGACTAAAACAGGAATAAGAAAGTACTGGGAGGGAGCTTGCTAAAATGAAGTATAAATGTACGGACTTGGAAGCAAGATCAAGGAGACAAAATTTGAGGATAATTGCAGTAAAAGAGGGAAAGGAGACTGGACAAAACTTTCAGGAGTTTGCTGCCAATTTACTCAAACAAGTTCTTAAGCTGCCTGAAGCCCCGAGAATAGATATGGCTCACCGGGTTCGACGTAAGGCTCAAGCAAGCTTAACTGCCCCCCCCAAGACAGATTATTCTGAAATTCTATGACATTTCAACCCTGGAAGGAATTATGAAAAAGATTCCATATGGTGTGAATTTGATGTTTGGAGAATACAAACTAAGATTCTTCCATGATTTTCCAGCTGAAGTCATGGAAAAGAGAAACAAGTTTACAAACACGAGAAGGCTACTGAAAGAGGTCTCGGGAGTAAGATATGGGATAGTATATCCCGCCAAATTGAGAATTTCTTATAACCATGTTGAAAGTACATTCACGGATCCAGAAGAGGCATTTAAATATGTACAAAGTATCACAAAGGAGGTCTACTGATCGTTAGGAGTTGGTCTCCTACAATAACATCGAGGAGAAACGACAAAGAAAGGATTGTGTCTCTTTTTTTTAACATACAAAAAAGACTGCTCTTGTTAAAATGGCGTACCTTCCTCGAGGTATTGTCTAGCCATTTTATCTTTGGAATGATAATTCAAGGTCAGATTTTATGTTTCATCTCAACAAAGAACTGACAAAGAAGAGAAACTGTGGCGGGGAAAATGAGAATATATGTGTAATATAGAATATTATCAGTGGACTTATATATATAAATTTATGATTTAAGAAACATATAATTACATACTAACATAAAATATAATTAATAAAATTGGGTAATATTAAGGCATAGCTTAACTATAGCTGATGTTTATTTCATAATGTTAATTATTTGCTAATAACAATAACAAGTTAAATATGATTGATAAGTATTAATAACATATTAACACATTTTATGGATACAGTAGACTTAGTCTAGATTGTGCGTAAAGGGGGGGGAGGAGAAAGATACTTGGAAGTTATCCAAGGGTCTGAATCTGGTTAACCCCTTGGAACCTGCTGTTGTCTGATACAAAAGTTTGAGATTTAATTGTAATAAATCTAGGCATATTGATAGATATGGATATATAATTAACATAATTACTGTTATATCTAAGTATATAATTAATGTTGGAAACAACTTTTTATTTTGTTTTTCCTCTTTGAAGGTACATTTCTAATCTTGCTATTGGAGTACCTTTTATTTTATATATATAATTTTGAACCTAGCATCGCTCTCTCTTCCAATTAATAATAATTGGTCAAGGGGGCAGAGCGAAACATATAAAAACATCTACGGAAGTCAATAAGAATTTTTCTACCACCTATTGGTGGTTTGTTTTTAATTATGGGCGAGCGCGACTGACGTTGCAGCGGCCCCTACAGCCTGTCTGCCTGTTTTGTTTTTTGTCTAGTTAAATGTAGTTGTTTGTGTTTTTTTTTGTATTGTTTTCTAACTGTGTATATGTGGGGGGTGGGGGGTGGGGGGGGGGGGGGGGGGGGGGGGGGGGAAGGGGGAATTTTTTTTTTATCTCTTCCCTGCACGGGAGACCTGACTTCTTCCCTGTCAGGTCTCCGTTGTCGTTGGGGCCTGGTGCCGTGGAGCGGCCTCCGACCGGGACGACCTGGGGGCTGCAGTCGCGGAGCTGAGAGCTTACCGTCGTGGGGCTGGACGGCCTTGGAGCGTGGGGAGCGGTGGTGGGTGGCCGCTGCGGCCCGACTCCGGGCTCCAGTTCCGGCTGCGGCCCGACTCCGGGGCTCCAGCTCCGGCTCCAGCTCCGGCCCGACTCCGGGGCTCCAGCTCCGGCTCCGGCTCCAGCTCCGGCCCGACTCCGGGGCTCGGGCTCCAGCTCCGGCCCGACTCCGGAGCTCCAGCTCCGGCTCCAGCTCCGGCTCCAGCTCCAGCTCCGGCTCCGGCTCCAGCTCCGGCCTGACTCCGGGGCTCCAGCTCCGGTTCCGGCTCCGGACCGACTCCGGGGCTCCAGCTCCGGCTCCGGCCCGACTCCGGGGCTCCAGCTCCGGCTCCAGCTGCAGATTGCTGACGGCGGACTGTTGGGGTGTCGGGAGCTCGCGGATCCGGGTGGGAGACCGCTCTCCGGAGCTCCGCAACACAACTTCTCCAGCCCGTGTCGCGGGGTTGGAACGACCCGGAGCGGGGCCGAGCATCGCCCGGCGCGGCTTTAATGGCTGCGGGACATTCCAGCGCCCGCTGGGGGCTCCAACTTTGTGACTTTGGGCCTGGAGCGGGGCCGTACATCGCCCGGCGCGGCCTCAATGGACATGGGACTTAACACCGCCCGCCTGGGGCTTCGACATCGGGAGAGAGATGGTGCGGGGGAGAGAGAAGAACTTTGCCTTCCATCACAGTGAGGAGGGATCCACTGTGATGGATGTTTGTGTGAATTTAATTGTTTGCGTGTTTTTTTATGAATTGTTCTGTTTGTTTGTTTGTATGGCTTGTAGAAACGGAGTTTCGTTCGAGCCTCTCTGAGGTTCGAATGACAAGTAATAAAATCAAAATCAAAAATTATAATATCTTTATTTTTGGATATTATAATATCACTTTTTGTTTGTTAATTATCTTTTCACGACTCTACACTTTCTGGTCTTTTTCAAGGTTTATTCTGAAGGGGAGATGCCAACAAAACTTAACAGCTGGGGATGACCATCCTTCATCTGGAGTTATAAGGTTCTTGGTTGCACCATATGAAGTAAAGGTATTAACATGATTCATAATGCAAGACGATAAACAAAAGAAAACTGGAGGAATCACATTTTGTAGTTGGAATATAAGAGGCGCTAATGAACCAATTAAAAGGGGTAAGATCTTTGCCCAATTAAAAGCCTTAAACAGTGACATTATTTTCTTACAAGAGACGCATCTGAAATATCAAACACAGATAAGACTGAAGGCAAATTGGATTGGGCAAACATACTACTCTTCATTTAGAACATAGAAATTAGGTGCAGGAGTAGGCCATTCAGCCCTTCGAGCCTGCACCGCCATTCAATATGATCATGGCTGATCATCCAACTCAGTATCCCGTACCTGCCTTCTCTCCATACCCTCTGATCCCCTTAGCCACAAGGGCCACATCCAACTCACTCTTAAATATAGCCAATGAACTGGCCTCAACTACCCTCTGTGGCAGAGAGTTCCAGAGACTCACCACTCTCTGTGTGAAGAAAGTCTTTCTCATCTCGGTCTTAAAGGATTTCCCCCTTATCCTTAAGCTGTGACCCCTTGTCCTGGACTTCCCCAACATCGGGAACAATCTTCCTGCATCTAGCCTGTCCAACCCCTTAAGAATTTTGTAAGTTTCTATAAGATCCCTCTCAATCTCCTAAATTCCAGAGAGTATAAACCGAGTCTATCCAGTCTTTCTTCATAAGACAGTCCTGACATCCCAGGAATCAGTCTGGTGAACCTTCTCTGCACTCCCTCTATGGCAATAATGTCCTTCCTCAGATTTGGAGACCAAACTGCACGCAATACTCCAGGTGTGGTCTCACCAAGACCCTGTACAACTGAAGTAGAACCTCCCTGCTCCTGTACTCAAATCCTTTTGCTATGAAAGCTAACATACCATTCGCAGCTAACATACCATTCGCAGCTAAACATACCATTCGGTAGATTTACTTCTAAATCTAGAGGCACGGCTATTATTCGTAAAGGTATACCATTTAAATTAAAGAATACTATAGCAGATAAAGAGGGGGGGGTACGTCATAGTCACGGGAGAAATTTGTTCTGCTCCACTTACTTTGATAAATATTTATGCTCCTAATTTTGACAACCCCCAATTCTTTAGTAAAATTTTGGATATAATTTCAGAACTTAATCATCAAAATGTGATCATAGGGGGAGATTTGAATTTTGTTTTAGATCCATATTTGTTAAATCAGCAAAACAAAAAAGGACTAACATAAAATCTAAAATGAGTGAACTCCTAAACACATACATGAAAAATACTAATATAACAGATGTATGGAGGATCACTAACCCAGTAGGTAGGGAATATTCATTTTATTCAACAGTACATAAAACATATTATTACCCATATCAGACATCTGAGCTATGCTTTTACAAAATTGTATTCCCTTCGTTTTGAGTGCCAGCAGGGTTAACAGGGGAATATTTTCTTGTATTCCCCTTTCTTGCGAACGCCTGGTCTCACATCCGGGAACTTGGCAATGTGGCGCTGCGTGGGAAATTTAGAATTTGTTCTCGACAAAACAAGCAAAATGGCAGCCTCCTGCGAGAAGAGGTTCGCGACTTTTGACGAACAGCAATTTGACGAGATTTTACAAAACAAAGACGCGCAGAACACGAAGAAGGCAACGAAACAAGCAGTAACAATATTCAAGGAATATTTGATGGAGAAGGGTCTAGATGTCGATATTCAAACGGCAGACAGGAAGACTGCCGCGTCCATTTTGGCTACATTTTACGTGGAAGTCTGCCGAGCTGAGATGTTGAGATTTTCCTCTAGATGTCTGATATGGGTAATAATAACAATATTGACTGTCCTCTTTCGGGGGATACGACATATATTGCCCTCACTAGATCCATATTGCCCTCGTCTTCGACTCGGGCAATATGAATCTACTTCAGGCAATATATGTCGTATCCCCCTCAAGGCCAGTCAATATTCTATTATTCATGTATTGATTATTTCTTAGTGGACACAAAACTAATTCCATATACATATAATTCTAAATATCATAATAGTATTATTTCCCGTTAACTTGTTCTTTAAAATTAGAAGGAATGCCTGATAAAAATTCGTTTTGGAGGTTTAACCCCCAAATTTTAAATAACTCACAAGGTTGACATATTTAAAAGAGCAGATGAGATTCTTCTTTGAGACAAATGATACACCAGATATTTCACCCTCCTTATTATGGGAAACTTTTAAGGCATTTATTAGAGGAACTTCTTCTTCTTCTTCTTGCGTTTGAGGCAACAGAAGTCCGCAGCAGGGTGATGCCATCCGGTATGACATCCGTAGGTGCCCGCCCTAAAAAGGGCGCATGCTTCGGGTTGGCGCCAAGCTACGGCGCTGCTGCTGTCTCCGTTTGTTGTCGTTCGCCTGACTGAAGTCAGTTGACAGGGCTCACCACGGGGAGGTCGACAACATGAGCCCCATTAGGGGAACTATAATCTCATATCAAGCTTTCCAAAATAAAAAGAATAGTACTGAACAATTGCAGTTAGAACAAGAAATTAGACAATTAGATTTAGAAAATGCCAAAGAACCAACTATAGATAAACATAATAAGATAATAATACTAAAATATAACTGAAATAAAATGTTATCGGCCAGAATAATAAGATTATTTCAAATTACAAAACAAGAAAATTTTGATAAACCTCATAAACTCCTAGCATGCCAACTGAAAAAAAGGGACACAGAAAATACAATTACTAAAATTAAATCAGACAAAGGGGAATTACTAGCACTACCTAAAGATATTAATAAAAGATTTGCTCAATGTTATCAAAACTTATATACTTCGAAAACCTCTGCAAATAATACTCAAATTACAAATTTCTTAGATAAGTGTAATCTTCCAAAATTAAATATGGTGGAACAAGAGGCATTAGGAGCTCAAATTACACTACAGGAAATAGAAGAAACAATTAGTTCGTTGAAGAATGGCAAAACGCCAGGACCAGATGGCTTTAGTAATGAATTTTATAAAAGATTCTACGAAATAATTTCTCCACGGTTGCAAGATTTATATATATACACTTTTAAAGAAAATAAACTACCAGAAACACTAACTGAGTCAACTATTACACTTATACCAAAAAAGGATAAAGATCTAGAAGACCCAGGCTCATATAGAGCTATTGCACTCCTAAATACAGACCAAAAAATATTAACAAAGACCCTAGCGAGAAGATTGAGTAAATATGTTAGTAAACTAATAAATCTGGACCAAACAGGGTTCATACCAAAGAGATACTCATTTAACAATTTGAGACGGCTGTCTAATATAATGTACTCACATAATACTGAAGAAGAACTAGCAATTACTTAATTGGATGCAGAAAAAGCTTTTGATCAAGTAGCATGGCAATATTTATTCAAAGTATTGGAAAAATTTAACATGGGAGATAATTTTACTTCATGGGTAAAATTATTATATGATAAGCCGACGGCTAAAATACTGACTAATAATATATTATCCCCGAAATTCCAATTAGCAAGGGGCAATAGGCAGGGGTACACGTTATCACCCCTGCTATTTGCACTAGTGATAGAGCCTTTAGCTGAAAGTATAAGAAGCCATTGGAATATTCATGGGTATATTGCCAAACACTCAAATAATAAAATTTCATTATATGCAGACGACATATTATTATATATTACAAATTCGCAAATTAGCATACCAAATATACTAAATTTAATAGAGGAATTTGGTTCTTTTTCAGGATATAGAATAAATTGGAATAAAAGCGAAATTATGACAATAAAACCTCAAGAGTCGACACATCTGTTGAAATTCCCTTTTAGAATTGCAACAGAAAAATTTAAGTATTTGGGCATCCAAATTACTAGGAACTATAAATCATTACTCAACGCAAACTATATGCCCTTATTAACTAAATTAAATGGGTTGATTAAATTTTGGAAGACACTGCCGATGTCTTTAATAGGCAGAATAAACGCGATAAAAATGATCTTCTTACCACAAATATTGTACCTATTTCAAACAATACCAATATACTTACCTAAAAAATTCTTCAAAAAATTAAATTCTGATATTATAAACTTCATATGGGATTATAAATCACACAGAATAAAAAAAAAAACACTTGTGTAAATCTAAAGAATCAGGGGGACTGACACTCCCTAACTTATTGTATTATTATTGGGCAATGAATATTAAAAATATAATCTACTGGTTGGACAGTTCTGCCCAACAGGTAGATTGGATAAGAATGGAGAAAGAGGATTGATCCCCTTATAATATAGGAGCGATCCTTCTTTCCCCGATAAAACTGAACAATGTAATATACAAGAAGAATCCAATTATTCATAGTATAATACGAATTTGGAAACAAATAAAATTAACTTTAAAATTAAGAAAATGATTGCTTCTTTCTCCAATAGCTAATAATCCCTCATTCAAACCATCCATTATTGATAAAACGTTTATCCATTGGGAAAGAATAGGAATTAAAACGATGGGAGATATGTATAAAATGGGAAAATTTTTATCATTCCAACAACTACAACTAAAATATAATTTGAAAAGTAATCAATATTTCAAATACCTTCAAATTCAAGATTATTTGAAAAAGTATATACAAGGATATCAAACTTTAACCCCAGATCTATTGGAGGAAGGAATGAATAGAAAGGCAGAATCAAGCAATTTAATGTCTTACTTATATAATATAATTCTAAATATAGAAACACCAACGACAGAGGCAATTAGAAGAGACTGGGAACAAGAGTTATTGATAAAAATTCCGAACGATAGATGGGATAAAAATGTTTTATATGTAAACAAATGTTCAATGAATGTAAGACATAACCTAATTCAATTTAAAATTTTACATAGATTATATTATTCGAAAACAAGACTGAATAAAATATTTTCAAATGTTTCCCCGACAAATGTCTAACTCAAAATGCCACTATAGCACATTCCTTTGTCTCTTGTACAAAACTGTATACATTTTGGAATGAAATTTTTGGAATTTTTACAAAACTATTTAACACAAAATTGAACCCCAATACCGAATTGATTATCTTTGGATCAATGGAAGAGGGAAGTAAACTAACTATATCCCAAGAAGCTTTTCTTAATTATGGTTTAATAACCGCGAAAAAACTTATACATAAATTTTGGAAAAACGCACCTACGCCAACATTCAAAATGTGGATCTCAAACATGTCTGAAATGCTACATCTTGAAGAAATGAGATTCCTCTTACTTTTGATTTGATTTGATTTGATTTTATTGCTTGTCATTCGAACCTCAGAGAGGCTCGAACGAAACTCCGTTTCTACAAGCCATACAAACAAACAAACAGAACAATTCATAGAAAAACATGCAAACAATTAAATTCACACAAACATCCATCACAGTGGATCTCCTCCTCACTGTGATGGAAGGCAAAGTTCTTCTCTCTCCCCCGCACCATCTCTCTCCCGGTGTCGAAGCCCCAGGCGGGCGGTGTTATGTCCCATGTCCATTGAGGCCGCGCCGGGTGATGTACGGCCCCGCTCCAGGCCCAAAGTCACAAAGTTGGAGCCCCCGGCGGGCGCTGGAATGTCCCGCAGCCATTAAAGCCGCGCCGGGCGTTGCTCGGCCCCGCTCCGGGTCGTTCCAACCCCGCGACACGGGCTGGAGAAGCTGTGTTGCGGAGCTCCGGAGAGCGGTCTCCCACCCGGACCCGCGAGCTCCCGACACCCCAACTGTCCACCGTCAGCAATCTGCAGCTGGAGCCGGAGCCCTGGAGTCAGGCCGGAGCTGGAGCCGGAGCCGGAGCCGGAGCTGGAGCTGGAGCTGGAGCTGGAGCTGGAGCCCCGGAGTCGGGCCGGAGCTGGAGCTGGAGCTGGAGCCCCGGAGTCGGGCCGGAGCCGGAGCTGGAGCCCCGGAGCCGGAGCTGGAGCCCCGGAGTCTGGCCGGAGCTGGAGCCCCGGAGTCGGGCCGGAGCTGGAGCCCCGGAGTCGGGCCGGAGCTGGAGCCGGAGCTGGAGCCCCGGAGTCGGGCCGGAACCGGAGCTGGAGCCCCGGAGTCGGGCCGGAGACGGAGTCGAGCCGGAGCTGGAGCCCCGGAGTCGGGCCGGAGCTGGAGCCGGAGCTGGAGCCCCGGAGTCGGGCCGGAGCTGGAGCCGGAGCTGGAGCCCCAGATTCGGGCCGCAGCCGGAACTGGAGCCCGGAGTCGGGCCGCAGCGGCCACCCACCACCGCTCCCCTAGGGCCGCAGCGGCCACCCACCACCGCTTTACTAGGCAAAGTAGACCAATTCTTAAAGATTTTGTCTCCGTTTATCAACTTTTTACAAGCATATGGTGCAACATAACATAACCTTAGAAATTAAATGGTTTAGAACAGGGTGACGGATGGGCAAAAATATGAGATAGGTAGATCTCTCCTAATCTCTCTTTTTTACTTGTTCCTTTTCTTGCAATCTTTTAACTTCTCATCTCTGTCCTTTATTTCTTTTGTTTTCTGTTTCTACTCACTTGTCTATCTATTCCGACACTCTTTATTTCTTTTTTCTCTCACTGTTCGTTTATTATTGAACCAAAAACATGATGTTGTACAAGAATGAAAATATGTATTTATGTATTAGGTACTTAAGTACCAGACTACTGTACTTACTTCTAACAAAAACAAACAAACAAAAAAAAACAAAAACAAAAACAAAAAAACAATCAGCACGGGAGCACCTCAAGGCTGCATGCTTGGCCCCCTGCTGTACTCACTCTATACTCATGACTGCGTAGCCGGTCATAGTGTGAACTCCATCATCAAGTTCGTTGACGACACCACTGTTGTGGAACGTATCACTGATGGGGACGAGTCAGAGTATAGAAGTGAGATCGACCGACTGACCAAATGGTGCCAGCACAATAACCTGGCCCTCAACACCATCAAAACCAAGGAACTGATTGTGGACTGATTGAGAACACTGATGCAATGATAAAGAAACCACATCGGAGCCTCTACTTCCTGAGAAGCTTACTGAGAGTCGGTATGTCAAGGAGGACTCTCTCTTAACTTCTACAGGTGCACAGTAGAGAGCATGCAGACAGGTTGCATCGTGGCTTAGTTCGGCAACTTGAGCGCCCAGGAGCGGAAAAGACTACAAAAAGTAGTAAACACTGCCCAGTCCATCATCGGCTCTGACCTCCTTACCATCGAGAGGATCTATCGTAGTCGCTGCCTCAAAAAGGCTGGCAGCATCATCAAGGACCCACACCACCCTGGCCACACACTCATCTCCCCGCTACCTTCAGGGAGAAGGTGCACGAGCCTGAAGACTGCAACAACCAGGTTCAGGAATAGCTACCTCCCCACAGCCATCAGGCTATTAAACTCAACTGAAACAAATCTCTGAACATTAATAGACAATTATCTGTTTATTTGCACTTTATCAGCTTATTTATTGATGTGTGTATATATTAATATAATGGTACATGGACACACTGATCTGTTCTGTATTCATGCCTACTATATTCTGTTCTTCTGAAACAAAGCAAGAATTTAATTGTCCTGTCTGGGACACACGACAATAAACTCTCTTGTACATGAACTATATCAAGTGCTTGTATCAGATGATAGTAGATTGATAAATAGAGAGAATAAAATAATAATAATAATAACTTTATTACGGACTCAAGGTCCAGACAAGGGGCAACATTACATTAAAAAATGCATTGCATCTCAAATATCATAAATATATATAAAATCATGGTAAATCACATAAAAACATCATAATTTATATATTTTTTTTAAAAAAAAACCCCACAATACTTAAGTTAAAAATCCAGAGTAAAAAAAATAAATGAAGGAAATAAGTGTACATAACCCGGAAGCCAGGCTGGTATGCAAAGGATTGAGGAGGAAAACGTTTAGTGGATTGTGTTTGGGTTGCAGAGGGACACAGCACGTTTAACCCAATGGATGTTGACCTCACCAATATGGCGGCGACGTGTAGACGGGGTGAAGGCTGTAAGTGACGTTGTGTGCCGCCGTGCGCGCTCCCGCGGACTGGCAACAAAGTAGCGGCGGGCGGAATGTAACGAGTGGGCTGTAGCGAGGCGAGGCGCTGTGAGTACAGGCGGGAGCGCAGGGCACAGGGGCCAGCGCTATCACTCTCTGTACGTTACATTATGATCAACGTGTCTTCAGTCCGCTTTACACAGTTTAAAATCTACTACTCTGAGACATTATCAAACTAGTACTTTCTTGAAGAGCCGTTTGTTAAGAAACAGTCTTGCGTGCTGGCCGAGTGGAGACCTCCAATTTAAATTCCATTTGGAATATTTTGGGGGACCAAGAAACCAAGAACCAAGACAGGTTTTGGTCTAGGCCTCAAGAGGGAGAGGGACAAGTCGTCACTTTCTGAAGAAGGGTTTCGGCCCGAGTCGTTGCCTATTTCCTTCGCTCCATAGATGCTGCCTCACCCGCTGAGTTTCTCCAGCATTTTTGTCTACCTTTGTCACTTTTATTGTCCCGTGCACAGGTATGGTGAGGTGTAGGTAGAGTTGACAATCTTGCAGCATCTCAATCGTATTAACTCAAGCAACACACAACATATAAAATACCTGTTATTACCAAGACAGTGACAAAGTAAAAAAGACAAGGGGCGGCGGGAGCTGGCTTACAACACCAAGTAACTTAGCGTGTCAAGCAGCGTCTCTGGAGAACATGAGGTGATGTTTCGGGTCGGAACCCTTCTTCAGATTTGTGTACAACTGCAAAAACACGACATGAGTGCAAAACGCGATTAGGAAAGTCCATGGGAGTGCAAGAATAGGCTGTTGCGCTCAGTTGCTGAGATAGGATTAGGGTTGAGTGGGACGGTTCGAGAACCTAATGGTTGTAGCTGTTCCTGAAGCTGTTGGCGTGGGATTTCAGGCTTCTGTACCTCTTGCTCGATGGTAGCAGTGAGAAGAGGGCACAGTCCGGATGGTGGGGATCCTTCATGATAGATGCCGCCTTCTAGCGGCAGCGCCTCCTGTAGATATTCTCCATGATGTGCACAAGAAACCAGTGGGTGGTGTTTATATTGTAGGTTTAATGTAAACAAAATATTGGAGATTAATGTTCTTAAGTTTAATTAGTGTCTAATATTTGCTAAGAATTGTACTTTAGGAACAAAAGATCTCACACCATCGATTTTAACCGATTCCACCCTTCTATGTATTAAACCCCTACCTCGCCTATGTCTATCACTGCCATAGCCTTCGTGCCTCTCCTCGCTTCAAGCTTTGGCCCCTACAATCAATCAGAAGAACAGTCCTGAGCTGAAGAATTACCTGTCCAGATTTTCCAGAGAATCCAGCACTTTGTGTCTTTTTTTGTAAACTAACGTCTGCAGTTCCTTGTTTCTACAAACAAAATAACTTGTTTGGATGAACTACTGATCCCTATTCTTTATAGTATATTGTTAAATTTGCTGTTGCTTAAAAGGTTTTGAGTTCTTTGCTCCATTTGAGATTCACAGTGACTTTTCAAAGTCTTCAATCTTGACTTCACTGGGATGGTGAAAAGGATACCTACGGCCTGATGAAATATTCTTCTAACATAATTGTAAATTGAAAAGCACTTTGGGAAATTCAATTCCGAAATTTAAATTATTGAAACAATCCTTAAATAATAAGGTAGCATTGAATAATTATGTTTTAACAAATAGTGTTTTAGAAATCATGATGCAGCTTTATAGGACTTTGGTTAGGCTGCATTTGGAGTGTCGCATGGTTCTGGTTACCCCACTTCTGGAAGGATGTGGAGGTTTGGAGAGGGTGCAGAAGAGGTTTACCAGAATGATGCCAGAATTAGAAGGCATTAGCTACTAGAAGAGGTTGGACAAACTTGGATTGTTTTCTCTGAAGGTTGAAGGGAGACTTGAGAGAAGTATATAAAATTATGAGCGGCATAGATAGGGTAGAGAATCAGAACATTTTACACAGGGTGGAAATGTCTAAAACTATAGGGCATAGCTTTAGGTGAGAGAGGCAACGTTTAAAGGAGATTTGCAGATCAAGTTTTTTTTACACAGAGGGTGGTGGGTGCCTGGAATGCACTGCCAGGGGTGGTGGTGGAGGCAGATTCATTAGAAGTGTTTAAGAGACTTTTAGGAGGGCACATGGATATGAAGGGAATGGTGAGATATGGATGATAAGATTAATTTATAACCTACATTATTGTCAAAGGCCTTGTGCTGTACTGTTCTATGTAGAGCCATCTGTAAAATGCTAGTTTCATTTTGACTTTGTATTATTGCCTTAAGGACTGTCCCACTTTCGCGACCTAATTCACGACCTCTGCCCTTGCCCTTGACTCGTACTCGCAGCATGGTCGCCACAAGGTCGTAGGAAGTTCGTAGGTACTCGTGGTATCAGGTAGGTCAGGGCGTTTTTTTTAGCATGATGAAAAATGTCCACAAGTAAAAAAAGGTCGTGAATTAGGTCGTGAAAGTGGGACAGGCCCTTTAATATTAATTTTCAGGTTTCACCTTTTGTCTACAAATGTTCATACATAACTGTTTGTCTTAACCTACTGTGTCACAATGAATGTAGTTTAGTGGAAGGGGCTTATTATTTTAAAGAAGATGATCTTGCAGATAAGTACAGCATCATAATATCTGCGGTGCCCCTGATCAATTGGGATTTAAAGAACCGGATAATGAAATGATGCTTTACTCATCTGTGTAGTACTGTTTTACATGCAGGTGCAAACAGCCACTAGCTACACATTTAATAAAAGACTTTCGCGCCCTTTAACCGAGAGGCTGAGTTTGCATGCGACGTTCAGCCGACTTTGCACTTGTCCAGAATTACCGACTCTCCGGATTAGAATTTCCCAAGTATTGGGGAATCTGCTACAAGCAAAAGTAAAAAAAAAAGCAAGGTTGTTTTGTTTTAAATGTCTCTCCTGTTCTTATTTTGGAAATGGTTGGGTGAAGGGAGCAGTGTATGCAGAGTTGATGGCCAGTCTGAAGAAGGGTCTTGACCTGAAATGTCACCAATTCCTTCCCTCCAGAGATGATGTATCTTCCGTGATGGAAGCCGTTGGTTCTATGTGAGAGTTTTTGTCTCCTTTCCTAAGAAAAGACGGTATTGTAATGAAGACAGCTGAAAGAAGATTAACTGGGCTAATTCCTAGGAAGTGTGATTGTACTATCAAGAGAGTGTAAAATGGTTGTGTTTGTATTCTTTGGAATTTACTAGAATTGAACATAAAGATTCTATGGGAATGTGAAGGGAAGATGTTTTTGCTAATGAAAGAGGCTTGAATGAGGAGATGTAATGTTATTTTAAAATAAAAAGCTAGTCTTAAACTGAGGTAAATAGAAGTCTCTTTTTGCAGAAGCATGTGAATGTCTGAAATTTTATGTTCTTGTGAGTTGCGAAGGCTAGATTGTTAAAGTACTTAACGTAGAGGTGGATACATTTTTGAAAGATTGTAGGACTAAACATTGTGGGGGTCAGCCACGATCATATTGAAAGGTAGGGCTGACCTGAGGGGCCAGAAGTACTATTTCTGCTCCAATTTTTTGTGCTGATGGGGATTGTCAAGGCTAAATGCTAAGAGTATTTGCAATGTAGGGAGGGACCAGAGTGTCAAGAACATGTAGATGGTCATTTAAGATTTAAATGATAAATGATTGAAGATTATACTTGTATTTTCTCTGGAGAACCAGAGAAAATACAAGTATAATCTTCCAGAGGTTGAGGGGAGACCTGATATAAGTGTATACTCAGTCAGAACCTATTTTATTAGAGTGGAAATGTTAACGAGTGCCTAGCTTAAAGGTCAGAGAGAGAAAGTTTAAAAGAGATGTGCTGGGCATGTTTTTAGTTTAGTTTAGAGATACAGTGTGGAAACTGGCTCTTTGGCCAACTGAGTCCGCGCCGACCAGCGATCCCCATACACTAACATTATCCTACGCACTAAGGATAATTTTTACTGAAGCCAAATTAATCTACAATGATAAAAAATCATTGGAGTTGCATCTCTGGAACTAAACTAAATTAAATATTTTTTTGATTGACCAGTACTCTTGTTGGTACTATGTTAGTCACAACAATTGACACAGTCACAAAAAGAAATTTACAGCATGGAAGGAGGTAATTGCATGCGGACCATGCAATTATATTTTAGATCGTCTCATTTGCTCTTCCTCTTTCCCATACCCTTGTAAATTATTCCCTACCAAGCTCGATCCATTCCATTTTCAACATTGGTACTCCAGAGGCCATTTTTTTTTTTTTTACAGGTCTGTTATGCTGCTGAAAGTAAGAATTTCATGACTCTGTTTTTGCTACATATAACATACTGCACAAGCGGGGCCTTCAGCACACAATGTCTGCAGAACATGATGCCACGATCATCTCTTATCTACCTGTACATAATCCATATCCCTCCCTTCTCCGCATTCATCAATGCCTATCCAAGAGACTCTTAAAAGCCACTGATATCTGCCTCAACCACTGCCCTTGGCTGTGCATTCCAGGCTCTCGCCACCCTCTGTGTTTCAGAAAAAATTGCCTGGCACACCATCTTTTAAATTTTGCCCCTCTGACCTTAAAGCTATGCCCTCTAGTATATAATAACTGTGCACTCTTGGACGTCTCCAGGACCTCCTTTACATCTCTCTTTATAAATATTCCAGCAGCAGCCTCTTCTAAGATTAAAATGAATATATCTAGGTAGCCATACCCTCTGCCCTCTTGACTAGATTGTGTTGGTCCCTATATTCCCACCTTTCCATTCTACCAGTTTACATGCCGATACAATACTTAGGGATTTTATTTCATGTTTATCTCCGGGCTTCTCATTTCCCCACTTATTTCCTTTTTTCACTTCCTCTCTGAACATTCTATAATAAGCCCAGGTCACATCTGTGTTATCAACCTGACATCTGCCAAATGCTTGGCTTTCTTTTTAAATTAATTTCTCTTTAGGCATCCAATTTCCTTGTTTTACATGATACCTCATGGAATTGCACATTGACAGAACCATCTCAAAGACCCACCTATTTTGTTCCCATCCCATTGACCATGGCCCTTCTGAAATGGATGCACATCCAGGTGCAGGAAAGGTAGTAGAGTGGAAATCCAGACTGGGGAGGGGGGAGAAACCACGAGATCTGGTAGGCCTTGGTGGACTGATCACCAGTGTTGAGGGAAATTGTTGCCCAGTCTACATTTGGTCTTACCAACGTACAGAAGGTCGCATTGGATATTGACTAGACTGGTGTGAATTATCAGGCAGTGAAAAAGGGATCGTATAACATAAAGTCAACTCAATTTTGAAGTTGGATGGATGTGTATTTTTGGCCTGTGGATTGATAATAACAGTTGTGCTGCCTCTCATGCAGGTTTCTAACGTAAGGATTTGGGCCAAGATGTGTGGGCGCACGGCATGCACACTGGCAGCTGATCAGCTCAGGCGTGCCTGTGCTTATCGAGACGGGCAAGGAAGGATCAGAGAACCTGAATGGAGAGACGGGGACCACGATAAGTATAAGCCCTCTTTCAACAGAAGCCCACATTCCAACAGCCCAGTGCTGGTGTCCAGAAAGCACTTTGACAAGGTACCTAATTTATAACATGGAACATTGAACAGAACTTCACAGGAACAGGCCCTTCGGCCCTCAATGTCTCTGCCGAACATCATGCCAAGACCAACTCATCTGCTTGCGCACTATATGTATCTGTCCAATTCCTGCATATCCATGTGCCAGTCCAAAACGCCGCTATCGTATCTGCTTCCACCTCCACCCCTTCCAGCGCCTTCAAAGCACTCGCCACCCTCTGCATAAAAATTGAAATTTACCCCAACATTTCCTTTCAACTGCCCCATCACCTTAAAGTTATAGAATTTGATATTTCCACCCTGTGAAAAAGGTTGACTGCCTGTTGTGTCTATGCCTCTCATAATTTTATATACATCTAATACTGCCCTTGCATATTAGTATTCTCTACAATGATCTAATTGACCACGTTTCATCCACAACATTTCTGTGCCTTGTGATCTTTTTAGTTTTTGATTCATTAATTTTGCGATCAATAGGTTTTTCTTAATTCTAGCTTTTCTATGTAGAAATGGCCTAACCATTTTGTGGTTTTCATGGGGCTGCTCAGTGATGCAGCTGGTAAAGCCTTTGCCTCCCAGTGCCAGAGACCCGGGTTCGATCCTAACCTTTAGTGCTGCTGTATGTGGAGTTTGCATGGGTTCACATGGGTTTTCTCCAAGTGGTCCAGTTTCCTCCCACTTCCCAAAGACGTGCTGGTTTGTAGGTTAATTGGCCCTCTGTAAATTGTCCCTTGTGTCAAGATGGTGGATGAGAAAGTGGAATAACATAAAACTAGTGTGAGTGGGTGATCGATGTGTGAACTTGGTGGGCCGAAGAGACGATTTCCATGTTGTATCTCTAAACTAAACTTTATTGTATCGCATTGGCTATGGCACAGAAAGCAGCCATTCAACTCTGCAATTAGGTTGGTTCCTAAAAAACATTTTGTCAGTCCCATCCCCCTGACCTCCCCACATTTCTGCAAATGATTCTTTCTCTAGTGCCAATTAAGTTCTGTTCTGAAGGCACTGATTGATTTTGCTTCCAACGCCCCTGCAGGCAGTGAATTGCTCTGAATAAAGGAATCTCTTGCATCAATTGCTCAGAAATTGAAATCTATGTCTTCTGGTCTTTGCACCATCTGCTAATTGGAACAGCTTCTCTCTATCAAAACGGGTTGCAATTTTTCCTCGGCCTTCTTTGCTTCCTCCAGAACAACTTCAGCATCTCCATTCTTAACCTTAAAACTGAAGTCATTCCTCTCTGGAACTTTTATGGTATTTTTTTCTGCACCGTCCCTCAGGCCTTCACATCCTTCCTAACGTGTGGCTATCTGAATTGGATCCAGTGCTCCAGCAGCAGCAGAGCCTATGTCATATAACATGGAAGCAGGCCCTTCAGCCCAACTCTTCCATACCAACCAAGATGCCCCATCTAAGCTCGTCCCATTGCCCTCATTTAGCCCATGATGGAGGAGGCCCTGTAGTAGCCTGGAGCTTTCCCGGATTTAGACTTTCTTTTTGTAAAAGGTTTAGAGGGATATAGGTCAAATGCTGGTGAGTGTGACAAGCTTGGATGAGGCATCTTGGCCGGCACGGGCGAGTTGAGCTGTCTGTACAGAACCATTGAACCGTTTAATATTCCTTGAAATATTTCCTATCCATGTACCTGTCTGTCTTATAAATACTGTTATAATACCTCCCTCGACCACCTCCTCTGGCAGCTTGTTCCACATACCCACCACCCTGATTGTTCCTATTGTCTTGCCTCTCTCTCTCCATAAACCCATGTCCTGTGGTTCTTGAGTCTCGTGCTCTGTGTGTTCACTCTATTTACACAGGTGTACAACACTTCTCCGCTTCATTATATATGAATTCCAAACTCCATGTACTTCACGCACATCTGGTGTGGCCTTCTACTCTCAAAGATTTATCTTCACCCAGCCCCTGCGTAAGCCATTTGATCTATATTGTCTTCCCTCTTGCTTCCAAAATATATCACTACACGTTCTCTGTGTCAAACTTCATCTGCCACTTATACATTCAGCTGGCTATATATAATCCTCATGCATCCTCCTACTTATCTATCTCAACTCCCTCTCCATCTACTGATACTTTACAAAGCAATACAGAATACTGTTAGTATTCCAGCTATGCATCATACCTCTGTCTCGATTGCCGCCTTTATTCCGATGAGGCCGCATCCCCCTTTTTGCTTTTAAAAGACGCAGTGGGTTCCCTTTCATGTTAACTGCTGTAATCATCTCGCACTGTAGTAATTGGTGTAATTAATTGTCCAATGAATTAACTGCAGGGGATAAACATTGGTTTTATATTTCCTTGATATCTTCCCTTGTGGCAATGCTGCTAGATTGGCATCAGCTGCACTAGGACAGTAGACTAGTGGGTGTGTAGGAAGGAACTGCAAATGTTGGTTTACACTGAAGATAAACACAAAATGCTGGAATAACTCAGTGGGTCAGGCAGCATCTCTGGGAAAACGAATAGGTGGAGTTTTGGGTCGAGACTCTTGGTTTGGATATGCAACCGGTTAGAGCACCTGCAAGAGTATTTGCTGCGATCCAGTTTGTTGTCTGATCTAGTTCCTGGTGTAATGGGTTGCTGTCTTTCTGGGGACACTTGCCAGGGTACATTTTCGCAGCTACAGAATGAGGTATTCTGTCGGGATCAGGCTGGGTACAATTTCTCAGTTGCAGGTCGAGACATTGCAGAGAATTGTGAACACAGCCCAGACCATCACACAGAGCAACTTCCTTACCACTGCCTCCATCTACACCACGCTGTCCTCGACAAGGCCACTAGCATAATCAAGGACGAGTCTCGCCCCAGTCGCTCCCTCTTGTCTCTTCTCACATCAGGCAAGAGATGCAGAAGTGTGAAAACGCAAACCTCCAGATTCAGGAACAGTTTCTTCCCAGCTGTTATCTGGCAGCTTAATCATCCTATCAACAACTAGAGAACAGTCTTTAGCCACTATCTACAGTGCCCTCCATAATGTTTAGGACAAAGACCCATCATTTATTTATTTGCCTCTGCACTCCACAATTCGAGATTTGTAATAGAAAAAAAATCACACGTGGTTAAAGTGCACGTTATTCCCTTTATCATGTATCTGGACACTGGTTGGCTCGATTGTAATCACTTATTGTTTTATTTTAGAAGTGTTGTCCTGTATAGTCTTTCCACTGACTGAATAGCATGTAACATAAGCTTTTCTCTGTACCTCGGTATACATGACAGTAAGCTAAACTAAACATTGTCATGTGGGCACTGGACTGGATGCATTTTCTTTAGTTCAAGGCGCATTGGTTTTGTGGGCACTGATCAGGTACACGTTAAGTTCAAGGGATGTGGGTACCATGGTCAAATGTACCCCTATCGCCTGAAATCCCAGTCTGCCTTGGTAGAGGTTGAACAACAATCTGGAAGTTGTCAGTTCAGTATCATTAGCAAGAGAGGACAAAGTGCTGGAGTAACTCAGTGGGTCAGGCAGCGTCCCTGGAGAATATGGATAGGTGACGCTTCGGGGCAAGACTCTTCCTCAGAGATGCTGCTTGTCCTGCTGAGTTACTCCAACATTTTGTGTCTCCCTCTTCCTCAGATAGGTGCATGAACCAGTTTGGGATATGAAGAAGGTTCCAGACCCCAAATGTCACCCATCCGTGTTCTCCAGAGACGCTACCTGGCCTGCTGAGTTATTCCAGCATTTAGCGTCCATTTTTGTAAACCAGCATCTGCAGTTCCTTGTTCTACCATTAACACAAGGTTCTACACCCCTGTTCTTCAGCTGCCATCTAGACTGTAGTTCAATGGTTCTTGTTGCGAGTTTGGTGTGTTCTCAAGTTGGAGATGCATTCCATAATGGAGCTGTTATTTTGCCGCCGGATTCTTTCACCAGGATGCCGAGACTTCAGAGCCTGTGCTGACAGCCATGCGGTGGGGCCTTGTCCCATCCTGGTTCAAGGAAAGCGACCCCTTGAAAATGCAGTACCACACCAGCAACTGCCGTAGTGACGGGATGATGCAGAAGAAGTCGTACAAGGTATGATACTCAGTGAGCAAGTCAGTCTCACCGTACTCGTACCCTTGTCCAATACCTCCGGCCAGGTGAAACAGCAGCATCCATCTTGTCAAGTCCCAGAAATGTCAATTAGAAACAGGAGTATTTCAACTCGGAATTCAGAAATATTCAACTCGGAAGTATTTCATTAAGTTTCAATGAGCTTGCGTTTTATTCCTGTGAATTCTAGATTCGGGCCAGTCTGCTTAACCTCCGAGGACAGTCGTAGAGCCATACAGTGCGGGAAAAAGGCCCTTCAGCCCGACGCATCCGTGCCGACCAAGATGCCTCATCTAAGCTAGCCCCACTTACCTGCATTTGACCTATATCCCTCTTAACCTTCCTCTCCATGTACCTGTTCAAGTATCTTTTAAACATGTACCTTTTAAAAAAATCTTTTAAGAGCAGTACCTGCTACTTCTGGCAGCTCGGTCCACAGTCTCTGTATGGAAAAAGTTGCCCCTCACGTTCCTATTAAATCTTCCCCTCTCACCTTAAACCTATGTCCTCTGGTTATTGATCCCCTTAATCTGGGTAAAAGACTCTGCATTCGCCCTATCTATTCATAAAGAAACACCGACTTGTATGCAGTATCCCAGGTGCAGTCTCACATGTGGTTACTGGAGCTCTTCAGTTTTGATTTAAAATGAATAATTGTTCCATTGTCAGTTGTTATTTGTGCAGAGGTACTCCAAAATGTAGCCACTTATAGTGTAGGAGTGTTTCCCAATCGTTCCTGGAAGTATCTGTATGACAAAGTATTCGCCATTTCATAAGTTCTTATGTCATAGGAGCAGATATTAAGCCATTTGGCTCAATGTGTCTCCTTCCCCACTCCATTCATTCATTCATGGGTGATCTATCTTTCCCTCTCAACTCAATTCTCCTGCCTTCTCCCCTTAACCTTTGACTCCCTCATTAATCAAGATCCTGCCAATGTCTGCTTTAAAACTTCCCTAAGAATTGGCCTCCACAGCAGCTTGTGGCAATGAATTCCACTCTCTGGCTAAAGAAATACCTCGTCATCTCCTTTTTAAAGATACGTCCTTTTATTCTGAGTGTGCCTTCTGGTCGTAGACTCTCCCACTAGTAGAAACATCCTCTCCACATCCACTGAGATCCCCCCTCATCCTTCTGAACTCCAGCGAGCACAAGCCCAGAGCCATCAAATGCACATCACATTTTAACCTAATCATCCCCGGAATCTGAAGAAGGGTCTCGACCAGAAACGTCACCCATTCCTTCTCTCCAGAGGTGCTGCCTGACCCACTGAGTTACTCCAACATTTTGTGTCTACCTTTGATTTAAACCAGCATCTTCAGTTCTTCCCTCACATCCCCGGGATCTGCTTTCAAAATCTTAAATGACTCGTGCCTCCACTATTCACTGGGGAAGATAAATGATTTGCAAAAATTAATGCTCAGGAGATTTGGATATCCTTAATAATAGCGTCATAAATAAGGAGAGAGCGACAATCCAAAACTGTTAACTGAGCGTGGAATCATCTTAATATTTCCTTTGACAGGAGCCGTTGATGAGAGGTCAGCGCTGTGTGGTGTTGGCTGATGGATTCTTTGAGTGGCAGAAACGAGAAGGAGAGAAGCAGCCCTATTTCATCCATTTCCCACAGACTCTTGAGAAAGAAGAGGTGAGATAGTAAAGGCTTGATTGTCTTTTCTGCCTGGTCCATGGGTAGTTTTGGTGATTAAACATTGTTTGCAAAGGAAAGTTGCCATAACAGGAACTAAATTTATTGTGTATTATGATGTAATGCAACAAATGGGGCTTAAACGTACTGTGTGTGATGTTTTGGATTTTTCTGAAATTTACATTGAGTCACAGTCATACAGTGTGGAACAAGCCCTTCAGCCCAACCTACCTACTCCCACCAACTGTCTCTTCTATACTAGTCCCACTTGACTGCGTTTGGCCCATATCCCTCTAAACCTGTCCTACCCCGTCTTATTGCTTCTTAAACGTTGCCATATGCCCGTCCTCAACTATCTCTTCTGGCAGCTCATTCCATCCACTCACGACCCTTTGTGTTAAAACGCTTACCCTCTTCACCTTACACCTAGTTCTCGATTCCCCTACTCTGGGCAAGAGACTGTGTGCTCCAGGCACGTGCTGTCAGGGTAGGCAAGGTAGGCACTGCCTACCCTGACTAAAATTATAACATAGTAATTACTAAATATAAATAATAAAGGCATGGGAGAATTATGCCTATGTAAGAGACCAATCTCTTAGGTAGGCATAATTCTCCGCGAAAGGAACTCTCCCCCCAATTGGTCCCTTGAACAAGTGTTGTCATTCAATTAGATGACAACTGATTCAACTTTCCCTGTACTCCCTGTTTTTTCCCACCATCTGTCCACCTGCCATCACCCTTCACCCTTCACCCCCACCCATTCAGTAATTCAGAATAAAGGAGACTTGGAAGCCTTGTGCAAATTGAATTGTTACTGTCTTTATTTTGATTTTTGATTTTTACGGAGAGAACAATCTGCGCATGTGCAGTTTAATTTTTTTTAAAGCCGACTGACTGCCTACCCTGAGTAATTACTCACGGCACGTGCCTGGTGTGCTCCTACCCGATCTATTCCTCTCATGGTTTCATACACCGGTATAAGATCACCCCGCAACCTCCTGCCCTCCAGGGAATAGAGTCCCATGCCTGTTCAACTTCTCCCTATAGCTCAGACCCTCGAGTCCTGGCAACATTCTCGTAAATCTTCTTTGCACCCTTTTTCAACTTAACAACATCGTTCATATAACATGGTGCCCAGAACTAAACACTGGTCAATGATTAGAGATTTGTTCGTGGTAGGTAGGTGCCAGTTAATCAAATAGTTAAGCATTAAAATATCAAAGGCTATCTCAGGATATAAATCCGATGGAAAGTTGAATAAAGTGTTGTTAGATGGAATTTAATCCAGACAAATGCAGGGTGATGTGTTATAGCAAATCTAATAGGACGTAAACTGAAATTAGTAGAGGGGTAAGTAATGTTGATGAACAATGGGGCATTTGGGTCCATATTGTAGTTCCATGAAAGTGGCAATGCAGAGTGATCAGGTGGTGAAGGCGGCATTTGGAGTGCTTGCCACCGCAAGTCGAGGGGATGTAATGTATAAGTTGGAATCCCACATGAATTGAGGGAATGCAATATTTTCAGATGTGATGTTAACCTGATCCTATCTACCTAATAGATGTAAATGCAGCAGTCCTGGAAAGATGAGAAAGATGCTGTGCCACTCATCTACAGCACATTTTTTAATATACTAGCATCCTTGTATCTCCATTCATCTGTATGTTATATGGACTGGAGTTTGTGTGATAAGCTGCACCCTAAGAGTCCTTTGGGATTAAACAGAGGTAAAGTTGATTCTCAGTGTGGAAAATGAAGCTGGCATTTACCACAGCGAGGAGGGCAGTAGAGCACATGGGACTATGCTGACTCCTATCATTGTAGGAAACAAGATCGGGGCCAGTTCAAATTCTAATCGACAGGCATAAAACAAATGTCTCGTGGAATTGATCCTCTTTGGCCTTTCTGATCCTGTCCTTTTATAAATTATTTAATTTTGCTGAGTCGCTCACCATCAGCTGTTTTTACCTGGATCAGTTATTTTACTTGATTACATTGACGGAGTTTCGACGGTGATTGCTCACACATCGGCATGCTTTCCGGAGAATAGTGAGTGAGAGAGAGATCTGTGATTAGCTCAATGTGTGTAAATAGCGAGGGAGAGAGCAAAGATTATTGGAAGCAGTGACCAATGATAGTTGCCGCAATTACCTGCCTATTAATCTGATCTGGATAGACAACACTGGCAATTTATCGTTTAAAGTGATAGCCCGTTTCCCTGTGGCCTTATCCATTGTAGTGTCCTTTTTAAATCGGAACATACTGGATACGATTCCCAGACTTTGCAGTTAATTCATTTTAACTGCATCAATGGTTTGAAAAATGGCACTCTTTTCCCTGGCTAGCAACAAGAAAAATTAACCATTTAAGGCAGATGTGAAGGGCACTATTTTTACCTAGTGAGTGGTGGGTGCCTAGATCGCACTGCCAGGGGTGGTGCTGGAGACGGATATGATTGTGGGATTTAAGAGACTTTTGTATAGGCACAAGGATATATACAAGTTGACTGGGAGATGGAGCAGGTATTGGCAGTGTTGAGGTTGGGCTGCAAGTTGCTTTACACTGAACTTGAGTCTTGGTTTAGAAAGAAAATCACTTTGATTCATTATCTCTGTCTGAGAGATCACAGGTATGGGTTGTGTGAGTTATGGCTAAACTCTCCCACAGTTGCCAAAATGTCTGCACTTCTGAAGTGGGGGGGGGGGGGGGGGGGGGTGATTGCAGAGAAAGGAATAACAGGTTTACTCGGTCCTGAGACTCTGCAGTCCAGACCGACACCCAGTGTAACACCAAAGGAGTGATGTGTTGTTAGATGGCGGCCCCTCGAAGGGCCGAATGGCCTGCTCCTGCACCTAATTTCTATGTTTCTAGTCTTCCAAATTCAAAGTCAAGCTGCGGCCCTGCTTGTGCTTTTGAGTAGACGTAAAGGATCGAGTGGCCCCGCGTGAAAGGAAAGCAAGAGAATGAACCCCAATGTCTTGGCTATTTATCTCACAGGACATTATCCAAATAGATTGTTCATTGTAAATGGGCTGCTGTATAATCTATATTCTAACAAGCGGGGCACAGACGGGTGAACAACATCTGCGCATTGTGACTCGACTCTTGTGGTTTGGGTGACCTTGGGTCTAGAGTGTTGATTTCGTTCATATGTTAACTCTTTCATAGAAACATAGAAATTAGGTGCAGGAGCAGGCCATTCGGCCCTTCGAGCCTGCACCGTCATTCAATATGATCATGGCTGATCATCCAACTCAATATCCTGTACCTGCCTTCTCTCCATACCCCCTGATCCCTTCAGCCACAAGGGCCACATCCAACTCCCTCTTAAATATGGCCAACAAACTGGCCTCAACTACCCTTTCTGTGGCAGAGAATTCCAGAGATTCACCACTCTCTGTGTGAAAAACGATTTTCTCATCTCGGTCCTAAAAGACTTCCCCCTTATCCTTAAACTGTGACCCCCTCGTCCTGGACTTCCCCAACATCGGGAACAATCTTCCTGCATCTAGCCTGTCCAACCCCTTAAGAATTTTGTAAGTAAATTTCCCTATTAATTTTGAAGATTATATTCCCTCCTGCAGGAATTTTTGTTGGAAGTGAGATGTATTGAGGAAAAAATGGAGAGAAAATTAGCTTGCACGGTGGTGCAGTGGTAGAACTGTTGCCTTACAGTGCCAGAGACCCGGGTTCGATCCTGACTATGGGTGCTGTCTGTATGTGGATTAGAATAGAGGAGTAGACCAAGGTACATTGAAAAGCTTTTTGTTGCGTGCTATCCAGTCAGCGAAAAAGTATACATGATTACAATTAAGCCGTCCACAGTGTAGAGATGCAGGATAAAGGGTCTAACGTTTAGTGCAAGGTAATGTCTGATTAAAGATAGTTTGAAGTTTTCCAGCGAGGTAGATGGGAAGTCACGGCCACACTCTAGCTGGTGAGAGGATGATTCGCTGGGACGAAACTGTTTGTAAATTTGGAGGTGTGAGTTTTCAGACATCTGTACCTCTTGCCTGATGGGTGAGGGGAATCAGAGGGAGTGACCAGGGTGAGACTTGTCCTTGGTTATGCTGGTAGTCTTCTGAGACAGCGTGAAGTGCAGATGGAATCAATGAACACGAGGTTGGTGACATTTTGGATTGAGACCGTTCTTCAGTCATGTTCATGTGATAGGAGCAGAATTAGGCCATTCGGCCCATCAAATCAACTCCGCCATTCAATCATGGCTTATCTATCTTTCCCTCTTAATCCCATTTTCCTGCCTTCTCCCCATAACCCCTGACACCCGTACAAATCAAGAAACTATCACTACCTTAAAAATATCCATTGACCTGGCCTCCACTGCCGTCTGTGGCAATTAATTCCACAGGTTAATGGAGCAGTGCAATGCTGCAGTGATTTATGTCAGTGCTGCCTGTGGGGATTTGCATGAGCTCCCTGGCACGGCGTGGGTTTACCCGAGTGCTCTGGTTTGCTCCTACAGCTGAACATGTGCAGTTTGGTAAGTTAATTGGCTGCTGTATATTCCTCCTGCTGTGTTAGTGAGTGTAGGATTCAGGGGAGAAAATGGGACTTGTGCAAATGGCTGGCATGGATTTGATGGCCGAAGGGCCTGTTTCCATGTTGCATGTCTCCCTATGGATCATGAAAATCCAAGATTTTTTTTTTACCTCCATCCAATTCAGATTTGTTTTCCAGGGAATGAATTAACACTGTTTATTGATGGATGCAGGTCGATGGTGAGGAGTGGAATGGCCGGCGACTGCTGACGATGGCAGGCCTGTTCGACTGCTGGAGATCTCCTAGTGGAGGAGAGGAGCTGTACACTCATACCATCATCACTGTGAGTGCTTCCAAAGCCATGGACTGGGTACATGAGCGGTAAGTGGAAAAGGACTTTGCATTTGTGCAGGTCAGACTGAAGGCAATAGTTTCTTACTGTAGCTGTGGGTCCATTATTACTGAGGGGATTCTGGCAGAGGTGCAGCATGAAAACTGAGCAGGCCCTTTGGCCTATCGAGTCCACGCTGCCCATCGATCACCCATTCTCACAAGTTCTATGTTATCTCACTTGCACATTCGCATGAGGGGCAATGTTACAAGCGGTCAATTAACCTACAAACTTGCATGTCTTTGGGATGTGGGAGGAAACCCATGTGGTCACTGGGAGAGAATGCAAACTCCATGCACAGGCAGCACCAAGGTCTGGATGGAACCGAGGTCACTGAGCCACTTGGTGTAACATAAACAAATATCACTGCTAAAGTGGGAATTGTTGTGTAGTCAGCATTTCTCATGGACAGAATGGGTTGCGAGTGTTGTACGGAATGGTTTCAATGTGTTTGTACTCTAGAAGGTTTCAATGTGTTTCTCCTTTGCTTTCTCTGGGTAGGATGCCTGCTATTCTGGATGGAGAGGAGGCTGTGCGCAAGTGGCTGGACTATGGGGAGGTACCAGTCTCCGAGGCCATTAAACTGATCCACCCAACGGAATGTATTGCCCTCTACCCAGTCTCCACTCTAGTCAATAATTCAAGGAATAACAGCCTTGAGTGCATCAAACCCATAAAATTGGAAGTTAAGAAGGTGAGTTTTTGTTCTCTGAAAAAGCCGGGCAGTTCCACAGACGGCTGTGGAAGCCACGTCATGGAGTATTTTTAAAGTGCAGATTTGACAGATTCTTGATTTGTGCGGGTGTCAGGAGTTGCGGGGAGCAGCTGGAGGATGGGGTTGAGAGAAAAAGATAGATCAGTCATGATAGACTTGATTGACCGAATGGCCTAGTTCTGCTCCTAAAAGCTTATGAACCCATGGCAAGATGGAGTTGATATGATTTCAGAGTACCTTGTGCTTCCTAAGGCGTAGATCGCAGGTAACGACCCACTCCCACTTTGTCCATTCTTCCTGCATACTTCGGATACGAGTAGAGCCTATTCAGATCTAGACCAGAATAGAACAGAGCGCATTCCTATCCTGATCCATCCATCGTTTATGGAGGAAATGGACAGACAACATTTTGGGTCAAGATGTCAAGCCTGTTCAATCATCCCTGAGTACTCAAAGACAAGCGCTCTACCCCATTTGTTGGAAGTAAACTTTGGACATAGTCATTACAGTTTATAAACAGACCTTTCGGTCCAACTTGCCCAAGCCAACCAACATGTCCCACCTGCCTGCATTTGGCCCATATCCATCAAAACCTATCTTATCCATGTACCTGTCAAAATGTTCCTTAATCGTTGTGGTGGTTCACCTGCCTCAACTACCTCTCCGGCAGCTTGTTCCATTTAACTATCACACTTTTTAAAATATTTCCCCCTCACCTTAAACCTATGGTTCTTGTATCCCCTACTCGGGCTAAATGCACAGTATTTTACACCTCTGTAAGATCACCCCTCATCCTCCTGTACTACAAGGAATAAAGTCCTAGCCTGCTCAACCTCTCCCTGAGGCTGAGGCCCTCGAGTGCTGGCAACATCCTCCTAAATCTTTTTTGCACCCTTTCCAACTTAACAACATCTTTCTTATAACAGGGTGACCAAAACTGAACACAATACTAGAAATGTGGCCTCACCTATGTCATGTACAACAGTAACATGAATGTGCCTTTCTCACATCATTAATATCTTGTGCAGCTGAGTAAATAATGATGTGTTCAGCTCTTGGAAGTTACTGCCGGGTCTCTCCTTCTGCCATCTTTGCTTATCCATCCTTGGATTCATCCATTCTAAACCTTGGATTCAGTCAGGCTCCTCCTCTGCTTTGAGTGTGGGTTGATCGTTAAACTTCTAAACATCAACCCCAAGTATTGCTGAAGCCCAGATTACTAGTAAAGACATTAAATTGCTGGAGAACTCACAGCACCTGAAGCAGCATGTGTGGAAAGGAACAGATTTATCACTTCAAATTAACAATCTCTCACCAGAAGCTGCAATGTTACCTCTGCATCTCTCTCCTCACAGATGCACTCGATATTTGCAGCAGTTTCTCTTTTAATGTCACTTTTCCATCAAAAGCAGAATTATGCTTTTGCAATTGCTTATGACAGAGATATATCGGTACACGCATTGTGTTCTGTTAAGAGCAATGATGCCATTGAAAGAGACAGCGAGACTGAGAATGAAGCTGTGGTGATGGATCAAACAATTGAATTTTGAAGTTCAGCCATCTAGAGAGAACCTTCTGACATGTGGCAGCGTCCGTATGTCTGCAAAATGTTTATGGGGAACCATAGTGTAAAAATGGAGTTGCTCTTTCAAGACAAATGAAAGTTAAAGCAAAACAAGCAGCTAAGAAATGGAGGAAGGGGTTGCTCGTATGGACAGAGTGTCCCTTGTGAGCAAGAATATTCCTCTGTTCCCTTTGTGCACAATGATTTATTAGTGTGTTAAATATAGTTTTAGACAACTGAAAATCTTTAATGATTGGACCTACTTTGAGCCCAATGTCTAGACCTTAAAACATCCATGAACACAAAGAATGTAAAAATGGTGAAAGTTTGAGGCAACTTATGTTTGGGTGCTGGTGTATTGTATGTAGATTTGTTCTCCACTGTTGGGCAAGGTGGAAGGGTAGAGGGGGTTCT
This sequence comes from Okamejei kenojei, assembly GCA_035221665.1. Classification (NCBI taxonomy): domain Eukaryota; kingdom Metazoa; phylum Chordata; class Chondrichthyes; order Rajiformes; family Rajidae; genus Okamejei; species Okamejei kenojei. Next base: position 23,426,022 of record CM069146.1, on the reverse strand, counting down.
CTCAGTTGATTCCTGGTATATAGAATTTGATGTATGAAGGAAGGTGAATAAGGGTAGCACAGCAGTATACTTGCTGCCTTACAGCGCCAGATCTGATCCTGACTACAGGATCCTGTCTGTTCTCCCCGTGACCATGTAGGTTTTCTCCGGGAGCTCCGGTTTCCTCTCACACTCCAAAGACGTGCCGGTTTGTAAGTTAATTGGCTTCTGTAAATTGTCCCTAATGTGTAGGGTAGTGTTAGTGTAAGTGGTGATTATTGGTCGGCGCATCTTTAAAGTCTAAAGAGATGATGTGCAGGTTGAGTTTGTACTTGATGGCATGTAGCCAATTGTGAGATGATCTTCCTGAAACATTTAAGACTGAAGTAAATTGAGAAGGTGGATTTTATTTTCCAAATGGAGGTAACTAGATCAAAGGGCCATTAATTCAGAATCAGGGGATGAGAAATTTATTTTGGAGGTGAATTTTTGTAATTGTCTTCCACAGCTTTGGAGATGCACTCATTGACGATATTCAGGGTGGAGAATTGCAGACCTTTAATCTAGTGAAAGGGTAGGGAGTGCACAGGAAAGTGGCGTTGAGGGCAGCTTGTGGGACGGGCGACATGATGACGCAACGGTAGAGTTGCTGCCATAGAGCTCCAGAGACCTGGATTCTATCTCGACTACGGGTGCTGTCTGTATGGAGTTTGTATGTTCTCCCTGTGATGGCGTGAGTTTTCTCCCACAGTCCAGATGTACAGGTCTGTAGGCTAACTGGCTTTGGTAAAAATTGTAAGTTCCTAGTGTGTAGGATAATGCTAGCGTAAGGGGTGATCGCTGATGGACTCAGTGGGCCGAAGGGTCCGTTTCCGTGCTGTATCCGTAAGTAAACTAAACAAAAGAAGGAACGGCAGATACTTTTTTACAAAAAGACATGTTCTTCACTCAAATGAGCAATGTCTTGGGTTAGGGCCTTTCTTCAGTCCTAGAAAGGATCCCATTCCAAAACATTGCCTATCCATTTTCTCTAGTTACTGAGTCACTCAAGTATTTTGTGTCTTTCTGGTTCTTGGTCCTCCAAAATATTCCAAATGGAATTTAAACTGGAGGTGGTGGAGGGAGGACTTAAGCCAGAAAAGGTTTTTGGGAAGAAAGAGCTACCTTAAATTTAGTTGCATCTGGTTGGGTAACTATAGTAGGGTGAAGATTATTCCATGCTTTAATTGTGCAGGGGAAGAACAAATTGCTGTACACATCTGTCTTGGTAGGGTGGAATCACAAATGGGATCGAATGCCCTCGTCTGCTCCTAATTTTTCACACAGAGAGTGGTGAATCTCTCGAATTCTCTTCCACAGAAGGTAGTTGAGGCCAGTTCATTGGCTATATTTAAGAGGGAGTTAGATGTGGCCCTTGTGGCTAAAGGGATCAGGGGGTATGGAGAGAAGGCAGGTACGGGATACTGAGTTGGATGATCAGCCATGATCATATTGAATGGTGGTGCAGGCTCGAAGGGCCGAATGGCCTACTCCTGCACCTATTTTCTATGTTTCTAATTGGTTTGGGTTTGGTGTAGGTCTTGTAATCTATGTCGAGCTGGCATTTAACATTTTGTAAAAACAGGTCAAACGGTGTGCTCCAAGTCTGTCCTGGAGAGGGTTCCACCCCAGAGAATTCAGAAGTTTGGTAACACTCATAACAAATCGAGCTGCCTGTCTTTGGACACGTTCGATGGAAGAAATATTTTTATTTGTGTATGGGTCCCATGCTGCAACTGCGTAGTCCAAATGAGGTCTAACGAGGGTGAAGTATAGCTTCTCCTTGACAAAAGTTGGTCAGCTTGTCAGGTAGAAGAAGAGTCTCAGGACCAATTGGCCTGCTCCAACATCTAGTTCTCATCTGTTGAACATTTTAAAGAATTGTATAATCAAAGTGTGATAAACGTTTTAAGTAGGGAATGCATCATACTCCTGCTGTACTCCACATTAAATTGTGGGCTGAAGAAGGTAGAAGTGATCAGAACTGGTTTTGTGCAGGAGACAGTGCAACCTGCCAATGTGAAGGTGGCACAATGCTACCATCTAGTGGTGCAAATTTGCATTGTGTATTCCTATTGCCAAGCCATGCATTCCAGTGCAGTGGTAGAATTTAACAATTAGGAATACATGTCCAGAGCACTATATTTAATTAGAGGTGTTAAAGTATATATAATTTTACCAAACGAGTGATATAATGCATTTTTGCACACTTAAAGAATACAAGTTAGCATGATATGTATATATTTACCAGCTTTCAGTCTAAAATTGTTTTATGAAATTATAGCTGGCTGCATAATTAAGGATTATTAAACAGTAGTTCCATAGAAAATGGATTTAGTTTTTACATGACAATTGCATGCATATTTTACTGGTGCCCTTTTTGAGTGCGATATCTCTCGGAGTGTGTGATGGCTGGGCTGTCAGTGTGACTGCAGTAACCCAGCATTGACTGAAGAGCAACGATTAAGCAATAATGTCAAAGCAGAAAGGGCCACAGCTGAGGATCGGCAGCTTACTGAGAGATGAGAATGCACAACTCCGTGTGCTTCATGCAAGCTGCTTACACTCTGTTGCTGTGGAGAAATATGTCAGCCTCTGTTGTAATTCAATTTCATGCTGTTTGTGAAGCATGTTACCTGGGCTTGGAGCTGAAGTAAACACACCATGACTCTTCCCGTCCCCATCCCTCCTGTGTGCTCTTGGCTGGCCTTGGATGGGTGACAATAAATTAGACACTGAGATTCAACTTGGCACTCTTACACCGCCCAGCTGAGGTGGCCCTCGAGGTATGAATGCGCAGAAAGTGACGGTCAGGCATGCCTTCTGAAGCGCACTGTGCTCCATCACACATGATGTTGAGCTGTTTGGATAGCTACTGAAGTTTGATTTAGAGATACAGCGGGGAAACAGGCCCTTCAACCAAATGGGTCTGCGCCAAACGTTGATCACCCATAAACTAGTTCTATCCTCCTGACTAGGAACAATTTCCACAATCCAATTAACCTACACTTCTTTGGAGTGTGGGAGAAAACCCACGTGGCCACAGGGAGAACATACAAAGTCCGATACAGACAACACCCATAGTCAGGATTGAACCCGGGTCAATGGTGTTGCAAGGCAGTATCTCTACCGCTGCGCCTCTGTGCCGCTCTAAAAGATGACCAACACTTGGCACGTTGGGCTAAAGGGCCTGTTTCCATGTTGTATAACTGACTATAACACATTTGGAACAAGCAAGGCAGTGCACGCAGAGAGATAACTCTTTACAGCTCTTTTGTAAAAATCTTTTCACTGGTGTGCGCATTTCCTCATTAAATGCTGAGCAGCCTGTGGTTTAACTCCACATCTGCCCTTCAGCTGTGGTAGAAAGACCTCTAATTGATTACTTTTATTTTGATCAGTGGAAGATAATTAAATTAAGCAATAATAATATATGGGGAATTAGTTGGTTAATGAGGTCAGATTGAAGAAGGAGAAGAATATGGTTCTGAGTCAATTGTAAAGAACATAATCAGTCCCCCTCTATCTATCTCCAGTTGACTGGCACCCTTGACCACATGTTCTGCTTCTGTCACCCCTTGGTCATCACTTACCTGGTTCCTTTCCATTTGTTGTCTGGGAATCTCTGCAATGTATTTTCTCACATCAATATTACCTTTATTCCACCAACCTCTTACTGGAATGTTTTTTTCTGATTTCTATTCGTGTAATTATGGATATTATTTGCCATTGTTTTCTATCCCTTTCATAACTTCCATTCCTCAGGCACCAATACCAGTCCCTTTGAAACATAACCAGACTGTGATCTTGGTAACATAATGGACCCCAAGTTGATTTGGTCAGCGCTGTCCCTTGGACTGCCTAATTTCATCTGACTTGTTCTACCTTGGCTCATCCATTCATGTCACCAGTAGACTTCAATATTCCACTGTGATTTCCTTGATCTCTCTGCATCTGCATCAAATTACAGGCGTTGTCAGTCCAATGCTTCTTGTTTGACGGTACCTACAGGTTGCTTGATTTTTTAACGTTCTGTATTTAATTCATCAGTTTTTTTTTCCTTGTGACATACTTTATTTCTTTGCTTTTCCAAAGCCTGGCTTATTGGGCACCTAGAAATTGCTCCACTATTTGGTGGTCTTGCTTTCAGTTGCCTGGGCTTTCTGTTCTAGACGATCCATCCATTCAAAAACAACTCATTCCAGCTGGGTGGTCTACATTCCAACGGCGTGAGAAATTTCAGGTAATTTGCAATCCCTTTCTCTGCTCCTGAACCATCCTGGTGGGCTCCTTGCACACATTCTTCTTTATAAACCTCAACCATGTTGCCCAGTTTCTTTTCCCCGTCTGGTTCCAACTGCTTAACACCCACACTCAACCCATGGGGTCTTCTCCTCCCATTACTCCTGTTCCCATCTGCCCACGTTTCGCTCAACACTTTCCTTCCTTTTGATTCTTTTGCCCAGAGTAGGGGAATTGAGAACCATAGGTTTAAGGTGAAGGGGGAAAAGATTTAATAGGAATCCGAGGGACAACCTTTTTACACAAAGGGTGGTGGGTGTATGGAACAAGCTAGCCGAAGAGGCAGATACTATCGTAACATCTAAGAAGCATTTAGATAGATATATGGATTTGTTAGGTTTAGAGGGATATGGGGCAAATGCAGGCAGGTGGGACGAGTGTAGATGGGGTGTGTTGAGCCAAAGGGCCTGTTTCCCACGCTGTATAACTACGACGCCTGTCAGTTCCATTATCTCTGGCCCTTTTGTTTCCACAATGCCCACAATCTACAGTTAACTCTACAGATTCCATCTGCCAATCAATCACTTCTCACCTGGATCCACATGGCTTGGCAGTTCTTGCCTCACGCCTGCCCCATGTGACTTTATGCTGGTTATCTCCCTTTTCAGTCCTGTGCAGGGTCTCGACCCACAATTTTGCCAGTTTCTTCCTCCACACATGCTGCCTGCCTGGCTGAGTTCTTCCAGCACTTTTCTTTTTGCTCCAGATGATCTTGTATCTCCATCCACCTTTTCTGCTATGATGCTTGTGAAAATGTACTTATTTAGCCAAGGTTTTGTTCATGTGGCTTGGCATCAACTTTATTTTACTTAAAGGTACTGTACAAAAGGAAATGTGTAGGAGATAAAGCTATCTCCTGGAGTACAATTTGCTATAAATGCAAGTTTGGTTCCGATTGAGTTCTATTACTATCACGTTTAAGACTGAGGTGCTCCGAAAATGCATATTACTGAATACAATCTTCGGTCTTAAAAAGGCCTTGACCAAGAAACATCAACTTCATTCTTGACTTTGCAGTGCTGCCTCATGTGGATTTCTCGAATCTTTTTTTAAGTAATTTGTGTAGCTGGATGGACGACTCTCTAAAATGTTAAGGATCTGTGTGCTATGTACTGTTTGCATGGTTGTTCTGGATGATGGTGGTTACAGAGTATCAAAATTCGTGTCCATGACTCGGGTCCGATTCAGTGGTTAGATTTACTCTTTCCCTCCTAATAGTTGCAGGCTCCTTGAATTACGTGATGAAAGATTAGTTCCATTCTCCTGTTCATTTACTAAATAGTATTGCAAATTTATTGAACCAGAAGACCCGTACACAATATTTGAGTAGTCTATGCAGTGTAGTCATCAGCAAAAATGTTACATAATGAAAATGTATTTGATTTCAGTTGCTACAAGCATTAGATAGTGTTTGTGTTTAAATGTTGCTATTCATTGCCTCCTCCAGGAAGCCAAGCCCAGTGCCAGCAGCAAGCTGTTGCAGAATTGGCTGCAGAACCCTTCACCCAAGAAGGAGGACGCAGGGAGCACCATGCCAGTTAAAGTGGAGACAAAGAAGCGAGCGGGGTTAATGCACATGTGGCTCCAGAAGTCAGAGGAGCCCTTGGCCAAGAAGCCCCATCAGACCTGAGGCGTGACACCTGGGCAAGCTTCAGTTGGAAGGAGTTAGAGTGTTTCTTTTGTGGGTTGTTTAATTGTTTGTTCTTTATGGAGCTGGATTTGAGACATTGCACCTTCCCAGCAGGTGAATTGTAACTGAGCTGGTGGAGAAGACACTGTTAACATTGGGCAGCCCTGATAAACTCCAGGGTTCACAAGCCTAGCCATTCCTGTGATTTAGTGTTTGTTTAAGAACTGAAGACATTTCAATTTTTACTGTTTCACGTGTTGTTCCAATGGTTTATGGTTGCTTTACAATCATTAATAAATCAAAATACAAGTCTGCCTGTACTATAACTGTGATTTACTTAACCCAGCAGTGCCAGAGAAAGGGATTCATGAAATATGTACTGAGCACATTTTGGAGATCTGGGAATGTTCAGCGCCCTAAACCTGTACTTTTGACAGATGGGCTAGAGTACCCACGGATGTCAAAGCAAGCTGGTGGCAAAGATAGGGCTTCATTCCCTTGTCTGTAGTATGAAAGTTATTTCAACAGCCATTGATGTTGTTGATCAATATGGCATGATTTGCATAAAACAGGCAGTTTAAAATGCCCACACAAATCCTGGAGGCTACAGTGAGAGAGTTATATTGCAGACTGAGGTATGGCATTTGGACCCTGTGGGAATGGTAATTGATGGGGCTACTGGTCTTTAGTAAATTAACAAACAGCAGGAGATGTAGAACGAACACAGAACAAGGATTTAGTGCAAAGCTTTAATTAGCTGTTTGTTCTCAAACAAAGGAGGATACAATTAGATTCAGCTGCTGCGGATTTTTTATGCTTCATCCCTCCCTTGACTTGCTGCTGGCCTGTGTACCCTCAGCCCTTTCTCAGTTGAGTTGTTGACCCAGGCTGAGCATTGGTTACATGCACTAGAGGGACCCATTGGATGCAAGTAGAAATTTACATTCATAAAGCACCACTCACCCAAAAGTGCTTCAGTCACACAACCAAGCATCAATGATTGGTGCAAGTCCTTATCAACACAAGCATCCTGCCAAAGTGTTGTGGGTTAATATAACAGACAATAGCAGTTAGATGAATGTTAACTTAGAAACTGCAGCCTTGCCTTTTTAATAGAAAGGCACTCTGCTTCCACACATTTCATCCTCCAGCTAGGCATTTAGATAATTCTGATTTAAAAAAGTTAGCAATGTTTGACAATAATTCCACATGCAGGAGAGATTTGTACTTCTGAAGAAGGGTTTCGGCCTGAAAACGTTGCCTATTTCCTTCGCTCCATAGATGCTGCTGCACCTGCTGAGTTTCTCCAGCCTTTGTATTTCTGCCTGTGGGTTCAGTCTGCTCCCTTCACCCCCACTGTAGCACCATCTGTCACCCCCCCCCATACCTTCAGTTCAATGGCTGCCGTTTTTTAATCAAACTATGAATTCTCTTGGGATTGGCTTGTTTAAAGGCTGCACTATTGGCTACATTGAAGTATGAATCCGTGGTGAAGCACAATATAATTTTCTGAAAGCTAGTAATCCAGCAGTATCTGCGGCACAATCCTCATTGTTTTACAATAGACCCTGTAATTACTGCCTTTCACATTCATCCTGCAATCATTTTACACTTCTCACACGAGAGTAACCAATCAACAGCCCACTTGAAACAGCAACAAACACGGCAAATTGATGTCTAGGGCCAGGATTACCTCCAGCATAATAAGATGCCTGATGGAGAATTAACAGGGCAGTAAGCGACTTTAACAGAGTTAAATGCTGCTGTTATTTGTACGTAGGTTGCTGATTTTCATTCTGTCTTCCACACTCAAGTGTGCTTAAGTACTGAGAGTGAAGGATTCTGTCAGAGCGCTAGCATAGAAGTAGCGGGCCAGGTAGCATTCTGTACTCCACCACAGTTTCTCTCACTTAACAAGCTCCTTCTTTCTTACAAATGTATATTTTTTAAAAACAGGTTTATATGCTGCACTGCAAATCCAAATTTGTTTTCAAAATATCAACACTATCAATATTAACCCTTGGATAATCCTCCAGCTGCTCATGCAGCTTTTTTGTTCCTAACATTTTAACTCACCATAACCAAATTCTGTCTCTTCTGGGTCATATTTAAAGGATACAGTGCCAGGACCTGCACTGCAGCCCAAGCAGAGAGTGGACAGTCCAGGTCCAACCTGCACACTACTGCTGGTCTTCTCAGCTCCAGGTTCCATCGTGGGCTCTGGCCTAGTGGAGTTTGTAACTTCTTCCTGTGACTGCATGGATTTCCTCTGGGTGGTCTAGTTTCTTCCCACATCACAAAAACTTGTAGATTAAGTAAATTGGAAACTTTAAACTGTCCCTCCTCACATGGAAGTGTAGATTTTAATGGCAATGCAGGAAGAGTAAAAATGAGATTAATGTAAATGATGCACAGACAGGTTGGGTTAAAGTTTCCATACAACTATTTGAAAGAAATTAGGTTATAGGGACTGTAGAATGTGATGACTCTGCCAGAAGACAGCATGCATTTGACGGACTGACGGGCAAAGAAGCAGGCACATGAATAAAAAAAATGAAAACTCAGTTCTATCCTAAAATGTTCTCACTTAGCAGTATTGCAGGTCACCCTTCACAAGCTGTTCCTGAACACTGGTATGAGACCTTATTTCTTTGGTCAGTGAGTGGTGAACCAGTGGAATTCAGCTGTGAAATCCAGCTGTGAAATCCCAGTCATTGGGTATTTTTAAGGTGGAGATTGACAGTAAGGGTGTCCAGGCAGGAGAATGGGGTTGAGAGAGAAAGATAGATCAGCCATGATTGAATGGTAGAGTAGACTTGATAGGCCGAATGACCCAATTTTGCTCCTAGAACATTTCTTGCAGTTTCCAAGAAGCTGCAGAGGCAATTTCACTTCAACAATTTGTAATTTAGATGAAATGCCTTTCTGAAAAGTAAAAATCACAAAACTACTCAGCAGCAAAGGCCAGTTGAGGAAATTAAATGTAATGCACCCTGAAGGTAGTGAGGGGTAGGGCTGATGCAGGTAGATAGAAGACTTTCATTCACTGAATTTGGAATACTAATTACACTGCACAAGCAGAATACGAAGTGTTGGTCTATTTCTGATTTGTCAATGACCATCGGGTCCTTGTGATGCCTGAATACCCGAGCAAGCCATTTCTAGGCAAATTGATTGCTAGTTTAACCCACTGGTGGTTTGATTATTTTTAGTGCCCAGGGTGCAAACGGAGGGATAAAAAGTTCCCACTCATCACATTTCTTTCTGTGCAGCTCAATACACGCTGTGTGAACCACTGTAGTGAATAATCCCAGAATAAAGTGTAATATGCCAAGCAAACAACAAATGGTCTGTGGGAATTTTATCGAAACTCCTCGTCTTACCCAATATAAACTGAAGCACATGAGACAGAAAGTGGAATAACAAAGGCATTTGTATTCAACAGATTGCAGGAAAGAAAACAAATCTTAAAGCTCCTGTGTTTCAGCTCCACAATTTATATATGCATTTAATATATATAAGGTATTTTTATTTAATGTAACAATCCTCATTATGGGGTGTTTAAAATTCCCTCATTAGCAGGCTTCCATAAAACCACAATCAAGGTTATTAACACAATTAATAATTCAGACTCCTTTGCTTTCAAGTGCAAACGTTCAGACACAATCTATGTAGGGCTAACAACGTACTGAAATCCCCCCCGCATAAATGGCAATAAAATGTGACATTTTCTTGGAATTTCCTCCCATTATTTTCCTTCTCTCCTCCCCCCATCCCAATCACTAGAGTGTTATCCAGACTTCTTCACAGAAGAAACTAACCGACGGAGGCCATGATGACGTCTACAGGCACCTCGTCTTTACTTCGTGCTGTGACCTGCATTGTCACACTGTCCATCAGGGCCAGTCGTGCCCGCACCAGCAGGTCGTGACCCCCACGGAACACACCTGAAGGGGAACAAAAACCAAGACCACAAAAAAATTGCAGAGAGTTGTAATGTGGCCCAGTCCATCACACAGACCAGACTTGCCAGCAATGACTCCATCTACACTTCACGCTGCCTTGGAAAAGCAGGCAACATAATAAAAGACTTGACCCATTCCTCTTCCCCGCTCCCATCCAGCAGAAGGTACAGAAGTTTGAAAGCATGTCCCACCCGATACAGGAACAGCTTTTTTGCCTCTTATCAGGCTTCTGAACGGTCTTTCTATAAGTTTGGGTACTGCCCAATTCACCTCTACCCCATTGCAGGCATTGAACTTTGTCTAAGGAACCGATGTGCTACAATGCTGAGAACGATATTCTGTATCCTCACCTTTGCTCTATCGCACTTGAGTTTGACTTGATTGTATTTATTTATTGTGTTATCTAATTGTGCTTTTCACTGGGGTGACAATAATAAACCTAAACTTAAAATAATCATGGATGGATCAGGCAAAGTCATTAATTTAATGCGAGGCTACAGGATGCACGGCACAGAAATAGACTTGTGTCGGACAGCTGCCTCCCCACATCCTGCGTCACCTCACCCCATCAACACCACCTCCTTTCGTGTTTATCCATATTCCTAAATACATCTCTGCTTTCCTTAATCGCTCCTGTGGAAAAGGTTACCCATTCTCATCGTTAGATGGAGAATGAAGCTTCTCCACAATTCCCAGTTGAGTCCATCACTGACTGTCTTACATTTATGATCCTCAGTTAGTGCCTCCTTCTAGAAGAAACATCTGCCTCCAGGTAGGGGAGTATTTTGACGCATGTAAATGTGAGGGACTTCTTTGGCTCTCTGGTTAATGCAGAAGCCACCCGATGAATTAACATCAAAGGGTACATCTAGCCTGCTCCTATTGCAGCAAACAGGAGTTGACCTGGAAATGAACTGATGTTGGTCACTGCTCTATTGGCAGAGGATGTTCCCTTCATTGTAATTGGAAGCTACAAGGGGACAGTACAACCTGAACCAAAGTATAATTACCATGTTAATTATATTACAACATTAAGGGCATTTTATAAATGCAAGTCACTCATTTGTAATCACTCATTAACACAACACGCCATCTAGTAAGCATGGGGAAGAGAGAGCAGAGAATCTTTCATGGTTTAACCATATCCTGCACCTTTCCCCAACCCCATCAAGAAACGCTTCTCCACAACATTACTGGAAGTCACAGGTGGCTCCAGTACCCGCCTTGAATCTGTGTCAGGAAGAGTGGTCAGCCATCTTACCTGCTAGGTAGAGTGTGTGTGAATTCTTGTTCTCCGGCACCTTATCAGATCTCTCACACGGCTGCATGCCCAGGAAATTAACAATGTTATTCACAGCCTCTGTAAATACATGGAGCACATGGCTTATAACATGTACCATATGCTACATCAAGACAGATGAGCCTAGCCACACACCTGTCCATAATCCAATTCAAATAACCAATGCTTTCACACAAACACAGTGTTCACAGACTAATCATTCATTGCCTGAAATCAAAGATTACAAGCAAGCAATAAACAAAAAAACATTCGTCCTTTCTGTATGACCAGCGCTGTGCGTACTTAAAGGTTTTTGTACCAGGCAGGAGCAAGTGCAAATCGGATGGCACGCCCCCCCCCTGCGCACACACACACTTGGCCTACTCACCAGCACCCTAATCAAACTGTACCAATACACAGCACAACGTTTCTGCCAAATGAAGCAATCCTCTATCGTGAATAAGGGCATCGAAATGATGTGTTGTATAAATATCACATTCAGAAGGTGACCATTGCAGTTCACCTCCTCAGCTCAGCTCAGCTCCTGCTGAATCTCACACTGTTTAGCTAAATATCATGTATGACAAAACTGGGAGAGTCAGGAGGCAGGTTTCACAGCCAGACCACATCCTAGGGAAATCTCAAATACCAGAGGGAATAGTTATAAGGTCGGGGCGGGGGGGGGGCTTTTAGAGATGCATGGAGCAAGTTTTTTTTGACACAGCATGGTGGGTGCCTGGAATGTGTTACCAAGGTGGTATTGGAAGTAGATACGATAGTGTCGTTCAAGAGGCTTTTAAATAAACAGCCAAATGTGCAGGGAATGTAAGAATGTGTTTCATATGCAGGCAGAAAGGATCCGTTCATCTTGGCATCATGTTCGGCATGGACACCTGTTCATGGCTTGTAGAGCCTGTTCCACTGCTGTACAGTTATTTTCAGCAGGAGGCGGTTCACAGGGAATGAAAACACTGACAAAGCTGTACCAGATTGATATCTGGCATGCTGGGTGACACAGTCTCTGTACAATCAGCATCAACTCCGCATGCAAAGCTGAGATCAATGCTATTCGTACCATCTGCAGATCAATACCAATTAAATGTTAGCTACTGATCAGTACTAACCATCGAGTGTTTTCATGCTTGACAGGGCGAAAGTCTCTTCTTTCTCAAAGGTGTCTCCCACCTCCTCCCACGCAGCACTGAAGTTCGGCTTCAGCACTTTCTGGATGTGGTCGGCCACAGTGATCTCAACATCTTCCAGCTGGAAAAACAAACCTAACCAGTTGGCAAATGACTACATTCTGGACACTCGCAGCCAATGCGATTATTAGTCATGCTCAAAGTTCAAAAGGTAGACACGATAAGGAGGAATTAGGAAACGGCACATATCCTTACCTGCTAAAGATAACAATTTACACTCGCAAGGATATATGGCCTTCGGCCTAACTCATCCAAGTTGAGCAAGGTGATCCATCTAAGCTAGTCCCATTTGCATGTATTTGGCCTATTTCCCTCTAAATGTTTCCTGTCAAAGTATACTTAAAATTTTGTAAAACAGAATGTCTCTCACAGTTAGTGCTTTATGCACAAGGACCACTAACCTCAGACTATACATAATACTGGAAGCGACAGTAGCTGTGGACATGCAGTGTAACCTTCACTTCCACACCATCTCGGGGGTGTTGAATGCACAATGGCTTGAGGTCTGGGCTAATTGCTCTCAGATAACGTGAACAAACTTACCATAAATTACATTATATAAAAATCTTCCACGTAATTTATGCATCCATATTTAAACAATTAAAGAACCGTATTTGAAACGGTGGTAGAGTAGTTTAAAAACCGATGACCTTGTGAAGGTTTACATGCTAGGAAACCTGATGAAGGGGCCATCTGATAGCCCATCACCATTCTGGTGTCTACACTAATCCCACAAGGTGTTTATTCAAATCCCTTTAGTGGGTTTTGGTGCAGTTTACACAATAATGTGTGAAAGAAATTATGATCTCTGGGTAATGACTTAAGACCTATAGTTGCGACTGAAACAGAGTAGCAAAACTGCCAACTACATTACACTGTGATCAAACTCTTCCTGGGAGCACAGAATTACTTTATCAACTGGTATCCCAAATATAAAAGCTCAAGAAACTGCAGATGCTGGAATTTTGATCAATACACAGAGGAATTCAGCAGGTCAAGTAGCATCTGTGGAACGTCTTGGGTCAAAGTGTAATCTGTCCATTCCCTTCCCAGACCTGCTGAAATCCTCCAGCACTTTATGCTTTGCAGTTAATATCCAAAATATGCCTGGTAAAACCATGTCTCAGGTATGATTTCCATATAGAATATCTCTTTAGGATTTGTGTGGATATAGGATACCTCTTTAGGGTTTTGTGGAGACAGTTAGGCCTCAACAATCTGTCTTCCCAGTGTCCCCACTGAAGATTGAATAGTATAGTCATGAATTCTGGCTGAAGATAAACACAAAAAGCTGGAGTAACTCAGCGGGACAAACAGCATCTCTGGAGACAAGGAATGGGCGACATATTGGGTCGAGACGCTTCTTCAGTATTCTGTCTGACTGGGTCACATTAGACAGACAGTAGGGCGGCAGAGTTGCAGCTTTACAGCATGGGAGACCCAGGTTCGATCCTGACTACAGGTGCTGTCTGTATGGAGTTTGTAAGTTCTCCCTCTGACCACATGGGTTGTCTCCAGGTGCTCTGGTTTCCCCCCACACTCCAAAGACATACAGGTTTGTAGGTTAATTGACTTCTATAAATTGAAAATTGTCCCTAGTGTGTAGGAATAGTGCTGGTGCATAGGGCAGGCATGAGACAGGAAAAAAACTGAAAAAAGAGGAAGAGAGATGGGGGTCCAGAGGGTTTTGCGGATTTTTTTTGATAATTGAAAAATGGTACCTTGAAATTTTGTCTGTTTTGCCTTAATTTCTCGCAGGGTCTTCCCCACTCACAGGGAGCCCGTCACTGCTCACACTCACAGGGCGCCTGTCACTGCTCACACATTCACAGCCAGCCCCCCCCCCCCAATCTTTGTTCACACGCACAGGGATCCCCTCATTGCTCACACTCACAGGAAACCCCTCACCTTTGCTCACTCACAGGGAACCCCTCACTGCTCACACTCACAGGGAACCCCTCACTGCTCACACTCACAGGGACGTCCCCTCACCTTTACTCACACTCAGAGAATCTCCCATCTGCTCACCAGGGTTCAAACACACTTCCTCTGCTTTAAAACACTTATTGATACCGACAAGGCCCCGGCCCTGCGGCCGCTCCCTGGCCTTTCCCAGCCCAGTGCCCACTCTCATGCTACCCACCCCGGCGCCTCGTTCCACCAGGCTAACCTGTCTCGCCCCCGGAGGTCTCCCTCCTCCAATTACCACTGAATCATGTCCCCCCCCACCCCACCCCCCACTGCCTGCTGATCAACGTCCATCTCATCCAATCAGCGCCCTCGATCATCAGTCTTGCGGAAAGCCATTTATAGATATTTAGACATATTTTCCTTTTTTAACGAATTTCCAAATCCGCGGAGAAATCGCATGCCTGATAGGGTGATCGTTGGTCAGCGTGGACTTCGTGGGCCAAAGGGCCTGTTTCCACGCTGTATCTCTAAAATCTAAAGTAACCGGTCGGATATTCTTGGCAACTTGCACCGTGAGGTAATGTCTTCCAATGAAACATTTAATAAAGACCATCTCCGCTCTCAGGTGGAAAAACCTATGACCCTTATTTTGACAAGGGGCAGGAGAATTCTCACTCCATGTCTTGGAAATTATTAAGCGATTCATGCAATTCAATTTTCAATAGGCACGTGTGTTGTAGATAAAATTATTGCAAACTAGTCTGGGATATCACACAGGTAAATAAAGATGTTTCTATTACATTAAGCCCGGTCACAACCAGTGGAGACTCAGTCCAACTTACCACATACTCATCTTCGTACCCTTCCTCTTCAGTCTCTCCGGTGTTTGGATCGCAGTCTTTAACGGTGAACTTTAAGGTACAGCTGAATGTACATGCCACTGAAGAGGGAGAAATGAAGGGTAAGTACAAACAGGAAGGGAAAACAATTCCAATACCCAGAGGAAAGTTGGCATTGTCATTGCAGGTCTGTGGTGTGCAAGCTGAACCTATCAGGAGGGGGGGGGGTAATTGGCAATATTGCTCATGACTCTGGAGATAATGGGCCTTTCTCCCATACCATGGAGGTTTGAGATCAGAAGAGATAAGGATTAAAAGCAGATAAATATAACCACTCCGCAGCCTATTCAATCGGCAGGTCAGAGTGAAAAGAGCTGAAAGGTTTTTGCTGTGCTCATGATCCAGAGGCAATACATCCATCCAGAACCACGCCCATTCCACCTGGCAGTTCTCTGCAGTTTTTGAATAGGCCCGAGTCTTTACACTGAGGTAAGGGGGACTAATATCACTCAGGTCACATTTCAAATTCTCAGCAAGTGAGCAGAAGTGGGAGAATGTAGTAAATAATAGATGGGGCCCTTCTGCAAGGTCATAATGGTTCCATAGTTTCAAAGCCCAGTCATTTCTCTCGTACTGAACAGCCTAAGAACCCAAGAACAGTTGCTCTGGGAATTTGCACTTCTATCACCTCCTGATAAATACTAACAGAAATTATCACATTATTTTGAACACAAGACTTCATTTGAACACAAGTAATCATTTTCACTCATTCCAAAATTCCCAAATTGAACTAACCCATTCACCCAAGTTGCCTCAGACATGGGTATATTCCAGGCACACTGGTTCACGACTACAAACGCAAGTAGTCAAGCTTTAATGTGTTGGAAGGAACTGCAGATGCTGGTTTAAACTGAAGATAGACACAAAAAACTGGAGTAACTCAGTGGGACAGGCAGGCAAGCTTTAAAAGGGGTTTCATACAAAAAAATGCTTTATTTACCAAGAAATTGGCACACCAACAAATACATTAAATTGTATTGGTTATTGTTTCTAAATGTTTTTAATACATTTCCTCAGATAAAGGATCAGATCCAATTAAAAGTGCAATTTTTTTATGAGCAGCCCATTTTCAACTGTTTTAAAAATAGCCTGTTCTCTGTTCGTCAATTCTTCAAGATATGCTTTGTAATGGGAAATATTGTGCCATTGTACGCCTACAGCTGATTGCTCTGGTTCATGAAAGACTTTCACATATTTATATGTTGCCAAAGATTTTTTTTGAAAAATCTCAAACCACAACTGAACTGGCTGAATTTTGAATTGAGTGGGTGTTTTGGTGCCAAATGCAGAAACCAGTCCAAAAAGATGAACCAGTCCCAGTGAAACCAAGACCTAGCATGTAGCTGCAAAACATTGCTCACCTGCCGTTGGATCGTCTTCAGGCGGCGCCACCAGTGTGTAACAGATGCCCGCCTGATTATAAGATAGGCTCGCTGCTGGAATGCAGCACACCACTTCATAACCTTCTGTGGGCTCCATCTGCACCGTGACATTCTCCAGGATCTGATCATTCAGCGTATTTGTACAATCAAACTGCAGAAATCAGACAGAAACATAATTTTAAAAATACAACTGTGTAAGATTGTCACCTCAGGGCACAGTTGTAGGCACAGTGGAGCAGAATCACAGTCCACACTCCCTTCAACCACAACCGTCAGCCATTCTGCATCCAAGGGATCTTGACTGTGCTCTTCATTTTAAATTCTTATTTCTCTCTAGCAAAGGCAGTTAAAGCAAAACGTGTTAATCCAGATTCTCCACAGTGAAAGGTGTCTCATACAGTGCAAAAAATATTGCACCTGGGAAAGAAGCACATTGAAATTCAGACTGACGAAAGGTCTCGACCCAAAACATCACCCATTCCTTCTCTCCAGAGATGCTGCCTGACTCGCTGAGTTACTCTAGCACTTTGTGTCTACCTTCGATTTAAACCAGCATCTGCAGTTCTTTCCAACACCTTAAACAGACTACCGCTTGTTTTTAAACAGAGACGCAGTGGCACAGCGGTAGTTTTGCTGCCTTACAGCACCAGAGACCCAGGTTCAATCCTGATTACGGGTGATGTCCGTACAGTTTGTACGTCCTTCCTATTACCGGTTGGGTTTTCATCCCATACTCCAAAGACCCCCAGGTTTGTTGGTTAATTGCATTCTGTAAAGCGTAACTTGTCCCTAGTGTGGAGGATAGTGCTATTGTATGGGGATCGAGGGTCGGCACGGACTCGGTGGGCCAAAGGGCCTATTTCCATGCGGTGTCTCTAAACTAAGTCATCTTCCTAGATTATTCCACTGGAGGAAGCATCCTTTCCCTCACACCATGGCAAGACCCTACAGCATCTTGCAGCTCAGAATGGAAGTCAGGACCTCGCCTTATCGCTAATACCAGTTGCGGTCTTGTAATTGTTAAGTGTGGGTCATCCATGGATCAGTGGCTGGCAAACTCATTATTGAAGAAAGAAGAATGCAGTTCACACCCTGCATCATCATCCAAGCTGCCAAAACTCTGAGGTGTTCTTTTATGATTGATTTGTTAAACTGGGTCCCTGCCTGCAATCTTCGAGTAACAATGTTACAAAATTTTGAGACTTAAAAAATCAAGTCTGCAATTTATCCCATCAGATAAAACATAAAAAGACGTATAATTTGACATCTAATTCACTTTGTTATCTTCAGTATTAAAATTGTTATGGCCATTTTCATACTCAGAAATTAGCATCTTGTTCCCTATTGCTTTTCCATTGACTTAACACAAAAGCTGTGATCGAGGACAGTCAAAAGCCCATAACTTTCTTAAAAATTAAGAGAACTGAATGAAATTATTATTATAGATTGAAGCATTCTGAAACAAATATGAAACAATCTTACTTGGATGACCTGAAATTAAAGCATATAATTAGTTAGTTACCTAATTGTAGCTAATTACAAAATTCAATTACTAGATCTAAACATCTATCCATTTCTTAAGAAAAGGTTAACATTTAAAAAAAAACCTAAGTGTCCAAATAACATTCACACAATAATTCACAATATAACATGATTTTTAAATCTCATTGTCATGAATTTATAGGCCAAATTGAAGGAATTTAGTGTTTAATTCCCGTAAATTAATGGCCATTTAAATCAGCTTGCGAGCGGGATTTTGTGGAACGCGATGGATTGGAATGTTGCGGTTTGCGGTGAATTTAACCCCCATATCGGCAGGAAAAATACTGCCGGTTGGTATGGGGAATAAATCACCTTTTCGCAACATGATATTTTAATTAAAAGCTTCCTAAGAAGCACGTTTTTATGTAAAAACAAACTGTGTATCTTCTTTTGTCCCCTACGTAAGATCCGTCCCGTTGTCGGCATTAAAAGATGATTATAATTCACTCATGCTTTTAATTTTTCCAGCGCTAATTTTAATAAACTCAATAAAACGGCAGTCAAAGCGATTTTTCTTCAGCAACTAAAAAGCCTGTTCAAAATTGATTTGAAATGTCTGAATAAAAATCGCATTTTAAACCTGCCCCCCTCTCAAAGGCGCCAAAGTTGCAGTGGCAGAACCGTTCAAGGTAAGTTTTGTAACATACCTACTTCGAGGGGCATAAAATAATCTGATGCCATTATTTCAAAGATTAATTATTTTTCTCGACAAAATGTCTGTGGTTTCAGGCTGTATACAAATAGGCTGTTTCATTTCCTCCATCACAGGTCAATGGTTCAATGGCTTCTTTATTACCATATGTGCCAAGGTACTGTGAAACACTCTTTTTTTGCATAGAGCTCAGAAAGACTTTCACCATACATAAGCACAATCCTCTGGTTAGCACAGAATAGCCCAGTGAGTCTATGTGCAAGAGACATCACTTTACAGTCCCAGCTGTACAAAAGCCCGTTGCAGCCGTCACTTCCATTCCAGTCGTCTCATGAATCCCCCCATCAAAGGTTTCCAAGTGTTTTTGGACATCTGAAATTCTGGCAGGTGTGACAGAAATGCAAGCGTTTCTGGTTTACCTTTATAGCCCTGTCATTCCTGAATAGAGTATTGCTGAGACTTTACAACAGGGACTAAACAGGAAAAGTCCTTCCCAACTGAAACAGATTCCGGAAATCTGGAGGTGATAGAAAACGCTGCATGAATAAAATGCAAGCCTTCCTTCTATAGTGGTTTCAACTCAGACCAGAAAGTTAATGGCAATGCTGAGCTGGCTGTTTGAATATATAAATAGTTTTATATGCACCGATCTCATAAATGCAAGCACAAGCGGAAACTGCAGTCACACAGGTTAATCGCATAGTCCACCCAGAACCCGTGCTGGACTCACCTGGAACACAAGGTGATTGGCAAAGGTGTGCTTGGTACAGCGGACAACGTACTCCGTCTCCGACTCTGTGAGGGGCACAGGGTTGGACGAGGACTTGAAAAGTGTGCCCAGGTCTTTGAACTCTTGGACAGCAGAGAGTTGCTCTGAAATGGAACGAGATTTTCACTGTCACTGAAAGGGATCCTGTAGTGATTCTGAAACAACTGTTGTAATTTAGCAATGCAGACTGCAATTACTATTGGGAGAAGTTGCCCCTACCTTGGAAAATGTCCTGTCTGCTTGATGCCACCTTCTCTGGCATCTTCGCTGAAGCTGTCGGAGAGATCTCTGGTATGATGGAATGAAACATGGAAAAACACCAGGTGAGTTCAACGGAACAAAAGAGCAGTGCTAAGATGCTCAGTGAGAACGGTGGGGAAAGAGACTGAGGAGAGCTGAGAGGGGAGTCACCTTTTCACATCTACGGGCTTTAATTCCAAAGCATGTTATCCCGGCCTCTGGAGGGTTTGCAAAGGTGATTCATGCCTTCTCACAGACTAGAACCCGCACTATCAACTTTATCTACACTTCATGCTGCCTCGAGAAAGCAGCCTACATAACCAAAGACCTCTCCCACCCTGTTCATTCCTCCTTCTCCCCACTCCCATCAGGCAAAATATACAGAAACTTGAAAGAGCGCACCACCAGACTCAGGGACCACTGTTATCAGACTTCTAAACAATTCTTCCATTAGAAAGAGTGTAGTCCCGATTCTCCAACCTACCTCATTGCAGACACTGGACTTTGTCCCTGGAACTGTGTGTGCTGCAATGCTGATAAATATATCCTGCACTCTCTATCCTCCCCTTTACTTTAGCTATTGTTCTTGAGTTTGACCTGATTGTACTTGCTTATCATATTATTTGATACAAACTTTGGTATAATTGGCCTTCATCGGTCAGGCCATTGAGTATAGAATTTAGAACAATAAGTTACAATTGTACAAGACGTTGGTGAGGGCACACTTGGGGTCTGTATTCAGTCTTGGTCACGCTACTATAGGGAGGATGTTGTTAAGCTGGAAAGAGTGCAGAGAGTATTTACAAAGATGTTGCCAGGACTTGAGGGGTTGAGCTATAGGGTTAGGTTGGGCAGATTGGGACTTTATAACCTCATTCCTCATATGCTCCAAGGAATAGAGGTATATCATATCATGAAGGAAATAGATAGGGTTAATGTGCAGAGTCTTTTATCCAGGGTAGGAGAATAAAAAAAAGAGGATACATGTTTAATGGTGAGAGGGATTTGATTTAATTCAAACATGAGAAGCAATTTGTTCCCTCAGAGGGTGGTGGGTATAAGGAATGAACTGTCAGATAAGGGAGTTGAGGCAGATACTATAACATCATTTAAAGGATAATAGGACAGGTAGATAGATAGGAAAAAGTTTAGAGGGATATGGGCCAAATGGGACTATCATAGATGGGCCATTTGGTCAGCATGGACAAGTTGGGCCGAAGGACCTGTTCCATGCTGTGTGACGTATAGTATGCAAAACAAAGCTTTTCACTGTACCTTGAAATAATTGACAATAATCAACTTAAATCTGCACTGAACATGGGTTTTTAGGTTGCTAGCAAAGCTATTTATTTGATTAGTTTGAGGATGTACGGAGTGTGGAATGGGAGGGGAATGAGGATCAGAGAACAGAAGGACCTGATTAAAAGGCTTTTCCAATCAGTACGTGACCTACATCTGTCCTTTCCCTGCTGTGGCTTCAGGGTAGAGAATAATTAAAATGAGAGAGATGAAAAGCCTTTTCAATGAAATGGAGCATTAACAATGCCATTTATTAATTCCGGGAGAAACAGGTGTTTTGAGGGAAGACTTTAATCGTCAATTATCAAAACGGAATTTATAAAGGCAGATAAAAATAAGGCAAACCATCCAATGTAACAGCTGACTCATCTAGGAAATAAATATACACACCCTCACCGTCCCTTCGTATTTATTCACTGATCAAAATGCACCTTGGATGATTCCAAAAGGTTGAGGAGCAAGGATCACTCCATCGGGATCTAGGAATGTGTGAGACGCACACAATGGAGGCAGTTAAAAGGGAACCAATGGGCAAATGCAGTGTGTACCCACCTGACTTCTGCTCATTGAGGGGAGCTGTGGATAACGGAACCGATTTCAAGTCGAAGGGTTTCTCGGACGGCTCCAGGGTGTAATGGTGCAGAGCTCGTTCCAGGCCAGGAATGGACACCTGCAGGCCTGGGCATGAAGAGATTACATCACCTATCGTTTGCAAATGGTCCAAGTACAGTAACAGCCCAATAATACAGCTCTCTCCTGACTTGCGATATTCGACTGGCAGATTTCCCAGACTACTGATGTTATTCCTGTTAACACCGTATCACAATTACAATTCATTCGTTTAAGATATCACACAGTATTACGATTAATTTTCCAGTGAGCCAGGTAAGTTTCAGGGCAGCGGGGGGCAAGTTTTGCATGCCCCCCCCCCCCATTAATTTCTTGGAGCTGGGGGCACCCACGAGTTTCCTGGGAGTGAGGGACGTGGGGCGGGTGCACCAGTGAGTTTCACGGGTGTGTGTGGGGGGGGGGAGAGAAAGGAGAACACTGTTCACATCAGAGATCAGATGAAATTTCTTCACAAAGAATAACCCGTGGAATGTTCCACATGGAAGACAACAGAGGCCATGTCATTATATACATTCAATGAGGCCTCTGAAATGCTGCAGGGTACAAGGGAATAGGGAGAACAGGGTATTGAAATGGAATACAGGACTGTATCGATGGACTAAGAGGCCTCCTCCTGCTCCTGAACAAATTTGATGTTTCTTGCACGACCAAGACCAAGCATCATGTGAAAGCAATTCAATCAAGATGGGAAAAATTGAAGACAAGACCCCGTTTTCCTGGGAAGCCGTGTGTTTTGAAGCCCCCCAAGGATCAGTTAGAAAGTGATTGGTGAATTTGGGAAAATAAACAGCATACTTTTCTTACCATTGAGGATGTAGGCCGAGTTCAGAGCTTTCTGTTTCTGCTCCAGCACATTCAGGTAGAAGGTAGCCCTGTCTCGCACCTCATTGTCATCGTCCATCATACACCTGTGCAGATTGCAGAGAACCCCATCAGCACATATTTATTGTAGTTGAGAGAAGCAGCACAGAAACAGGCCCTTCGGCCCACTGAGTCCACGCCAACCATAGATCACCCATTTACACTGGTTGGGTGTCATCCCACTTTCTCATCCACCCACAATACACCGGGGGCAATTCACAGAGTCCAATTAACTAAAAACCCACCTTTGGGATGTGGAAGGAAACACAATGGGTCACAGGGAGAACGTGCAAACTCCACACAGCACCCGAGGTCAGGATCGAACCCGGTTGCTGGCGCTGTGAGACAACAGCTCTCTCAGCTGTGTCATCCGTCAGCAGCAGAGAGGTATGCATGCAGAGTTGATAGGATTGACAGGGCTGGGTGCTGGGGCGAGAGGGGATGAAATTTGTTTTCCCTTTGCAAACATTGCTTTATGATCTGGGCAGGCAGTCGACACAGATTCAATAACTTAAACAAAAAAAGAACAACTTGAAGGATAGGGGGAAAAAAAGCAGGAGAATCAGACCATACAGATAACCCCTTCAGTGGGCCAGTACTGATACGATGGATTGAATGGTCTGTTGAGCAGACTGCATTAAGCAGACAACAGCCTCCCCAAATGCCCGAGGAACAAGACAGTAGATTGAGAGTCCCATGTAATTAAAATAAATATGCACCATACGTAAACTTTACTTAGAAAAATTAGATTCACTACCGTTTAGCAACATATCTTGTTTAGTTTAATTTATTGCCATGTGTACCGAGGTACAGTGAAAAGCTTTTTATTGCATGTTAACCGTCAATGGAAAGACTATATAAGAGTACAAATGAGCCGTCAACTGTGTACAGATACAGGATAAAAGGAATAATATTTAGTGCAAAGTCCAGTAAAGTCCGATTAAAGATAGACCTTTCCTAAATATTACAACAAAACAATGCAGCACATGAAAACCATTCAAACAAACATAGAGACTGAAGACAGAACCTAGTGTCCTGGGTTGATGCCGATCTATCAGAAAGGGATTGTAAAGCAGTTTTAAACCTGGTGAATATGGACACTGAGACAAGTGGGGAGATATTACAACAGGACATCTAACTAAAAGTTCTTATCCAAAGGTTTACCATCTGAACAAAGGGATAGGAAAGGCTTTAAGCATGGGGGAATCCTTTCATCAAAGATCTTGACTAAAATAACTGCGTATTTAGCTGAACAGGAGACCCATCTCCTTGCTGATGTCGCCTGCAGAGAAGCTAGAAGCTGATCTTGAACCCACACCAGCAACTCTCCAGGATTAGGATAGTCTCCAGGAACTGATTCCACAAGACACTGCTGTGGAAAACCCAGGAACAATGGGGAAGCAAATAAAAATGTTGTGCATTCTGCTTTTTAAAATAAAGATTCTCTGAGGTGTTAATTGGCAATAAAAATATACTAGAAAACGAAACAAAAACTGTCATTAAGTAATCTTTTTGATTAATGGCCTTTTAAACTTTAAACTTACTGATTGATTGGGGAAGCTGGCGGATCAAAGGATGTGTGTGTTAAGAGACCAGTGAAAGGAGCAGTGCAGGAGTGGGGCAGTCACTAATGGGGCACATCCAACCAGGATGTACAGTGAATACTACTACCAGCCTTATCAGCCCAGGGCTTGTAATGTCAAAGCAGCCCAGGGCTTGTAATGTCCAAGGCCATGTTTCATGACTGCTCTGCAGCTCAGTACAAAACCTGTCTCTCTTTACCTCTGCTTAGGGATTTCCTAGTATCCACAGTGACACCACCAAGCTGCCTTGGCAGTGGGGGTGGTGAAGGTTTATAAAATGGCTGCTCCCCCCTCCCCCCCTTCACTAGAGGATATGATTAATATGTATGATTTTGCAGGGAGAATTAAGCTATGTGGTTACAAGGTGTACAGAAGCAGCAGGTTACCACATTTAAATCCAACTTCAGAGGGTTGGCAGGAGTAGTGTGCAATCTCGACTGGAAATGGATGTTATTTCTTCAGGGTATATAATTCCTTGAGTTGATAAGGCTAAAAGGCCTTTGTAGGGATTTGGCGTGCAATGAAGGCTGCTATTAATAATAGTCACATATATATTTAGCATATTTAGGGTCCAAGTTTCAAGAGATTTCATGTTGTATTTCCATGCTTGAAGGATTAATGGCTGATCAAGCCGTGTCAAATTCTGAACAACCCGTTTTAACTTTAAACTTTTACTCTGCCTACATAAGAATCTGCATGTTTCCACACTGGCCCACTCAATTAGCTGCAGTAACCTCAGTTGAAACAAAAATCACTCCCAAGCTTTCACCCGGACTGAACTGACAATCAAGACGGTTAGAGGAGTTGAACCCGTTCCCTGGAGAAACTCACAATCCTTGTATCAGAATTCTTACTTCTCTAGTGGTTGGCACCATTAACCTTTCTATTATTCCACAGCTGTGATGGCTGTGGATCTCTTATGGATGACAGTACATGGTTTATAAGCTCTGCTGAATCAGCTAAAACACTGCCTGATTGGATTCCCATTTACTGAACATCACAAGATGGTCATTCAGTCCTTCATACTTGTGCCACTGCATTGATAAAACTCTCAATTAGTCCCACTCCCTTGCTTTTCCCTACATTTCTTTCCCCAATTATTTACCCAATTCTCTTTTGAAACGTATCACTGAATCTACATCTACCATTCTTTCAAGTAGCATGTTCCAGATCAATACAACTGACTACATTAAAAGTTAATTTCCAGGCCACCTCTGGCTCTTTTGCCAATTATCTTAAATCTGTGTCCCGTGTTACTGAGTCTTCTGCCTTGTCAATTGTATCCCCTTATAATAAAAACTCTCCATGATTTTGAACACCATGATCAAACCACCTTTTAACCCAATTAACTCTCAGTATGAAGAAGGGACCCGACCCGAAACATCGCTTATCCATGTTCCCCAAGGATGCTGCCTAAACCATTGAATTACTCCAGCATTACACAACTCTCATCCTTCCCAGTTCCAAGTTCCAGTCTCATCGATAACTGAAAAATATCAACCTTTTCCTGCAACAAATCTCCCTCCTTGATCAAAACCCAACACATGGAAAGGAAAGGAGGTACAGGGAATGCAAATGCTGGTCGATCACCACAGAGGTACATATTCCCCATGTAATTAGCACTGTACCCCATCTCTTCATGTTAATATTAAACACCCTATTATCTAAGACAGGTACTACTTAAAAATTGCGATCAATTTCTTTTAAAATGTTGGCAAACCTCAAGTCTGGCCCTACAGGGTAAAAATTATGCCAGGCATTATTATGACATATTAGTTAACACAAAGAAAATTGTCACGAATACTGGTTTGACACAGACATTAAGGGTTTTTAAATGATTCCTGACACATAATTGAAACAATTCATTAAAATGGCACCGAGTGAAAATTCGCACCAAAGTATCATGTAGAATCCTTTAAACAGCACGCGGAATTTTAACCTCAACAGATTTGATATCAATCAGTAACTCAGACAACATCAAAGCTTCATTGCAAGAAAAAACGGACATCCCAAAGCACTTTACATCCAATGAATTACTTTGAAATGTAGTGAAATCTGGTACATTGGCAAATTCCCCACAGTATAAAAATATAATAATGAATTTCTAATCTAAAAAAAAATATTGAAGCCTACAGACTAAAATGATTGTCACACTTCACATAAAAGCATTATTTGCAAAGTCTATTCACAGCTTTTGAGGAAGTGTAGGGCAGTACTAGAGGTTCCGAGTATGCAGCTCATGTAGCTGCCTCGATGTTTTCCCCAGAGTTACATAACTCCCGGGCTGATGCGAGGTTGTTCCCTCCAATAAATTTGATGGAACTGTTCCACTGCTGTCGGCATGGCAACCAATAATCAGGAGACCAAATATGGCAGGTCTCAATGAACTCGAGTAAAGGCTGCTTGCATTTTAAACAGCAGCTTTTCTCTTCTCAGGGTATCCCAAAGTGCTCTGCAGCCAATTAAATACTCTGGAAGCTGGTCACTGATGTAACATAGAAAAGGCTGCAACTAAATTGAGTATAGGAAAGAGAAAGAGACATACGGCCAAACAATTAGAGTTATTTCCACAAAAGAATTGGTCGAGGGACAATAGCTCCCTTTTAAAAAATGATAAAATAAAAAGAGTTTGCCAAATCTATCTATCCATCAAAAAATATTCAGGCACCATTCTTTGAACCGAATCTGGTAATCGATCACGTCACTTCAGTGCACTGTTGTAGAAATGCTGCTCGTTTGGAGGTATTATTTTATAGACAGAATGCTAAGCCAAGGTTCACCTGTTTGTTTAGAGTATATCTTATGTACCTATTCGACAGTAACAAAATCTGATGGTCTTAGTCCTTAACTA
Source organism: Okamejei kenojei (assembly GCA_035221665.1). Taxonomy (NCBI): domain Eukaryota; kingdom Metazoa; phylum Chordata; class Chondrichthyes; order Rajiformes; family Rajidae; genus Okamejei; species Okamejei kenojei. Next base: position 23,399,007 of record CM069146.1, on the reverse strand, counting down.
CTTTAAAAAATTATTTTCTAAGTCTTTAGGGTGGCAGTGGCACAATAGCTGCCTCACAGCACCAGCGACGCTGATTTGATCCTGACCTCAGGTGTCGTCTGTGTAGAGTTTGTCGGTTCACCCTGTGACTGCGTGGGTTTTCTCCAGGTGCTCCAGTTTCCTCCTTATCACAAAGGTGTGCAGGCTTGTAGGTTAATTGGCCTCTGTAAGTTGCCTCTAGTATGTAAGATGCGAAAGTGACATATCATAGAACTAGTGTACGGCATGGACTCAGTGGGCCGAAGGGCCTGTTTCCACACTAAATCTCCAAACTAAACTCTTGTTTTGCCTCTGTAGCAACTGCTTTAAGTGGTCATGACACACCATCATCATCACGATACCAATAAGGGAGAATGGTGACGATTGTTTAAAATCATATTTTTGGGCCCTTAACCTACCCTGGTAAAATGTAGGTTATGGAACTATATTGTTGAGGGCGATGTTATTTGGATTAAATATTAAAAGTTAATCACTTGATTGTGAATCCTCTAAAGATTCATTGTTTCAAATGGCAGCATTCTGACAATACAGCACTCCCTCTGTACTGCACAAGTGCTCAAATTTTTACTTGTGTTTCAAAAAAACTTTTCAGAGAAAACCTTTCTTAACACAAAACAAATATGAATATATTCAGGAAGATAACACTGGCAACAATGATTTTATATAATCAGTCTAATGGTCCAACATTGATTCTTACTAACATCAGAGGCAGACATTCATAGTGATTCCGGTTGCCAAGTTGCTATTTGCCTTCTCCAAAAAAAAGAGTGCAACAAATACATTGGGAAAGATTTCAGGCAATGGGGTATTGCTCCAGATGGAACATTTTTCTGCCAATAGCTCCAGACCCATAATATTGATTTCACCCATTCACCAACTTACAGTATCATATCAATTACCATCAATCAATAAATTTGTTCCGATAATCTGCTCTCTCGCTTCATATCCCTCCACTTAGACTCTTAGGCACGGTGGTAGAGCTGCTGCATTACAGCGCCAGAGAGCCAGGTTCAATCTGACTACAGATGCTGTCTGTACTGAATTTGTACGCTCTCCCTGTGGCCGAGTGGGTTTTCTCTCGGTTTTAAGAGCGGCACAGCAATAGAGCCATCACCTCACACTGCCAGAGACCCGTGTTTAATCTCGACTACAGATCTGTCTGTGCGGAGTTCGTACAATCAGGATCGAGGCCGGGTCTCTAGTGCTGTAAGGCAGCAACTCTACTTCTACACCACTTTGCGCCCCCCCCCCCTTAGCGGGCAGCATGTTCCCGTTCTTATGACAAGCACAAAATCTAGGTTAATCCACCTGCGCAGTGCTGAAGTGCAGCTATATTTTTGAGGATGTTCTTTGGATGAAATATTCACAGTTAACGTTTGTTTAAGTAAATTCTAAAAAAACCCCAAAGTACCTTTCATGAAAAAGCTCATTCTCCAAGTATGCACATTTTATTTATTTCACACATTTCAATTCCTGCCCAGTGCAGTAGTTTGACAGCCCTGACTCCTTTTAAAACGAGGTAATTGTGTGAATAAAGTACTTTGCAGGCCGCGAAACACTTAGGACGTTCTTTGGTTGATGAATATTCCATAAAACTGCAGAGATCTACTCTTAGAAAAGCCCAACCCTCATCTCAGTCACATGCTTGCTACTGAAGATAGTGCATATAAGCAGGGCACTAGAGTGCTGATTGACTATTTTCCCTTCCCTACTGCTAAACTCTTCTCTCTCTGACTGAGATATTGTGAAGAACAATTTCCCATGGTTTTTCCTGCTCGTCCCCCCCCCCCCCCCCCTCATCACGCACCTCAAAATACACACCTCTCTATTTGCAACCAGCTGAGATCCACAGATTTTATTCTGAACAGTCAGCTACATTGCAAACATTTGAAGAACAGGAGAGCATTGAGGGAATATGCTAACCGAGTCACAGCTAAAGAGAAACACTTTCATCAGCTTAAATAACTGCAAAGCTGACGTTGTATTTCTGAACGCATTACAAATGTTCCACTGTGTCCTTAGGGAATAGCAAATTGCACAGGAAAGTTATATCTGCCCCCTACAGCCAAAGACTTGTTCAGAGGGGAAAGATTACACTGGGATAGGCCAATATGCTCAATATAGGCTAGAATGGGTCACTCAGTTTCACAAATTCCATCTGCTCCAAAGCGTTTTTTTAAAAAGAATACTGTAACATTAAAATGAGAGGATTACCTGAATATTGTGTCCAATCTCTACAGCACCAGTGCTACACTGAACAAGTAACATTATACTGGGAGAGTTATTTCCATTGTAAATCATACCTCTTCAGTAACACGCTCACACTGGGGAACATGTCATCATTCTGGGCTCCAAATTTCGCCAACGCACTCACAGCAGCTACAAGAATTTGGAAAGAAACAAAAGATTATGGTTTTTAATATTAACTGCTTGGACAAGGCGCCACGAATGGAATAGGAACAAGATTCTCTAGCTTCAGCTTCTTTTCAAAAACGGTCGGCACAGTGGTGCAGAGGTAGAGCTGCTGCCTCGCAGCGACAGAGACCCAGGTTCGATCCAGACTATGGGTGCTACTTGTATGGAGTTTGTGCCTTCTCCCTGTGACCGTGGGTGTTTTCTCCAGGATTCCTCCCACACTAGAAAGATGTACAGGTTTGTAGGTTAATGGTCTTCTGTAAATAATCCCGAGTGTGTAGGGTAGAACTAGTAGTGTACGGGGGTGATCGCTGGTCGGCGTGGGCTGAGTAGCCTGATTCCACACTGTATATCTAAACTAAAGCAATAACTCCTCCTGCTGTGGTTCTGCATTGTAAAAGGATCGAAGGCCAGGGTAGCTTGCTGCTCAGACCTCCCCTGCTAATTGCACATAGTATTTGTGAAATGCAACGTCGGTATGATGCAGTGCAGCGAGTCGTTAAGCTTGGTTTGACAGGCTTCCTGATCCAAATTAGTCAACTACGGAGTCAAGAACCAAAGCATCATGAACACGAGAACACCACCCCAGGGTCTCCCTTTCAAAATGTTAGTCAATTATGGTTTTGACCTGCACTGCCATTCCTTCACTGTAAGTCAACGGCCTGAAATTTCCTACACATCGTTATCATGAAAGCAATACTTCACACATCCTAGCATGAATTACTGTAGAGATGTGGAGACAAACCACTTGACACTCGTAGTTACGATGTGCCAGAGTTAGAGACCAAACTTGAAATCTGGTCTTAATAAACCACAAGGTGCAGAGTAAATTAATTTTGTTAATTAACAGCAGGCATAAAAGTATTTATACAGTTGAAATAAAGTCTGACATATCAAGTTAAAAACAGCTAAAGGCACAAAAGTAATTTCCTTCCCAGAGCACTTGGCCTCATTAATTTTCTCATTCTTTAAACACTAACCTGGCTTCTCAACTGCTAACCCCATTCTTGTTTCATTCCCCATCCTCTTTGCTCCTTAATATTCACCTGATCGAACACTCTGCAACAAAACACTGATGCACACAATAGCGATTGGAGTCAACACAAAGAGGGACTCACCTGCCCGCACCTCTTCATTCTCCAGAATAACCCGGTTATAGATGAACCGAATGTACTTAGAGGGATTGGGAGTCCTGGCCCCTTCTCTCCCGAGCAGGTGAAGGATGCGAGTGGCCAGGACGGTAAACTCGCAGTCCTCGATGAATTCACAGAGGTGAGCCAGGCCGGTCTCTTTGCTCTCTGGATTATCCTCGATAATACAGATGATGCATTCCACAATGGCACGCTTATACTCAAAGCCACCCTGGGAGAAATGGAGGAGAAAACAGGTCAGAATGTTTACAGAGTCTGGGATTCCCATTGCTCATGTGTCAAAAGGGCTTTGCGGACATTTCCACATCAAGTCAAATCCCCAATTGATTTACTTAATCGAGCTAAGCTGGGAGAAATTGCCCAGGGAGACGGATTTAGATTTTGTAAGACTACTCCAGGAGTACTAAACTGTTTTGTGTACACAATACAAAATAAACTGGAATGCTGTTCCATTGATGGCACAGGATAATTTTGCTTATCTGGATTTCAAGCTCTATGTTGTGCTATATACTTAAAAGACACCCAATGATGAGGGACAATGGGATATTACAATCAAATAATTATATAAAAAATGGAATTTGGCCCATCATGCCAGTGTTACCTCTTCGAATGAAGAGCGATCCTAATCCCATTTATAAATTCTTACTTTACAAATATTTAGCCTCACCATGAGGAACATTCAATTCCTCAGTCACTAATTTAAATTATCTAAAATTCCTTCTAAAATAGTGGAGAAAATGTTCACATATTACGAACAAAGCACTGTTAGATAGGGCAACTTTCACCCTAAAGGTCTTATTAACTTGTTACAACTGTTTCTCCCTTGAGTTCTTTGAGAACCAGCCTGAACAGCAATGCATCAGCAGACTTAAGCCAACACTGTTTTACTCAAGGCACAGGATGCAAGATCCAACGAATATGCCTTCCAGTTTCCACTCTCGGCAAAGCCTCCCACACAGCCTTGCGACAGATAAGCTAAGATCAGGAAATCCCCGGAACATGTCATAGATATGCCCGGAACCACATCTTACATATATAGCAGCCGTGCATTCTTCTGCATTACATTCACGATAAATTGAATGCTGATGAAAGATGTCTCCCTAGAAAGCTATAACACACATCTATAAAACTATGCTCCAAGCGCAACTGGAGTATATTCTGCCCAGTTCTATATCATGCAAGTTGCAAGGACCCCCAACGCCTCAAAAGGTGACGTAAAAAAATTACTGAAATGTCCCCAGGCACAATTCTCTTTGGTTGCACAGTCAGACGAGCATTAGATTGAACCCCAAGCAGAATGAGTGAAGGTTGCAAGATTACGTATTCAAGATGAAGTTTGTAAGATAAACAGTTTCTATTGGTACGTCGAAACGGCACACGTTGAAGGTGATTGGAAGAAGAACGGCATAGGGCGGCATAGTGGTAGAGTTGATGCCTTACAGCGAGAGACCCGGGTTCGATCCTGACGACGGGTGCTGTCCGTATGGAGTTTGTACGTTTTGCCTGTGATCTACGTGGGTTTTCACCAGGTATTCCGGTTTTCCACATTCCAAAGACTTGCAGGTTTGCAGATTAATTGCTTCAATTACATCATCTTTGAACTTGTTGTAGACTTTTTTCTGATTCAATTTTTCTATTTTCTGTTTTTAGTTTTAGTGATACAGCATGGAAACTGGACACTCAGCCTGCCAAGTCCATGCCGCCCATCAATCACCCTTACACACTGGTTCTTTGTTATCCCACTTTTGCATGCACTGGGGCAATTTAAAGGGCCCAATTAACCTGTAAACCCACACGTCTTTCAATGTGGTAGGAAACCGGAGCACCCAGAGGAAATTCACGCGGTCTGTCCGTCTGACATTGATCCAGACATTTTCTGTGTTCTCTGAACCCCTCCACCTTTGTGAAACTTAAAAATGTATTTGCGTGGGAAGAAACCGAAGATAGACACAAAAAGCTGGAGTAACTCAGCGGCTCAGACAGCATCTCTGGAAAAAAGGAATAGGTGACGTTTCAGGTCGAGACCCTTCTTCAGACCTTCGAGATATTTCTTTGGAAAAATGTATACATTCACTTTTCCAGTTCTGATGAAGGGTCAATCATCTCAAATCTCAACCCTGATTCCCTCTCCATGGATGCTGCCTGACCTACTGAAGTGAGAACTGTACACAGTGTCAGTTTGCTCACAGCTTGAGTAGGGCGTGCATTTCTGATCACCATTTGTGAGGAAATATGAAACTGCAGCAAAAAGGTGCACAGGAGGAGATTGTAGCTTCAAGAAAAGATTCGGTAAGCTAAAGCTGTCTTCTTTGGAAGAGAAGAAGCTGAGAGGTTACAATTAAAATCTATACAATGGAGGGGCCTAAATAAATAAAAAGGACCTAACTCTTTTAGAAGGGGGTACAAAATCTGTGGGCATAGATCTAAAATAATTGGTGGAAGAACTGAAATGGGATGAAAAAGTATTTTTCTTCCAGAGCTTGATAGGGTCTAGGAAGGTGATGCAGGGAAAAACCCTGATCATATTTAAACAATACCTGCATGACTACTTGAAAACCTATGACTAATAGGGCTAAGAATCCTGTGCTGCAAGGTGGACACGGATGGGTAGCTCTTTTTTTTAAAAACAGTACTCACACAATGAACCAAACATTGTTCTTTCCTGGTGCATATTTGCTAAGATTCTGCAATAACTCAATTTAGTTCAGCCCTTATCTAGGTGGTTATCAAAGTAGTTATTTTTTTAAAATAAATTCACCTTCAGGACGTGAGTGCTTCTGGCATCCTTAATTGCCTTTGAGAAGGTGACAGCGAGTCACCTTGGAAGGCGGCATTCCTTATGGTGAAGGTGCTTGCACAATGCTGCTTCATCAGTGCTGGGCCTCCCCCTGGACTCTAGCTCAGCAATAAGAGAGCAGCAATGATTTATTTCCAAGTCACAGTGGTGTGCGACATGGAAGGGGACTTGCAGGTAGTGGCATAATGATGCACCTGCTGCCCTTGACCTGGCAGCAGAGGTTGTTGGGTTTGGAAGATGAAGAGGAATCTGTGGCGCAATGCTGCACTGCATTTTGTTGACTGCAGCAATAAAGTGCCAGCTATGGAGGTAGAAAATTAAATCTCAGGTGGCCTGCATGACCTTGGAGGGCATCAAGTCCATGGTATGCTCAGAGCTTTAGAGTTTAGGGATACAAAATGGAAACAGGCCCTTCGGCCCATTGAGTTCTCGCCAACCACTGATCACCTACTCACACTAGTTCGATGTTATCCCACTTTCTCATTCACTCCCTACACATTAGGGTAAATTTACAAGGCCAATTAACTTACAAAACTGTATGTCTCTGGGAGGAAGCCAGAGCACCCGGCAGAAACCCATGCGGTCACAGGGAGAATTTGCCAACTTCACACAGACAGAACCCAAGGTCAGAATGAAACACGGGTCTCTGGCGCTGTAAGGCAGCAGCTCTATCAGTTATCTATTACACAAATAAAAAGCATTCATCATCCTCTGATTTATGCCTTGTACATGATAGTTTGGGAGTTAGGAGGTAACATTCACCACAGGATACAAAGCCCTCTGAAATGCTCTAGTAACCATGGAAACCGTGTGGCTGACACAGTAAATCATTTGGTTGACACAACAGCAGATTCTTGAGTGAACAGAGCCCTGGAGAAACTCAGCGGGTGAGGCAGCATCTTTGGAGGAAATGGACAGGCGACACTTCGGGTCGGGACCCTTCTTCTGGACATCGGTGATCCCGAGATATTGACGGGCAAGATCTTGGTAATGGTAATGCCCAAGGAGGTGGTTGGGCTGCCTCTTACGTGGAAAAATAGTGGAGGGGGGGTGACATAGTGGTGGAGTTGCTGCCTTATAACGCCAGAGACCTGGGATCGATCCTGACTACAGATGCCGTCTGTATGGAGTTTGTAAGGTCTCCCTGTGACCGCATGGGTTTTCTCCTGGTGCTACGTTTTTGTCCCACATTCCAAAGACGTGCAGGTTTGTAGGTTAATTGGCTTCTGTAAATTGTCCCTAGTGTGTAGGAGAGAACTAGTGTATGAATGATTGCTGATCGGTGTGGAGTCGGTGGGCCGAAGGGTTTGTTTCCACGCAGTATCTCTAAAACGAATCGTTACAAACTCGTCTCACAATGTAATTTTGACTCCTGCTCTTCAAAGTCAATTAAAAAAAAAGTAATAATTTAAAACAATAGTGCTATGTTTATTTCCGTTTATTTTCCACGTTAACGTACCTCTTCACGCAGCATGGTGAACAAGAAATTCATCATCACGGAGTGCTTCCGCGGGTACTTCTGACACAGGGCACTGATGGCCTGCACCACCACCACCTAAACAAGCCACAGGACAACATCAGACACCAGCGGAGCAACGACTCCCTATAATCACTACTTCATTTCAATCAGATCTAAAGTATTTAGCACAAATACAACAATGCAAGAAAAGTGAAATAAAAATAGAAAATGCTTAATGTTCGCTCAGCAAGTTGACTGATCTGTGGGGAATAAGCAGTGCTGACACTTTGAGTTGCTAACCTCTATTTATAATTCAACATTGTCTGCATCCAGACTTTATCCGTGTACATGGGGACGAGCGTAGAAGATAAGGCAAATCAAGGTATCTCTAGACATCCCACAGTAAGGCCAGAGATCAACCCTCCTCCTGTACCATCAGGCCTGTTTTTGCAACGGGCAATGTAATGAACAAGGTCTGGTGTGGCTCAATGTTAACCCTGTGGTCTCGCCCTGGTCAGACAGTTCAAGCTCCTCTCCTGCAATTGAGCTGATAACTCCACCACGTACACAATTGCTTTAGTCCTTTCATATGATAATTGTACAAGTACTCGGGGGGGGGGGGGGGGGGGGGGGGGGGGGGAGATATTAATTTCAAGAGTAAAGAGGAAATAACAGGGAAATAAGACACTATAGCTACTCTGCTGGAAATGGAATAGTCTACAAGGCTGAATGGCCTCCTTTATGCTATAATACTTATTTGAGTCGTTTAAATAAATGTTTTAATCTGTACTTTCTTTTAAAGGGATGCAGGTCAGTGTTCTTGATGACAAAGTCAACAATTACAATACATTCTAGTAAAATAACAGAGAAAGGAAGAAAAAGGTTATGTCAACAGGACTAGTTGTGGCGTGGATTATATAATCAGAGATGCAGCACGGAAATAGACCCTTCAGCTCATTACATCTAAACAGATATTTAAGGTCATCTAAACCAATCCTATTAACCTGCAGTAAAATGTTTTCCTTCTATGACTTTACCACGCAAGTGTCTGCTTCAATGCTTCTTAAATTATAGCAATGGATCAGATTCCACCACTTCCTCAGGCTGCTGTCTCCAGACATCAGCCACTCCCTGTGTAAAAATAAATCTCCCCTCAAATCCCCTTTGAAACTTTTATTTCTACATTAAATATACAACCATTTGTTTTTAACAACCCTACCATGGTAACGATTTTGACCCTTTGATCCATCTATGCCTTATATGCTTCGATCAGGTCACCCCATAATCTGCTTTGTTCTTAATGTGGTGGATAATCCTCGACATTCCCAACTGGGCCAAATGAACCGCTATTTGGACTGAATTTTATTGAAACAGAAACCATGAAGCCACGATGAACTGCAGATGCTGGATACTAGATCAAAACACAAAGTGCTGGAGTATCTCAGCCAGTCAGGCAACAATTGTGGAGGGAATGGATAGGTGATATATCAGGTCAGAAACCCTTTTCCGGAAGCAATAGGGGAAAAGGCGCCATTCTGTCACAGAAGGGGGGGGAATGGGCTTGCTTACCTTAAACTCATCTGAAATTTCAGACATGAAGGAGGAGATCTGCTTCATGAGACGGTCAATGCTGCTCTCACTCCCGGTCTTCAGTAATGTGGTGATGGCAAGGGTGGCAATGCTGCGGTTCGAGTCTGTCACCAGGTTTTCCAGGTCCAGATTGCATGCTGTCACAGCCGAGGGATGCTTCATTGCCACCTGGAAATAAGAGGCATGGGTGTGTTCAAAATCATTCACTTTACTGACAGTACAGCATCGCAAACACTCCTCTCTGACAGAACAAAAATGGGCAGGAAATATTCCAGATACTTAAAAAAAAAACTAGGAAGCAGAAGTAAGCCACAGTCATAGGAAATCATTCCACCATTCAACATCGTGACTGAACTTGTATTGATTAATTAAAAGACACAGCATTGAAATAGGCCCACTGAGTCCACACCGACTATCGATCACTCGTTCATTCTAGTTCCACATTATCCCAATTTGGTATATTCGTTTCATGTTCGTCCTTTGTCCTTATATCCCGAGATTCCATTTTACACCTAAAATCTCTTCCATTCTTGTATAATCCCAATATCTGAGCCTCCATGGATGAAGGGTGGGGAAAAATCCCAAACTCACACCATTCCAAGTAAACACACCTCCCCATCTTGGTTCTATAGTGCCAAACCCCTATCCTTTATTACTCATTTCTGGGATGTGAATCTCACTGGCAAAGCCGATATTTATTCCAAAGATAGACACAAAATGCTAGAGTAACTCAGCAGGCAGCAACATCTCTGGAGAAAATGGACGGGTGACATTTTGGTTCGAGACCCTTGTTCAGATGCCGCCTGACCCACTGAGTTACTCCGGCATTTTGTGTCTATCTTTGGTATAAACCAGCCTCTGCAGTTCCATGCTATTCCAATATTTATTCTGTTTGCAGTCTCTGCAACAATTCTTGCTACATTTCTAAGTCAGGTTAGTATATAACTTTGGAGGGGAAGATGTTGGCAATGATGCTTCATTGCTCCTGTTGCCCATGTCCTTTATGGTAATTCAAGTTGCAATTCTCCATTCAGAGGGATCTTTGGGATCTACCTGTCAAATTCTCTGAATATGTGATACGTTGAAATTAAATACTTCCCATTCTTCTAGGCTCCTAAGATTGATGTCCCAATCTACTGAGTTTCCTAACGAATAGTCTCAAAAGAAGTGCTTCTGAAACAAAGTTGATAACTTAAATAGTGCAGAATTTGGTACAGAGGAAGGAAAGAGGCATTGGCATTTGTCTCCTGATACTTGCAATTGTTCGCATTAACGAGGCAATTCGTATTTAATATTTTATCTACTATATTAATGAGGAGTGCAAATGAGTGCATTTTAAATGCTAATTTTAAATCGGGAACTAACAAGTTTTCAATAACCAAAACTATTGTGGAATATAGGACAAGGTGATTGAATGATATCCAGGCCAGCCTTCACCTCAATGAACAGTGGAACAAAGAAAATAGGCTGACTGCTACTCCCACACCCATGGTCCCCTTGAATTATATTAGTGGCAGCTTGCTATGCACAAACTGTTGTATCTTCAATGTTAGTACAGTGACCATGCTTCAAAAATTAGGAACAAACAACTGCCGATGCAGGTGAATACATAAAAGTGTTGGAGTAACTCAGCAGGTCAGGCAGCATCCCTGGAGAACATGGACAAATTACGTTTCAAGTCGAGAACCTTCTTCGGACTGTAAATGGGTCTCGACACAAAGTTAAAGAAGGATCTCAACCTGATACGTCACCTACCCATGTTCTCCAGGGATGCTGCATGACCTGCTGAGTTACTCCAGCACTGTGCCCGTTTATTCACTGGTGCAGAATGCTTTGGAGTTTCATAAGTTTGTAAACCAAATATGCTCCTTAATTAAAAGTTGTTTATTTGAAGAGGATGTGTTGAGCCTTGGGTTTCAGAATATACCATTCAATATTCTGCATTGCGATGAAGTATGCACTCACAAAAGGTTATGATGCAGGAGGCCAGTCACCACATTGTGCTTCATTGCGACAGCAATCCAGAACTAATCTCACGGCCACGCTCTCTCCCTGCATCATCAAATGTTTATCTACTCTTCTCATAAAAGATGCAATAGTTTCTGCTTCAATTATTCTCTGTGGGAAACCATTCAGTGCTCTGACAATCAGTACAGAAAATGCACCAAGTATATAAACCAAACACGCTGTCTGTGTCAAGTTTAAAAACACCACTGATTCCAGAGCAGAATAAATCATTTATCAAATTCTATACCTGAAATCTACTGCCACGTTGCCTGTGCCCCACAACTGTAGTTTCCAATCCCCAGTATCATCTCCAAGGCATAAACTTTTACCAGAAAAATGCAAAACCCCAGTGTCAGCCTTGAAACCTCTTACCTTGTTGAGTGTCCTGACTGCTGCATATCGCAGGGCCGCCTTTGGTGAACTGCAGAACAACTGCAGCACTGCAGGGAGAAAGAGCAGCATTGAATTCTCCAACTTTACACAATCCCCCCCCCCCCTTCTTATGCCCCCCTGCAACCCAGTTACATACTCATTTTCCCACTCTCCCCCATCAGTCATCCTGCTCTTTCCCCTCCCTCATACTCATCTCCCATCCCCAACCCTCTATTCCATTTTATTCCCCCTTGCTCCTGCCTCACCTTCTATCTATGTAGGAAGGAACTGCAGAAGCTGGTTTAAAGCAAAGATATCCTGGTTGCAAAACACTTTAATTCTCCTTCCCATTCCCACACTGTCCATTGTCAGAGTAAGGCTAAATGCAAATTGGAGGAACAGCATCTCATATTTCGCTTGGGCTGCTTACGGCCCAGTGGTATGAATATTGATTTCTCTAACTTCAAGTAACCCCGGCATTTCCCCTCTCTCTCCCTCTCTCTATCCCTCCCCACCCAAGTCGCAACAGCTTCTCATTTTTACCCACCAAACAGCTAACAATGGCGTGTTTCTTTATCATGAGTACTTATTGCATATCTGTCATTCATTGTTTTTTATCTCACTACATCATCTTCTATATCTCTGGTTTCCCTTTCCTGTAACTTTCAGTCTGAAGGGCCTCGACCCGAAACGTCACCCATTCCTTCTCCCCAGAGATACTGCCTGTCCTGCTGAGTTACTCCAGCTTTTTGTGCGCTATCTGTATATCTCTCTCTTGCTTTGCATTTCGCACCTCTCCTTACTTGTCTCCGTTTCATCTCTAGCCGTTGTCACCTACTCCACCCATCTGGGCCTCGCCTGTATTCATCTATAACTTTATTACTTGCCAACATTTGTTCCACCCCACCTCCCTTTCCCAGACCCCCACTACAGTCCGAAGAGCCCCAACCTGAAATGTTGCCTATCCATTCCCTCCAGAGGGAGGCACAGTGGCTTAACGGTCGAGCTACTGCCTTAAGCCGCTGTCCCACTTTCCAGAGTTACTCATGAATTCTCCCGTGTTTTCCACTTGATTCAAACTCGGAGAATTTCCGTAGCGAGTCCGTAGGAGTTCGTAGATATTTCGTAGCGGCTCGTAATGCCAGCCTTCGGGGCATCAGGTAAGTCGGGACGTTTTTTTTAGCACGTTGAAAAATGTCCACGAGTAAAATAAATAGCCCCGAGTACCTACAGCTGGCATCTCCGAGTTTGAATCAAGGGGAAAACTCGGGAGAATTCGTGAGTAACTCGGGAAAGTGGGACAGGGGCTTTACAGTGCCACAGACCCGGGTTTGATCTTGACATTGGTGCTGTCTGTTTGGAGTTTGCACTTTCTCCCTGTGACTGTGTGGGTTTTCTCCGGGTGCTCAGGTTTCCTCCCACACTTCAAAGACATACAGGTTTGTAGGTTAATTGGCTTTGGTAAAATTCTAAATTGTCCCCAATGTGCAGGATAGTGTCAGTGTGCAGATAGCTGGTCGCCGTGGAGATGGTGAGCTGAGGGGCCTGTTTCAGTGATGTATATCTAAAGTCTAAAGAGCTGCCCGAACTGCTGAGGTACTGCAGCATTGAGTTTTGCTCAAGATTCCAGCATCTGCAGTTCCCTGTGAAACCACAACAATCCTACATCTGTATTGTATCAGCCCACACCCAAGATGAGCCATTATACTTAACTCCTGGTCATTGACTATGTTTGTGGGTTGCAGACAACTCCCAATATTTATGTTCCTAATGATTCACAAAGAAAGGGTATATTTAAAGAATTCAGTGTGGTGGGGTAGTGGGGTGTGTGCCTCTCCTGCTGGTGAGATCTGACCTTACACTCTCTTTCTGTTTTCATTATACTTTCATAGACAAGGCCAGTACTCACTGACAACATCTAATTATCGTTGAACCATGTGCCTTGTGAATTTATTTGAAGCAGTTAGGATGCTATGGATTTGGAATCATTTATAGCCCAGAAAGGGTGAACTTGCAGTTTTTCTTCCCAAAAGGCCACTAACGAACCACGGGGTTTATTTCAATAACTGCCCTGGTCACCATTATTGACACTATATTTAATCCAGATTATTTAATCGACTAAATTAAACATACTCTGCTGTCATGTTGGGATTTGTCCTCCTGTCTCTGAATCATTAGCCTCAGCCTCTGGATTGCTGTTCATTAATTAAAAATAAGAACATTTCAACCTGAGCAAGCAAAGAGAAAGTTTTTGAAGTGATTCACCCTTCTGCACATTATTTATTCAAACCACTTTCTTTGCTTTCATACACTTACCAGAGACAGCAGGTGCCAGTTCTTTGGCCGTACAGTTTGGCAGATTGACAATGGCAGAGGCTGCTTCATAGACCACCATCTCATGCTTGTTCCTCATGCAGTTCTCAATGAAGTCAAACAAAGGGCTGTCACGGCTGAGAGAACAACAAAACAACCTATTAGCTCCCTGCGGTTCTTGCAAACCTGTCGGTCACAAGTCAAGCCTTCTACACGCTATGTCTGGATCCCAGGACAGAAAAGGTCTCCTCTGCACAGCACAAATAAAGTGAAGCACTAGCTAAGACTGAAGATTTAAAGAAGGTTTAAAAGAAAGAAAAAGCGTCAGCCGCAGCAAGACTTTTAGTGCCATTGCAGCGCCCAAACTCTGCTTCCTCACGGATGCACTAAATGCAATGCTGTGTTGAACGTTAATGAAGCCTGTGTCACTGGGACATCTTAAGGAATTGTAACAACTTTTACCTTTTGATAAATAAATGCTGCGACGCACATTGTCTGCACTTTCTACTCGCCCTTTTATGATCTCCGGTACTTTACTTTTGAAACCATAACCATATATTTGTTATTCTGGTACAGTATTGTAATTAATGAATATACTACACTACCAATTTTCTCCAAATGCTTCCATCTTCCAACACAAGACGTTTCTGCGAACCCATCCTTTTTCTCCTGAGATGCTGACTGACCCGCTGAGTTACTCCAACACTGTGTCTATCTTAAGTCTCTGCAAAGCATCCATATTATTAACCTTTCCTGAGCAAAAAAATAATGGATAGCATATGCTACTATAAACCTTCTCATACCGTAAACAACTAGGTTTAAGCTATACACATTCCAGGATGTTAACAATGGAGACAGCAAATACTGGAATCTGGAGTTACAAACAATCAGCGGGTCAAACAGCATCTGTGGGGGTGAAGGGGGAGAAGGATTTGTCAATCTGGGTCGAAACATTACACCGGGACTGAAAATGGAAAGAGAAGATAATCCAGTGTAAAGAGTGGGAGGGGTGAGACAGACATCAGTTAGTTATTGGTGGGTTTTGGGCGAGAGATGATGGGCAGATGCAGCCAGGTGGGGTAGGGAGAGAGGTGGGGTGGAGTTGGGAGACAGAGGCAGGTGGATGAAAGGCAGCAAATCTTTTCTCTTGTGGCAATGGCAAACATCCTTGGCCAATAGAACACATTTGTGCCACATTGCTGACCACTAACAATAAATGAAACATCGTGTTCTTTCCAGTTTGTATGTCGCTGCTAAATTTAATGCAAAATTTGAAACACTAAATAAATTTCACTTCTGCCTGGCATAATAGCTATGCTCATTCATTAGTTCTTCCTCTGTTAGACTAGTTGACTTTTAAACTTCCAAAAAAGCATACTATAAAAAAGTCATAACAAAAAACTGCAGGAGCTGGTTTACCAAAGAAAGACACAACATGCTGGAGTAACTCAGCGGGTCAGGCAGCGTCTCAGACAATCATCCATAGGTGATGCTATGACCAAAGAAAAACACAAAAATGAAAATGAAAGACCAAATGTCACCTATCGATGTTTTCCGGAAATGCTGCTTGACCCACTTAGTTACTCCAGAATTCCATGTCTTTAAAAAAAAAATGCTATCTCTTTATTAATATCATTAGATTCTCTCACTGCTTCCTTAAGGTTTGAGTCGTTTGAAGTTCCTTCCACTACATTGTACCATGACTGTAGACACTACTTTGTGATAACAGCCAAAATCAACTATCTGAGCAAGGTCCAGAGATCAAAACCTCTATGGCTCCCACTTAGGTGGTGTATTTTTAAAAGACTGGGGTAAATACCGACGTGGAAGATTTAAAACAAAGGGATGTTGGGGAAGGGGATGACCATGATCTTTCAGTGCGATAACTGAGCTCTAAGAGCTTGTTTTTATGCCCCTTGATCACTCCATACATTGGAAAGTTGCAACCTTGTTTCACAGCTAGTCTTCTCCGACAGGTATCTTTATAAATGATTCAGTCTGTTTTCAAAAGATAAAACACTGAATAATGAGGGGAAAACAGATTGCGGAGAACACTTGCTGTGCATCCCAAGGGATCTTGGATAACAGGTTGGATGAGGAATTGAGAGCAATAAATTTTGGATGATATCCTATTATTCCCTTTGGAGCTGTGGTCATGTCATGAAGTAATGTAGCTACTACAGGGCAATCTGAAGCAGTAATTCATGTGTTAGACAAGAATCTTGCCCAAAGTAATCTTGCTCAATTTGTGTCAATCTCTTGCCCACAAAAACCACAATTTCGCCACACAAATGTATTTTTGTTAATTTTCTTCCCCACCTCCCCAAAGACGCTAACACTTTGGTGACATATGGTTTCACAGCTGCCAGCCCCCTCTTGTGCCTTTCTAAACCCAGCATGTGTGAACCTCGACAGTCAGTGCACACTATTTAACTGCGGCATGGTTCCATAGCCAGGTTCACTGGAACCAGTCGAACAGCTGACTTTTTACTGAAGCACTATGATCAAGGGGACAATTTAACAGCGGACATCAAACCCAAGGTCCATCTTATTCATAGGCTTAACTACTTACGCTAAACTTTACTTTAGACTTTAGAGACCCAAATCGGAAACAAGCCCTTCGGCCCACCGAGTAGCAATCATCCCGTACACTAGCACTATCCTAAACATTAGGGACAATTTACAATTTTTACTAAAAAGCCAATTAACCTACAAACCTGTAGGCCTTTGGAATGTAGGAGCAAACCCACGCAGTCACAGGAGAGAATGTACAAACTCGTACAAACTGCACCCGTAGGCAAGATTAAACCCGGGTCTCTGGTGTCATAATCTAGCAGCAAATCTCTAGCAGCAAATCTCTAGCAGCAAATCTACTGCTGTGCCACATACTGAATAGATACAGTGCAGATGTTGTTCTTTTTGGGACGTGTCATCGGCAGATGATTCAGAAAAGGTGTGCAGCCTTAAATAACCGAGTCAGTCCATTCACAAGCAAAGCAGGGACCCGTACAAAAGGTAATGTAAGTTAGAAACATTCTCCCACCGAAAGCGGCAAGACGTCACCGTAATCAACCATATTACGAGTGAGTTTTTGCTAAGGACGCAGAGCCAAGGAAAATGCACGAAGCTAGCTACAAGCATGGTACAACGCCATGTGAATGGTGGAACAGATTGAAAGGGGAGACTGATTTCTATTTTTATATGCAACCACTTCCAAAATCTACCATCTCCACCCAACAGGGAATACAAATTATCATACTGCTCTACTGGACCATTTAGTGCATTTTACAATCACAAGGAATACAAAATATTTGCAAGAAACAAAGGTATCTTTCACTTTCCACTGGTGTTAAGCAACACTTTGTCCTGCCTGAGGTAAATATGGATTTTGCAGAGCAAACTTCTCTCTATATTTTCTCAGTGTATATTTCAAAAGAGATTCAGCTAATGTACACACACATCTCAGCGTTTCAAAGATAATCCTCCACCTATTTCTCAAGAACAACTAGAGATGGGCAATAAATGCTAGATTTGCAAGCGAGAGCCACTTCACAAGCATTAGTTTTTTTCCCCTACACATTCTATCAGAGTTCAAGCTATCTTTCAGAAAGAGCCTGCCAATTTACCGCTGAATGGTAGTGCATTGAGCGCTGTATTTGTTCCACAAGGAGTGTTGAGACCGCACATAGTAGTTGAGACAAATAGCATATTTACAACATAACTGGATAAACACAAGAAAATAGAAAGTTGTGTAGGAAGCAGATGTTAGTTTACACCAAAGATAGACACAAAATGCTGGAGTAACTCAGCGGGACAGGCAGCACCTCTGGAGAGGAATGGGTAACGTTTCGAGTCAAGACCCTGCTTCAGACTCAAAAATCTCCCAACCCATGTCTGAAGAAGGGCCTCGACCCAAAATGTCACCCATTCCTTCTCTCCAAAGATGCTGCCTGTCCCGCTGAGTTACTCCAGCATTTTGTGTCTAAAATAGAAAGTTGTATTGACCGCGTGAGATGAAGAGGGGCAGTATGAGGTTCAATTGCAACAAAACGCTGCCACGGCCCAGTTATGTTACATGCCTACTCCAGGGCTGTGAACTCTTATGTCCTGAAATTAGTCTAAACTTCTGTTTTTAATAGACATGAAGATAAACAGCAGGAGGAGCAAGCCACTTAATTAATTCAATAAGATCACGTCTGTTCTTTAACCTCAATGCCACCTTCCTCCACTCACCCCATAACCCCTGATTCACTTAATATTTAAAATCTCCTAATCAGTGTCTTATGTATTCTCATCAATTATCACACAAGATTGTTGTGTCCAGTATCAAAATAAACTTTTCCTCACGAGATGGGAGTTGGATTTGAACCTAAAGAGTATGGTAGGTGGAAGGCACATATTCCTTACTATCCTGCACCTATCAGAAATACAATCCCTCGTAACAAATGTTAGCCATCAGTGGAGAACTTGGTAAAATTGTAATGAAGGCAACCCCATTGAGAGCTCACCTGCTATCATCTTCCTCCAGCAGTTTGGTAGCAACACGAATCATCATACAGTAGGCAAATGGTGATTTCAGGCCCTGGCGCGAGAACTTGGTCACCATCTTGCTAACTGCAAGCCGGTCATTTTTACGGATATGGTACAGCAGACCCAGAGCATGGTACTGAAAGAAAGGAAGAACTAGCACTCTTGTACTGTGCATCCCATCCTTGGGACTTCACAAAAGATAGTACACATTTTCTTTAAATAGGCAAATACAACAATAGATTGATTGATTGATTGAAAGACAATATCATCACCAAAAAAGACAAATAGCATTTCTGACCATGCCATAATGTGCAGGAAGGAACTGCAGATGCTGGTTGACACCAAAAATAGACACAAAATTCTGGAGTAACTTTGTGGAATAGTCAGCATCCCTTGAGAGAAGGAATGGGTGATGTTTTGGGTCAAGATCCTTCATCAGACTCTTCATCTGATGAAGGGTCTCGACCTGAAACGGCATCCATTACTTCTCTCCAGAGATGCTGCCTGTCCGGCTGAGTTACTTCAGAATTTTGTGTCTATCTTCGGAAGCTTTCATAAATTTGATTTAATGCCCCCAAAAGAACATGACCAAAATCATTCTGCTTGACATCATTCATATAGGTTTCTCTATTTGGCTCTATGGTCTGGAAATCCCACACTGAACATCAATTATTTTCCTCATTTCTTTTTCAAGATACTCAATAAGCACCACCTCCTAGACCAAACCATCCTACAAACTCCCCACCACCTGCGTCACATTTAACTTGACGACAGGAGCCATGAATCATCTTGGGTTACTTTGTACTTTAAAAACATAATATAGCCGATGTGGAAAGCAGAGCCAAGGGCAAAGCCGAATTTGCCACGATCTTACTAAACGCTAGAGGAAGCTCTGGGATCACATGCCCTACCCAGCCCTTACATCCCTACCCCAATACATTATGATATGATTGTAAATCTCCTTTGGCCCTCTCCAACTGTGGTGCTGAGATATGAACAGAACTTTTGGTGAGGACTAACTAGTAATTTAGAATACTTTGCTAACCTCTTTGCTTTAATATACTACTACCAAATGAAGAAAATCTCTGCAGAGATGAAGGATTGAACAGAATTCAATTGAATACAGGAAGGTGCAGATACCTGGCAAGCCTCTGTGGAAACCTTTCTTCATTGTTTACCAGTGTACAGACAGTTAATTTACCTGCACCATAATGTTGTCACTAGAGGCTGCCTCTTGAGCTTCGTTCACCCAACGTTTAACCACATCAAAACCAGTCTTGAGTAAGTGCTGAGAGACATGAATGGAAAGACTAATCAATAATCAACTATTTAATCTCGATCATTACTTCAAATTACTCCAGCACACTCAGGAGTTTGGTGGCACTGGACTAGCATTTTTTCCAAATTAAAAAACACAAAGTGCTGGAGTAACTCAGCGGGTCAGGCAGCATTTCGGGAAAACATGGATAGGCATTTTGGGTTGGGCTCTTCTTATCGGATTTAATAGGGGGGGGGAGGGGAGAGAAAGCTGGAAGAGAGGTGGGCGGGACTAAGCCAGGCAAATCATAGGTGGATACAGGTGAGGGAGAATTTGGATTAGGAGCTGGGTGGACAAAGGCCAGAGATGAATAGGAGGCAAAAGGGTGTAAGATAAGGAGAGAAAAGGCTCGAGTTGCGAGGCCAGAGAAAGGAATATGGGTGGAGGGGGAGGCAGGATGAGTGAGAAATTAGTGTGCATCCAGATTGGGCACAGGTAAAGGGAGGGTGTGGGGGGGAGGAAGGAAATAGAAGAGTGGTTTGTTGGATAGTTATCCATAATTGGAGAATTCATAATAACATTTATATTGATGGGTTGTAAGCTAACCCTGCAGAATATGCACCTCATATTTGCCTTTCCAGGATACTGGGTGTTATTCATAGCAATCCCAACACACTTTAATTCACCCAAAATCTAAGAAAGTATTATAATACATTTTCCAGGGAGCAAAAGTTTACAGAGAGCTTGGGAAGTCGAGTGAGGGGGAGCGCTGCAAACATGCTAAAACCTTGGGTTTTGTAAATAACCGGACTATGGATTATTGAATCGATACTGTACGTTCAAAAACAAATTCTGAATTATACTCCAGCGTGTTCGATGCCAAGATTGGCAACAACAGTGCTCTTCCAGCATGTATTGGCCATGTCTTAATATCCAGAGGAGGTAGTTGAGGCAGGTACTATAACATTCAAAATATATTTGCACAGGTACATGGATAGGAAAGGTTTGGAGGGATATGGGCAAAGCATAGGCAGGTGGGACTAGTGTAGATGGGGCATCTTGATCCACATGGGTCAAGTTAGGCATTTTTCCATACTGTGAGACTTTACGTCCATTGAATGAGTGGCTTGCTTGGCCCTTTCAGAGTGAAGTTTAGAGTTAACCATATTTCTAAATGGATCTGGAGTCACATGTAATCTTAAAGTCAGTAATGGTGACTGTGAAACCAATGAATTGTTGTAAAAGCCTGTTGGTTCGTAAAAGATACTGAATCCTCTAACTCAAGGACATTTACAAACCTGACGGTTTTTACAATAATTCATTAGTTTCACAGTCACTTACTGACTTGAGATATATAATTCCAAATTGATTTTATAATTCAAAATCAAATTTTCCAGTAGCACTATCGGATACCTCTCTTGCTCAATCATCTAAGCATCTATTTAGCAACCCAGTAACAACTACACTTCTACGATGCGGTATAAAAACTTCACAAAATGAAAGAGAATTCTGTAAAATACCGCAATGTACTCAGCGTGACAAGCGTTCATCCCACAACGGAGTGCAGTAGGATAACTTGCAGCAGGCAGCACCACTTACCAGGGAAGAAAGCAATGCAGAACTGGAGACACTGGGAACTTTGTCTACTATTGCCTGCTTCATATATCGTTCAATGGCTTGCAGCATGGTGCTCTGTCAAGAAACAAACAAGAGAGCGGGTGAATGAGACCTGACGTACGATCTTCAGAAAAGTCACAATAATCAGCAGTTGGATAGACAAATTTACAGCTTAGAGAAGCAAATAGGGCGAAGAGGCAGAAAAAGTCAACATGCAATTCAATCGCATCTGTACACCAGATACTTTACACACCGTGGAGAGAGCTATCAGCTTTGTAATAATACATTGTGAACATACTGATGTATCAGAAGACAAAATGTTAGAATTCACAAGCCACAAAGATTAAAATAAGCACTAAAGATACAAGAGACTGCAGATGCTGGAAACTTAAGAAAATGCAAAGAGCTACAGGAACAAGGATCAGGCACCTTTTGTGGAGAAAAATAGTCTGACGATATTTCGGGTGGGGATTCTTCTTCCCTTAATGCACAATATGACAGGCATGATTCACAGAAACATGGAAATGCAAGAAAAATTCTCTGAGGGGAAACTGTATCACTATTACAATTGTACATTCAGCTATGGTGGGAGATGTTAGTACAGCGATAATTTTAGTTTGAAGTCTCATCAAGTATTCACAACCAAATACAGATGTTGGATGAAGTTCTCATTAACTTTCCTGAATTTTTACCTTACTGCAATAGCGTGGCAATTTCCATAGCACCAATGTTCCCTATATATTCAGTAGCAATCTCTGAACATGTTTGCAGCATCACCACTCATAAACAGGTTGGCCCTACTCAAAATAGGTCTGCTATTACCAACACACACACACACACACACAAATCAAAACTTGCCACAATCAAGATCATAATGAACATAATGTATCAGCAAGATAAATATATACACACATTTATATGTACAGTGCCCTCCATGATGTTTGGGACAAAGACCCATCATTTATTTATTTGCCTCTACTCCACAATTTGAGATTTGCAATAGAAAACAAATCACATTTAATCACAGGTCAAAGTGCACATTGTCAGATTTTAATAAAGGCCATTTTTATACATTTTCACCATGTAGAAATTACAGCTATGTTTATACATAGTCTCCCCATTTCAGGGCACCATAATGCTTGGGACACAGCAATGTCATGTAAATGAAAGTAGTCATGTTTAGTATCTTGTTGCATATCCTTTGCATGCAATGACTGTTTGAAGTCTGCGATTCATGGACATCACCAGTTGCTGGGTGTCTTCTCTGGTGATGTTCTGCCAGGCCTGTATTGCAGTTATCTTTGCCTTATGCCTGTTTTGGGGTCTAGTCCCCTTCAGTTTCTCTTCAACATATAAAAGGCATGCTCAATTGGGTTCAGATCGGGTGACTGACTTGGCCACTCAAGAATTGACCATTTTCTAGCTTTGAAAAACTCCTTTGTTGCTTTAGCAGTATGTTTGGGATCATCGTCTTGCTGTAGAATGAACCGTCGGCCAATGAGTTTTGAGGCATTTGTTTGAACTTGAGCAGATAGGATGTGCCTGTACTCTTCAGAACTCATTATGCTACTACCATCAGCAGTTGTATCGTCAATGAAGATTGGTGGTTGCTCTTTTAAGTACTTGGCAAACTGTAACCTGCCATCCTATTTTTGCGTCTAAACAGTGGTTTGCACCTTGCAGTGTAGTTCATTTCTGTTCATGAAGTCTTCTGTGCGCAGTGGTCATTGACTATTCCACACCTGACTCCTGAAGAGTGTTTCTGGTCTGTTGGGCAGGTGTTTGGGGATTTTTCCTCATTATAGAGAGAATTCTTCTGTCATCAGCTGTGGATGTCTTCTTTGGCCTGCCAGTCCCTTTGAGATTAGTAAGCTCACTAGTGCTATCTTTCTTCTTAACGATGTTCCAAACAGTTAATTATGGTAATTCTGAGATTTGGCTGATATCTCTAACAGTTTTATTCTTGGTTCTCAGATTCATAATGACCTCTTTGACTTTCATTGGCACAACATTGGTCCTCATGTTGAGAAACAGCAATAAAAGTTTCCAAAGGTGATGGAAAGACTGGGTGCTGAGAGCACTCTTATACCTGCATTAAGGAGGAAATTAAACACACCTGAGCAATTACAAACTCCGTGAAGCCATGTGTCCAAAACATGATGATGCCCTGAAATGGGGTAACTATGTATAAACACAGCTGTAATTTTTACATGGTGAAACCAAAATATATAAAAATAGCCTTTAATAAAATCTGACAATGTGCGCTTTAACCATATGTGATTGTTTTTCTATTATAATCTCAAATTGTGGAGTACAGAGGCAAATAAATAAATTATAGGTCTTTGTCCCAAACATTATGGAGGACAGTGTATATATTTGTCTCACACACACATATATACGTGTGTGTGTGTGTGTGTGTGTGTGTGTGTGTGTGTGTGTGTGTGTGTGTGTGTGTGTGTGTGTGTGTGTGTGTGTGTGTGCGCGTGCATAAATGTGTGTATGAATGCATTTATACATGTATGTGTATATATATTAAATAAAAATATACGGGGTCTTTCTTTAAAATCATATCCATGTACAATGATTTGCAAGACCCTTTCTTGAGAGCATTACTTACATCAGTAATTTTACACAGTGCTCTCACAGCAGGTCCACGATAATTGTCTTCTTTGCCAGTCATGTCTTTTGTCAGGCTGAAAGGAGGAAAAGAACTGTGTAGTAACCGAAGCAAGATCTTGGCTACATGACATAAAACGATTCAGCAATGGAGAGCATCTTTTCAAGATAGTATGCACTCATTAAACTGCCACTTCATATTTCCCCTGCCCAAGATCTCCTTCATGCAAATCTCTGAATCATGAAAAATCAAGGGCCTACATTAAAATATCATCCTCACAACCTCAGCACAACACATTATAACCTACACATTATTTTGTAGTCCTTGCTATTACAAAGAAACATGACAGCCAAAGCCTCAAAAATAATACAAATGAAAAGATAATCTATTGTGGCCATGTTGATTGAGGTATAAATATCTGCCAGCGTACAGCAGAGAGCTTTCCTGCCCTTTAATAGGGTGTCGCGGGAATTCGTTTTTATATCCTCCCTCAGAGCAAATGTCTCAGGTTAGAGATAATACCTCCAGCAGTACAGCGCTCTCTCAGCATTGTACCATCTCAATTTTCTCAAGTCTCCAGAAATCCTGATCTTCTGACACAGAGGCCAGAATACTGCCAAAGAGATCTCATTTGACCCAAAGATAAAGGCACTCTGCAACTCCAGCTCAACCCTTTCCAACATTCTCAGAAAATAATGCATCTCCCTTATTCTTCAACTTCATTTACAACCGGGTAAGATTTTAAACCAATCTCCCACCTCTCTGCTCCAATAGTCTTTTTTGAAAATAGTTTCCGTCAACACAAAGAAAAGGTGTTCGCTTCCCTTTTGACATGCTGACACCTGGATGACAATTGTTGGAAGGATATCTCCCTAATGAATGTTCGGAAATTGCTTCATGCATTCAAAAAATAATTGGACCAGGAGATAAATATTGTTAAAAATGACATGAAATCAGAGTTGCTATAAAGACAGTATGCTCTGTGATGAAGAGTGTATCTTATTAACACCCCATGCTGGCGAAGAGCATATTGTCTGCAGTTGGAATATAGCACTTCTAATGTAATTTATTCCCCATAACCCCCAATGTAATTGAAGCTACAAGACATCAGGACAAAATTACCATACATGTGGAACTTTATTGCCAAGCTGATAAGTTTGGAATCCCTCCCATGCCTGCACTTTGCTGACTGCAATAGTGCACGTTAGAGCTGCTGCTCCAGCATCTGTTATAAGCTGTAATATTAAATGGCGAAAAGTCGAGCTCCAAAATCGCAGAACAGCAGGGGTCCCACATCCTGATATCTCTTCCAATCAAAACTGTACAAACAGTACAGTTTACAATTTAATGAACAACAGCAAATGCCGTCAGACTGTTCAATGCAGAAAGGCATCACATCTGAGCATAATCCTGTCCTTGCCCTTTATCTGTCAACTTTCAATCAGAGCCAGGAAATTGCACGAACTGTCACCGATTGAAGTGTTGATTAGAGTTTTAGTTTGCTGACCATTGATCTCCTGTTCACACTAGTTCTATGTTGTCCCACTTTATACACGAGGAGCAACTCACAGAACCCATTAAACCTACAGACCACTCCTTTTTTGGATGTGGGAGGAAACCAGACCACCTGGAGGAAACCCAAGCGGTCACATGGAGAAAGAGCAAACCACACAACACCCGAGGTTAGAATCAAACCTGGGTCTCTGTGCTGTGAGGCAGCAGATCTACCAACTGCGCCACTGTGGTGTGGTTGTTCTTAAAGTCACACCGGGTTAGAATGGCTAATTGAATACAGACTGGGATGGTAACTTGAGCCCTACTAGCTCTGCTGCACACCAGTAGCCCAGATTAAACCACCTTTATCAACCAGGTTAACAGGGATCCATGTGTAGAAATAGACACAGAGTGCTGGAGTAACTCAGTGGGTCAGGCAGCATTTCTGGAGAAAAAGGATGGGTGACATTTTGGGTCGTGACCCTTCTTCAGACCGAAAATATAGGAAAGGGAACTGGGGATAAGAAAGGCAAGAACAAAGCAGGGCTGGCAACAGACAACCAAATAAGGATGGAGTCCATAATGGCCCATTGTTCGCTGGGGAAGTGGTGATAACAAAGGGACAGAAGGATGCGAACAGTGGAACTAGTAGGACGACTAGGGAGGGGGTTGGGGGGAATGGAAGGGTTGCTTGAAATTAGACAAATCAACGTTTATCCCGCTAAGTTGTAAGCTGCCCAAGCGAAATATGAGGTGTTGTTCCTTCAATTTGCACATAGCCTCTGTCTGACAGTGGAGGAGGCTCAGGACAGAAAGTTCAGAATGGGAAGGGGAGTTAAAATGTCTGGCAACCGGGAGATTGTGTAGGCCAAGGCAGACTGAGTGGATCAATGTCTTGCAAAGATTCAATGATCAGGAGTGGATTTTAAAATATATCATGGATGCGATTGATAAAGCTGCACCAAATAGGGAAACAAAAACAAAGATGAAGAGATGGTAGATAAAATACTGGAGAAACTTAGCGGGTGAGGCAGCATCCATGGAGTGAGCTCATAGATGCTGCCTCACCCGCTGAGTTTCTCCAGCATTTTTATCTACCTTCGATTTTTCTAACATCTGCAGTTCCTTTTTAAAGATGAAGGGATTGTACTTTCCACATAAGTGACATCCCAAAAGGAAATTAATAAATGCTGCATGTTAAAATAAGTTATTCTGGGCTACATTTAACTGAAGTAAAACAGCCTCACCTCATTTGTTCTCGTTTCCCTCTGGATACGCAAACCATCAGAAGTAGATTATCTGACAGCAGAGCATGGCCTGACATTAACTCCTCTGCTCTTCAATAATACTGCCTTAATGTTTTTTCAGCACTTTTTGCTTTTACTTGATTTCTAGTGTTTGCTTTCTTTAAAGTGTGAGTTTAAAAACCTAAGGATTGTGAAGCAGACTGTGACGAGCTTTAAGGCCTCAGCTTGCTCTGGGGAACGCTCAGGGCGGCACAGTAGTGCAGCGGTAGAGTTGCTGCTTTATAACGCTAGAGACTCAGGTTCGATTCTGACCACAGGTGCTGTCTTATACACTCTCCCCATGACCTGCGTGGGTTTTCTCTGGGAGCACTAGTTTTCTCCCACACCCAAAGATGTACGGGTTTGTATGTTAATTGGCTTTGGTAAAATTGAAAATTGTCTCTGGTATGTGTAGGATAGTGTTAGTGTGCTGGTTAACTTTCAGATGGAGATTTAGAAATGAAGAAGGAAAATTGGAAACTCATGCTGCCGCATGTCCAGCTTTCGTTATGATTCTGGCATCCATGGGTCTCTGACTACAATGTAGGATAAGCAGAATACTGCCATCATTACAATTACCAATAACCCACAGGAACCGAAAAATCTCAGGACACTAACCTGCTGGTAACAATGATGACATCTTCAGCAATGGTAGACATTTCTTTAATCGTCAGGTAGCACATCCTTCGAAGAGTGGGCTGAGTGAGAGCGAGAAAATAAATGAGTAATTCATTGATGTTTTGTGCGTACAAGGTTCAGCGGCATTCACTTGAAAATTTGTATATGAAAATTATTCGGCACTCATACTTTTCTCATTGAATTGATTTTGAAAATTTCATCTTGGAGAAAGGGCTGCATTTATCATCTTATTAGGAAGCGAGTCACATACAATAAATTGCTTTGTATCTCAGTACCTTTCACAAAGCCAAGCGCAGCACCACTTTTGCATGCACGAATGGCTAAATGATGAGCAAGGCTGTTGAATGAGGCTCAATCTAGACTAATGCAGTTACCACCCTCCTCATCACCAAAGGCATGATTTTCCACACCCACCCCATATCCTGATCTAAAATACACCTT
Organism: Okamejei kenojei; assembly: GCA_035221665.1. Taxonomy (NCBI): domain Eukaryota; kingdom Metazoa; phylum Chordata; class Chondrichthyes; order Rajiformes; family Rajidae; genus Okamejei; species Okamejei kenojei. Next base: position 23,370,982 of record CM069146.1, on the reverse strand, counting down.
ACTGATGTCTTAGTGCTAAATAATGGCAGTCGCTTCAAGGTCCACAGCAGGATGCCTTCTATCTGCCAAACGGGTTAACTGCAGCTCATTCCATTCCACTGAATTAGAATTGTTGAAGCCTCATTGCTTGCCAGCTGCTCCCTTGGCTCTGTAATAATCCACAAGGTATAAACAGAGAGAGAGAGAGAGAAAGGGTGAAGAAAGGCTCAAGACTTCCATGCAAGAAAGGTCCAAAAATGTTTTGATGGGCTAAAAAATATTGTTTTTCTCATGCTATTTACTGATATGCAGAAGTACAGTAATAGGGCTGTTAAATCGTACAACAATCAACATGCAGGAATTATTCTACCCGATCCGGGAAAAGGATACTGAAAATTCCAGCTGTGGAGCATTTTTTAGATCCATAGGCCCAAGTAACTGTTCCTTCCTGACACGTTATCATACATCAAAGTATTGCAGGGAAGGGTTTACACTTTCATTTTCACTGACTGTTTCACTTTTAGTTCAGCCCCCACCAGACATTACTTATACAATGAAAAATCATATCTGAAATATAAGAGTGTGTTTAACAATGCAGTGCAGCTTTTTTTTTTAATGGAAGGGGTAATAGGCATTTCTAACCCTGCAACATTTAGTGCCATTTGATCGGGGATTGCTTTGAAATATACATGAGCAGCATCAATTTGCTCTATGTTAAAGAGGACCATGCCAACGATTTCATGAAAGGCCATAGTACAGAACGAAGGCTGTATCTATGTATGATATATCTGACCTGTTTGGATAGCATGCAAAATAAAACTTTTCACTGCACCTTGGTACATGCGACAATAATAAACCTCAAACTAATTCATAAACTGTGCGGTCAGAAACTTCCATCAAGCCGCAAAATAAGTGATTAAAATTTAGAATGCATTTACTAGAAGTGTGAGAAATACAATCCAACAGAATAGTCGATTTTGACTTTTCCTTGAGCGGCGCCTGGAAAAGATACTTTGAGCAAGTATTAATTCTGGCCAAATTGGAGCTGCCAGGACACTAAAATTGAGTAAAGGCTTCTGCTAGGCCATTTGGTCAATTTAAATGTGCCTTTTGCTAAACGGGGTGGATTGCACTCCTTTGGGTTGGGGGCCCATAAAACGAGGGTGGGGTTAGATGCCGTGCTGGGGTCGGGTTAGAGGCTCTTTCCTGGGTTAGATGCCCAAACTTGCTCGTAGTTGGCAGACTGCAGCTGCTTAACGAGAGCCAAACGCGCATCCTTTCCCAGATTTAGGATCCAATTGGTGGGGTATTGAAAACAAGTCTGGTTTACGTGCTAAGCGATGAAGCATTTGACCTGTCGTTGCTGGGAGTGCTGATTGGAAAGGTGCATTACGAAAATCGGCATCGACTGCCAGCGCGAAGAGGCTAGGCGCTGGCACCCGGTGCCAAGCGACTGTAAAGGAAGTCCTTTTGAAGAGGTAAAACCTAGGGTGGTTAGAGGCCACGCCTGTGTGAAGATATCCAAATCCCTTCCTGGAGTGACGAGGAATCTCGTAAAGGCACTGGGCTTGGTGGCTAGAGTATAATAATAATAATAATAATAACTTTATTACGGACTCAAGGTCCAGACAAGGGGCAACATTACATTAAAAATACATTGCATATCAAATATCATAAATATATATAAAATCATGGTAAATCACATAAAAACATCATAATTTATCTATTAAAAAAAACCCCACAATACTTAAGTTAAAAATCCAGAGTAAAAGATGATCAATGTCGTACAACGAGACAAAGATACCAGTGTCTCCACAGCTGGGATTCGTAGCGTGTAGTGCTAACCCTTATGTTTGTCAAGGCCACAATAAGCACATTTTTAGAGTCATTTATCCAGCAAATGATTTTATACATGTGGTGTCTTAGGATAGCTTCTAAAGTACTGACTCCTGCAGCCACAAACATATTACTGGCACTACACCATCTTGGTTGCCTTAGCAGTGTTCTCATTGCATCGTTATATGCCACCTTTAGTCTCTGCATACTTGTCTTTAAATAGTTCGACCACAGGTGCGCAGTGTAGAGGGGTGTGCAGTATGCTCTAAATAGCGACATCTTCACCACATCTGCACACGCACCAAATTTACGCAAGAGGATATTCGCCTGTATATACAGCACGCTTCGTTGCCTATAAATATCCTCATCATCTGTCATTTGTTCTGTAATAATATGCCCTAGATATTTTATCTTATTACAGACACTAAGATTGTTGTCAGACAATTTAAAAACAGGGGTTCTACAGACCATAACAGCACTCTTACTAGCACTTACATGTAGTAAGGAGCTGCTGGAGACCAGCGCTAGATGGACTAAAGACCACAAGATCATCTGCATACATATGGTTCACTAAAACATTACCAATCACGCACCCAGTGTTACAGGCTTTCAATTGTTTAGACAGATCATCAATATATAGATTTAAAAGGACTGGGGGCAAAATCTAACACCATAACCCCAAATGGGGCTGAGACCCTATTGCCCCATTTTATTTGCATAGTCTGGTGGGCATACCAGTAGGCCAGAATTCTAACAATGTATTTAGGCACCCCTCTTTGACTCATTTTAACAAACAGCTTTCTGTGATTAACACGGTCAAAGGCTTTGGAAGCATCAATAAAGCACATAAGGATTGAAGAGTTTTTGCCTCTATATTTGTTTACAATCTCCTTTAGGGCATATATGCAGAGGTCAGTGCCATGTTTAGCTTTAAAGCCAAGCTGGTTATCTGTGGAGTTAACAAACTCATTTATTCTATCCAGCAGAACTCTTTCTAAGATTTTTGACAATATGCTGGCTAAAGCTATGGGCCTGTAATTATTTAGACTGCCTACTTTACCAGCTTTGTCCTTAATAACCAGCACTAACAGGACAGACAACATTGAGTCTGGTAACAAGCCATGAATCATAAAGCCAGTAAAACAAGTAGCTAGGAGAGGAGCTATCCTCATACTCGCATACTTAAGATGTTCAGCAGAGATATGATCCAAGCCACTTGCTTTGTTGTTGGACAGCTTGTTCATGGCATGATACACCTCATGCGACATAATCACCATTGAGTCATAATTCTCAATATTGTCAACCCTATACAAGTCACCTTGGACACAGTTGAATAAAGTGCTATAATGTTGTCGCCATAACTCCGCGATATTAGCTGTTCCGGAGATTCCATCTACAGTACATGGTAGAGGTGTTTTGCAACTGCTAAGAGCTCTCACTTCCTTCCAAAAATCTGTAGCATTGTTACTTAGCAGCTTCTTAGCCATGGAATCAGCCCTCATCGCTTGCTCATTTTTACAGATGAAGCGAACAGCATACTTATACCTTGCATTAGTGAGCTTTTTGTGCTCAAACACAGGCCCCTGTCTGGGTCTACCTGCCATAGCCCATGCTTTGGTGGCTTCACGGGCTTCAGTATAATACTCAGCTACATACTTATTCCAGCCAGGTCTGATGTTATGTGTCTTATCTTTATGCTTGCAGTAGGGCTTACTGCCTACATATAAGGCGCTTACTATATTATTATACATGGAGCAGATATCTCTCCTATGCTTCATATCTTTACAATTAACATTACTACATATTATTGCATCTTTAGGTAGATGAATATTGCTTAAGGATTTATCTGTATGGGCATAATAGGCTATGATGTCTTCCTTTGTAAGCGTTGACCAGTCCAGTTTTTCTGTTTTAAAGCTATTTCTATCTCTGGATACCACAGGTATGTGTTCAACATATAGATTGGCTGGGAATATTATAGTCCATTCGAGATTTCATTGGGAAAGTAAATTGAATTTGAGAGCCCGCGTATGTTGAGTGGTACCCACCAAAACTAATTGGTCCGAGAGCAAACTTAAATTTGCAGAATCAAAGTTTCCAAAAACAGAATTTCACATTGAAGTTCTACCCGAATTCTGTGTAAATAGAGCTTCGGAGTTTGTGCATGTTTGAGATCGATTTTGAATAGCGGCTGATCAACAGTGAATAGTAACCCTCTGATCGATTGTTGATTAGTAACTGATAGCAAAGAGTAACTGAGAGACGGGAACCTGGTTTACTTGGTGAAAAGTACCCGGATGTGAGAGGTACCCCTAATTCTGTAGAACTTAGAGAGGAGGGATAGAGGTCCCCCTATAGAAGTCCAGTCTTAGCAGGGGAAAGTAATATTTGGGAGGAAAAGTAGTCCATTTAAGAAGTAATACCCCTCAGCAGAGCACCCTAGGAAGGGGAAAATCTTCGGTATCAGAGGGAGAGGTTCACTGATTGATAACAGCGCGACGCAACATTGAGATTGAGTGTTTGTAATCTGTCCGGTAGCATGTTAAATTATTATTGCAAATTGTAATTTTCCGACCAGCATTGTCTTTTTTAGCATATTTATCGGATCCGAATTGTATAAATACTTTGTGTATGTAAAAAGATTTAGAGTGTATTAAGATCGGGAACCATTACTTGTATTGTCTGTGTGAGTGCTTAAGGATTTTTGGTTGTTAGATATTTAGAGTTAAAATGCGTTTGAATTGAATATTTGTATCTGTGTAAATCATGATTGTAGTATTGCTAGAATCCGATTCGTGGTGGTTCGATCAAGGTTCGTATTCTTTCGATCGCTGTGTCGGGGAGGAATCGTTCCGTTGACCGAGTACGCCACGAGGAGGATTTATTAGAGTGTGATTGGTCATCATAATAAGTGGATGCTTGTAGTTTATTTTGGGGTGTGTCTTGGTTTACTTGTTATTGGGGGAATAATTTCTTGTTTGATTATAGTTTTACTTGCGTGGTTCGGGTTTATTTGTCTGTGCAAACTTAAACTGTTCTGAGTGGAAGAGATTGCTGCTAACATTTAAATTTTAAGAGCCGGAGCCTTAGTTTGGGAAACCAGAGATTCTTTGTTTACAGGCTGAGAGTTGAATGAAGTGATTGTGATCGAGCTGATAAGAAAGTTGAGAGGGCGATTGAATAAGAGCGATTGAGTCGAACAATTGAATAGAGCGATTGAATGGAGTGATTGAGTAACGATTGGGAAAGATTGAAGGTTCAATTGTGTGAGAAGGTGTGAATCTGCTAGACGTTAGTCATTGTATGGGAGCGGTTTCAGTGGCCTTGGAGTCTGAAAGGAAGGGGCCAGTATTAAGGAGGTGTGAGTGCTTTGAATCTTATCTGTATTGTGTCTATTGTGTAAGAGGATGGGGAATGTACTAGAAAAGGACCTGAAAGTCCGATAAGAATAATTTGTGAGAAAATATTCTTGAAAGTCCGATAAGAATAATTTGTGAGAAAATTCCGCAGGAAGCAGAGAAATTAACAAAAATATCAGGAAAATTAAACGAACTTTGGCCGATAGGTGGGCTAAAGTCTATAGTAGGAATAACCTACATAGAGACAATTGTTAGGCGATATGGAAACAGTGAAGAAGAAAATGAGATTATTGAAATATGGAACATTTTCTTCACTGAAAGGAAAGTTAAGGAAGTCGTTCTGCTTTCTGCTTTAAGAATGGCAGCATTCAAGTTAATGATTAGAATGGAAAAAGAGAGAAATGGTCCTTCTCTAGACATTTCAGAACAGGGAAAGGAAGATAGTGGAAGCCATCAGCAGGAGCAGGAGAGAACTTTTAAAGGAGAAATGACTGCGAAGGCTCTTAAAGGGGAGGTGCCGACTAAAATAAAACTTATTAAATTTAGTAAGAGTGCCGCAGTTAGCGTGGATCTCGAAGGGAGAGAAGTCCAATATATACAAGGGTGGGCAGACTTTTTCTGAACGGAGTCACAGCATTCCTCTCAGCACTCCCATGTTCTTAGTTCGGAGACACCATGCGCAGCTTGCGAACGGGGCGCCCGGGTGGAGTCAGTGGCATCTTCGACTCCACCCACTAAATTCAAATCCAAATTAGCAATATATATATATATATATATATATATATATATATATATATATATATGATATTAGGTTTGCTGATTCTGCCTTTGCATTCATTACTTCTTCCAGTAAGTCTGGAGACGTACTGTGACAAAATTAATTAGGAAATCAAGTGGGAAAGTTAAAGAATCCTTCTTAAAGTACAGAGATTCCGGTAGCAGAACGAGCAGTTTTTCAGAGGGTGAGACAGCAGGAGGCTATGAAGTGGCTGATCCTGACATCGATAACATCATAAGATCAAAGTAAATTCCTCACGTTAAGGATATGGAGCGGATTCCCCGCAGGCAATTCCCTAGTACGAAGCTGCCTACTCCGCCTTTAAAATTAGATCCCGCAGTAGGTGCAAATTATCCCCAGGCTACAGGTGTCTACATTTCAATGCAACCTGGTTCGACGGCAGCTAAATCGTTCCAGAGACCCGTACTAAAAATCCAGAAATGGGAAGTAACTTCGAAGGAGGATAAGGAGGAGGAGGAATTTAAAGGTCCGAGAGCCGACTTTCCCTCGGGTTGGTTGGAGAGGGTACAGAACTGTTAGACTTGATCAATGTTACAACCGTGGGGAATCAGGACATTGGAGCTGATCGTGCCCTGTGAGGGAATACAGAGAAGGAAGGGGTCAAAGAAGAGGGTCACGGGGTCTAAGAAGTCAGTGGATCCCAAGAGGGTACAGGGATACCTGGGACCCCAAAGGTAGAGGAAGAGAACACTGGCCAGAAGATCAGGGAGCAGGGACATTCTAGCAGCCAAATCCATTTAGGTAGCCCTGACCTGCCAGCTAATACAAAGTATGAAATCTGAGGGCATCCTCATATGGCCCAAAAATAATAAATGATAACAAGAAAGAGTACCACCCCTTCCGAATCCCAGGAAGAGAGTTACAAAGAAGCTAACTGGGATTAAGAAACCTCACTAAAAGGAAGGACTACGAAAAGGGAAACATAGTAATTGGTGTCAAAGAGAGTAAGAACTGAAGAGAATTAAACTGGCACTAGGGAGAGAAGAAACAAACTTATGGCGCAGGAGGTATGGGAGTAGGGAAAGGAGCTATTGTACTACTTTGTTACAAAGTTGTTGTGCCTGCAGGACAGTATAATCTACAGCATACTACTATCTGGGGAGTGAGGTAAAGAGTATGTGGACCCTTGAGAGTGGTCAGAAGACACAGCTCAGGTAGGATGTGTAGCTTTTATCTCCATCCAGGTAGCTCCCCAGAAACAAAGACCAACAACAAAGAAGAAATGATACTGTCCTGTTCCTTTAAGACACATCTGGGAGAGGCCAACAAACAGAGAAGGCTGCTCCTCAGTATCCCTACTCCTTTGAAACTAACATCAAGGAAGAAGAAGATACATACCCTACAGCCCAACTTTAACATCATCTAGCTTTGACACCAGAGAAGGAAAAATAAAATAACACCATCCAACATGTTCTAAAAGATACAGACAACCTATGACCACTATTGGGCAAGTCCTAATTTGAATAATTGAATTTAAATTTGAAAATAGACACTCCTCTGTGGTTCGGGGCGGAACACCTACTGTGCGCCTAAATTATAGTTATTAGAAATAAATTGACGAAATTTAGAATTTGATCTCTAAATTGTATGGTGATGAAATGGAAGAACTTTAAAGTTTGAGATTTGGAACTGACTTGTGCAATTTGGCTTAGGAGTATTTAAAGTTTGATTATTAATTTGGTATTTTTATTGTCTCATCCCCAGACAGGCAGCCAAAGATGGGAAATATTATTCAGAGAACATCAGGGAAGGATGGAACTTGGGACGATCTGGTAACATGGAAGAGATATTCACGGAACATGAGAGTTGGCATTGGAATAAGATAGAGGAACTGTGAACAGCAAGACTTCCCTTTAAGAGACCAAAGTTAGCATACTAGGAGAGTTACTTAGTGGTAAAAGGAAATTTGTTATGAGGAAGAACCCCTACGGACTGAGAGCCAAGCCAACATACTAAGGAAGAAGTACTGGAGGAGAAGTCTATTGAATTAGAAGGAGGAATAAAGAAATGGGTGTTGAGATATCAGAGTCAATGTATTCGACCAGTGGATCTAAATTTGTTTAACCCTTGATGGTAAAGTGGCTTCTATTATCAAGGTAGAAAGAAATTGTCCCTAGAATTGGCATTCTTAATTGGCTTTGGAATAAAATTGACAACATATGGAGCTTGATTGATTAAATTTGAACAGCTGGGAATTCCACAGGAATTGGAATTGAATTGTGTTATCGACCACAAAGCTGTGGAATTAGAAGGGTGAGACAGACCCTGAAACTTAAAATATTAAATTGAAGGCTGAGACTGAATTTGGTTAAATTGGAACATTTTTCATGGTTGCTTTAAATAAGAGTCACGCCTGTAGGTGAATCTGGACTGAACCCAGCTGAAATTTATACGAGAAACATCATCAGATATACATTAAGGAACATCATGTGAATACGGAGAGGGCTGATTAGTGTTCATATAGAGCAGAATTGTGATATTTAAATGGATAGTATTGACAGAACAGAATTTAGTGGAATGTATGGGAAAGCATTAGTGCATGAATGGTAACTTGCTTTGTCCCATGTTTTTCAGGAATTATAGGTTACATGTTCGACTATGGAAAGGGAGGAAAGAATGGGTAACACGGATGGATGGAATACGCGCCCAAGAAAACTCGGGAGGTGAAGACTCATCAGACAGAAATTGTGAAGCCAAGCCCACGAAAACTCGGGAAGCTTCATCATATTCTGGGAAGAAACATCATCGTCTTTTTGCTGTTAATAGATGGAGAATGTAATAGTCACACATATGTACATCTGGTTATCTGATTATTTGGTTATCATAAATGATCGTTTATCATATATGATAAAAGGAAGGAATCTTAATTCTGGCCAAATTGGAGATGCCAGGACGCTAAAATTGAGTAAAGGCTTCTGTGCAGCTAGGCCAGTTGCTCAATTTAAATGTGCCTTCTGCAGAAATGGGACAAGCTGCAGAATGGTGCCAGCTTGTTGCAGGGAAAGAATGGGACATCTGCAAATTCTTACCATTAGGTGTAAATTGCATGAAACAGATTGGGTGAATACAAACCAGACATACACATTGTAAATATTGTTGCAAAGCTTTACTTTGTCTAGATGTTGATTGGGCTAAGTGTTGAGCCTTGTCTGAGTTTCTTGAATGTCCAGGCACATGTTGCATAATTCATCTCTGTTAACTTGCATCTAGAAACTTCGTCAGATACATTGTATTAGTCACTGTATTATTGGGTTAGGGAAATGTCTATCATGTACTGTGGTAATTGATGTCTGTTATTGGACTGTAAAGAGACCACCCCATGTGGTTCGGCCACTCAAGGTTCTGGGACCTATAAAAGGTAGCTCCCATGAGGTCCTGTGTCGATCTTCTGGAAGAACGCTTGGGACTGCGTGACCTTTTGGAGTGTCTCTGCTTGCATGAGGCTAGAAGGGCTTGGCCAGGCAGATACAAGGATCGATCCTGCAGTGGTTAGGTATGGTAGTGGGGAACTGTAATTGTGTTTTTCCAAAATAAAGTTTTGATGCGCAAGTGCTTGACTCAGTATTTTATTGACTGAAACTAGACTGGGGGAAGTTTAGAACGAGCTATTTATACAAGGATATACTAATAGTAATAATACGGGTCAGGCAGCCCTAAGGAAATATACAGTTGCGAACTGTAAAGCTTGATGAGGATTTTTGGTAAAAGGAGTGGGCAAGGAACCAGTGAACGGTCTGCCAGGGTTCAGGAGAAAGCAGTAGGGGAACGAAAAATTAAAAGGGGGATGGGGGAAGGGAAAGGGGAGGTCCAGGTTTATATCTTGTGATAGAATTAATCTGATTAAATGTCAAGTGTTTTTACTGTCAAATGTCCTAGACAGAACAATTAAGTTCTTGTATGAAATTATTCGTATCGCAAGTGAAGTACATTCATCCATTTAGTTGAAGCATGTTAATTTTCGCTTGTAGCACACTTTCTCCAGGATAGTCACAAAAACAAGCACAGACTCAAAAGCAACAAGAGCATCTCTGTAATACTGGCAATTAATACTTACATCATTTGACTGGAAGAGTTTGGTCATAGCAAAAAATGCTTCTGTAGCCTCCACCGAGCCCATGTGCTCTCCCTGTTAACAACATAAAAGCTTGAGTTACATTGCTTCCAATGACTGATTACCCAAGAACAGGATCACTGGGTGAACGTGCAAGATTTATGCACTCTGCAGTTACAGCACTACATAAAATACTCATTAGGTTAAATAAAAGATGGCATTTTACAAATATGCTCAGCCTGGTGGTATTTCCAACTACCGAGGAAAATCATTGCTTGTCAAATTCCAGGCTGTGTGTCGCTGCAGGAGTTTGGTAAAGGAGGGAGTTTGGTAAAGTAGTTGGGATCTCTCGTTCATCTCAGTCTCACGCTCACTTGGAGGGGAAGGAGAATCATGAAGAGGAGCTTGTTCAAGGACACAAATCACTCCATTTGCTCACTTCCAAGTGCAATTAATTACATCATCTTTTCTGATTAGTTATCGCTTTTAAAAATAAGAACAGAGAATGTTGGAGGTCAGGCAATATGCATTATTCAAAAACAAAGCTAAGGGCCTGGTAAACATGAAAGAAACAAAATACTGTTAACTCTCAGCAAGTCAGGCAGCATCTGTAAAAAGGGCAATGATTCAATTCGATGACCAAAGCAAAATGAATGCTCGGTATCACCTTTAGAAAGCAGGGTGGAGTGTACACCACATTTTGCAGCTACAGTGCTGAAATGGAGAAGGTCCAGAGCTTCAGGTTCCTCGGTATAAATATCACCAACAATGTATACCAACGACCTGGTCCTACCACACTGACATTACAGCGAAGAGAGCACACCGATGCCTCTATTTCTCAGAAGACTAAGGAGATTTTTCTCATGTCTCCAATAACTTTTACCTATTTCTATAGATGCCCTGTAGAAAGCATCCTATTGGGATTCATCACACTTGGTTTTCACAATTGCTCTGCCTAAGACTACAAGAAATTGCTCTGCCTAAGACTACAAGAAATTGCAGTTGCGGATCTCTTCCAATCCATCAATTCTTTCCACCCCCAACTTCACTCGACTACACCTACACCACGCAACCTCACAAAAGAAGCCAACATAAGCAAGCACGACTTACACCTCAGTCAACCCTCCTTTTCCCACTCCTGCATGGCAAATAATATAAAAGCCTGAAAGCACATACCACTAAATTCAGGAACCGTTTCTTCCCCGCTATTATCAGACTATTCATGAAATAAGGGTGTAGACGCAACCTCCTAATCTATCTCATTGATGCCACTGAACTTTGTTTTCATCGGCACCTTCTCCTAAGCTCCAATGCTGTAATTTCCACTGTTTATTTTTCTCTTTGCACCACCTGTTGTACTTGCACATGGATTGACTGTACTCATGCATGCCTGTATACAATGCAAAACAAAGCTTTTCACCATTTCTCCACACATTATAACAAACCAATCTCTCCAAAAAATAACATGGACATGGATCTACCACAAAATGTGTTGGGGGTCCCTGAGTTATTGGTAAGATTATGGTTTCAAGACCCTACTATGGATAAGCTTTGCACAACCATCAGTTGGCACGTTGTATTTCTTTCGCAATTCAAGCAAGTCCCAACCAACATATCGAAAGCCTGGGATGTTTAAAGCTGATATCAAGTTTTACTTGATGAGACCACATTTTTCTCACCAACAATTAGAAGCAAACAGAATAAAATCATTCAACGTGGAGTTCTACACTTGGTGACCAGTCCATCATCTCCGATTTATGAGCCTCGGCTGACAAGATCAACTACAATCCTGTGTAACTAGTTTCTGCAGGAAGTGTTCAATCTAGATTATTACGAGAATTTGGCAAAAGGCCACTACCTGAAAGCCCTCTCTCTTTATAGACTCCGCTAAACCTTCCATCGACAGAAAACATCAAATATGATCTCATCAATTGGCAAACGGGATTACAGGGTTGAATAACCTCTCCGGTTTTAAATCCAATAATAAAAAGTTCAAAATGTATAAAGTTTTTAATCCAATAATTTGTAAATTCAAAAGTAGTATTTTTTTCAATCCAGTAATTTAAACATTCAAAGTGTATACATTTTTCAATCCAATAATTTTATTTCAATCAATCTAGAAGCAGTTCTAGCTTTACTTTCTGCTTTTGTGGGTGAGAAATGTGAACAGCATGATGGCATTGCAGAGCAATATATCACTCTGCTTACAAACGCACAATGACGTCCACACTTTTCACGATTTCTTCTTCCCCCGGCCCTCCAAACCACTGAGACGGCTGCACTTCAATACTATCCTCTTGACCATTTTCAACTTCCTGCATCTCCATGGCAGGCATTGCTGAAAAATAATCTGATTGGTAAATGCAAGAGGTGGTAGGCAGCCATTGTAGTACTGGCACTGGGTGCCAGAAAGTAACAATTGGTGTGGCTCCAGAAACCATCAATGTAAACTCCTGCAGCGCACTTGTTGCCGGTCCCGTATGGTCTGTTAAATGGGCCAAAACGAGCTAATACAATTCATGCTGCAACAGCACCATCTATCGAGGACAAAATTATACTTCAGCAGGAGTTTTCATTCATGGGAAGCAGACAGCAGTGACAATGCCCAACAGTCATTATCAATTTATAATTACCCCTCAACCAGTGAGGCAGTTAGGAGTCTACCACATTAACTAGAGGAGTCAAGGACTACGTTATTCCTTCCTTAATTACAATTCAATTTTAATGACAATATAGTGACCACTCACAGGGTTAACGTTTTTTGTTCACCTTAGTTATTTAAATCTATATCCTGCAATAGCCAAACTCATGTTGCTGGATCGACAACTCCTACTATTCCGGTAGGTTCGCTGTTATGACGCCACTATACTATGGGATCATTAAAAGGAAGGGGACATTAAAGGAGAGGAGGCATTCAAGGTATTTTCTCTACATCGTTGAGACCAAGAGTAGTCAAGGCAGCAGCTTCATTGAAAACTTGTGCTCTGCCTGCCAGGTCCAGTTGGGACTTTCGTTTGCAAGCCACCTCAGTACCCCTTCCCATACTGACCTGTCTATCTTCAGCATCCTCCAGTGCTAGAGTAAAAACACACGCAAACTGGAAGAACAGAACGTTATATTTCGCTTGGGTTACTTACAGCCCAATGGCACGAACAATTAATTCTCCAATTTCAGGTCATTACCCACCTTCTTCCAATCTACACAGGTCACCTTTCACATACACCTTTCTTTCCACTCCCCCCACCCAGTTCCTTCCTCCTCCTCCCCCCCTCTCTCTCTACCAAACTCATCCTCCTGCTCATCACCCAGACCTAAGCTCCACCCATTTCAAGTATTCCATCTCCATATCACTCCTCCCTCTGGTTCAACAATTCACCTCTCACCTTCCTTTCTAATGAGATTCCACCATCTGCACCCATTTGGCTTCTCCACGTACCACTTCCAAATTTTGTGACCATCTCCACCCTTCTTTCCCCCCCCCCCCACCTGACTCATCAGCCAATTAACCCCTGTGATCGACCATCGCTTGTCAGCTCATCCCTCACCCCTTCCCTTCATCACTTTCACTAGTCATCTCCCCATTACCCCATCTTGAAGAGGCGTGCCAACCCAAAACATCACCTGATTATTTCACTCCACTGTTGCTGCCTGACCCAGAATTCCTCCAGCAGTTTGTTTTTTTGCTCATGATTCCTGCAGACACAGCCTCGCGTGTCTCTCCCCACACACATCTAACGGACAACTGCACACAAAGGTAATTAACAAGCCCAATTTACTGCAATCGTGTAATAAATTAAATCCATTCAGCATGGGGTGAAATGTTCTGCTTTGGCCGTGTAAATGCTCTATGGTACAAGATAATGCTAAATTTGTTGTGTCTACAAAGTCAATCTCTACACCGACTCCAGTGATCAGATCTGGCCATCGGATACTAGGAAGATTTTTAATTTCAAGCATCGGATCCATTTTCTTCTAGAATCCTTATTTATTGAACAAATAACCATTTCTCCACATTTTATTTATGTGACTAGTGCTCTCTACTATTTTTATATTTTGCTTATATTTTACACTTGACGGTAACCTCTGCAAGAATTAAATTAAAAAAAAACCAGAACAAATGTTGACCATCTGGTTTTGGTGAACAACCCGATAATTCCATGTGGGCACCAGTGGATGGCCTCTAGTTTGAGAGGCATCACTGTATTAAGTGCAATCCTACAAAATGTCATGATTTCGAAAAATTCCCTATATTTAAAAATAATCCCCACATGTAGCATCGGATTAACAACAGCAAATGAGATGAATTTCAAATAAACTTTTAGGTGCTTTAGTTGACAAGGGCAATCAAACTCTCTGTTTGACACCAAATCTGAGGTTCTTCAACTGAGCAAGCAGATGGAAGCTTGATTTAAAGCTTATTTAAAATATAACAGCTCTGACAGTGCACCACTCTCTTGATACTGCGTCAGAGTGTTTGCCTAAATTAAAATCTTTGGATCAAGTCTCAATCTATGAACCTTCAGTCTTTGGTGCAAGACTGCCACCTATTGGGCTTTGACAGACAATGACTAAATAAAATTGTCCACAAGCTTTTTTCTACATCAATCACATTCCAGCTCATACCTCCACACTAGCTGACACCAAAATGGTAATGCTGGAAATAACAAGACTTCTGTATTATTATTTTGCTGTTTTGACAGCCTATATTTATAACTAAGTACATTGATCAGGCCTCAGCTGTCATTTCAGAACCTCTTTGGCAAGAACAGCAAAATGTTTGCAATAAAATACACACTGTGCTGGAGAAACTCAGCAGGTCATGCAGCATCTGTGGAGAACATCGATAGGTGACATTTAGGGTCAGAACTTTTCTTCAGACTGATTGTAGTGGTGGAGGACGGGTGGGGGAAAGAAAGCTGGATGAGATGGGGCGGGACAAAACCTGGCATGTGATACGGGTGAAGAACGTGGATATGCAGGGAATGGAGGGATATGCATCATCTATTTTTCTATTTTCTTTTTGTGGTTGCATCCCTTTGTCATAAATTGCCTCTCCAAGAAACTAAATGCTTCTTCCAATACCCTATCAATTCCTCTCTGGCTTAAAAACAATTACCAAATAACAATAAACCCACAAGAATAGGTACAGGAGTAGATCATTCAATCATTCCATAAGATGAAGGCTGATCCGTCTTTCCCTTTGTACTTTCTCACCATCAATCTCCTTACTGATTGGAAATCTATCCTTTAAATTTATTCGAGGATTCAGCCTCCACAGCTTCATGGGGCAAGGAATTCATATGACTCAATATCGCAAAATGATCTGTTACATATTTCAGTGATTAAACTTCTTATTTATGCACCGGTAAACAGGGTGGATGCATTTATGGAAAAGCCAACTAAACACACAAGGGCGAGAGACACAAAATGATACATAAACAGAGAGAAAGGAAGTAGAGTGCAAGAGGATTCCAGTAAGACAAAAATCAGCAAGGCAGCAATCGAGTCATATAGTCTGGTCTGCCCATTGATTCCATGTAATTACAAACCGTACATAAACTGAATTTTGAAGCTATAGGAAGGTTTTTGGGAAAACACTAATTACCATTCATACTTGGATTTCATCTATGTCCCATGCAGCAAAGGCAGACTAGCAGCACGTTACAGTGCTCCATGTAGAGAGTTTAGTGGACGGCACAGCGGTAGTGTTACTTCCTTACAGCGCCAGAGGCCCAGGTTTCGAACCTGACCACGGGTGCTGTCTGTATGGTTTCTATGTTCTCACAGCGACCGTGTGGGTTTTCTGAGGGTGCTCCAGTTTCCCCCCACATTCTAAAGATGTGCAGATTGGCAGGTTAATTGGCTTCTGTAAATTGTCCCTAATGTGTAGGATAAAACTAGTGTATGGGTGAACGTTGGTCAGTGCAGACTCAGTAGGTCAAGGGGCCTGTTACATTATGGTTTAAAAACCTGTGCATATTTAAACTAAACACTCATCAAAAACAGTCTGAAAATACGGTCTGACTAGAGCTATAACTAAGGACTTGCATTTCTATCATCACCACTTTTATAAACAGAAGCTCCTGCAAAAGAAAGCATTTTTTTCCCCTGCAGTTTCAGCATCTACTATGTTGTACCTTCGCATCACATTTCAGCTTTCTACCACTTAACCCATGGATATGACGAGATCAGATACAAATTGCCCAAAAGATTGAAAATGCCATTCAAACAATTTGTTGCTCAGAATATCACTGTCCGTTTACAAAGTTACGAAGAGTTGCCCAACCTGGTTAATCAGGTACAGGATCTTGGTCAAAATGTGAGCACATTTCCGAGGGTTGATAGGAGTCTCATTAAAAACTCGAGCCTAAAGAGAGAAGAGAGCAAAAATGATGTATTTGCATATCAAACAATTTTAACAAACCAAGAATTAGCACGACAAATGCCAGAGATTCAAGGCCATGATATATCAATTTAAAGGCAAAAAGATATTATATCCAAGCGAGTTTTAATTTACTCTCCCCATTTTCTCGCTGGAGGTGACCAAACAAACATCGTGAAGAAATCTGACAAGACAGAAAGGGAGAAAGTGTATACATGGGGGTGGTGATGTGGGGAGAACTATGAGGTAAACCATAAGATAAAAGTATAAATACATCCAGTAGGGATCGCTGACATAAAAAAACACTGTTACGGATTACTTTATAGAAGCAAGATAGTAGAAAAAAAACATGCTAATATCACAATATGGTTTAAAGAAAGAAGGCTTCTTTGGAGCATTAACAGTGATAAGGATAATTTTGACTGCATAGTCAGTACTCTTCTTCATGTTCTATGTAATTCAAACATAACAGCCTGATATAATTTAACTGCTCACTACATCTATATAAATAAAAGTCTCATCTTGACCATTTCCTGTCTGCACTGTTTATTGATTTTAGAAAAAACGCTACGATATATCGCTATGATTTTTGGCCATCTTACTCAATCCTCCTCCGCTGAGGCAGCCCCGAGGATTTTTCCGGTTAATGAAAAATAAAAAAGTAACGAGTGTTTAAAAAATCTTGAGATCATCTTGGTCCTCTCGCCTGTCAATCATCTCGATGAAGGTAACGCCCCTTCCTGGGGGGCAGGACTATAAAACCCCGGATGCCAGGACGCAAGTCAGTCAGTCAGGAAGATTGCGAGGGAGATTCCACAATTGTGAATCGAAGCTGTGAATCAACTGAACTGTGAGTCTGCAATGTACTTGCAACAAATGGTTTGTTAGCCCTTAATGACAATGCAATGAGTTGTTTGGCAATTTGGTGGCCTGCACGCTGCCTGAAATGCTATGAAATTGAGTTTGGTTGCCTGCACTCTGCTTGAAATGGAATTTCAAGGAATAGCCGTGAGTGAACTGCCAGCCCACCAGCCACGGGTGACTGAACTGCCAGCCCACCAGCCACGGGTGACTGAACTGCCAGCCCACCAGGCCTGAGTGACAGCTGCCAGCCCACCCGGCCTGAGTGACTGAGCTACCTGGCCTGAATGACTGAGCTGCCAGCCCACCAGGCCTGAGTGACTGAGCTGCCAGCCCAAGAATCCATTTGGCCCACAATGTCCATACTAGCCCTCTGGAAACCAGTCCTTACAGCCCACAACACTCATACTAGCGCTCCAAAAAGCACCCCCCCACTCACTGGCCACCAATATTGGAATTGGTGGAGAGGTGGAATATTGCGTTGGGGGACCAGCCCTCTCGTGTGAACATGGGACCCAACGGGTCCCACTTAGTCTAGTTATTTCATAAAGCAGCTTAAAGTCAATCAATGGAAAATAAAGTATTTTTCCTTCTAATACATTAGTCAGATTTTTGACCAAGCAGCACATCTGAAGTATTATGACCATTATTGGCATTCACTTTTTTTTTTAAAAGCAGATCATTTAATTTACAATTTAAATTCCACAGCTGCTGTGATGATATTTGAACTGATATTTCCAGCTCATTAGTCCACTGGCAATCACAACACCACAATAAATCCTCCACAGGGTGTACAGCAGCTCACCCTGGGTCCCTGTAATTGAATCAGCTCGTGAGTTCTTGCCGCATGTGAACCTCGACAACCATCTGTCTGCCACTTTCCACTGTTTATTTCATCTCCTCCTGTTGCTCCAATCAACCTGCTCCAGGAAAGCAGTGACAACTAAGTAAAAGTGAAGACAAATGGTTCGAGAGTCCCTGTGTATCAAGGATAACCAGCTTCCATCCCTATTGTGTGTATTTTGAGATGAGTAATGACGCTAACATGGATCTACAGAACAGGAGGGAGCGTTGTTTGGGACAGATTATCCATGATTGGCAGCAAAGACTCGAACAGCCAGGTAACTTACCTCTGCGCCTATTTTCTTGTGCTGCGCTCCTTTCTGCCCTCTATTTTGGAATTCTGTGTGCTCCTGGTGCAATCCTTGGCCATGAATCTCAGGAGTCCGTAATGTTTCATATTTTCATGGAGACCTTGTGAATATCCTTGTATTTTATTCCACTGTTTACCTGCTATTGCTGTGACAGAGCATGGAATAGAATGCCCGTTTCAGAAGTCAGGTGGCGGACATGTGAATCACGTTCTTTGCCCTATTGAGCAGTGGAAATGTAAGTCAGTGCTAGGTATGTTGGACTGGGAGTAGATGCTGACCTTGGTTCACTTATCTTGCTTGTGGACTTGGAAGGTTGTGTTGTTATAGAGCACTAGTGATAGCTTTCCAATGCTGTGGTTTGTCCAAGTCATGGAATCGACAAGAGGGCAGAAATCTCTGCTACCCCGCGTACCATGTGCCCTGCACCGAGTCAGGGGTTTTAATCTTCGAGCTAATCTTTTCCTGGGGGGGGGGGGGGGCACGCAGCATGGTGGCACAGCAGTAAAGTTGCTGCCTTACAACGCCAGAGACCTTGGTTCTATCCAGACTACGGGTGACGTCTGTACAGAGTTTGTACATTCTGCCCATGACCGCATAGGTTTTCTCTGGGTGCTGTGGTTTCCTCCCATATTTCAGGCGTACAGGTTTGTAGGTTAATTGGCTTCGGTAAAATTATATATTGTGCAGATTGGTGCTAGTGTATGGGGATTACTTATCGGCACGGACTCAAAGATCTGCAGGGCCTGTATCTCTAAACAAAACTCAGGAGAAAGAGTGCAGCAACATGATCTCCACATATTATCATCATACCTTCATTGACCCTGGCTGGATTTACTTCCGATGTTGGTAATCGTGCTACAAATGTTGAAAGATTGACAACAGCTGCCATGATTGATTGGATCACCAAACTCACAAATCCTTTGGTTGCCCATTTTTTCTCCACTGCCCTTGAGACTGATCATGGGAAATCTCACTGATCCAATTTCTCTCAGGGCTGGGAGTACAGGGATTGGAAAAAATATATAGATCAATGCTTACCTCCTGCAGTACAGCACTCTTCTCCAAATGCTGGAATGGATTTGAGCCCCCACCTGAAAGAGAAACACTTAGATATAAAAGTCATCATGACATAATATGCAGGAATAAACCAACAACACACAACAGCCTGAACATCAAAAATATACCAGGATACTTTACAGTGCAGTGAATTAACAGGAATAAATAACAGATTGGATCAGGATCCAGAAAACATCAAATTACAAATCTGATGAAGGTTTACGTTGTGGGATAAATGGAACCCACCTACAAGAATCATACGGATTCAATTGGAAGCACAGGCTACAGAGATATAATTGCGTACAGGTTTAAGGACCACTTCTTATATTTAACATCCGATGGCCTGACAACTGAATCGGAACATCAAGGTTGGGCTGATGTAGAAGGGAGAGCAAGGATAAATCAGTACACCATATGTTTATGGAAATGGAAGGCATGGGGCACCAAAATCCAAGCTGAAATTATATTTTACCAACACAAGGTGGAGAATCAATTGCAGATGGGGTTGAATTGGATGGAATCAAGCAATTTCTAGATGTGGAAATGAGCACTCCTATAATGAATTGAATACAAAGTTAAAAAATATCTTCCCATCACTCAGATGGAGAAATTCATGCCTCAACTGTGCCTTGCTGCTAAACAGGACCTTGGCTGCTTAATCAGGAACTTTGTAAGTTGAGATATTGCAGATGGTAGCTCACCATCTTACATCTGCTCTCTTCCATCATCAAAACATGTAATCCAATATGCTTCTATTTTATATATCCAATCATATCCACCAAATTGTCTGGAATAGGTTCTGTTCCCGGACCCACACTGGAGGTTTCCTAGGGAATTCCATACTACGCACTTGTATTTCAAATTTATACAAAAAAACTCATTATACCCAAAACATCACCTGGCCATGTATCCAGAGATGTTGCCTGACCCATTGAGTTACTCCAGCACTTTGCCTTATTTTGTAAACCGGCACCTTCAGTTCCTTGTATCTCTATTTCATCAT
Organism: Okamejei kenojei; assembly: GCA_035221665.1. Taxonomy (NCBI): domain Eukaryota; kingdom Metazoa; phylum Chordata; class Chondrichthyes; order Rajiformes; family Rajidae; genus Okamejei; species Okamejei kenojei. The sequence goes on along the minus strand of CM069146.1, from coordinate 23,350,502 downwards.
TGCTTTGCTTGGACTACCTCCAAATTGTGATGTAGATGAACCAACATCAAGTCAGCTTTGAGGGGCTCGATGTGAAATATTTTGTTCAGCAATTTTATGTGAAGTACCATGGGACATTTTAGTATACTGAAGTCAATATGTAAAATAAAGTTCTGATGATTTTTTATCTCCGGTGTTCAACGCTTCAGACTGGGCTATAAACCAATCTATTTGGAATTTAGCTTGGCATACATATAGACACAAAATGCTGGAGTAACTCAGCAGGACAGGCAGCATCTCTGGTTAGAAGGAATGGGTGACATTTCGGGTTGAGACCCTTCTTTGACCCGGAACATCCCCCATTCCTTTGATCCTGTCCCGCTGAGTACTCAAGCATTTTGCGTCTGTCTTCAGTGTAAACCATCATCTGCAGTTCCTTCCTACACATTTAGCCTGGCATAACATTCCCTAAATGTTTACAGTGATTAAAAATGAACCAACACCTTGCTTGAAGACAACTTACATATTTTTTCTCAACAACCTGCATCATGAACCTGCAGATTTGATTACATGGGTTAGCCTCTGCCATTCTTACCTAACTCCAGAGCATCCTTGTGAAAGTAGCAATGTAATTTTCTAGTTTTTGGCTTAACCAAAATCTTATGTTAATGTGTTGATATTTATATAGGAAAAAATACAGAAACCTCAAGACGTGTTACACTCCTAATTAAAGTAACTGAAACAAAGCCAAGGCTGAAATAGTTGTTTCAAAAGTAGGGAAACCGAGGCACAAAATCAGAAGATGGACTTAAAGCCACTATGGTTATTAATCTCACATCAGACTGTGCGAGATAGCCATTTTTCAGATGGATCATATGCCAAGGTTGATTTGCTCCATCTTCCTCTTCAAATTTGTAATATTCTACAGAAAAGTGAGGCTCTATTCATTCCTCAAACAAAAGGACATTATCTGGAACAAGTTTATACGTATCTGTTGAACGCAAATTGGCTGCTGCATCTCTTATACCGCAAAAGCAATTTCACCTGTTGTGAAGCGCTTGCGACATCACAACGTCACAGAAGGCATGATCCAAATATACACCCACTTTCCCACATAGCCTAACACATAGTGTTAAAGAAGGAACTGCAGATGCTGGAGAATCGAGGGTACACAAAAGGCTGGAGAAACTCAGCGGGTGCAGCAGCATCTAAGTAGCGAAGGAGATGGTGACATTTCGGGTCGAGACCCTTCCTAACTCACATAAACGGCTTTTAGCAAATCCTAATTAAGTTACATTTCTCAGTACAATCGATAATTTGCTACTGGTTTTTGGGTACTTTAGATATTAATGCTGACTACGCTTTTTGGAAGAGCCCTGGCTCTGACTCCAGACAGGCATTTGGAAGTGCTTCATTAGGAAGTGTTCATTGCTGATCTCACACATTGAACACAACATTTCTAGAGACAACACATTATCCACATTACCATTGGTGACAATGTTACTTCTTGGCTATTGGCACTCACCATGACGACAAAAAACAGAGATGTTATAAACCTGAAATGCCAGCATTCAACAGGTCTGATGAAGTGTCACTAACCTGAAGCTTTTACACTGTTTCTCTTTCCACAGTTGGTGACCAACTGCTGAGTATTTCCAACATATCTGGTTTTGGGTGACATACAGTGCCCTCCATAATGTTTGGGACAAAAACCCATCATTTATTTGTTTATTTGTTTGTTTGTTTATTTTATTAGAAGTTAATATAGTACAAAACAATACAGTGGCACCTAATTGTAGGTGCCAACTATGTCATAACGTAATACATTCTATGTACAACCTCTAGTTTTATGTTTTTGAAAAGGAAATTAAAAAAAGACAAGAAATAGAGAGAGGAAAAATAGATAGTAGAAAATAGAAAAACGTGAAGTGTGTATATAAGAAAAGAAAAAGTAGAAATAGGAGAAAAAGACCCTTAAAAAAGAACATTTTCAAATCTTTGCTCGGAGATGTAATTCTACCCACGACCTGACCTGAAATCAGTAATCTTTACGGTACTGCTGCATCACAATTAAGAATTGGTCATATTTATCTATTAGGCGGAGATTTGTAAGAGAAAAAAAAAAATCACATGTGGTTAAAGTGCACATTGTCAGATTTTAATAGAGGCCATTTTTATATATTTTGGTTTCACTATGCAGAAACTACAGCAGTGTTTATACATAGTCCCCTCCATTTCAGGGCACCATAATGTTTGGGACACATGGCTTCACAGGTGTTTGTAATTGATCAGGTGTGTAATAATTGCCTCCTTAATGCAGGTATGAGGGAACTCTCAGCATCTAGTCTTTCCTCCAGTCTATCAATTTGGAAACTTTTATCGCTGTTTATCAACATGAGAACCAAAGTTGTGCCAATGAAAGTCAAAGAAGCCATTATGAGATTGAGAAACAATAATAAAACTGTTTAGAGATATCAGCCAAACCTTAGGCTTACCAAAATCAACTGTTTGGAACATAATTAAGAAAAAGGGGACTGGTGAGCTTATTAATCACAAAGGGACTGGCAGGCCAAGGAAGACCTCCATAGCCGATGACAGAGGAATTCTCTGTATAATAAAGAAAAATCCCCAAACACCTGTCCGACAGATCAGAAACACTCTTCAAGGGTCAGGTGTGGACTTGTCAATGACCACTGTCCACAGAAGACTTCATGAACAGAAATACGGAGGCTACACTGCATGATGCAAGCCACTGGGTAGCTGCAAAAATAGGATGGCCAGGTTAAAGTTTGCCAAGAAGTACTTAAAAAAGCAACTACAGTTCTGGAAAAAGGTCTTGTGGACAGATGAGACGAAGATTAACTTATATCAGGGTGATGGCAAGAGCAAAGTATGGAGGAGAGAAGGAATTGCCCAAGATCCAAAGCATACCACCTCATCTGTGAAACACAGCTGCTGAAGGTACTGGCACACATATCTTCATTGATGATACAACTGCTGATGATAGTAGCATAATGAATTTTGAAGTGTATAGACACATCCTATCTGCTCAAGTTCAAACAAATGCCTCAAAACTCATTAGCCGGCGGTTCATTCTACAGCAAGACAATCATCCCAAACATACTGCTAAAGCAACAAAGGAGTTTCTCAAAACCAAAAAATGTCAATTCTTGAGTAGGCAAGTCAATCACCCAATCTGAAGCTAATTGAACATGACTTTTATATGCTAAAGGGAACTAGCCCCCAAAACAAGCATAAGCTAAACATGGCTGCGATACAGGTCTGGCAGAGCATCACCAGAGAAAACACCCAGCAACTGGTGATGTCCATGGATCACAGACTTCAAGCAGTCATTGCATGTAAAGGATATGCTACAAAAAAAAAGACTACTTTCATTTACATGACATTGCTGTGTCCCAAACAATGTGGTGCCCTGAAATGGGGGGACTATGTATAAACACTGCTGTATTTTTGGTGAAACTAAAATGTATAAAAATAGCCTTTATTAAAATCTGACAATGTGCACTTTAACCACATGTGATTTTTTTAATTACAAATCTCAAATTGTGGAATGCAGAGGCAAATAAATAAATGATGGGTCTTTGTCCCAAACATTATGGAGGGCACTGTACAGCTGCTGTCTCACAGTTCACTAACTGCAGTGACCCAAGTTCACTAACTTTTAGGGTTGTCTCTGTGGAGTTTGTATATTCTCTCATTAGAACAGAAAGTGCTGGAGTAAATTAATGGGCCAGGTAGCAGCTCTGAATGGCATGGGTAGGCAATGTTTCTGGTTGGAACCCCTTCTTTATGTCCTCCAGAGATGCTGCCTGACTCGCTGAATAACTCCAGCATTTGGTGTTCTCGGCAAGATTCTAGCATCTGCAGTTCCCTTTGCCTGAGGTATTCCCTCTGACCACGTGGGTTTCCTCTGCCAGCTCCAGTTTACACCACTGCAGCAATCACTGTCCTTCAAAATATCTATAAAGTACTTTGAGACATCCTGAGCTAACAAAAATGTGTATGTAAATGTAAGTTTTTTTTCTTCTTGTAAACTTAAAAATATCCAGAAGTCAGTTGGCGAGTTTTTAAATTAACACATAAAACTACCTATTACCTTCCATAAATATTATGGAAAATACAAATGTTAAGTTTTGAAACAGAACACAATCAAAATACAACTTAAAGCTATATTTTATCATTCAAACCATGTGCCAATGGTTGAAAAGAATAGGGATAGTTAACGTTTTGGGTCACAACACTTCTTTATGGGAGGGAGAAAGCAGGAGAATGGGGTTAGGAGAAAGAGATAGATTAGCAATTTTGAATGGCAGAGTAGACTGTATGTGCCGAATGGCCTAATTCTACTCCTACTCCTTATGACCTTGGGAGTTTTTTTGTAAGCCAGCGTCTGCAGTTTCTTGTTTGTACATATGCCAAAAAAGATCAAATCTTGATCAGACCACACTGACTGCATCGCTACCTGGTCAGCAGCTTGAATGCTACCTGGTCAGCAACTTGAATGAGATAAGAGAGAGTAACTATGATGGACCACTGCCTGGTCCATCATAGGCACTAACCTCTGAAGGAACTAACAGGCGGTGCTGCCTCAAAAAGATATCCAATAATGTAGACCTTGCCACCCTGCCCTCGCTCTCACTTCAACTATCGGAAAGAAGGCATAGAAAGTCGTCCTGCACTATGCCACCAGGTTCAAAAACAGTTTCTTCCTAGCACTCATAGGAACTCTTGAACACTACACACTACTAACCACAAGTATGAGCTTCTACTGATTGTGTCTTAGGTTGCACTGCAACTTTGCCGTTTCTTTTGCGCCAGTATTATGATTATTAATTTATTGATTTTTTTAAAATAATATTTATCTATATGTAATGCATTTACAGGTTTGATAAGGTGCTGCTAGTGTGCAGTAGAATGGGGTTGAGAGGGAAAAATAAATCAGCCATGATCGAATGGCGGAGCAGACTCGATGAGCCGAATAGCCTCATTCTGCTCCTATGTCATTTGGTTTTATGATATGACCTTTGACAGTCATACTGATTAGGGTTAGGATTACGAATGTCACAACAATGTTGTTCCAACACAATTGAGTCTTGAGACAGGACAAAGAAACGCAATTGAAGGGATTCAATAAAAGTACCCACGTAAGATGAACATGGGGTAGAAAGGTTCAAATGGAAAATCGAACAGTATTTTGCAAGAATGATTTTTTTAATGCTAAATTTTAAGAAGAGTAACTTGGGTGGGAGAACGAGGCACAGTATTAGTTAATGTCAGGATCGGTTCAGTCATCAATAGGTCATTTGAGAATAGGGCCAAAGGGATGGGTCTCATGGACGAGATAACCTTGCAAAGGGGGAGGAATGAAAGTGGTAGATGATATTTGATTCTGTGACAAGGATCTTGAACTCCTCAAACTCAATATTGAAAGGAGCTTGAAACAAGCAGGAAAATTTAGCGTGGCAGAGTACAATAGTGAAAATCCATGGATTATCTTTACAGTCCAGGATGATCCAAAAATAGTGAACAGTTTTATCACCACAAAACACAAAGTGCTGGAGGAAGTCAGCAGGTCAAGTAGCATCTCACGAGGGAATAGACAGATTAGGTTTTCGGTTGGATCCCTTATTCAGATCTAGAGTTTTTCACCTGTCATTCCCTCCACAGGTGCTGCCCGACCTGCAGGGTTCCCCCAGCACTTAGTGGTTTGCTCAAAGGTCCAGCATATGCCATTTCATGCACCTTCAGATATTTTGCCACTATTCTATTTGAACTGGACAGCATGGTAAACGTGACGGCAACCCTCACGACCCATCAGCGGGATACAGGGATGGAAGTGCACCGATTGAAAATCTTCATAATTCTCTCATCCAGGGCAGAACCTTCACAGTGAATGGTCAGGCCCTGGGGAGTGTTGTAGAGCAGAGGAATCTAGGAGTATAGGTATATAGTTCCCTGAAAATGGCGTCACAGGTAGATAGGGTAGTAAAGAAAGCTTTTGGTACATTGACCTTCAACAGTCAAGGTGTTGAGTGTACAAGTTGCGACATTATATTACAGTTGGTGAGGCTGTATTTAGAGTATTGCATTCAATTTTCATCATCCTGCTTTTGGATGGATGTAATTAAGCTGAAAATAGTGCAGAGATGTATGACAATGTTGCCAGGACTCGAGGGCCTGAGGTGTAGCGAGAGATTGGAGAGGCTTTGACTTTATTCCTTGGAGCACAGAAGTTGAAGAATGATCATATAGAGGTGTATGAAATTATGAACAGAATTGATCTAATATTCTTACACTCTTATACTGAAGTTATATGATTGTGTCCATGTAGAGTAGAATTTATTTGGAAAATGACACAAAACACTGGCGTAACTCAGCAGGTCAGACAGCACCCCTGGAGAACATGGACAGGTGATGTTTCTGGTCAAGATCCTTCTTCACATCTGAAACATGACCTCTCCATGTTCTTCAGAGATGCTGCCTGACCCACTGAGTCACTCCAGCATTTTGTGACCTTTCATGTATTAACCAGCATCGGCAGTTCAGTTTCTAGATTCTAAAATTTTATTGTATGCAAGAAAGGAATGTCATTGTACTTAGGCACATGTGCCACTGTACCATTGATAGAAAGATTTTTACTGAACTGCATACAAGAAAGGAATTTTACTAGGTGCATATGACAATAAAGTACAATAGAATCATTGATAGAGTGAATGAACAGTCTTTTACCCAGGTAGACGAAAATGCTGGAGAAACTCAGCGGGTGAGGCAGCATCTATGGAGCAAAGGAATAGGTGAAGTTTCGGGTCGAGACCCTTCTTCAGACAGATGTGGGGGTGGGGGGGGGCAGGATGAAGAAAGGAAGAGGCGGAGACAGTGGGCTGTGGGAGAGAGAAAGCAAGGACTACCTGAAATTGGAGAAGTCAATGTTACCCCGAGTAAGGAATTGTGGATCATAGGTTTAAGGCGAGAGGGGAATAGAAATTTATGGGGTAACTTTTTTATTCAGTGGATAGTGGGTATATGGAACGAGCTGCCAGAAGAGGTGGCTGAGGAAGGTACTATAAGAACATTTAAAGTTAATTTGGACATCACAACATTCTGCCAGCACAACAACCTGGCTCTCAACACCTGTATATCCAAGCAACTGATTGTGGACTTTGGAAGGGGAAGGGTAGGAACCCACAATCCCGTTTATATCAACGAGACGATGGTGAAAAGGATAAAGAACTTCAAATTCCTGGGCATACATATTTCCGAAAATCTTCCCTGGTCTCAGCACATTATTGCAATTATAAAGCATCAGTGCCTCTACTTCCTGAGAAGATTACATAGAGTCAGTATGTCAAGGAGGATTCTCTCAAACTTCTGCAGGTGCACAGTCAAGAGCATACTGACTGGCTGCATTGTGGCCTGGCTCGGCAACTTGAACGAGGAGCGGAAAAGACTGCAGAAAGTTGTAAACACTGCCCAGTCCATCACCGGCTCTGACCTCCCCACCATCAAAGGGATCTATCGCAGTCGCTGCCTCAAAAAGGCTGCCAGCATCATCAAAGACCCACACCATCCTGGTCACACACTCATCTCACCATTGCCATCGGGAAGAAGGTACAGGAGCCTGAAATCTGTAACGTTCAGAGAGAGTTTAAGAAAGAGTTGGATAGAGCTCTAGGGGCTAGTGGAGTCAAGGGATATGGGGAGTAGGCAGGCACGGGTTATTGATAGCGAATGATCAGCCACGATCACAATGAATGGCGGTGCTGGCTCGAAGGGCCAAATGGCCTCCTCCTGCACCTATTTGCTATGTTTCCATCAGGCAATTAAACACGATATCAAATAAGCTCTGAATAGTGTCTATTATTATTATTGCACTATATCTGTTTATTTATTGTATACATATGGTCTATAGACACACTGAACTTTTATCTTCCGTTTTGTATTGTTTACATTTTCTGTTGTGCTGCAGCAAGTAAGAATTTCGCTGCCACATCTGGGAATGACGACAAAAAAACTCTCTCGACAGGTACATCATGCGATTGGAGAGGTTTAGAGGGATATGGGTCAAATGCAGCCAGGTGGGACCAGTGTAGATGGGGCAGCTTGGTGGGCGTGCGGCCTGTTTCCGTGCTGTAAGACTCCATGTACTCCAGAGATGCTGCCGCAGTGTTACTCCAGCACTTTGTGACTCTGACTCTGTGCACAGACCGTGGTGCTGAGGCCGGCGCTGCCACAACCACGGGCAGAGCCCCCCCACACACACACACACACACACACACACATCCGCATCCCGCCCGCGGCACCGCAACTCACCAGACTCCTCGTCCTTCTTGTCGAACTTTTTCAGCATCTTTGCTCAGCTCCCGGGGTTTAACTTTAGCTGATTAATGGCGGCCGATAAACGCCGTCCGCACCGATGTTCCACAACGCCGTCCCCGGCCCCCCGCTCCTGCTTCCGGCGGCTGCCTCCTCACTTCCTGCCAACCAGTCACATCGACACGTCGCCCGGACGCACAGCGCGCATGCGCGGCACCGGCCTGCCGGAGGAGACGCTCCGCAGTCTGAGCATGCGCCGGATCGGCGACCGCGCATGCGTTGGATGCCTCCTTCAGCCTGACCCTCTGTCTGGGATGTGGAGTTGTTGTGTAGTAGCCTCATTCAGTTTGGAAACTCATTCACAAATAAAAGATTGAGGTTTATTATTGTTACCCCTACCAGGGAACAGTGATAAGCTTTGTTTTGCATGCTATCCAATGAGATTAGATGACACTGTACACCAGGCCAACATTGGGTGAGAGTTGAGAGTGAGAAATTATGAGGGAGTGTAGCAACCGAGTGGGGAAGGGGGGCTCCCATGGTTGGGAGCTTTCACATTTTTCAGCTTGAAATTGTGCAATCTGGTGCAATCTGTAGTGAGTCTTTTAACTTACACTTGAATGCAACATTTATGCTTTAAATTGGATTAGGTATGAATACGGTTAGGCTACATTTCTAATTACATTCCATAGTAGAGCCAGGCTCTGATCAACAGGTGCAGCACATGAATGACTATATTCATGTATGGAAATCAGATTATAATTCATGCTTATAATAAGCATGAATAGAATTTATGCATATATACAGGGAAAAAACAGAAACAAAGCAAGAGTCGGACTTCCATCACAGTTCTGCACAAATAAATCAATCAACCTTACCCTCTGACTATAGAAACAAAACAAAAATAATGCCACATATTCAATCGTATATGGTTCAATGAAATTAAGATATATATGTTAAACATATATATGGAATCAGGCCCTTCAGCCGACCAAGTCCACACCAACCAGCAATCTACCATACACCAGTCCCATCCTACACGCCAGGGACAAGTTACAGAAGCCAATTAACAAACAAATCTGCACTTCTTTCAGATGTGGGAGAAACCGGAATATCCAGAGAAAACCCATTCGGTAGTAAGGCAGCAACTCTACTGCTGTGCCACCATGCCACCCGATTAAATTATTTTTTCTGTAATATATTTATCATGGTGTCACATCAATAAAGATGAACACATGATTCTGATTTCTGCCCTTAGTTGGATAACGCAAATCTCCAGTCATTGTATTTTATGGCTGGTTTTCAACCTCTTCAGTCTGAAGGCCACGACCCAAAACATCACCCATTCTTTCTCTCCAAAGATGCTGCCTGTCGTGCTGAGTTTTTCTAGTTTTTTAGTGTCTATCTTCAGTTTAAACCAGCATCTGCAGTTCCTTCCTACACTCTTTGTTATTATTATTGAATACTCTATTATTCACCTCAACTAAGTTTTTTCATCAATCCGTTGCTGCAGAGAATACAATGCCAGTTATCAAATCTTTCTTCAAAGTGAAAAAAAATTCTAGCCCTGCCAACATCTTCATAAATCGCCCCTGGATCCTCTCCAGAACAATTGTACCTTTCCTACAATGTGTCATCGTCTTACAGCATGGAAACAGGCCCTTTATCCCAACCTGTTCATGCAGATCAAGATGCCCCATCTAAACTAGTCCCATTTATCCGCATTTGGTCCATATCCCTTTAAACCTTGTGAGTGCCAGTGTGTGTGTGAGAGTGTGTGTCAATGAAGCGGCGACAACACCCGGAGTGAGCAGGGACTCGGCGATGCCCGGGGAGCGTTTCGCTCCCCTTCCCCACCCGGGAATGCGGGCCGGTAATAAAACTACTTTTTAATTCCCCCCAAATCATCCCGCGGCCCGGTAGTTTAACAGCCCTGCTTTAAACCAATGCCCTCTAGTTCTTGAATCACATATCCTGGGAAAAAGACTATGCATTCACCTTATATATTCCCCTCATGGTTTTTACTCACCTCTAAAACAATCTTTGCTTTATTTTGAACTTCCAGCACCTGCAGATTTTTGAGCGTGAGAAATTTGTGATCAGCGTGAGAGCATGAGAATTTTCTGCAATGTGTGAGTCTCACTCTCAATGCGTGAGAGTTGGCAGCCCTGCTGTACCCCCGTCAGTACCAGCTTCCAGCACTTTGTGTCTTTTTTACAAGACACCAAGTTGGGCTGAAGGGCTCTAGAACACAATGGATGGTAAATTGGAGAGATTCTTTCCTGTTTCAAGTCCAACTTACTTCTCAGGAACTGGAAATTGATCTAGGGTTTTCCTTGACCGGTTCAATAGTGAAGTACCTTAACACCTCTGGCAAATAATATGTCCTCATCAAAGCAGATATAAGCATGGGCTGAATCAGAAGTGCACAGGCAACTCTTTTATATCTATTTCACAGAGACACAAGAGTCTGCAGATGCTTGAATGTTAAAGCAAGAAACAAAATGATGGAGGAACTCAGTGGGTCAGGCAGCATCTGCAGAGGGAAATGCACAGATTATGTCGTCTGTCCATTTCCCTCCACAGATGCTACCTGACCAGCATTTTTTTTTTAAATCTATAGAACATTAAATCCAGAATGTTACAGAACATGAAAGAGCACTTTGTCCAACGATGTCTGCCACATATAACGCCAAGATAAACTAACCTCATCTGCCTGCACATGATCCATACCATCAATTCGCTGCATATCTATGTGCCTATCTAAAAGCCTCTTATCTGCCTCCACCACCACCCCTGGCAGCATGTTCCAGGCACCCTCCACACCCTGTGTAAAAAAACTTGCCCCACACATCTCTTTTATACTTTGCATCTCTCACCTTAAACCTTTGTCCTCTAGCCTTTAACATTTTTATTTCATCATCTTAATCATTCGGTGACTTAGTCAACAATTATTTAAGTTATCTTTATTTTAATCCAATATTAATTGGATTATATTATTGAAATATCAATGCCCTTTGTTTAAATGCAGCCAGAGATTGTAAAGGAGTACGTTTCTCTTTGAACTGTATTTAGAAAGTATTAAAAACAGCTAGCAGTTTAGGAACCGATGAAATGTCTCCTTGTCTGAGGCAATGTGTGAATAGCGCAAAACTATTGATTACTTACTATGGTCGTGGTCATCATTAAAGAACATTCTAGACACCGATCGACCGTGGCTTTGGAAGAGCGTATGTTTCCTGAAATCAACTCCTTAGCACTTGCTGTTGCATTCGTGTACAGAAACAGAAACACTTTGACCCCTGGGTGATAAAGTTGGTTCAGCAATATAGGTGAGGGAGGAAGGTGTTAAGGAAAGCTAGCATTCGGTGTTAAAAGGGCATTGCCTCATTTCCTTAGTGGGGTCCAGTCCCACACTCGCCCTACTCACTCTTGAACTATAACCAAAGTTGTGACAGGATTTCAAGTGCATTGAAAGTCAGAACCCTTTTGCCAGGGTGGAAATATCAAATACTGGAGGGCATAGCTATAAGGTGAGAGGGGCAAACTTTAAAGGAGACTAGACCATACAGACCCGTTGGGTCAGCTCCCCCAATGCAAGATTCCACCACTCACCCATTCCCCCAACGCAACATTGCACCACTCACGCATAGCCTCCAACTGCACAGGCGCGATTCATTTCTCCTCATTCCCCCAGCACTCCCTCCTCTTCCTCTTCACCCTCCCTCTTCAATCCCTAGAGAGGGACAGGGGTAGAGAGGGAGGGGTGGTAGAGAGGGAGGGATGGTGGTGGGGGGGGGGGGTAGAGAGGGAGGGGGATGGGGTAGAGAGGGAGGGGGGTGGGGGTAGAAGCGGGAGGGGGGTAGAGAGGGAGGGGGATGGGGTTAGAGAGGAAGAGGGAGAGGGGTAGAGAGGGAGGGGGATGGGGTTAGAGAGGGAGAGGGAGGGGGTAGGGAGGGGTAGAGAGGGAGGGGCAGAAAGGGAGGGGCTAGGGAGGGGGGAGAGGGAGGGGGTAGAGTTTGGGGGAGGGAGGGTAGAGAGGGAGAGGGCACAGGAGGGAGAGGGAGGAGGGTAGAGAGGGAGGGGGGTGGGGTTAGAGTGGGAGAGGGAGAGGGAGGGGGGTAGAGAGGGAGGAGGAGGGTAGAGAGGGAGAGGGGCAGAGAGGGAGGGAGGGAGAGGGAAGGGGTAGAGTTTGGGGGAGGGAGGGTAGAGAGGGAGAGGGCGCAGGAGGGAGAGGGAGGAGGGTAGAGAGGGAGGGGGGTGGAGAGGGAGAAATTGGCACACACACATACACACAGACAGCCACAAACAATAAGAGTTTTAGTAATAGTATAGATAGATAGATATAGATTGATGTGTACGGCAAGTTTTTTTACACAGTTGGTGTTGGGAGCATAGGAGCAGAATTAATCCATTCTGCCCATCGAGTCTACTCCGCCAATTGGTTAATGGGTGATCTAACTTTCCCTCTCCACTCCATTCTCATGCCTTCTCCTCGTAACCTTTGACATCCTTACTACTCAAGAACCCCGTCAATCTCTGCTTTAAAAATACCAAATGGCTTGGCCTCCATAGCCATCTGTGGCAAAGAATTCCATGGATTCTCCACCCTCTGGCTAAAGAAATTCCTCCTCATCTCCTTTTATTCTGAGGCTCTGACCTCTAGTCCTATACTCTCCCACTCATGGAAACATCCTCTCCACATTCACTCAATCCAGTACTTTCACTATTTGGTAAGTTTCAAAGAGGTCTCTCCCTCACTCCAGCGAGTACAGACCCAGAGCCGTCAAACGCTCATCAAGAATATTTATTTATCATATGCATCAGATATGAACCAGACCAAGGAAATTCTTACTTACTGCAGCTTTACAAGCACATTAGATGCAGCAACAACAACAAAAATATGCAATAAATTATCAGTTATTCTAATTATACAAAAACCAAAGTACGCAGTGCAACCATGGTGGTGCAAGTTGATAGTGGTTTGGTGCTGAGGTAGGATTGTGGTTAGGGTCGTGCAAGGTGGTTCATCAACATGCTAGTTGATGGGAAGAAGTTGTTCGTGAACTTGGATGTCACAGTTCTCAGGCTCCTGAACCTTCCTTGTCAAGGTAGCAGCAAGAAGAGAGCGTGGACAGGGAAATGTGGATCTTTCATTTTAATCCACCATCAAAATTAAGATCCAAACAGTAACAATCCTGAGTTTAGTTTAGTTTAGTTTAGGTTAGTTTAGTTTAGAGATACAACGCAGTAAAAGGCCCTTCAGCCCACCAAGTCCGCGCCAACCAGCAATCCCCATACATTAGCACTATCCTACACACTGGGGACAATTTACAATTTTTACCGAAGCCAATTAACCTACAAACTTGTACGTCTTTGGAGTGTGGAAGGAATCCAGAGCACCAGGGGAAACCTACACGGTCGCAGATTGAATGTACAAACTCCGTACGGACAGCACCTATTGTCAGGATCTAACCCGATCTCTGGCACTATAAAGCAGCAACTCTACTGCTGTGCCCTCCAAGTTAAACTAATCTCCTCTGCCTGCACATGATCCATATCCCTCCATTTTATGCATATCCACAAGCCTATCTAAAAGCCTCTTAAACACCATTCTCATATCTGCTCCACCACCACCCCTGGCAGTGCATTCCAGGCATCATCCTGCCCTACACATCGCCTTTAAACTTTGTTCCTCTCACCTTTCTTTAAACAAGCTAACATTTTATACTTACAGTATGTCCTTACCTGCTGCCTTAAGAGTTGAAAACCATCCTAGAGGGGAGTTAGTCCTCTCACAAAGATTGAATGAAAGAAATGTTTCTCAAAGTATTCCTGAACAACTTCTTGATTTATTCCTGGAGATTCAGGATGTGATCTCTCTTCTTTCAATGCCACTTGGGGCTTAATGTGAGCTGATGATAAAAACATCTCCCTCTTATGTAGGAAGGACTCGTACACAATACAAAATAATCACTGAAGATAATCACTAATCGTTTCTTTGGATCCTTGTGATAACAATGCATTACTTCCCTCTCATTGATTTTCATTTTCCCAATTTAGATTGTTCTATCTTGATAGAGACAGAACTCATTTATTGCCAAAAAAATAATGTTTTGTGATCAGAGAGGAGCTGCAGAAGTCATGCAAGGTAGGAAGAAGAAGAGGACATTCAGCCCATTCATTGCTCCAGATTCCAGCATTTTCCAGCAAAAAGTGGTGAACACTACCCAGTCCATCATGGGAACTGACCTCCCCATCATCGAAAGGATCTACAGGAGTCGCTGCTTCAAAAAGGCAGCCAGCATCATCAGAGGCCCACACCACCCTGGTCACACACACATTACGGGAAGAAGGTACAGGAGCCTGAAAACTGGAACGTCCAGGTTCAAGAGCAGCTTCTTCCCTACAACCATCAGGCTATTTTACTTCAGAGTCACGTGAGTGACTACGTGAAGAAGCCCCGCCAGGCGCATGCGCACCGACGCATGGCGCACCGACGGGCTGGAGAGCGCAGCTCCACCAGCGGTAAGTAGTAACCCGCAGGTAAATCAATGTTAAACCTTCCCTGCGAGTATATTAAACTCTGTAAGTCTGGCTCGGGAACCAGCGAGAGTTAGTAGTATGGAGGGTGTTGCAAATGTAACTGCCGTAGTAGGAGTGGAACGCGCGGGGACCGCGGTTACCGCTTATAGATCGGGTTGGGAGATAACGGCTGCGCTAATGCCGGCTCCGATACCGGCTACTGTTTCAACCGGCAGCTTAACTGCCTCCATCAGGGCACTGAGGCCACTCCACCAGGGAGGAAGGCCAACAGAAAGTACTCTCAGGCCCATCTTATCTGATGGGTCTGATGATGTGGAAGACTCCCCTCCTTTTAATATAAAGGTATGGGGACGGCTCAACCAAATGGGAAAATGCTCCAAACTTAATGAGCCATGTAAAATTTCAATCGGGGCCGAATGCGTCTAGGATTCCCCACACAGCCTCTCGCAGACGTCCATACAGCAAAGAAGAATACAACGCTTATGGATACCAGTGGGAATCATGCTCTCCAGCACTTTGTTTACGGCTGGAAGAGACCTCCCTAGAGCATGACTCGGGAGAACCAGGGCAGGAGGAGTCTGACCCTGAAGCTGGTGTCACTGCTTTTGTGCACACACCAAAGCACATGAGCCATGCTCCAGGTGTGCCGGATGTAGCAAGGAACTTTGCTATTCCGGAAGGTACTGGTGAGGCCATGGAGGAAAACCTGACGGCCGACATCAATTACATGGCCTCTCACCAGTTACAAGATGAACAAACAGCCACCCGATACATAACACCTGTTAATTGTGCGTCGCTCAAAGTGCCCACTGTGAACTCTGCTATCTGGGCACAAATGAGTGCAACGATGCGTGGACAAGATCCAGCAGGTCCTCAAATTGGTGGGAGCAGGCATCATGGCTTTTAGCAAAATGGTCTGAGGGGACCGATGTCCGGCACACAACAGGATATGTTGGCCCTGCTGTGTAATGCATATTTCGAAGTGAATTGCATCCGGAAAATAGCCATTAAACCTACACATAAACCCACGATTTGCAGCTTTATGCAGGTCGACCAATATTCAAGCACCAAATTATTTATTTGGGGAGGACCTGCTCAAACAAGTCAAAGACCTGGAAGAAGAGGCAAGACAATAGGCCTCATGAAGACCACGGCCCTTCTGCCAGGATGCCACCTCGCAGGTCGGTTTTGACACGAAGGGGCTCAGATCCGGGGGCAGGGCCAAGCACAGTGGGGCCAGTGGAATGGTGGTATTACACACCTGTATACGCCAATTACATCCCCAGTATGGCGAATAAGACAAGAACTCCAAGGTCGACTATAGATGATTCATTCAGTTCAGGATAAATCTTCTGGGGAACAACCTCCGGTTGGGGGTAGGTTGCAGTTATTTTATGATGAATGGTGCTACATAACATCTGAGCTGTTTATACTGGACACTGTCTCAGGGTCTCGAATAGAGTTTATGTCAGGAATTCATCCACCTGCACAAAATATGCCTAGTCGGGTGTTGCGTTTTCTGCACCAGAAACTCAGCAAGTAAATGAAGAAATTGCCGTTCTGTGCCAAAAAAGGAATAATTAAGAGGACGACATATCATCCTCAACAATTTGTGTCCAATATATTCCCCAGACAGAAAAAAGATGGTGGATGTCGAGTTATTCTGGGTCTAACTCAGTTAAATTCCTATGTCCAGTATAGGCATTTTAAAAATGGACACCTTCAATACAGCTAAACAGCTGCTATCAGAAGGTTGTTATATTGGAACCATAGATCTGAAAGATGCATATTATTCAGTACCAAGTCATCATCAGTACCGAAGATACTTGAAATTTAGTTGGATGGGATAGCTGTGGCAATTAAAACATTACCCAATGGGTTGACCTCAGCTCCTAGGTTGTTCACTAAATTGTTAAAACCAGCGCTGGCACTACTTTGTGCCCAGAATCACATTGTGATGGCTTATCTAGATGATATCTTAATCATAAGCAACACTCAGGGGACAGCTGAGGAGTCGGTTTCAGCAACCAAATACCTGTTTGAAAGGTAACTTTTCTGGTCCATCCAACAAGTTAGAACCATCCCAAAAAATTCATTATTTGGGGTTTGTCATTGATTCAGTTGATATGTCAGTGACTTTGCCTACAGCCAAGTCTGTGGAAATCAGGGAGGTCTGTACTAGTCTCGCTGAAAAACAACACCCCTCCATACGGGAAGTAGCTAGTGTTATTGGACCCCTGCACTATCAAAGTCTGCAGCATGCTAGACAACAAGCACTTAAAGAACATGCAGGTAATTTTGATAGACCTATGCAGTTGCCAGCCACAGCCATCGCTGAATTACCATGGTGGATTATTAATGTGGTACAAACTATCAAATATATTTTGGTTCAACAACCTTCAGTGTTTTACAAACAGATGTGAGTGCTTTCGGATGGGGAACCACAGACAGCAAGACTAGCTGTGGTGGTAGATGGAATGTGCAAGAGGGTTTAATCTTGCACAAGCATGGTATAAATTACTTGGAATTGCTGGGGGCATTCTATGCGTTAAAAGCTTATTGTTCAGCAATGAATATTTACATGTTCAGCTCCAGATTGACAATATCACGGCTGTTGCCTATATCAATACACATGGGAGGAATAAGGTCAGTATCATGTGATAATCTGGCTAACCTCATTTGGGACTGGTGTATTCCAGAAATATCTGGGCCTCAGGTATCTACCTGCCAGATAGAGATTAATGTGGTGGCAGACAACAGGTCACGGAAATTTAATGACAACATAGAATGAATGCTAAATCCCGATGTTTAAAATGATTGTCAGCCGCTTTGGATTGCCAGATATTGATCTGTGGCATCCAGGCTAAATCACCAGTTGCCTAAATACGTTTCGTGGGAACTAGATCCAGGAACAGTAGCAGTGGATGCATTCTCGCTACATTGGGGACGTACGTTCTTTTACGCTTTTCCCCTATTCTGCCTCATTGGGCAATGCCCCACCAAAATAGAGCAGGACTCCGCCTCAGGCGTTTTGGTGGTTCCGGACTGGCCTACAAAGCCATGATTCCCATTGGTGCTGAGAATTATGACTCAGCCATTCATAGCTGTCCCCAACTGCAGTAATTTGTTGGTGCATCCAGTAACAGGAGAAAGTCATCCGTTACATGATCATATTACTTTGTTAATTTGCAGATTCTGACCAGACCGTTCCAAGGGTTGGACTGTCAAGTAGGACCATGGATGTGATAACTGCAGCTTGGAGAGATAGCACTAAAAAACAATATGTGTCTCATATTAAGAAATGAGCGATGTTTGCTTGCAGTCAGATATATATTATCATACTGCAAGCATTCCAGATGTATTGGAGTTCCTTGCTACATTGCATTTTGATGAACACTTGAGCTATAGTGCCATTAAGAGTGCTCGGAGTGCTTTGTCCTCCTATTTAGGGCAGTTTTCTGAACAACAATCTATCGGGTCATCCGTTAGACAGGAAGCAAAGAGTAGGAGTAAACGGGTCATTTTCAGAATGGCAGGCAGTGATTAGTGGGGTACCGCAAGGCTCAGTGCTGGGACCCCAGTTATTTACAATATATATTAATGATCTGGATGAGGGAATTGAATGCAACATCTCCAAGGTTGCGGATGACACAAAGCTGGGGGGCAGTGTTAGCTGTGAGGAGGATGCTAGGAGGCTGCAAGGTGACTTGGATAGGTTGGGTGAGTGGGCAAATGCGTGGCAGATGCAGTATAATGTGGATAAATGTGAGGTTATCCACTTTGGCGGCATAAACAGGAGGGTAGACTATTATCTGAATGGTGGCCGATTAGGAAAAGGGGAGATGCAACGAGACATGGGTGTCATGGTACACCAGTCATTGAAAGTAGGCATGCAGGTGCAGCAGGCTGTGAAGAAAGCGAATGGTATGTTAGCTTTCATAGCAAAAGGATTTGAGTACAAGAGCAGGGAGGTTCTACTGCAGTTGTACAGGGTCTTGGTGAGGCCACACCTGGAGTATTGCGTACAGTTTTGGTCTCCTAATCTGAGGAAAGACATTCTTGCCATAGAGGGAATACAGAGAAGGTTCACCAGACTGATTCCTGGGATGGCACGACTTCCATATGAAGAAAGACTGAATAGACTCGGCTTGTAGTCGCTGGAATTTAGGAGATTGAGAGGGGATCTTATAGAGACTTACAAAATTCTTAAGGGGTTGGACGGGCTAGATGCAGGAAGATTGTTCCCGATGTTGGGGAACTCCAGAACAAGGGGTCACAGTTTAAGGATAAAGGGGAAGTCTTTTAGGACCGAGATGAGAAGATCTTTTTTCACACAGAGAGTGGTGAGTCTGTGGAATTCTCTGTCACAGAAGGTAGTTGAGGCCAGTTCATTGGCTATATTTAAGAGGGAGTTAGATGTGGACCTTGTGGCTAAAGGGATCAGGGGGTATGGAGAGGTACAGGATACTGAGTTGGATGATCAGCCATGATCATATTGAATGGCGGTGCAGGCTCGAAGGGCCGAATGGCCTACTCCTGCACCTATTTTCTATGATTCTATGATTCTAAACACTACAACCTCCAAATAAACTATAAACTACATAGACATGGGGGGATTTTTATTTGTCCTTGCCCTTTTATTGTTTGTTTGTAGTTATATATGTACATGTATCTATTAAACTTTGTTGTGCAGCTGCAAGTAAGAATGTAATTGTTCTGTTTTGGGACATATAACAATAAAACACTGTTGACTTGACTGTTGAATCTTGTATCCCTGTTTCACATTTCCATTAAAGGACACAAAGTGCAAGAGTAGCTCAGCAGGTCAAGCAGCATCACTTGAAAACATGGATGTGACGTTTTGAGTCGAGACCCTTCTTAGTATAAGCGAGTTTGATATTCCGACTGCGCATGCCCAGGTCATAGGTAACTCGCTATAAACATTCTTGATAGCTGTGCTGCTGCGTTGTGTGCAGACTTGCGTTTCATCTGTGGTCGGGCCCGGGTCTCCAGGGCTGCGGGCGCTGTTGAGTTGCTGCTGGGCCGTCCCCCGTTCCCTCCCGGGTGTCCCGTTCCTGTCCGGGGGCTGCCAGAGGTGTCCGGGGTGGCCCTGGGCTGGCGGGGTAGTGACTCTAGCTCAGTTCTGCCTGTCCCGCCGGGTTGGCCGGCAGCCCTGGACTGGGGGGCGCCGACGCGGAGGGTGGGGGCGCTGGGTCTGGCTCGGCTCTGCTCCGACTCCTGGCTGGATGCGTACCGTCGGC
The DNA here is from genome assembly GCA_035221665.1 of Okamejei kenojei. Classification (NCBI taxonomy): domain Eukaryota; kingdom Metazoa; phylum Chordata; class Chondrichthyes; order Rajiformes; family Rajidae; genus Okamejei; species Okamejei kenojei. The sequence goes on along the minus strand of CM069146.1, from coordinate 23,330,382 downwards.
TACGCCTCTCTCCTTGTCCATTGGCTGTCAGTTCTGGTGTGTGCCGAGTGCCGGTCATCGGGGGGATGCACACGGGGTACTGCGGTGGCTCAGCGGGTCAGGCAACAGCTCTGGAGAAGGGTCTTCTCCCAAAACGTCACCCATTCCTTTGCTCCGGGGATACTGCCCGTCCCGCTGAGTTGCTGCGGCATTTTGTGTGTATCCTCATTGATGGCTGGTGCTTGGCTTTCGCTGGCGCCGCGAGGGTTGGCCGGCTGCCGCTGGGTCAGGAAGGGGGTGTGAGCGGGTTCCTCGGGAGTTGGAGCAGGGTTGGGCTGGAGTTGCCGTTTGTTCTCCATGCTGGTTGTGGGCCGCTGCTCTGGGTCGATGACCCTTCGCCCCGGATGTCTCTGGCAGCCCCCAGGGCGTGGATGGGACACATGGGAGGGGGGCGCGGGGACGGTCCAGTGGCGGTTCAGCACGCTTGTTGTGCTGGGGACACGGGTTTGATCCTGGCTGCGGATGAGGTGCGGGTCTGTGTGCGTGCAGCTGCCGAGAATGTCTCTCCACCGGTCCAGTCTCTCGCCCTGTCTCCCACTAGTATCTCCCCTCTCTCTTTCACTGTTCCACTCTCCTGGCACCCCCGTTCCTCAGATTAAATATATTTTTACACATAATTCATGAATAAAGATAAGAATTTATACACAATTTATACAGCCAGTACTTTGTTTGCTTTTTCTTTATAGCAAGTGACCTTTGACAAATCCCATGATTCCTTGCATTTTTTGGAATACCAAACTTGCTTATTGATCAGACCGTTGCACCTGAGCCACCATCCCATTAGTGCATGCAACACCACATTATGAGAGGGACGTGTGGCAGTGGAGAGGGGGCAGAGAAGGTTTCTGAGTATGTTGCCAGCGCTGTGGAATTGCAGTTACAATGGGAAATTATTCAGGTTGGAATGGGTTTCCTTAACAGAAAAAGGAATATAAGGGAGATTTATTTACACTGTTAAATTCTGAGGGCCCCAGAAAGGGTCCACAGGACAGACCAAGGTCCATAGATTTAAGTTAATTGGTAGTAACAATGGTGGACTCTCAACTATCTCCTGAAATGGCATAGCTCAATTCAAAGTCTGACAGTTATCAACAATAAATGATGAATTTTGCAGTGGTGTCCACGCATTGTGGGTTAAAAAAAGTTATTTATACAATCTATGCATTTTAGGTTTAAAGATATTGGATGCATGGAAACGGGACCTTACTCATCCACTCCCTATGAACAGGCAATTTATGCAGAATTAAGTGCGCAGAAGCATCAGCTAATGCCTTTAGCTGTAAGTAAAGGAAACAAAGCATTAACTGCATAATTGATTTCCTTCCTTCCCAGGTCCTGTCATTTGCCAGAGGGGTTTTGCAGTTGTATTGCTGCACTGAGCACCTGACATTTTCCTGATGAGTTTTAGACCAGGATTCTCGTTTCACAGCAAGATTTATATCATTGCTCTGCGTCTGTGCAGCACAGAGTACCTCAGCTGTGCTTCTCAGGAAACCATTGTCACGTTTTTTCCCTCACATAATTACTGGAGTTAATAAACTCTGGTAGGGTGGACTAATAAATGTTGGATTTGCCATACTGTGTAAATCCTATACCTCGCTACTTTTAATAACATAGAAGCTAGCCATTCAGCCAAGAATTTGTCCCATTTGTCTACATTCAGAGATAATTGACATCTGCCAATTAATCTACCGAGTGGAAAGAAAGCATGCAGTTTTGGGAGGGAACTAAAGATGTAGCTCCGATCTCCAACCTTATTTCATTGTAGCCCTTGCACTTTTTTAAGCTGCACTTTTCCTGTATTGTTATAAAATTGTAAACACTATATTCTGTAGTCTGGTATTTTTCTCTTTGCACTTCCCGTTGTATCTGTGTCTGGCTTGATTCTATTCGGGTGTGGTATGATTTGATTGCATAGCACACAAACAACACTTTGCACGGCATCTTGGAAACCATGACAAAAATAAACCAATAGTTAAAGCCAATACATACTGTACCGGAGGTCAGGATCGAACCTGGTTACCTGGAGCTGTGAGGCAACGGCATTAATTGCTACATCGTTCAAACACTTTACAGTTTGAGAATTTTTTTACAGTGTGTGGTGGGTGCCTGGAGTGCAATGTCATGGGTGATGATGGAGGCAAATACAATAGTGGCATATAAGAGGCTTTTAGATAGGCACAGGATTATGAAAAGAATGAAGGGATATGGATGAAGAGACATAGGCAGAGGGTACCAGTATAATTTGGCATCATGTTTAGCATTTGACATTGTGGGCCAAAGGGCTTGTTCCTGTGCTGTCCTATTCTATATTCTTATTTTGTTTTGTTTGGAGCCTGTTGATACCAAGGCAGATGGTGGACGAATATCATGATCACATGCCTCGTCATTATACCAGAGTAAATATCATTAGATGATTGCATTCCTTAGCAACTTAAATAGATCCAAAGGTCAAGAGAAAGTTCCAATATAGGCTACATTATACATCGCATCTCCTGATTAAAATTAATGACAATTGTCTGTACGCTTACAACAATAAACCTTTAGGAAGCTTTTCCTTACTGATTTAGTAGAGTCAATCGCATTGATTAATGCAATGAGTCACCAGATTGGAAAGAACGTCAAGGGAATAATTAAGTACGACATGTATCCCTGTGCTGCATTAAACTTTCTCTTGCTATTGACTTTTTAAGAAGTATAAATAATCACATTACAAAATATCTCAAGACTTTTTCTGCATCACAAGATTTATTTGAATGAATGAATGAATGAATAAGTTTATTGGCCAAGTATTCACATACAAGGAATTTGCCTTGGTGCTCCACCCGCAAGTGACAACATGACATACAGTGACAGTTAGGAATGACACATAAAACATTACAAAGGATACAAAGGACATTTATTATCACATACACCAATTGGTGTAGTGAAATTTGACTTGCTATTGCAGCACACGAATAAAGATAAGACACAAAATTAAAGAATTTATCAACAAACATAAAAACATAAAAATATCCCCCCATAATGGTTCCCACTGTGGGGGAAGGCAACAAAGTCCAGTCCCCATCCCCAGTTCACCCATAGTCGGGCCCATTGTGACCTCCGCAGTCGCCGCTATGGCAGCTTCAGGCCCTCTTGCCAGGGAGATGCTTCAGGCCCTCTTGCCAGGGAGATGCTTCAGGCCCTCTTGCCAGGGAGATGGAGCTCCGGCCTCGGGTGAACACTCTCAGCGGCTTGGATGTCTGGAACTGCCGCTTCCTCCCCGGAGACCGCGGCACCCGAAGTCCTCAGGCCGCGCTGGCCGGAGCTCTGACTCTGGCGATCACGGATCCCAGGCACCGCGGTGTTTTAAATCCAGCGCTGCCCGGAGCTGGACGCCCGCAGCCACAGCTCCTCGGATGTTGTAGTAGGCGGCCACAGCACTCTGGAGCCCACCGCATGGCGACCTGGGCAAGGCATCGCCCGCTCCGTGACGGTGTCCCAGCGCTGTGCTGCTGCCAAAGCTGGGGTTCCGGCTGGTCCCGGCAGGAAACGCCGCTCCAGTCCGATGGTAGGCCGCGAGGAGGGGACGAAGAAGTAGCTCGGAGGGAAGCCGCCACTCCGACCAGGAAGGAACTAGGAAATAAAGTTTCCCCTTCCCCTCCCCCCACCCACCACATAAAGGACTAGAAGACCTCCAAAACAGATGCCTTTTAAAAACTAAAAATTAAAAAAAAGGGTGAAAGGACTAACAGCTGCTGGCAGGGCAGCCATACTCGATGGCACCCCCTACAAATTAAACATTAATAATAAAATAAATATTTGATTGAGATGTATAACATCATGAGGGAAATAGATAGGGTGAATGCACTGTGTCTTTAATCCAGGGGAGGGGAATCAAAAACAAGACATTTGTTTAAGGTGAGAGGGGCAAGATTTAATATGAAACTAAGGGGCAACTTTTTCACTCAGAGGGTGGTGGGTAGTTGGAACAAGTGCCAGAGGTGATAGTTGAGGCAGGTACAATAACAGCATTTATAAGACATTTGGACAGGTTCTTCGATAGGACATGTTTAGAGGAATATGGGCCAAATAGGACTAGTTTAGATGGGGCACTTGTTCGCCATGGACGTTGGGCTGTTTCTGTGCTGTATGGCTCTATAGGTTCATGACCATGGCGACTCTGTGGATTGCAAGTCAGTCCATGAGTGGAGCTTTGACCTACTCTCTCCACACCCTTCTGTTGGGCTGGGGGCAAACTCAGTTATTGTCCTCACACAGACTAGTTGCCCACATTGTCCTGGCGTGCTACTTCCTGTCTGTCACTGTGGCATGTGGGAACTGCCAATATGGAGATTATCTGAACTTACTGATAATTGGAGACCTAGCAGCTACTCAGAAACAGTGTCTCCCCCTCTGTTATCAGGCTTCTGAATTACCCTTCAATAAGCTAGGGTACTGTCCGATTCACTTCTACCCCAATGAGGACATTGGACCTTCTGGACCTGCTGCGCTACAATGCTGGGAACTATATTCTGCACTCTGTATCTTTTCCTTTGTTCTATCTATTTTAATTGAGCTTTACTTGATTGTATTTATGTGTAACATTACCTGATTTGATTGGATAGCACGCAAAACCTCAATGCCTCAATGCACATGCTAATAATAAACCCAAGTCTATTGACTCTTAACTGGGTTGCATTAAAGAAAGTCCTTGCCTAATGGCACCATGGAACACCTTCATTAGATGAGCAACACCAGCTCTGGAAGGTAGCTCAATGTCACCTTCTCATGGGCAACTGTAGCAATTCGTCAACAGTTTAGAAAGATGAGGGGAGATCTTTTCGAAGCTTTCTGAATAATGAAAGGCCTAGATATAGTGGATGTGGAGTTGTTTCCAGTAGTGAGTCTCGTACCAAGAGGCACAGCCTCAGAATAAAAGGACACATCTTTAGAATCCTCTTTCGCCAGAGGGTGATGAATATGTGGAATTCATTGCCAGTTGACTGTGGAGGGCGTCAATGGGTATTTTTAAGATGCAGATTAGTAGGTTCCTGATTAGTAAGGGTGTCAAAGATTACGGGGAGAAGGCAGAATAGGACTGAGAGGGAAAAAATAGATCAACCATGATCAAATGGCGGAGGAGACTTGATTGGCCAAAATACCTAATTCTGCTCCTGTCTTCTGATATCTAAGCTTTAATTAAAGCCATGAATCTCCCAGCATGTGCTAGATGTGTCTCCCCTTTCAATAATCACAAACACAATTTGAAAACAAGATGACACCATTACTTATAGAGGTATGCAGTCTTTAATTCATCAAGTTTGGTTTGTGGTTGGATTTTATAATATATATTTCTATAATATATACACACACATACACACTCAGTAAGTAAACAGAAGCTGGTTAACATTTCTGTAGAACCTGGAGGTGGATTTTTTAAAGGAATACTGTCTGCATCAGAAAAATGCTCAAGATATCTTGAGGAATCTTGAGCCCTAAAGATTATTCTGTTGTTAATGCACACTAACTCCATCCTTCTAATTTCACACTGTTGCCCCGAAAAAGCATCTTAGGGGGAAGGACTGTAAACTTTTGAGAACTAATTAAGGTGCCAAGAAGCCAGTCTAAATGGACGAGGTTCTAAGCACTGGATGTGATCTTGATGTGAAAGGTGGTACGCAGGTAAGGTTTAAGTGGAAAAAGTATATTGTATCAAACTTGGACTAAATAGGGTAGGGGAAGAGGTGGAAACATTGATAAGTTCACCGTTAGGGACCATGGTCAGGGAGACTCTGTTCTTGGTACCTGTGATTGCATCAATTGGAGGAGTAGTAGTAGGGTGAGGGTCTTGATTTCACCACTGCAAGGTCAAGAAAGAGGCAGTACATGCCTCGAGCATTAACAAGTTTGGGAGTTGGACGAATACAGAAACGTCAGAGTAATAATCTCAGCAACAGAGAAAATGGGAAGGTTGAGGGAGGATGGATGGTAAGAGGGTGGGAGGAAGTGAGGTTGGACTAAAAAGTTAATTCTACAGGGTCATTTGTCTTGCTCAGTTGTGTCATGGGTCAGAGGAGACCAGGAGAAAACAAAAACTCACAATGAAATAAAACCATCCTATTCATGTTTTACATCAAATCATTTGATTAGGATGGATTGGCTTCACTTGCTAATCACTCAAGCACGCGGCCTGGGTCTCAGAATATACCTAGATATGCTCCACATCCAGATATGTTGGCCACTTGTTAATGGACAAAAGGTCCTTTCAGTCAATGTTTGAACAGCATCCACATTATATAAATGGAGAGATGTTCTAGGGTGTAGAGGGAGTGAGGAATAGGTAGCCCCATCAATCAGTCAACAAGGTTCTGAGAGCATTTCACAGGACGTTTCCTTGAGTCTGGAGCATCGTCCAGGGACAAGGTCTCAGAAGAATGCTTCACTATTTAAAACTAATTTATTTTTGTGAACCAAATTCTGCAGTCGGTCTTCCTGGTGTTGGATGCCTGGATGCCTGGGGGAATCAGGTTAAAAGTGTGGTGGAATAATCAGTATTCTTTCTGGTGGCAATTTCCTTCATATCCTGCAAGCATTTTCATCCTGCACAATAAATAATGATATAAGTAGAAAGCTGATATACAGAGATCTTTAGATTAAAATAGCACCATTTGAGTTTTTTTTGCCCCTTGACGGTTTCAGTGGAGTGGTTGAAAGTTACACTTACTATAATTATTTTTTAAATATTACGCAATATATCCAGGTCTTCCCATAGGTTTCATAGAAGCTTTACCTAATGTTTAGTTCCCTTTCATGATGGTTGGGTGTCTAACCAGGCGGAACCATTAATGTGCCAGAAGAAAAGGAATGTTTGTGACTATTAGTCCAGTGGGATTCTGCGCAAAATGGTAAAGGTGACTCTGAGTCTATAAAATAAATGGACAATCCACAAATGAAAGTCCAATTCTAGGACTTTCTCATCCCGACTGTAATTTCTCTGAGAGATCACAGACATTATCACCAAAAGCTTCAAACTGTAAACCTGACTGCAAGATATTTATGCGTTGATATCTGCTGGTTTTTAACAAAGCAGCATTGAAGTGACAAATATGAGCACTAAAACAGCATTTGATTTGTTTGTTCAAAAAATATTCATAAAGACTTCATTTTAACTGGGAAAATATATAGCACCATCTTTTTTTAAAAACCATTGCCAAACTCAATAATTACAAAAGTCAACCACCCCTTCCCCGCCCCATCTCCCCAAGTCCTCAAGGTTAAAATTTAAATCGTTCTGACTCCTCTTCCTGTTGTACTCAGGTTCCGTCCTCCTTAGTTGGCTCTGTTGAGGCAAAACAAAATGGTTTAATAGACAATAGGCAATAGGTGCAGGAGTAGGCCATTTGGCCCTTCGAGCCAGCACTGCCATTCTATGTGATCATGGCTGATCATCCCCAATCAGTACCCCATTCCTGCCTTCTCCCCAAATGCCCTGACTCCACTATCTTCGAGAGCACTATCTAGCTCTCTCTTGAAAGTATCCAGAGAACCGGTCTCCACCGCCCTCTGAGGCAGAGAATTCCACAGACTCACAACTTTCTGTGTGAAAAAGTGTTTCCTCATCTCCGTTCTAAATGGCTAACCCCTTATTCTTAAACTGTGGCCCCTGGTTCTGGACTCCCCCAACATCAGGAATATGTTTCCTGCCTCTAGCGTGTCCAAACCTTTAATAATCTTATATATTTCAATAAAATCCCCTCTCATCCTTCTAAACTCCAGAGTATACAAGCCCAGCTGCTTCATTCTCTCAGCATATGACAGTCTGCCATCCCAGGAATTAACCTTGTAAACCTACGCTGCACTCCCTCAATAGCAAGAATGTCCTTCCTCAAATTAGACCAAAACTGCACAAAATACTCCAGGTATGGTCTCACTAGGGCCCTGTACAACTGCAGAAGGACCTCTTTGCTCCTATACTCGACTCCTCTTGCTATAAAGGCCAACATGCATTTGCTTTCTTCACTGCCTGCTGTACCTGCATGCTTACTTTCATAGACTGATGAACAAGGACCCCCAAATCCCGTTGTACTTCCCCTTTTCCCAACTTGATGCCATTTAGATAATAATCTGCCTTCCTGTTCTTGCTATCAAAGTGGATAACCTCACATTTATCCATATTAAATTGAATCTGCCATGCATCTGCCCACTCACCCAACCTGTTCAAGTCACCCTGCATTCTCATAGCATCCTCCTCATAGTTCACACTGCTTTGATTCATCTGCAAATTTGCTAATATTACTTTGAATCCCTTCATCTAAATCATTGATGTATATTGTAAATAGCTGCGGTCCCAGCACCGAGCCTTGCGGTACGCCACTAGTCACTGCCTACCATTCTGAAAGGGACCCGTTAATCCCTACTCTTTGTTTCCTGTCTGCCAACCAATTTTATATCCATGTCAGCACTCTACCCCCAATACCATGTGCCCTAATTTTGCCCATTAATCTCCTATGTGGGACCATATCAAATGCTTTCTGAAAGAGCAGGTACACCTCATCCACTGGCTCTCTCTTGCCCATTTTCCTAGTTACATCTTCAATAATTCCAGAAGATTAGTCAAGCATGATTTCCCCTTCATAAATCCATGCTGACTCGGACCGATCCTGTTACTGCTATCCAAATGTGCGGCTATTTCATCTTTTATAATTGACTCCAGAATCTTCCCCACCACCAATGTCAGGCTAACTGGTCTATAATGCCCTGTTTTCTCTCTCCCACCTTTCTTAAAAAGAGGGATAACATTAGCTACCCTCCAATCCACAGGAACTGATCCTGAATATATAGAACATTGGAAAATGTTCATCAATGCGTCCATGATTTCTAGAGCCACTTCCTAAAGTACCCTGGGATGCAGACCATCAGGCCCTGGGTATTTATCAGCTTTCAGTCCCATTAGTCTACCCAACACCATTTCCTGCCTAATGTGGATTTCCTTCAGTTCCTCCGTCACCCCATATCCTCTGGTCGCTAGTACATCAGGAAGATTGTTTGTGTCCTCCTTTGTGAAGACTGATCCAAAGTATCTGTTCAACTCATCTGCTATTTCCTTGTTCCCCATAATAAATTCACCTTTTTCAGTCTTCAAGGGTCCAACTTTGGTCTTAACTATTTTTATCCTCTTCACATACTTAAAGAAGCTTTTACTATCCTCCTTTATATTCTTGGCTAGCTTACCTTCATATCACATCTTTTCTCCCCATATTGCCTTTTTAGTTATCTTCTGTTGCAATATAAACATTACCCAATCCTCTTCCTTCCCACTCATCTTTGCTACGTTGTACTTCTCTTTTATTTTTATTCTGTCCCTGACGTTCCTTGTCAGCCACGGTTTCACCTTACTCCCCTTGGAATCATTCTTCCTCTTTGGAATGAACTGATCCTGCACCTTCTGTATTATTCCCAAAAATACCTGCCTTTGTTGTTCCACTGTCATCCCTGTTAGGGTGTCTTTCCAGTCAACTTTGGCCAGCTCCTTCCTCATGGCTGCATAGTCCCCTTTATTCAACTGTAACACTGACACCTCCGATTTACCCTTCTCCCTCTCCGATTGTAGATTAAAACTGACCATATTATGGTCACTACCTCCAAATCCGGTTCATTACATAACACTAAATCCAGAATTGCCTTCTCCCTGGTAGGCTCCCATACAAGCTGCTCTAAGAATCCATCACAGAGGCACTCCACAAACGCCCTTTCTTGGGGTCCAGTACCAACCTGCATGTTGAAATCTCCCATAACTACCGTAGCATTACCTTTACTACATGCTAATTTTAACTCCTGATTCAACTTGCACCCTATATCCAGGCTACTGTTTGGGGGCCAGTAGGTAAGTCCCATTAGGGTATTTTTACCCTTACAATTCCATAGTTCTATCCATACTGACTCCACATCTCCTGTTTCAATGTCACCCCTTGCAAGGAACTGAATTTCTTTCCTCACCAACAGATCTACCCCACCCCCTCTGCCCACCTGTCTGTCTTTTCGATAGGAGGTATACCCTTGAATATTCAGTCCCCAGCCCTGGCCCTCTTGCAGCCATGTCTAATTCCCACAACATCATTCTTCCCAATTTCTAACTGAGCCTCAAGCTCGTCCACTTTATTTCTTATACTTCACGCATTCATATACAACACTTTGACCTCGGTATTCACCTCCCCTCTCACACCGCTCGCAATTGGCCCTGACCTTACTCTTTTATCCCTTCTCGAACTTGCCTTCCCATTAATTCAGGAGTCTTTTGTAACTTTTCCTGTACTCACTTCCCCTTCAACTCCATATTTAATACTTCCAATCTGTCTGTGTTTCTTTTTCTTTTGCTTTAAATTGCTCTCTGATGCAAAGGTACATGCAGTTTGACGAGTGGCTTTGTCCCTATCCTATCACCTGGATAAAACCTAACAGAGTCATAAAGTCCAGGATCCATGCCCCTGTCAAATTTGAGGAGTAAAGCTGAGGAGGCAATTGGTGGCAGGACAGCTGCCCCAGTCTATGGTGGAGTAAGATGGGGGCAAAATGAATCAAACAGGCTTCCTATTGGAAGTGTGTACAGAAGTGTGAAAGCGCACACCTCCAGACTCAGGGACCGTTTCTTCCCGGTTGTTATCAGGCAACTGAACCATCCTATGAAGAACTAGGGAGCCATCCAGAGCTACTATCTACCTTATTGGAGACCCTCGGGCCATCTTTAATCGAACTTTACTGGACTTTATCTTGCACTAAACGTTATTCCCTTTATTATGTATCTGTACACTGTGGGTGGCTCAATTGTAATCATGTATTGTCTTTCTGCTGACTGGTTAGCAAGTAACTAAAGCTTTTCACTGTACCTTGGTACATGTGCCAATAAACTCAACTCAACTAAACTAACTAAACTATTCTCAATGTGTCCACTGCTTAAAATAAAAGGCTTCAGGGTTGGGGGAGCACAGAATTGGATTCAGCAATGTCAACTTTTATGTCGAAAACCGTTTGCTGGCTCATACCCCATTGATTTTTATTTGTGTGCTATTAAGTACAAAATAAATTGAATTGAATGTTCCGCATATGTCAGGATTTTGCAAAGCTCTTTAATTGAGAGACATGAAGAACTGCAGATGCTGGAATCTTGAATAAATCACAAAGTGCTGGAGGAACTCAGTGGTTCAGGCAGCACATCTGGAGGGAATGGACAGGCGACTTTTCACATCAGGACCCTTTTCAGGCTTCAGTACTTTCATTTGTTTGATTCCTTCACTCTTAATACAATCCTTGCATTACTGCTTTTTAAAGCATATATCCAATTTTATCAATTCCAGATCAAGATTAGGAGAATTAAGATGTTTCAATTTTAAATGACACATTGTGCTGGAGTAACTCAACGGGTCAGGCAGCATCTCTGTAGAACATGAATAGGCAACATTTCGGGTCGGGCCGCTTCATCAGACTCCCGACCCAAAATGTCAATTGATTGGCTTTGGTATAAAAAAAGGTAAATTGTCCCAAGTGTGTTGGAATAGTGTTAGTGTATGGGGTGATTGCTGGTCGACGCGGACTCGGAGGGTTGAAGGGTCTGTCTACACTGTATCTCTAAAGTCTAAAGTTTAAAAGTCTAAACCCAAGTCTCTTGCCCTCTCCCCGTAAACCTTTGATACCCTTACTAAACAAGAGCACTCACTCGCATCTTGGCAAATTAAAGCCAAGTAGACATGGGACTTTGAAGGGGCTTCAATGCAGCAGGGAGATATGCTTCACTCATTGCAATTGATGCCCTTGTGTATCCAGGGTGACCTGTTAGTCAGATGGGACAGCGGGATGCTATATGGACGAGTTAGGATCAAATGGACTGAAACAAAAGCAGTCTCAGTGAAAGGAGATTAGATTTGCAGGGTCTCAGCTGTACCTTTCTTGTTCCTGCAGGCGAGCTCGCAGTCCTCTGGTGTGTGGAACCGATTGTTGTTGCCGTTGCAGCCACCATAGATGAAGGGTCGGCACTGGCCACTTCTTCTGTGGTAGTACCACCGCAGGGTGTACCTGGAACAGTTTCCCTCGTCCAGGGGAAACAGGCAAGGGTCTGTTCAAGCCAAAGCATGTTCAAAGAGTTAGAAGAAAATGAAATATATCTTTGGAGGTTTAAATTAACGTAGAACAACCACTACTTCTCTCCTCTCTCTTCCCTCAATTCCCCTTCTTACCAAAGAGGGATACATCTCTTCCAACTTGTCCTTGCTATAGTTCTCTGCTCCTTATGAAGCATCAGATAAATGAAAATTGCCACCAAGGAGGAACTTAGTCTTGGCATTCACTAGGTTGATGGATAGAAAGGCATGTAAGAGTTCACCATCTAAATCAACTATCAGGTGTAAACGAGCTCGTTAACGTTGCAGATTTCCCGTTGCTCCATGTTCTGCATCATACCATTTTCCCCACATAGTTAGAGTTTTAAAGTATTTCATTGTCTGTAAGGTGATTTGAAACATCCTGAGGTTGGGAATGATGTTACAGAAATATGTCTTGTTCCTCTTGTTGCAGGGAGTTCTTAGCACTCTGCCGTGGGACAAACTTGGAAGAGTTCATGAATTCATAAAATATAGGAGCAGAATTAGGCCATTCGGCCCATAATGTCTACTCTGCCATTTAATCATGGCTAATCTATCTTTCCCTCTAAGCCCCATTCTTCTCCACATAATCTCTGACACTCATACTAATCAAGAATCTGTCAATCCCCTCCTTAAAAATATCCATTAACTTGGCCTCCACGGCCATCTGTGGTAATGAATTCTACAGATTCACCGAGCTCTGACTAAAGAAATTCCTCATCTCTTTTCCTCTCCTTTTATTCTGGGGCCATGGCCTCCGGTCCTAGACTCTCCCACTAGCAGAAACATCCTCTCTACACCCATTCTATCCGGGCCATTCATTGTTTTGTAAGTTTCAATGAGGTCCCCCTCATCCTTCTAAACTCCAGCAAGTACAGGCCCAGTCCCAGCAAATGCTCATCATATGTTAACAAAATAATTCCAGAGATCATTTTCGTAAACATATTCCTTAATCAAATTTCCTTAATCAATCTATCCTGAAGGTTTAAAGACTTCCACTAAATCAATTGAGGATTGATTTATCATTCAGCTCATTGAATCAATGAGGTTCCTCCTCATCCTTCTGAACTCCAAGCGTGACATCGGAAAAGATCCCGACCAAGAGGGAGATGATGAGAACAATCCAGTCTTGCTGAGACACCCCTCTCTTCTGACCAGTTATCTGCACAAGTGACTCTAGAGAATTGTTGAGATTGAACTAAAGATGTGAAAGTGATCGACATAATGGTGAGACAAACAGCAGGTTAGAACAGAGGATGAATGAGCTCCTTGGTTTCCATGCAGAGGTTAGATGATTCATCGAGCAGTGAGGCAGGACAGAGCTGCCCGATGGACTGATGTAGGACGTGCTGAAGCCAGATCATGAATCAAGAGGTGGGAAGGCATGAACCTAGTCCTGGTCTCCGATATTATTTATGTTGATAAGACTACTGCATCTACAATAAAACCTCGCATCAGACCATGTCCAACAAAGGGGAGACCAGCCATCTACCCTTGACGTTGGAATTACCATCCCCAACCCTTCTTATTAACGTAATGGGGGTCACCAGAACCCAGGAATGTGACGGGATCAGAGCATGGACTTTGGAAATCACACCCAAACATAGCTCCTTGTGCAGGCAGGCTCAGTGGACTATTTCTTTACACTTGCTAGTCGAGGATTGGTAATGGTAATACTCTACTGGACTGTTTTGTAAGGAAAAGTATTTCACTGTTATCATTTAGCATATGTGACAATAAAGCACCACTGACAATACAAATACTGGGGTTACCAAAGAAGGTTTAGAAACTGGGCGTCCTGTACCACGGGACCTGTGATGCTTCTAAGCCTTACACCATTTAAAAGGTATAAGTGAGGAGCACAGTGCAATAAATTCCACTAGCCTAGATGAGTGCAGGTCCAACAACTCCCACAACGTTGAGACTCAGTCACTCACAATATTCAAAACACAGACTGGTAATAAGGGAATCAAGGATTGATTAGGGCAGGAAAGTGGTGCTGAGTTTGTAGATAGGCTGCAGTCTCACTGAATGGTGGTGAATCCACGAGGAGCATACTCTTTGCATCTTGGGTAAAGCAGTTCACTTGATAGGTGTCCCTTCCACTGGTCAGACATTGACTCCTCCCACTAACAGTGGCTACAGAATACACGGCAGTTCAACACAAAGATCATTCCGACAGCATCTCCCAAACTCTGTAGGGTTAGGGCAAGGGTTCTTCTGCAGGTTCCCATCCATGACAAACACCATCATTGCTCAAAAACCTTGAGGTCCCTCAGCGAAAGCACCGTGTGAGTGCCTTTAACATATTAATTGTTGCCGTTCAAGAAGGTGGATCATTGGGGATTGGCCGATACTGTTCCTATCTCTAAAATGAATAAATAGAAATCAGCACCAGCTGATGCTGACTTTTTGCAATTGCCTGCTCAGCTGTTTTTTGAAAGTTGCCATTAAATCTACACCCAATGCCATATCAGACAGTATCAGATTGTTACCAATCCAAACTAATCATTCAGTTGATTCAGTTTGTCACAATGTCCAATTGAAAGGGGCGGCACAATGGCGCAGTGGTAGAGTTGCTATCTTAAAGCACCAGAGACCCGGTTAGATCCTGACTGCGGGTGCTCTCTGCGCAAAGTTTGTACGTTCTCCCTGTGACCGTGTTTCTCCGGGTGCTCCAGTTTCCTCCCACACTCCAAAGATGTTCAGGTTTGTACATTGATTGACTTTGGTAAATATTGTGAATTGTCCCTATTGTGTAGGATAGTGCTAGTGTACGGGGTGATCGCTGGTCGGCACACACTCATTGGGCTGAAGGGCCTGTTTCCTGAAGTCTGTATCTTTAAGGGTTTCCTAAAGTCTGTATCTAGAAGGGCTGTATCTTCATCTTCTTCTTCTTTCGTGTGGTGTGCACAGCCTAAAGTTGTTGAACAACATGTTCTATTTGATCTTCCGTTTGTACACGTCGAGTTGATTGCATTAGTCGAAACAGGGCGGACCTCGTGAAGGTTGCAATCTTCCACCCCGGCTGTATCTCTAAAGTCCAAAGTAAAGTATAATTGTCCTTGAAAATTGCTGGCATGTATGACTGTTGGGTTTGACGAGGATTAAGCGGACCTGTAGGGAGATGCAAGGACTGACAAGATAACCTTCTCTCCCCGCACATCCCCTTCCTCTTCCCACTCTGCTTGGAGGAGGCTGTGATAACACCTGGGCTGGTGTGACCGGGAGTACAAGGTTCCTACCTTGCATGGAGGCTTCTCTTCTAAACCTTTCCTGGATGGGCGGGTCTGTGGCGTCTACTTTATCGCCTGTCGACGGAAGGCAAACCGTGTCAGTACTCCCTTTCACAGAACTGAAGGTGCACGTTCAGGATTAGAAAACCACTGAACACAATAATTTACTGAAAGACCCATTCCTGACACCACAGCGGTTAGTGGATTGACTATACGTCATCAAAGCAGACCTAATGAACCATGCTGGTGTGTAAGCCTCGTCCTATTCCTCTTCGTCTTACACCCTTAATCCTTATGTGACTATTCAGCTTCCTTTTAATTGTATCAATGATATTGTCTCAATTATTCCTTATAGTTGCATTTTCCACGTACTCAAAAATGTCAAAGTAAAGTGGTCCCTCCTAAACTTTATTTGAGTGCCTTAAAGCATCTTTGACTCATCGGCAAACTAGATCTGAAGCAAAATTGAATACAGATCTGAAACTAACCCAGCATAAAACTGTAAAGTTATCAGATTGAAACTAACTCTGTTTTTCTCTCCAAAGACGCTATTATCTTGCTTAGCATTTCCAGTTTTATTTTAGATCCGTTGGGTTTCGAAACCACATCGACAGTATCATGTCCTTTCAATCTCTTTCTGAGATCATCTCTCAGGGAGATCTGGCCTCCTTTGCTTTTGATGAACAGAATATCCTTCTCAGTTCTGGTATAATTTTCTGGATTTTTTTTAATTTGCATTGCTTCTGTCCGATATGGGAATTGGTGCACAGATTTCCAAGTGCAGTCTAAGCAAGATTCAAAACAAGTACAAGTCATGAGTTTCCAGAAATTGAAGGCCCATTTCCAGCGGACTTACTGTTTCAGCATCCGCAGTATTTTGCTTTTGCTAGAAATTGAGAAGCTTCTGCTAAGCAGAGTGATCGGGCGAACAAAGCAAAGGAACATAGAGCAGTACAGCACAGGAACAGCCCCTTTGGCCAAAGGTACATAATTAATGTGATTTGGTGGAGGTGGCACAGAGAAGGGGAAGATGAAAGACTTGAGTAATAGCCAAGGATGCAGGAAAAATGTTCCCGATGTTGGGGGAGTCCAGAACCTTTAAGAAAAAGAGGTAAGCCAATTAGGTGAGGAAAAACTTTTTCACCCAGAGTTATGAATCTGCAGATTTCTCTGCCTCAGAAGGAAGTGGAGGCCAATTCACTGTTTTCAAAGGAGAATTCGATTTAGCTCTTAGGCCTAACGGAATCAAAGGATATGGGGAAAAAGCAGGTACTGATTTTTGATGATCAGCCATGATCATATTGAATGGCGGTGCTGCCTCAAAGGGCTGAATGGTCTACTCTTGCACCTATTTTCTAAGTTTCTATGATAATCCGTTGGGCAAGAAAGAGATAGCTAGCTTTGCATTTGACTGGTGCAGGAGGATTAACATTTTAGGTGGTCAAGGGTAGGAGCCACCTATATCATAGAGTTTTACAGTATGGGAACAAGCCATTTGGCCAAACCTGTCTACGTTGACCAAGTTGGCATACTGGGCAAGGCCCATTTTTCCTGAATTTGATCCATATCCCATTGAACCCTTTCCATCCATATATCTGTCCAAATGTCTTTCAAAAGTCAAAATTATATCCGCGTCCATAGCTTGTTCTCACATCTCATTCATAAAGGGAAACTTTCCTCTGTCCAGGGTCCCCCTGTTGTCCCTCTTAAATCTCTCCCCTCTCACTTTTAGTCTATGCCCTCTAGTTTAAGAATTTAGGAAGAGGAAATGGATCATGTATAGGCAGATGAGATCAGTTTAACTTGGCATCATTTTTGGCACAAACATTGTTGGCCAAAGGGCCCGTTCCTGTGCTGTACTGTTATGTGTTCTGTGTTCCTTATGTTCCTTTGATCACTCCGTCCCAGCAAAAAACTCAGAACATCTTGCAAAAGCAAAATATCGTAGATGCTGAAAATCCAAAATAAAACGGGAAATGCTCAGCAGGTCAGGCATATGACAAAAGTTTAACATTAAAGCTCTATGGCCTGTAGTGAGAACTGGAAAAAGTTGCAACAGGTTTTAAGCGTGTAAAGAAAGGATAAAACGAACACGGGTAGAAGGCAGGAAAGGAGAATAAAGGATGATAATGATGGAAAGCAAAAGAAGATGGTAATGGCAACAACAGTTACTGTTCAGCAGGATGGGAGCGGTGAATATGATCTGAAATCTCAACCTGGGATCTCCATTATTCCCCCTGTATCCACACCACTAGGACAAATAATTCTTGACTTCCGTTTCAAGGAAGGAGCCCAGGCAACATCTCCAAGGAGTTTTCAAAGGTCAGGCTCTTTCCCTGGATATTTGGGGGTTACGGTGGAATTGTCATAGTGGAACAGAAGGTCTCCCATGTTGAACCAAATCCAGGTCAGACCTTACTCACCTTCCCATCATGGTCTCCGAAAAAGGCAAGCTAAAGAAAAGCACACATCAAAGAGAAACAGATAGTCCATTACAGGGAAATTCAGAAGATACAAAGTGCTCTAGTAACTCAGCGGGTCTGGTAGCATCTCTGTAGAACATGGATAGGTGATGTCACCTATCCATGTTCTCCAGAGATGCTGCCTGACCTGCTGAGTTACTCCACTACTTTGTGTCCTTGTGTATAAGCCAGAATCAACAGTTCCCAGCTTCTACAGGAAAATCCAACTTCCATTGAATATCTCCAGACTGCTAAAGAAATTTAATTAACTGTCCCAAGAGGCACCAAGAAGGAAGAGCTTTGTTGAAATAATCAAGCCTAGATCCAGCAGGTCCAGATAATCATAGCTTCTCTAACAGAATGTTAATTGTTAAGATGGTGAGGAGCACATACGCATCATTTCCGAGCTTGGGAACTGCTCCATCCCATAGTCTTCTGTTGGTGCATCGTAGCTTCCTACGGTGTAGAAGTGTTCATAGTCTGGGTCATTGCCATTTACCACCACCCTGAGTTCCTTCCCTACAGTATTAAGAGTGGCAACAAAAAAGAAGGAAAGCTCACTTTAATCAATCTGCACGCGGGCAGTAGACAAAGAGATGGCCCTGGGATTACAATGGTGGCCAAGGAGCAACAACATACATTTAAATAGAGTATAGACTGATAGTCACTCACTCAGCAGAGTAAACAATCACGATGAACACCATCTAATTTCTTATCAGTCTTTAATATGGCAACACTCCTACGGATTCTTCTCATGGGATTTGATATTGAGCAATACAAGGTAAGTTGTGTAGATCTTAAGGCCGGACTTCATAGAATTATATTAGGGCAGATACAAGCTCATCTAGTCTAGTGTATTTATGCTCCAGAGATCTTTTCCCATTTCAAAAAGGACTCTTAAAGTCTTACCACTCCAGAGACGAGTCATAGAAGGCATGTGACAAAGACTCACCATTAGAACCATCATAGTCCTCCTCATGTGAAATCTTTAAGACAGGGTGTAGACGTAAATAGGATGTTGGATTTGATGAGAGACCTAGACAAAGCAAGGACAAGCGCAGCACGGACAAGACAACAACAATTAACACACAGTGGTGGCTAAAAGTGTGAACGGTATTTGGTAGAAGATAAGACCGGAGGACTTTATCGATGGCTCCACGAGGCATAGATATACATGGGAGATTTAAATTTGTGTTTGATTTTAGACCAATGGAAAAAGCATCAAAAAAACTGATGATAGTTTAAACAAATACATTCTGTAGGTATGTATACAGGAGATGTAACAAACGGCATATGTTGGAATTTTAAGCAAAACACAAAGTGCTGGAGGAACTCAGTGAATCTAGCAACATCTGTCCATTTCCTCCACATATGTTGCCAGACCTGCTGAGTTCCTCCAGCACTCTATGCATGTATACTCCCTGTTTATGTATTTGATCTAGTTATTAAGTCAGATCTATCTATGTGTTTCATGTCATTCTGTAATATACGTGTTGGTTAGTTCCAAGCCCTGACCACAGCTTGGTGGTGCATTATACAGAGGTGTTTTACGGGTGGACCTGTTTCTGGCCGTGCTGTGTGGTGTGAAGTACTGGTATTGCTTTAGCCTTGTCTATGGCCTCTTGAACAAGCAAGATCAGCCTTCTGGAGAAGGTAGTTCAAGGTAACGAGGTCCAAGCAGAGGCTTAGGAAAACTATGGCCAATAAGAAGGGAAATGAGGTGGAATTTCTTCACTAAATGATTGGTATGTAGAAGAAGGAACTGCAGATGCTGGTTTACACCAGAGATAGATACAAACTGCTGAATCAAACTGCAGCAAACTGGAGGAAAGGAATAAGTGATGCTTTGGGTCAAGACCTGTCTTACCACCCGCACATCGATGTGGCAAGCTGCTTAGAAAGCTTTAAAATAAAATCTTACAAGTGTATGAAAGAAAAGGGAATAGAGATGTTGAAAGGCAGTCACAGTTAAGATAGGGTGGAGTAAACTTGTGGAATGTAAGCCTCAGAATGGACTAATTGGGACAAGGGTTCATTCTGTTAGTAATAAATAAGGGGGCATCCACTATCAACCAGCAATGCAAACAAATGTTGTGTTATTGTGCATTCTTCTTGTTTATTGCTATGTGCAATGTGATCCTTATTGGAGCATCTTCAAAGTAAATATACTTAAAATCCATCAAATACCGTGAATAAGAAACAAACAAGCAATTTTAAAGGCACCCACATTAACCATAATATCTGGTGTATACGTTGTCAGTTGCTAGGTCGACATTTGATGCTGCCCTAATTATCAGTTCAAATGGATGTTTCCACCAGCAGAGACAATTTCCCGAATGATTGTCTGAAAGAATAGATGTGATCACCAGACTTTGAGGTGCAGCAACCAAGCCAAGATTGCAGATGGATTGCCGGGTATGGGTAATGGATTATTAACTGATTCCAGAAATGGAAAATCCGCCAGGTTTTTTAGAACCAGATCCAAGCTTGCAAAGCAAAATAGAACAGCAGGCAGAGTTTTCACTTTGGATGCAGTGTTGATATTTTACAAATTGATCTTAAAACCTGCCAGCGTTCACAAGTTTTAGAATTAAGCCATTCAGCCCATCGAGTCGACTCCACCATTCAATCATGGCTGATCTCTGCCTCCTAATCCAATTTTCCTGCCTTCTCCCCAAAACCCTTGACACCCATTCTAATCAAGAATTTGTCTATCTCTGCCTTGGGCTCCACAGGCCTCTGTAACAACGAGTTCCACAGATTAACTACCCTGTGACTATAGTTTTTGGTTCAGCTTGTTTAGGGAATGTGGGCTTCATTAACAATGCAAGTATTTTATGTCCATATCTAATTGTCCCTGAGATGGTAGCGCTTTCATGCCTTCTGCGACCCCAGCAGTCTGCATTCGCCCATTTTCTGGTCAACTATTGGTTCCTGCAACTTATACACCAGACAATACAGATCTTATCATTAACTATATGTTCAATCAAATCAGACTTTGAATGGACACAAGTGTGAGTGGAAATGCTGCCCAATAATGACGATCAATTGCTGTTGCATATATTTTCATATATGCCTGGTACGGTGACATGACTAACGGGTTAAGAGGTCACAGATGGATACAAGAACTAGTTGGATAAACAGGGTTGAGGAGCTGAATATTCTTCTCCAATTCCAACACTCCCGTAACCATTAACCTGTTTTCTGATTTCCAATTGCTTGTGTTAGTAGCGGCACAGTGGTGCAGCGATAGACCTGCTTCCTGACAGCGCCAGAGACCCGGGTTCGATCCCGACTACGAGTGCTGTCTGTACGGAATTTGTACTGTGACTGTGTGGGTTTTCTCTGGGTGCTCCGGCTTCCTCCCACACTCCAAAGATGTTCAGGTTTGTAGGTTAATTGGCTTCTGTTATTTGTAAATTGTCCCTAGTTTGTGCAGGATGGTGCTAGTGTATGGGGTGATCACTGGTCGGTGTGGAGTCAGTGGACTGTAGGACCTGTTTCCATGACGTATCTCTAAAAAAGTTGTCTTACAGCATTTAATTGACCAAAGCACTCTGAAACATATTTTGTGCGCTGTTCTTGTTTAAACTTCACTCTGCACTTGATATCAATCCAAAGTTGATATATTTTTAAATACAGATGTCTTTAAAACATGTAACTATTGAAATATAAAGTGAACACATACCAACCCATGGATAAACGAAACAGTAAAATGAACACATACCAACCCATGGATAAACGAAACATCAAAACACATTACAGAAACCATAAACGGATTTGACATTGAAACCCTTCAGGACTTACAGGCACCACACCAAGGAGAGAGGAAGTCAACCCCTGTGCATGCTGGAATACCCCAGTAATTCACACAATGGTTCAGAAGCCTTCAGCAGCACTAATTAAAAAATACACCCCACAAGACAATAAGCAAACTCTCAGAGAAGCTGATGCAGAATGAGTCAAAAACTCGAATGGCTGAGAAGGGATTACTGAGGCTACAGAGATACTTAGCAGCATAGAAATCCCCGTAATGGGCAATCGTGAGGTAGATGGGTGGGATGTCACATCTGGTGGCTGCACAGTAGTGCAGCAGTAGAATTACTGCCTTACAGCGACAGTGACCTGGGTGCAATTCTGACCTCAAGTGCTGTCTGTACGGAGTTTGTACGTTCTCCCTGTGACTGTGTGGGATTTCTCTGGGAGCTCCGGTTTCCTCCCACACTCCAAAAGATGACAGGTTTATCTTCTGTAAATTGTCCCTAGTGTGTAGGATTGTGTTAGTGTACAGAGTAATGGCTGGTCGGCATGGACTCAGTGGGCTGAAGGGCCTATTTCCATGCTGTATCTCTAAAGTCTAAAGTAAAGTCTAAAGTCATCATACATGGTGAAATTTGTTTTTGGCCTGAACAAACAAAGTTCAGAGGACAAGGCTGGGTCGCAGTATCTTAGGGCTCTGATATCCCCTTAAATATCCTGGAGGGCAATGAAAAGAAAAATAAACTTTCTTACCAGTCTTTGGCTTTTCATCACCTCTTCGTGGAGAGTCTGTTCTTTCTCTGACAATAATGAGCCAGTTTCGAGAGGTGAAGATCTCACAGCAGTTTTTCTCACCCCTCTCCATGTGACTCAGGGTAGACCCATGGGCCAAGTCTTATGACCCGGCCATCCCACCCAACTAGAGACCTGCCTCGTTCATGTCACCGATACTACCACAGTATAAATAGTTGTCATAACTCACCTCCGCAGGCTGAAGAGAGAAAGAAAGACAAATAATTAGGAACTGAATTAGGAATCAGTCTGAAGAAGACTCCCAAATCCGAAACATAATTTGTCCAAGCTCTCCAGGAATGCTGCCTGACCGGCTGAGTTACTCCAGTACTTTGTGTTTTTCCTAATTAGGAACTGTTGACACTGGAAACTGCAGATGTTGGATTCATGACCATAACACAAAGTACTGGAGGAATTCAGCGGGTCAGCTGGCACCTGTAAAGGGAATAGGCACACGTTGTTTTGGGTCAAAGCCAGTAGGGAAGAAGTTCAGAGGGAGTGTTACAAGTAGTTCAGAAGTTAATCTATGTCCTACTGTCATAATAGTGCAGACACTCATTTCCGAGGGGGAGAGGAGCCCAGAGGTAGAAGGCATAGATTTAAGATGCAAAGTGGGTAGGTGGAGATTTAAAACAGATCCGAGAGGCAATTTCTTCACACAGAAAGCGCAGAGTATATGCAACGAGCTACCAGAGGAAGCTTTTAAGGTGGATACAATGGCGACATGGTACTGGTGAGACCGGGACATTGTGAACAAGAGTTTGGGGCGGCACAGTTGCACAGCGGTAAAGCTGCTGCCTTACACCGCCAGAGATCTGGGTTCAAACCTGACTATACAGTATGTGCTGTCTGTATGTAGTTTATACGTTCTCACTGCGACCGCGTGGGATTTCTCCGGATCCTCCCACACTTCAAAGACATACAGGTTTGTAAGTTAATTAGCTTCGGCAAAATTGTAAATTGTCCGTAGTGTGTAGGATAGTGTTAATTTACGGGTTAATCGTTGGTCGGCGCAGACTCGATGGGCCGAAGGGCATATTTCCATGCTTCTTCTCTCAAGTCTAAAGTCTAAAGACCTGGAACATCGCCTGTCCATTCCCTTCAAGACCTGCTGAGCTCCTCCAGCACTTTTTAATTTAGATTAAGAACTGTTAACTGAGGTGATTTTCCAGTCAGCCAGAATTTGTACAGCACAGACAGAACAACAATGTTGACGAATCTGCATTTATCCTTGGAGGGCTGTCCCTGGGGTACAACCCCATGGGTACGGTCTGCAGCCTTCAGCTGCCTACTAGTTACAACAGTGTGTTGGTTGGCTTTCTGGTGTGTGGGGAGGAGGACAGGAGTGAGGGGAGGTGGATGCTTGGGGAAGTGACTGGATATGGATCAGAGGCTGGAACTGTGGCTAAATCCCCATCTGCCTTCCCATGGTAGGGACATCTAACACCAGAAGGCGTAAGTTGAAGATGAAAGGGTAGAAGTTTACAGGAGATCTAAGGGGTGTTTTTGCACACAATGAGTTGCAGGAACAGTAACAATTTTTTATGAGGCATCTTGGGCAGGTACTTGAATAGGCAAGATATTGAGAGACGGGGAATTAATGCAGGGAAGTTTTTCTTAAAGCGAGATTCACATTTTAAAATCTCTTGATACCATCTTTATGTCTTTCCCTTTTTCAGACCTCTGTTTCTGAATTTACCCTCATTCTCAGGGGTGGGGAGGTATAGAAATGTGGCTTATCCAGCCATGTCAACCACAACAGAGATCCATTTAAGTTACTCCCACTGCCCAGCTCTCAATCTGCTTTCAGGGACTTTTTCCTCCATTAATTGTTGAACCTTGACAACAGTCTCTCTGCTCTTTGATCTTCTCACCAACATCAAGTACTGCCCATAACCTGGGCAGGGAAATATAATCTCCTTTCTGCTGAGTGTTTCCACCATTTTCTGTTTCTCAAGCCAATATCCAGCAACAGCGGTTTTTATGATCATCATTTCATTTTCATGACTGTTTTTCAATCATGGTGCAGTTTTGCCCTGTTGTGTTTCAGCAAGGTTTACCCATTTTTTATGGTCTAACAGGAAAGGTGAGGGAGTGTGCCTCTGTCACTTTAAGCTTCAAAGGTTAGTTACGAGTTAATACTTGAAAACTGCTATACCTTGCTGAATGAACCATTTCTTGTAAATGCAGTGTGTAGCGTAGACAGACACAAAATGCTGGGGTAATTTAGCGGGTCAGGCAGCATCTCTAGAGAAAATAATTATTTCATATTTTGGGTGAAAACCCTTCTTCAGGCGAAGTGGTGGGTGCTTGGAATGTGGTGGCAGATACAATAATGGCATTTAAGAGGCTTTTAATGCCTTTGAAAGAGGGTCTTGACCCAAAACGTCATCTCATCCTTTTCTCTCGAGATGTTACCTGACTCGCTGAGTTACTCCAGCATTTTGTGTCCATCTTTAGTGTAAACCAGCATCTGCAGTTCCTCCCCACACACAGTGTGTAATGGACTTGGAACTGGTCTGTTTTATGGTGGAAGATACTAATTCTGTGGGAATGGCTGTGCTTGCTTGGTCCTGCAGTTCGGAGGTAAATGTATCCACTCACCGCAGTGTTCATTCATTTCCTGTCGTACATAGGTGCGAATCTGGCCCTCCTAGAGGGAGAAAGAATTCAGAATCAATGTCTGTATCAAAGTCCCACATCACCAGGTTCAGGACAAGCTACTTTCCTACAACCATCGGGTTCTTGAACTGACCGGCAGGTCCTTAATCCTAGCTCAGCAACGGAATACTATGGACCATCTTCCACACTACCATCGACTTGTTTTCTAATTATGTTTTGTATTAATATTTTGTCTTTATCATGTTTGGACAGGTACTTGTATGGGAAAGACACAGGCGAATGCGGGCAAATTGTGGGCAAATGCGATGAGCATAGATAGGGGTCACGTCAGCTTCAGACTATATTATTATTGCACCATATTTGTTAATTATTGAACTTTTTTGTTCTCTTCCCCCGTTATGTACTATGTTTACATATTCACATATTCTGTTGTGCTGCAGCAAGTAAGAATTTCATTGCCCCATCCGGGACATATGACATCTTGACTCTTGACTCTTTGACTGAGGTGGGCTGAGATGTCCTGTTACTCTGCTGTATGTTCCTATGTTCCTATGTGTCTGTGAATGAACAATAAACAGGCAGACATGCAAAGATGCAAGAATTTTAAAGATCAGTTCATGACATTAAATGCAACATGATAGATAATTGATTTTGGCTTTTTACGATTTGTACAATGCATTGAACATAGAACATATAAAACCAGGCCCTTCAGGCCACAATATCTGAGTTGAACATGATGCCAAGACCATCTCTCATCTGCCTGCATGCCAAATCCACCGATTCCCTGCATATCCATATGCCTAACCAAAATGTTCTTAAATTAATTTTAATTGATTATATCTGATAATCATATCTGATATCAGATCTGATCTATTATATCATATCTGCCTCGACCACCACCCCCGGCAGTATGTTCCTAGTACCCACCACCCTCTGTGTAAAAAAACTTGCTTTGCACATCTCCTTTAAACTTTGTCCTTCTCACCCTAAGGATGTGCCTTCTAGTATTTGATTTTTCCATCCTGGAAAAAAGATTCTGACTGCCTACCCTATCCATGCTTTTCATAATTTTACATCAGGTCTCCCCACAACCTCAATCCAATACTAATATAATTACAAGCAAATAGTCACATACCGTCATTCCTGGATTTCCCTGATCTCCCTTTGGACCATCGAGACCCATCTCACCCTTAACCATACAAAAAACAATTTAAATGGTTATACTAGTTGTTTAAAAGAACAAACGACAGACAAATATATAAAGCAATATTAAGCCAAGATCAATTTAAGACCCATAATTATTCACATTGGTCAAGAAATGCTTGTCGAGAAAATGAATTTCCTGTGTAAATGTCTGTCTCGCCTTCATCTCACTCCTCTGGAAAGGAGACAGTGTGCCAGTGGAACTCAAAGGTGCCGTAATTGTGATTAAGTTTCAGTACTTAAAGCGATCTCCTGGTACTTACTGGATCTCCTCTTTCTCCTTCGATACCTGGAATTCCTCTGGGACCTGGAACGCTCTCGCCAGGGGGGCCTCTTTCACCCTAGAGTCAAGCACAGCAGCAACAGGTCATAACTAACAAAGTCTCTAGGATGCAGCAGGAAAAACCCAAGGAAAAAAAATCTCAGGACCACTGGAAGAAGATAACCTCATCACAATGTGGTGCTGAAAGTCCAGGTCTACTCCTCCCTCGAGGGTTAGGGTTAGGGTTAGAGATAGGGTTAGGCATCATGAGACATCTGGCCTGGTCTCTGATCCTAAATGACCTCAATAACCTTAATTTATCTGGGAAAGTACTCCAATTTTGCTTACCTATTGCAAACTGAAGGTTTCTGCTGCAGCAGCACCAAGAGGTGAAAATGTACAATGAAGGCATTGGTGAAATGGAAACTATTTCCTACTACACACAGAGAAAGGTTCATCACTTACCTTTTGGCCCTGCATCCCTTCAGATCCTCGGGGACCCACGGGGCCCAGCGGCCCAGGAGGACCGGGAATTCCATCAGATCCTTGGATACCCGGGAGCCCAGTGACACCAGAAAAACCCTGAAAATATAGAAGGCAAATCATAGTAATTTGAGCTTCAACCTTTGTTTAGTCTAGTTTATTATTGTCACGTGTACCGAGGTCCAGTGAAACATAGAAACATAAAAAATAGGTGCAGGAGTAGGCCATTCGGCCCTTGAAGCCTGCACCGCCATTCAATATGATCATGGCTGATCATCCAACTCAGTATCCTGTACCTGCCTTCTCTCCATACCCCCTGATCCCTCTAGCCACAAGGGCCACATCTAACTCCCTCTTAAATATAGCCAATGAACTGGCCTCAACTACTTTCTGTGGCAGAGAATTCCACAGATTTACCACTCTCTGTGTGATTTTTTTTTTCTCATCTCGGTCCTAAAAGACTTCCCCCTTATCCTTAAACTGTGACCCCTTGTTCTGGACTTCCCCAACATCGGGAACAATCTTCTTGCATCTAGCCTGTCCAACCCCTCAAGAATCTTGTAAGTTTCTATAAGATCCCCCCTCAATCTTCTAAATTCTAGGGAGTACAAGCCGAGTCTATCCAGTATTCTAGCGAGTACAAGCCGAGTCTATCCAGTGTTGCATGCTATCCTGTCAGCGTAAAGGCTCTACATGATTACAATCAAGCCGTCTACAGTTTACAGATACAGGATAAAGGGTATATCATTTATTGCAAGCTAATATCCAATAAAGCCCGATTAAAGATAAGTTGAAGGTCTCAAATGAGGTTGTAAGAAATGCTGCAGTTAAAATAAAGTTTACAAGAGTGGAGCGATTGTAATGTGTGGTAGCAGATGCACTTTAATTTAGAGTTTAGTTTAGTTTAGTCTAGAGATCCAGTGTGGAAACAGGCCCTTCGGCCCACTGAGGCAGCGCCAACCAATGATCACCCATATACTAGTTCTATCCTATACACTAGGGACGTTACTGAAGCCAATTAACATACAAATCTGCATCTCTTTGCAACGTGGGAAGAAACTGGAGCACCTACGCAGTCACAGGGAGAACGTACAAACCATAGAGACAGCATCCAAGGCCAAGATGGAACAATAATAAACCAAACTAAAACTAAACTAAAACAGTAGTGAGGGAGCACAGAACTATTGGAAGTGCTGGTGTAAAGTTATAACTTTGAAGGCAAAAGGCACAAATAAGCTCACGTGGTATTGGTGACTGTAACTCACCCGCTCGCCTTTCTCTCCTCGCTCCCCTTTCTGTCCCTGGAGCCCATCGAAGCCACGGTCACCCTAGACAAGAGCAGACCAACACTGTGAGCTACACCAAGGTCGGTTCCCTTGCCCCTTGCTGCTGCTCTACAATGATTCATCTTACCTTGGGTCCAATGAGACCTTCTTTCCCTGTCACGCCTGGGGAGCCAGTGGTTCCAGAATCACCCTAAAACACAAAACATGGGAAGTAATACAGCGACAGAACCCAGTGACTCTGCTGTTGACTGATTGAAAGATACAGCACAGAAACAGGCCCATCCTCCCACTGAATCCATGTCAGCCATTGATCACCTGACTATACGTTTTAGAGATACAGTATAGAAACAGGCCCTTCAGCCCACTGCATGCTGACCTTCGATCACCCGTCTATTAGTTTTAGTTTTACAGATAAAGCATGGAAACAGGTGCTTCGCCCACTGAGTCCACGCTGACCATCGTTCACCCGTCTATTAGTTTTAGTTTTACAGATAAAGCATGGAAACAGGTGCTTCAGCCCACCGACTCCATGCCGACCATCGTTCACCCATTCACACTAGTTCTGTGATCCCACTCCCTCACCCACACCCAAAACACTAGGTAAATTTTTACGGAGGCATATTTACCTACAAACCCGCACATCTTTGGGTTGTGTGAGGAAACTGGAGCACCGTGAGGAAACACACGCTGTAGCAGGGAGAGCTGCACACAGGCAGCACCCGAGGTCAGTATTGATCCCCGGGTTTTTGGCGCCATGAGGCAGTGGTTCTGCCAGCTGCACCATTGTGCTTTGCAGCCGTGAATGAGCTATGGATTTTTACATTTTGATTTGGGAGTGACGTAATGGAAGAATAGGTACACAGCACCAATATCAAAGTGTCTGGAGGTACTGAACATGAAGCAGTCAGATAGAAATGTGTTAACTTGTCCCATTTGCCTCAAACATTCCAACCCTGCATCAACTGAAGGTATTTAGATCTGGGCCACATTCCAACACTTTCCTACCCGTTCTCCTTTTCTGCCAGGGAATCCGATTCTCCCAGGAATTCCGGGATCACCCTGCGTTCACAAATGCACAAGTTAGGAGAAAAATAAATCAGAGCATATAAAAACAAAATGCTGCAGATGCTGGAAATCAGAAAATGCTGGTTATACGCAGTAGGTTGGGCAGCATCAGTATAATAGAAATTGCATCCATGTTTCAGGTCAAAGATATTGAAAGATGTTCTTTCTATTTGGATGAAACATTAACTCTGTATCTCTCCCCACAAACACTGCAAACAAGCTGAGTATTTCCAGCATTTTCCTTTTGTAAGAGCAGAATAAATGCACACTAATGAGAAACAGAACTTTGGTTCCCAATTGGAAAAAAAAAATATTCAACTGGAACAGCAAAAGAGAATGTTTTTGAGAAAGTTCTTGATTCCCCTACCTTGGGTAGCAGACTGTGTATTTACCCTATGTATTCCCTTCATGATGTTATGCACTTCTATAAGATTATCCCACATCCTCCTGCGCTCCGAGGAATAAAGTCCTAGTCTGAACTTTATGTCAATACAAAACTTCAAGTCTAGCATTGAAGGTTTTTGACTGGTAAAAATATTACGGTCCACAGAATCGAGAGCGAGGATGAGATGAAATGCAAATCAGCTGTGATTTGGAATCATATCAGTGCATTCTCATATCCCACGACCTTCCTGGTTAGTAAAATAACCTTTGCTGGAGCTTTTCTCAAAAGCACTTTATTTTAATTTTTATTACCTTTATCTTCTAGGGTGCATTAGGTTTGGATTAAGACAGTCTTTCAAAGCAGCCTGGGGCTTGCCTGGATCAGGCACTGCTCCAGAAGACTGAGCGTGTGGTCTTTGAAAATGACGCTTAAACCTGGCAAGTCTAGCATGCAGTCTCAGTGGACTATTTCTATGTCCTTTCTACTAATCTGGGATTGTGTTTAGGTATGGCAATCCATTACTGAACTGTATGCAAAAAAGAATTTCACTGTACACATGTCTGTACATGTGATAATAAAACAATTCATTGAACCATTCAATGAAAATGAAAATCCATCCAAATTCACATAAAAACTAACACTTTACTAGAGTCGTTAACTAAACTACACTCCAATATTATTTAACTTCAGCTTAAATTACCCAGTTTTGAAGTCGGATAGAATAAGATTCCACTAGCTTCTTACCTTACTTCCGTTGTCTCCATTTAAACCACAGGCACCTTTCACCCCTTTGTCACCCTGTAAAACAAACGGAAGTTGGATACTGACATTTGGTGTATACTGCTGTACATCATCTCTTCATGTACCATGGCTTATTATGTGTGTAAGCCCTTTATTATACACGTATATTTGTGATTATTTACAGTATATACACAAGCTTTTTGTGAACACCAATTTCTTTACGCGCAAGAGCCTCTGTGGTAGACAAGCCCTCTGTGTTCACCAGCCTACTTAGTCACATTTTTTTTGAGATACAGTGTGGAAACAGGCCTTTCTGACCACCGATCCACACTGACCATCAATCACCTGTTCATACTAGTTCTATGTTATCCCATTTTCTCATCTACTCCCTGCACATTAGGGAGCAATTTTACGGGCATCAATTAACCTACTAGCCCGCACGTCTTTGGGATGTGGGAGGAAACCGGAGAGCCATGGAGGAAATCCACGCAGTCACAGGGAGAACATGCAAACTCCACACAGCCAACACCCGAGGTCAGGATTGAGCCCGAGTCTCTGACATTGTGAGGCAGCATCTCTACTAGCTGCGCCACTGTGCCACACTAAATGATCCTCCACCATTGCCGAAACCCAGGAACGCTCTCCCAACTGAGCAATTTTGGCGGACGGCAAATCCCTGAAGACAGTAGATAAAATTTTAATAATTACCATGGCAACAATTACACAAGGTATGTGTACAAACCAGTTTATGCAACCTTGTAGAAAGTGCCTGCTCTTCTGTGGGAATTCCTGACAGTTGGCACATGAACCTTTGGATTAGATGCCAGCATGTCACTTGGACTGCCAACAATAGATTTATGGTACATTCTTTTTATGCAATGTTTTGACATTGCAAGGCAAAATCAGGATCACAACCAATTCTGGAAACAGTAAGATTACATCTAGGCCAATATTATTCAACTCAATACGTCTACGGATCAGTAACTGATCTGAATGTTAGTTTGTATATATGTTATTAGATGTGCATTTGTCTATCAATCTCAAGCTTGGTATGTCCATGAGGTCATAAGATATAGGAGCTTAATTAGGCCATTCAGCCCATCGATTCTGTACTGCATTCGATCATGGCTGATCTATTTTTTCCTATGAATCCTATTCTCCTGCCTTCTCCCCGTAACCTTTGACACCCTTAAGGGCCTGTCCCACTGTACGAGGTAATTCAAGAGTTCTCCCGAGTTTCCCCTGATTCGAACTCAGAGAATTACGGTAATAGCCGCTTGTAGGTACTCGGGGCTCTCGTGGACATTTTTCACACTGTTGAAAAAATTTCACGAGCTTACCACGTTTCCCGAGTGCCTGCTGTTAGCATTACGAGCCGCTAAGAGACATCCCGTGCTCCAACGTACCCGCTACGTACATTCTACGTATTTACCATGAGTTTGATTTTTTTTTAAACTCGGGAGAACTCTTGGGTAAACTCGTATAGTGGGACAGGCCCTTTACTAATCAAGAACCTATCAATCTTTGCTTTGATAATACCCAATAACAGTGACCACAGCCTTCTGTGGCAATTAATTCCACAGATTTACCACCCAGTGGCTAAAGGAGATCTTCCTCTTATCCATTCTAAAGGTACGTCCTTTTATTCTGTGACTGTGCCTTCTGGTCCTAGAATCTCCCACTACTGGGAACATCCTCTCCGCATCCACTCTATCTAGGCCTTTCACTATTCGGTAGCTTTCAATGAGATCCCTCCCCTCATCCTTCAGAACTCCAGTGAGTACAGGCCCAGAGCCAAAGTACACTCCTCATACGTTAACGCAATCAAATCTGGGATCATTTTCATAAACCTCCTCTGGACCCTCTCCAACGCCAACGTATCCAACCTCAGGTATGGTGCCCAAAATATTCCTAATGTGGCCTGACCAACATCTTACAAAGCCTCAGCATTACACCCTTGCTACCATTTTATAAATGTCTCCATTACAAGAACCACAATGACTTACTTTGAAACCATTTGCCCCCGCTTCTCCTCTATCACCATAGTTTCCTTTTGCTCCATCGATGCCGTTCTTTCCCGGTATTCCCTAAAAATAATCCACCCAAGGGAAAACACAGTTAGCAACAGAAACAGAAGGCAGCACTATAACCTACTGAGAAACGGGATGTTGACAGTGCAGAGAACTTCCAAGATTGTAGTTCACCATCCCCTGTTTAAGATTCGAACTAAACCCTGTGGTGTTTTTTTACATGTGATTATGCTACATGTGACTTTGTGACTTTGCAGTCAGCGCATTCACACATTCAGTCCCAATGTGAGTTAACAGGTCATATCTTCAAATAGCAACACAAAACTGGATTTCACAATGTAATTTCAGATAACTACAAATCCCTCCCCACCATTCTTCCCCACCCTCCTTTCTCCACCCTCCCCTCCCTCCCCGCCCCCCTACCTCACTTCCCTGTGTCTGACTTGGACATCTTTTTCTCCCCTCATCTCCCCCTCCCCTTCCACATACATTCCCTCCTCTAGCACCATAATTCACAACTCTTCAATCCTTACTTTTCCATCTCTGGCCTTTGTCCAACCATCTGCCAAGTGAAAAAAAACCCTCACCTGTATATACACATATTACTTCCAGGCTGTGTGTTGCCCCTCATCTCTTCCAGCTTTCCTCCAACCCCCTTCCCTCACGATCAGTTTGAACATGGATAGGTGACATTTTGGGTTGGGAACCTTCTTCAGGCTTTGCATCTGAAGAAAGGACCCGATCCGAAAATGTCACCTATCCATGTTCTCCAGAGATGCTGCCTGACTCGCTGAATTACTCCAGCACTTTATGTCTTTTTCCTAAAACACAAAACAGGAGCTGCAATTCTTACCGGTTTGCCCAGATCTCCAGGATGACCTTGCTCTCCCTGGCAATAAAAGACAAACAAGGATTTAGTATCTATTAAAATTTGTACTGAAGTGTTAAACTAGTTTATTTTTATTTTACAGAAGTGGACTGGCTGCTCACTTGCAAACATGGACAGTGAGAATTGGCAGTTCATTCCACTGCGGATAGCATCATAGAGAAGTCTGCCTGAACTTCACTTCATGACTATCATTCCATGGCAGCAAGACAAGCATGAGAGAAAGGAGAAGAGCAAGAGAGAAAGGGAAGAAGAACATACAACAGTACATCACAGGAACTGGCCCTTCAGCCCACAATACCCAATTTACCCAAATCTCCTCTGCCTACACGTGTTGCATATCCCTGCTTATCCAAGTGCCTATATAAAAGCCTCTTAAATGCTCCTATTGTATCTGTCTCCACCAGTAACCCTTGACAATGTGTTTGAGGCACCCACTACTGTGTAAAAAAAAACTCTCCACACATCTCCTTTAAACTTTGCCCCTCTCACCTTAAACCGGTGAGGTTCAACCTTGGGCAGCATGGACAAGGTGGGCCAAAGCGCCTGCTTCCATGCTGTACAATGCTATCAATCTAAGGGAATGAAAGGAAATGGCCTAGCCAATGAATTGCTTTCTAAAACAGCCAGCTACATAGCAACAATACAACTCACTTCATACCACTGACAGGCACAGAGGGAAGGTCCTGTTTCCATCCAAGAGTCAATGAACAAGACATGAAGGCATCTGATGGTAGGGGTCTCTGATCCCGAGACGTTATATGCAAAAAATAGCTTTGTAAATTTAGGATGGGTGAAGTTATAACAAATGTTCATAAATTTAGTTTTAGTTTAGTTTACTTTAGTTTATTTTCACATGTACCAAGGTACAGTGAAAAGTATTTTGCTAACCAGCGAAAAAACTATATGTGATTACAATCGAGCCTTCCACAGTATACAAATACATGATAAAGGGAATAACGTTTAGTCCAGTAAAGTCAGATTAAAGATAGCTTGAAGGTCTTCAATGAGGTAAATAGTAACCCAGGAATACTTTCTAGGTGTTGATTGGATGGTTCAGTTGCCTGAACACAGCTGGGATGAAACTATCCCTAAATCTGGAGGTACATGTTTTCACACTTGTGTACCTCTTGCCTGATGGGAGAGGGAGTGACGGGGGTGAGACCCGTCCCTGATTATGAGGAGTAGAATAAACATTCATACCTTTTGTCCATCAGGACCTCTGGCTCCTGGGAAGCCCACTGAGCCTTTGTCACCTTGTTCTCCCTTTGGTCCCTTGATGGAGAAGGAAAAAAAAATCAGATGCGATACTTAAATGCAAACTTTAAAAAGGCATGAATCATTACCAAGGCCTTTTGGTTAAATTGTGGCTCAGGATTTGCAGGAAAGACACTGTGAAAGCTTTGGAAGACAAAGAAAGAAAATACTGGTGATCTATTTGTCAGTCTCGGCTCAAGAAACGGATTGGTCGGTGTGGCCACATTTGGAGCATTGTGTCCAATTTTGGTCGCCCTGTTATAAGGAAAGATGTTTATTTTTTTATTTTAGTTTATAAATAAAGCGTGGAAATAGACCCTTCAGCCCACTGAGTCTGTGTCGACCAAGGGCCACCTAAACACTGTGTTATCCCAGTTTTGCATCCACAAACCGGCACGTCTTTGGTAATTGGGAGGATACCAGGGCACCCAGAGAAAACCCATGCAGTCACAGGGAGAACGTACAAACTCTGTACAGACAGCACCCGCAGTCAAGATCGAACCTGGGTCTCTGGCGCTGAGACGCAGCAGCTCAACCATTGTACCAATATTGTTAAGCTGGAAAGTATGCAAAGAAGATTTACGAGGATGGGGCAATCAAGAACCAGAGAACATAGGGAAAGATTTAATAGGAACCTGAGGGGCATCTTTTTCCACACAGAAGGTGGTGGGTATATGGAATGAGCTGCCACAGGAGGGACGAGGCAGGTAGAATAACAAATTTAAATGACATTTGGATAGGTATATAGATAGGAATGGTTTAGAGGGATATGGGACAAACACGGCCAGGTGGTACTACTGTAGATGGGCATCTTGGTTGGAATAGGCAAGTTGGGCTGATGGACCCGTTTCCCTGCTCTATGACTCTATGAATGTTTTTCATGGAGTGTCAATGGTTTGCTAATTTTCCTCAACATTCAAGTGTGCATTGGAAAAGCAGCAATGTCCTAATGATTAGCTGGAGTGCCAAGATACAGAGTTACCTGAGCCTTGGGATGGTCAATGCTTGGTTTGAGTCGGCTAGGGAATATTGTGAGCATTCACTGTCCCCTTTTCCATCCCCTTCCATGAGTCTATTTTTTTCTTGATAACCCTTATCCAGAGTTATACCAGGAGTTGATGAGACCACACTAGGAGTATTGTGGGTACTTCTAGTTACCCTGCTCTGGGAAGTATGTTATTATCTGGAAAGGTTCACGAGAATGTTATCAAAAATTGAGAGCTAAGTCATAAGGAGGAGCTGGAAAAGCTGGGAGTCGTTCCTGGAAGAATGAGGAGTGACTTTAGAGAGGCATATAAAATCATGAGAGGCATAGATAAGGTGAATGTCACGGTCTTTTTCACAGGGTAAAGCAATCCAGAACTAGAGGCCATCGGATTGAGAAAGGAGAAAATCTTTAAAGAAAATTGAGGAGCCATTTCTTCACACAGATGGTGGTGCACGTGTGGAATGAGCTGCTGGAGGCGGGTACAATGGCGACATTTAAAAAAAATAACCCCATAAATAAACCTTATTCTAAATAAAAAATATACAAAACAAAAACTGCAAAAAATTTTCATACATTCTCAGTGTCTACACTTTCAATAGTGTCATGCTCAGTCATGTTTGCATGTGTCTTTAAACAAACCCCCCTTGCACTATGCATGGGTATAAAGATTTGGCTCTGGGCCAAACAAAGTAAAATGGTACTATCTCAGTTTTAAACCATGGATGAGTTGGGCCAAAGGTCTGGTTTTGTGCTGTATAATTTTATGAGTCAAAACATAGCACTAAAGTGCGTGGTATTGTAGATTCAAGTTCAAATTTATGTGTCACATGCACCATACGGTGCAGTGGAAAGTAATTTACCATGCAATTAAAAAAGGACACAATACACAACATAATTCAATACAGATATTCACCACAGTATTCTTCACTGTGGTTCAGTCAGTAGTTCTCCTCCTCCTCCTCCCTTGTTCACCCGTGGTCGGGGCCGTGACCCTCCGTAGTCGCCGCTACGGACAGCCCGACGTTCAAACCCTCTGGTCGGGGGGTTGGAACGCCAACGTCGGGATAGGTCGAGCACACCCTGGAGCTCCCAATCGCCCGGAGCTCCCAATC
Organism: Okamejei kenojei; assembly: GCA_035221665.1. Taxonomy (NCBI): domain Eukaryota; kingdom Metazoa; phylum Chordata; class Chondrichthyes; order Rajiformes; family Rajidae; genus Okamejei; species Okamejei kenojei. The sequence continues at coordinate 23,293,661 of CM069146.1, read as the reverse complement.
GGCCACCTCCTTACCGGAGACCACGGCTTCCAGATGTTGTAGGCCACAGGCCGGCGGTCAGAGTGCTTCTCCGGCAACCCCGGCAGGGGGTCCGCGATATTAAAAGTCCCCACTGCGCTGCTGCTGAAGCTCTGGGCTACAACGAACCCACTGCAGGCGAGGCATCTGACTCGCAGTGCCACCAGAACCGGAAGATAGTTAAGATGGTTGTCAAAAATTGTAGCAGGATCTTTGATCAGTTGGGCAGGTGGGCTGGGGAATAGTTGATGGAATTTGATACAGAGAAATGTGAGGTGTTGCATTTTGGGAAGTCTAACAAGGGCAGGGCTTAGACAGTGAATGGTAGGGCTCTGGTGAGTGTTGTAGAGCAGAGGGATCTAGGAATACATGTGCATAGTTCCTTGAAAGTGGCATCACAGGTAGATAGCATCGACAAAAAGGCTTTCAGCACAATGGTCTTCATCAGTCAGAATATTGAGTATAGAAGTTGGGATGTCATGTTACATTTAGAGTATTGTGTTCAGTTTTGGTCACCGTTTTCTAGGAATGGTGTTGTCAAGCTGGAAAAGGTGCAGAGAAGATTTACAAGGATGTGGCGTGGACCTAGGGGCCTGAGTTATAGGGAGAGGTCTAGCAGGCTATGACTTTATTAATAGATTGGGTAAATGCACAGTCTTTTGTCCAGAACAGGGGAATAGAGAACCAGAGGACAGAGGTTTAAAGTGAGGGGGAAAGATTTAATAAGAACCTGAGAGGTATTTTTTTACACAAAGGATGTTGGGTGCAAAGAACAAGTTGCTGGAGGAGGTAGTTGAGTCAGGTACTATCGCAACGTTTTAGAAACATTTAGACGGGTTCATGGATAGAATAGTTTTAGAGGGATGTGGGACAAACGCAAGTAGGTGGGACTTGTGTATATGGGGAATGTTGGTCAACTAGGGCAGCATGGAAAAATTGGGCTGAAGGGCCTATTTCCACGTTGTATGACTTTATGACTCTATAGCGATTTTAATTCTCATAGGAGTAGACAAAAACACAATTTCCATCATTGTAGCTGGGATTTTAAATTGAGATGATTACCCACCCAGGAATTAAATCAATTGATTAACCATCCTCAATTATTCATAGCTTCTTGGACAATTCTTTTATTCCAGTCCTCTATTTGCATTTTTTTTTAACAGGACTAATTACCACAGTCTGTTCCAGTGGGATTAGAAAACCACTTAATATGTCGCCAGATCACGTACCTTCTCACCCCTTGGTCCTTCTTCTCCTTTCATTCCCTTTTCTCCTTCACTTCCTTTCTGACCACGGTCTCCCTGTGGGTAGAGGAGTTTAACAGAATCTCAAACACTCGCCTTCTTCAGCAACAATAAAAGTATCAGATTTTTCCTTTTGAGAGTTCGAGAATGTTATTCCTTACAATCTCTCCTTTGATTCCTTGAAAACCAGGTGGTCCAACGACTGTGATTGCATTACCCTGCACAGAGAACATGAATTAATAACTCAAAAATCGAATTATGACCTGAAATGTCACCTATTCCTATTTTCCAGAGATGCTGCCTAACCCGCAGAGTTACTTCAGCTTTTTGCGTCTATCTTAGGTTTAAACAGCATCTGCGGTTCCTTCCTACACACTATAAATGAATAACTATCAGGTTTGTAAAATCTGGGTATTTTTTTGTCATAGTGAAGATTATCATGTTATCATATTTCTCATGGTAGTGGGCCATTTGGCCCATTGAGTCCAGGTTGGCTGTCCCATTTGTCCCAATCCTTCATTTGTTGTCCACATAAACTATTCCCCCTCTGTCCATCAACACTACCCTAATTCTTGCCCCTTGCACCTGTACCGTGGGTGAATTACAGTAGCCACTTAATCCACCAACTAGCGCAAATTCGGGATGTGGGAAGAAACTGGAGCACTTGTTGGAGGGGGCGGGGGGGCCTCGAGATTTTGGAAGAACGTGAAAGTCTGCATCTAACTGAGGCTGTTGGTGCTGGGAGGCAGCAGCACTAACCGCTGTGTCACTGGGCCATCCATGCCTGAAAGGGGCCAGTTGATGGGAGAAGAGCAACATTTTCATTAGCAGGGAATTGACATGGGCATACTTTTTCATAATCTACATATGAGGTGATCTATATAACCAAACAGATAGTTCTGCAATAATGTAATAGCCTCATGCTATAGAATATCATGTTAGAAAAACAATTACATCAGTGAGGAAAGAGGGGTTAGGGGCAAGAGAGTTTCAGAATTGTCACAACAAAGTTATTTTTTCCTGCAGGAATTTCAAAATCAAAGAACCTTGTAATAACTATGTTCATTTTTGTTTCCTGCGAGCTAAAAATATTAAAAGCTCTTTGCTTAATTCAGGTCTGCTGCAGGAGGCGTCCCCTGGGCACAAATGCTGAGGATGGAAGGGCGAGGAGAGGGATGACGGTTCGCTGGACAATCCGGACAGAAGTGATGGATGCAACGGGCCTTTATGGCAAGCTGTAGCTGGGACTTTGAAAGCGGCACCAAAGCCTTGGCGACTTGCATATGGACTCAGTGGGCTGTTTCTATGCATTATATACTTAACCGGGGATTATGCCCATGTACGGCATTAATCTTACTGATCTTTGCGCAAAATAAATAATTTCACTGGACCTTGGCATAGGTGATAATAAAAGGACCATTGAACCATTACATTGCTTAACAGAGTATCATTGCACAAGTATGAATAGAAGCTATTGCTAATATTTTGTGAGATTGGCATAGCTCGAACATACCTTCTCCCCTTTCTCTCCAGACGGTCCACGGTCACCCTACAACACAAAGACAGTGAACGTCCTTCAGTATAACACTTCTCTGTGCATCTAGTTTCCAATATCTGCAACTTCCATCACTGCTGTTCAGTGCTGCCGCCTAAAGGAGGGACTGAAGCAACTCATTTTTTTGGCAATAAGTCCCAATTCCACAACATCCACACTTGTCTTCAAAAGCATGAAAACTGTGAAGGTGATACTACTATTCGACAAATCAGAGTATAAGAAAACTACAGGTCAGTTAGTCTAGCGTCTGTCATCGGTAAAACGCTGTAATTTATTATTAATTGGATAATAGGATACAAAAAAATAAGCCAATCAAGAAAAAACAACAGTTTCATGAATAGGAGAAAACGTTTGACAGATTCTCCAGTTCATTGAGGATATAACAAACAGAGTGGATGAAGGACAATCAGTATTTGTGAAGTCAGATCCACACAGCATGGAAATAGGCCCTTTGACCCAACTCATCCATGCCAATCAAGTTGCCTATTTGAGCTAGTCCCACCTGCCTGTGGTTGGCCCATATCGCTCCAAACTTTTCCTATCCATCTAATTTTCCAAGTGTCTTTTAAAATGTCATAATTGTACCCACCTCGACCACTTCCTCTGGCAGCTCATTGCATACATACACCACACTCTGTGTAAAAAAGTTGCCTCTCAGATCCCTTTTAAAACTTTCCTCCCTCATCTTAAACCTTTAGATTTAGACTCCCTTTCTCTGGAGAAAATACTGTGGCCATTCACCTTATCTATGCCTCTCATGATTATATGATCACCCCATAGGCTCCGAAGCTCCAGAGAAAACTGACCCAGCCTATCGAGCTTTTGCTTATAACTCAAACGCTCCAGATCCAGTTAAATCTTTTTTGAACCCTTTCCAATTTATTGACATTACACTTTTTTTCCCAGTGTAATATAGTATGTTTGGATTTCCAGAAGGTGATTAAATGCCTTGCAATAGGAGATTGGGCAAGAAAAATGCTCCCAGGTTTGGGACTAATATAATACAAACCACAGTTATGATAAATTGTCTGAAGCAGGGTCTGACCTGAAATGTCACCTACATGTCTTCCACAGCCGCTGAGTTACTCCAGCATTTCGTTTAGTTTAGTTTTTAGTTTAGAGATACAGCACAGAAACAGGCTCTTCGGCCTACCAATCCATGCTGACCAGTGATCCCCATACACTAGCTCTATCCTACACACTTGGGACAATTTACCAAAGCCAATTAGCCTACAAACCCGCACATCTTTGGAGCGTGGGAGGAAACTAGTGCACCCAGAGAAAACCCACGCAGCCAACGGGACATTCAGACAGCATACGTAATCAGGATCGAACCCGGGTCTTTGGCGCGGTAAGGCAGCAACTGTACCGCTGCGCCATCATGCTGCCCTCAAAGATTCTACACAAGATTCATGCACCTGCAGTTCCTTGTGTCGTCATGAAAAATGGGTAGTTTTTCAGACTGCAATCAGTAACTCGTGGAATGCCTCATGGATCAGTGGTGAGGAATCAACTATTAACATCTGCACTTGACTTGGACGAAGAGGTCAATGCAGATGAGAGTAGCAGTATTGATGATACTTACTTTGTTTCCAGTTTCTCCTCGACCACCAGGAATCCCCTGATTAAAAACAACACAGCACGTTTTAAAATTAACGTTCTGACAAGAAATTAAAACATCAATAAAAAAGTTAGAAGAGGAAGGTAGTTACTGATAGTCCACGTTCCCCAGCCAAGCCTGGTCTTCCATCTCCACCCTGTGAAGTTGGTAATGACAATAATTTAGATCAACTTAGGTTAAACCATCAGTTAAAAATAAACGTGCATGTTTTATTCTGCACCTTTCACAATAAATGGGTGTCCCAAAGCGTGCGACCCACTAACTTGTCCCCAAAGCGATTCTTCATAAGGCAAAGCTGTCACTGGAAAAGCCCCACATCATAGCTCGAACCTTTGCCAATCGTTTATCCTTCTGTCAAGTGCCAACATTAAGATAAAATTTGAGTTCTCTGGGAGCCTTTGAGTAAACAAGAATGCACTAATATTATAGGAGATAAAGTGCTGGAGTAACTCAGCAGGTCAGGCAGCATCCGTGAGGAACATGGATAGAGAGTCTGAGTCAGAGTCAGAGTCTGAAGAGGGTCCCTACTCTGAAACGTCACCTATCCATGTTCTCCACAGATGCTGCCTGGCACACTGATTATTCTTACACTTAGTATCTTTTTTATAAACCAGCATCTGCAGTTCCTTGTTTCTGTACTAATGCTATCTTTTCTTCTACAACCAGACTGTTGTAAGCTCAAAAGTAGTCCTTCAGACCAATTGCTAAAAGAAAGTTTCGGGAGGGGTGGGTGTCAATTTGGACAGGTTTATTATTGTCATGTGTACCAAGGTATAGTGAAAAACCTTCTTTTGCATAGTGTCCAATCAAATCAGATACTGTAATATCATACAAATGAACGCAATCAAGCCAAACTCAATTGCAATCAGTAAAGCGAAGAGAGTTACAGAGTGTAGAATACAGTTCTTAGCATTGTAGTGTCAACATTCCAGATAAAAAGTCCAATGTTTGCAATGAGGTAGATTGGAGAATCATACAGCACCCTAGCTTATGTGACTGTTCAGAAGCCTGATAATAGAGGTGGCGCACTTTCAAGCTTTGGTATATTCTTCCTCTCTGGGACCAAGGAGAGGAAAGAATGACCGAGGTGGAAAAGGTCTTTAATTATGTTGACTGCTTTTCCAAGGCAGTGTCTAGATGGAGTCATATGGTGGAAAGTCTGGTCTGTGTGATGGACTGGGCCACATCTACCATACTTTGCAATTTCTTGTGATCTTGAACAGAGTTGTTCTCAATCCAAATTCGGATGCAACTTCACAGTATGCTTTCTACAGTGTATTCGCAGAAGTTTCATAGGTTGGTAGGTTTAAATCTACCAAATTCTATTCCTTTCATGATATTGTCTACCTCTATAAGATCATCCCACAACCAACTGAGCTCCAAGGTATAAAGTCCCAACTTGCCCAACCTCTCCCAATAGCTCAGGCACTCAAGTCTTGGCAATATCCTCACAAATTTTCCAAATCTATCTCTTATGGAGGGAAAAGAGTTGGGAGATTGGCCCACAGCTCCAAAGTGACTCGGCTCCACAGCTATGATGAAGCAGCACAGGATCATAAGATCATAAGGAATAGTAGAATTAGGCCATTCAGCCCATCAAGTCTACACCATTCAATCATGGCTAATCTATCTCTCCCTTCTAGCCCCATTATCCTGCCTTCCCCCCATATCCCCTGACACCTGTACTAATCAAGAATCTATCTATCTCTGCCTTAAAAATATCCACTGGCTTGGCCTCCACAGCCTTGTGTGGCAAAGAATTCCACAGATTCACCACTCTCTGACTAAAGACATTTCTCCTCATCTCCTTCCTAAAGGAATGTCCTTTAATTCCGAGTCTATGACCTCTTCTCCTAGACTCTCCCACAAGTGGCAACATCCTTTCCACATCCACTCTATTCAAGCCTTTCACTATTCTGTATGTTTCAATGAGGTCCCCCCTCATTCTTTTAAACTCCAGTGAGTACAGGCCCAGTGTTGACAAATGCTCATCACAGGTTAACCTACTCATTCCTGGGATCATTCTTGTCAATCTCCTCTGGACCCTCTCCAGAGCCAGCACATCCTTCCTCAGATATGGTGCCCAAAATTAATCACAATATTCCAAATGCGGCCTTACCAGTGCATTATAGAGCCTCAGCATTACATCTCTGTTTTTGTACACAAGCCCTTGTGAAATAAATGCTAGAATTGAGTTTTCTATGTTTAGTACTGATTCAACCTGCAGATTAACTTTTTGAGAATCCCGCACCACCACTCCCAAGTCCCTTTGCACCTCCGACTTCTGGATTCTCACCTCATTTAGAAAATAGTCTACGCCTTTACTCCTACTACCAAAATGCATGACTTCACACTTTGCTACCCTATATTTGATCTGCCACTTCTCAGCCCACTCTCCCAACCTGTCCATGCCCTTCTGCAAATCCCCGATTTCTCGACACTACCTGCCCCTCCATCTATTTTCGTATCATCCGCAAACTTTGCCACAAAGCCTTCAATCCTTTCGTCCAAATCATTAACATACAAGGTGAAGAGTGGCAGCCCCAGCACCGACCCTTGCGGCACTCTGCTACTCGCTGGCAGCCAACCAGAAAAAGTCCCCTTTATTGCCACTCTGTCTTCTGCCATCCAGCCAACCTGCTATTCATGCTAGTATCTATCTGCCCTTTGATACCATGGGCTCTCATCTTCCTAACCAGCCTAATCGCGTGGCACCTTATCAAAGGTTTTCTGAAAATGATCAAAGGCTTTCTGAAAATCAGGATCTGAGGTCGATGGCTCTGAACTTGAGGATGGCGTCTAAAACATGGCAACTCATGCACAGACTCAATGTGGTCTACTTTCTTACATGTTTATACTTAGTATGATTGTGCCTAATGTATAGCAGGATTGTCACTGAACTATATGCAAAAAAATAATGTCACTGTACTTGTACCATTGAACCTTTAAGCTTAAAGATAAAACATAGATTTGAGAAAAAAAGAGTGCATACGCTTGGTCCTGGATCTCCCCTCTCTCCTCTTGATCCAGGTGTTCCCATTCCGGTTTCACCCTGCACAGAATTTACAAAGATTACTACTGGACTCATAGGCAGAGTATCACCAATGTGAAGAGATTAAATGGAAAGATCTGAAATCTGGTTCCTACCTTGCCACCTTGTGGACCCAGTAGCCCTGGCAAACCCTGTATAAAATATTTCAATTTAGCATTAATAAAATCACCATCTTTAATCTTACTATATTACCCCTCCTTTTTAATTTAATTTAAATATGATCCCACCCACCGCTAATAAGGCCATATGCACTTTAGCTTTTGCCCTCTGACCTGTGACTCTCTGGATTTCTTTAAGCTCATGATACCTGATGGTTTTTAAAAACATGTCCAGCCAACAAAGACTTGAATTTCCAGAGTTTAGAGTTCAAGGACACAACATGCTGGAGTAACTCAGCGGGTCAGGCAGCATCTCTGGAGAACATGGATAGTTATGTTTCGGGTCGGGACCCTTCTTCAGACTGACCTTTGACTCTGGGTTTCAGATTCCAGCCAGGCTGTAGCCAATTTGGGGTCTATGTATCATTCGTATGTAATTCACTGCATCAGTGACCCCCAAGGGGGCTGCTTGCTCATAAATAGGCAGTGTGATTGTTCAGGGCAAAGTGGGTATGGTGCAGGGTGATTTCAGGGACGACATCAATGACAGCACAACGCGCCTACATACAGTCACTCAGCTACCACTCGTGAACAGACGTGGGTGAACTGACCTGTGGTCCTGGCAGTCCCGGTGATCCCGGTGCACCCATTGTTCCATCTCTTCCTGGAAGCCCTGGCAAGCCCTTAAATAACAAAACACTGTTGAAAAAAAGTCTTGTAATTGAGGCGCAAGTCAAAATAACTGGGTCACTCAAGTGATAGTAAACAATAAATTGGGCAGCACAGTGGTGCAGATAGTAGAGCTGTTGCCTCACAACACCAGAGACCCAGTGCGGCATTCGGGTGAATCAAATTTTCAGCTTCTCAAGGATCAGTTTTCTTTGGACTTATGCACAGCAGAGGAACGAGGTGAGAGGCCTGCATCCTGCTCCATTGCTGGATTCACCATGGAGCCCATGAATGGAACAATGGCATCTCAAAGAGAGGACTCCAGACGTACACTGCACCTGACCCTCAGCTTTACGGCAAGAGGGAAAAATATACAGCCAGTGAGATTTTATTGGACAGTTATACCTTCATTAGATGATTGGATAAATGCTGAAGTAATTCTAGGTCATCGAATGAAGAAAACTGTCAACAGATGGACAAGGCAAAATGTTTTCTACATGACAAGTGGCAGTGTGAGTGAAGCAAGAAAATTCAATTACAGCTTTCAAATGGGATATTGATTGATTAAAGATACAGCATGCAATGGGTCCTTCAGCCCAACGAGTCCACGCAGACCATCGATTACCTGTTCACATCAGTTCTATGTTATCCCACTTTCTCAACCATTCCTACATATCAGGTGCAATTTACAGAGATCAATTAACCTATGGTATGTGGAAGGAAACCAGAGCACCAGGAGGAAACCCACACAGTCACAGGGAGAATGGGCAAACTCCATGCACAGGATCGAACACGTGTCGCAGGCGCTGTGAGGCAGCAGCTTGCCAGCTGCACCACTGTGCCACCCGCATATCGTACATACAGAATTTTGTTTTCCCATTGTTGTGGAGAGAGCTTGAGTAAAATGGGTAAATTAGTACATTATTCAAGAGTAAGGACAGGGCATATCTCCCTGTGCATATATGTGTGGGAGTTGAATGGATTCTTCCACATATCTCAACAGGTTTGCACCTTTATGATCAGCAAGGGACAGTACCTACAATTTTAATTTATCCCACCTTAGTTTTTAGTTTAGAGCTACAGCGTGGAAACAGGCCCTTGGCCCACCCAGTCCGCAGCAACCAACAATCCCTGTACACTAGTTCTATGCTACACACTCGGGACAATTTACGTAATCCAACTGACTTACAAACCTGTACGTTTATGGAATGTGGGAGGAAACTGGTGTTTCTGTATTCCCAGGTAGGAGAGGCACAGAAGCCACTACCAGTTGATCACAAGGACAGTCCAAACAGGCCCTTCCAAGTACTAAGTACTACTGACCACACCTACAGTAGTGAAGGTTGAAGATCATCCTCGTTTTGACACACCTAATCGATTGTAAAAGGATTGGTAACCGGAGAAAGGACAATAAAATGAACGTCTCTCCTCGGTGTCCTGGGAATGGCCCCGATGACCTGGACTACCCTTTCGTCTATAAGTTACGAGTTCACTCACAGGGGGAATGGCAGTAACTGTTGGGTGTGCAAAACAGCAGAGGAGCTGTACCACTAGGGCCAATACCCATAAACCAGACTGAAAGCCTATGGCCCTACTCTGTTTTCACAACATCACGCCGTCTAGCAGTTGCCAAGTAATCTCGCAAGCATCTGGGAGAGTGACTGACAAGCAAAGGGAATCTAAGTATAACAATTTTAAAGGTTGGTACAGATCCCCGTTTGAACCAGGCTGCGAGGTTGAGTATAATAAGCAATCCCTGTATACCAATAAATACCTCATGTCATTGCAACCACCCAGAGAAAGGGATATATTTGTGAATCAGCTCATGCACCACAATGTCTCCTCACAGATCACCAACAACCAATAAATGGAACATACTTTGTGTGTGGGTTATGGGCATACCCATGGTTGCCAGGGATGCCACCGGGAGACTACAGCATTTGGGAGAGAAGGGACTTTTGGAAGGAACGACCACAGGAGAGGGTGTTGCTATCTAGCCTATGTGGTTCCTTGCATGAGAATGGTCCAGGATCTTGAAGAGGTACCCAATACCCCGAGAGTTAAAATGGGCATATCGGTAGCACAGAGATTTTGGATGATCGCTTTCCCCATGTAATAGTCAAGTCAGCTAGGGAGTTGCTCAAAATGGCCTCCGCCATGGAATCACTGGCAAATGCAACTGTCGTAGCCCTAGCAGATGAGACTTTATCTTGGCAGAACAAGAGGGCACCTGTGCTAAAATAGGACGAGACTGTTGCACCTATATCCCTGATATAGAAAAATGGGAATTGGTGGCATACTGTCGGTTTGGTGGAGTTTGGGGTATTGTGATACATTGCGGATCTAACTTTTTGCTGATCATTGCATTAATTCTTATTATTAATTGCTTGAAGACAATATGTAGATACCGAGGACTATGAAAGTTATAATTTCTATGATAAAAGGAGGGAATTATGGGGTTAATACATTTTATTTAACAAAATATTAAGAAATTATCCTTGTCATTTTCTAACAGGAATTTGAGAATTAGAAACTTATTTAGTCTTTAGCTCTCTACTAACAACAATGTATATTTTATATGATAAAAGCATTGTTTGAAATAAGATGCTTGGTGCCTAATCTGCTATAACTGACAATTTTGAGTAAGCACATTCCTAGAATCAAGGACAAGTCATATAACTCCAGATAATAATGAATCAATGCTAGCATTTACACATAATGGAGTTGGAGGTCCTTCTTTGTTTAGAAACTTGGTCCAGAAACTAAAATGATTGCCTACAGTAGAAACATGTGCAGATGCCTGAGCCAAGTTTGGAAAATACTGCTGATAGTACAAATTTACCAATAATTTGTTATTGGTTTAAATTATATATGGGTCCAGCCTCCCTTATTTCCCTTATGCTACTGATATTTCAGTCAGATTTAGAAGGTGTGCTAATTGATAAGAAATGACTATAACTGTACTAACGTTTCTTTGTTCAGAGAGTGTGCAACAGGGAAGCTAAGAGATATAGCTTTCAGTACCCTCCCACTAGCGAATAAAATAATTTTGCCTTTCTTGGTGTTTGACTTGGTGTCTGTGATGAGTAAGAACCTTAACTTTAACACCGAAGCACCCAGAGAAAACCTGCGCAGTCACAGGGAGAACAAGCCAACTTCATACAGCCAGCACCCTTGGTTAGGATCACACCCGGGTCTCTGGCGTTGTGAGGCAGAACCTCTAGCGCTGCATCATCGTACAGCCCTCTAGTGAGTTTCTAATGAGACTTTGATCATTTTACTCTGTATCAGCACTGGCATTTTTGTAAACAGAACAATAAAGTCAAGATAAACTGGCTTTTGGTTACAATAAGCCAGCAGGAGCACCCCTGTGTCCGCCTGCCGTACCCTCTCCGCTGCCGGACCTTGTGGGCCGGGTACTCCAGCTTCACCTCGTAGGCCTGGTTGCCCATTGAGACCGCTTGGGCCTTGGAGTCCTGGAGGTCCTGGTGGTCCTGGGAATCCAGGGTCTCCCTGAAAAGATTTTTTAAAATGTTGTCATTCACTTTGAGATGCAGAGCTGTCGTGTTAGTTTAGTTTATTGCCACGTACATCGAGGTAAAGTGAAAAGCTTTTTGTTGCATGCTAAACAGTCAGTCTTTAATCACATGATTACAATCGAGTCATCCACATTGTACATATAAAGGAAACATAGAAACATAGAAACATAGAAAATAGGTGCAGTAGTAGGCCATTCGGCCCTTCGAGCCAGCACCGCCATTCAATATGATCATGGCTCATCATCCATCTCAGCATCCTGTACCTGCCTTCTCTCCATACCCCCTGATCCCCTTAGCCACAAAGGCCACATCTAACTCCCTCTTAAATATAGCCAACGAACTGGCCTCAATTACCGTCTGTGGCAGAGAATTCCACAGATTCACCTGTGTGAAAAATGATTTTCTCATCTCGGTCCTAAAAGACTTCCCCCTTATCCTTAAAGGAATAAATAACATTTAGTGCAAGATAAAGTCCAGTAAAGTCCGATTGAAGAGAGTCTGAGCATCTCCGATGAGGTAGATGGGAGATCAGAACCGCTCTCTAGTTGTTGATGGGATGGTTCAGTTGCCTGATAACAGCTGGGAAGAAACTATCTTTGAATCTGGAGGTATGCATTTTCACACTTCTGTACCTCTTGCCTGATGGGAAAGGGGTGAAGAGGGAGTGACTGGAGTGAGACTCGTCCTTCATTATGCTGGTGGTCTTGCCTAGGCAATGTGAAGTGGAGATGGAGCCTGTGGGTAGGTTGTCATCCTTCCCTGCACCTCCATCAGGGCATTAGATCTGATAGGCAGGCACTTTGGGCAATCCCACACCTCCAGTGTCCTAACAGCTCTCTATCCCCCTCCCCCCCCCCCCCCACACACACACAATGACAAGGGGTTAGGCAGTAGTTTCGGTGAGGGGGAAGCATGGGGGTAATGATACCAGGTGGATGGGCAGGGTGGCAACAGACAAGAAGAGCAGGGACAGTGGCAGCAGCCTGGGTAAGGACATAGCACCTGGATGGAAGAAGATATCTAGAAAGAAATGTGGCCACAAATGATGGTGGGCATTGGCAACTATTTGTAATTGTTGAACGGGAGGAGGAGTAAGGTTATGGGTTGAATTTGGTGTCATCAATCTGATGGGAGGCAGCTGACTTCAATGTTTTGTGACAGTGGCAAGATCCTGGGCGAGGTGGCGAAAGGCTGAAGTTGGGGGGGTTTCAGATTGAAGAAGGATCCTGACTCAATAGCTCACATATCCACATTGTCCAGAGATGCTGCCTGAGTTACTCCAGTACTTTGTGACTACAATGACCTAATCATCTGTCCAGTCATGGATCTATGCTGTCCACCATCAGTGGTACTGAACTGGACCATGATGGAAGTAGACAAAAGATTCTGACTAAATTAACAGACCCAAATTAACTCCCCAAATATTTTTCAAGTATTTGTCCTCTGTTATGAGAAAAGATATCAGATAAAAACACACATTAGTTTTAATCAACAAACACAATTCTCACCTTACGACCTGGAGGACCAGACAGCCCGGGAGGACCACGTGTTCCAATACCCGTGAGACCCTGTGATGATAAAAATTGGAGAAAGTTAAAGAAAATGCCATATTTCACCACTTGTTGCTTCAATATTTTTTACAGTCATTGAGCTAATGTGCCCCAAAGATCGTGTCCATAGGTCAAAATTTGCACCGAAATAGAACAATTAAATTCTTACTTGCAGTAGCACAACAGGTTTGTAATTTACTCCATAGATAATATAATTAACAAACACAAAAAGAAGTTCAATAAATAAATAAAAGCCCAATGAAGCATAAAAGCAAAACAATGCCCCAAGTCCCTAGTGCAATTTCTATTTCTGGAATTTGTGTCCCTTTTAAGCCAATTAAAGCAATGGAATGAGTCGTTGTATACTGAACCTGGGTCCCTGGCACTAGAGCAAGAGTCGCATTTCTATAGACCCTCTCCTGACCTCAATACATTACAAAGACCTTTACAACCTTAACTTAAAGCTTCCATTCTGCACACAGCTAGATCCCACAATAATTATCGGATATCTGATGTGAAAACAGACTTGCACCTTCCTGGTTATTATCTTTAATGGTAAAACAGTAAAAATGCATACACCATTTACCTTATCACCTTTGAATCCAGTTGGGCCTTTTAAACCCTGCAATAAAAAAGTTATTAAAATATATTAAAAGAGATAAGGTTTCAACACTATGTAGAAACAAGGGACTGAAGATGCTGGTTTATACCAAAGAGTAAATATCATTCTGCTGTTGGCCTTGTCTAGGCAGCGTGAAGTGCAGATGGAACCTGTGGGTAGGTTGCCATCCTTCCCTGCACCTCCATCAGGACATTAGATCTGATAGGCAGGCACTTTGGGCAATCCCACACCCCCAGTGCCCTAACAGCTCCCTATCCCCCCCCTGCCCCTCCCCCCCCCCCCCCCCCCCCACACACACACACACAATGACAGGGGGTTAGGCAGTGGTTTTGGTGTGGGGCAAGGCGTGGGGGTATTGATACCAGGTGGATGGGCAGGGTAAGGCAGCATCTCTGGATAAATGGGATGGGTGACGTTTTGGGTCGGGACCCTTCTACTGTCTGAAGAAGAGTCCTGAACCGAAACATTACCCATCCTCTTTTCTTCAGAGATTTGCCTGACCCGTTGAGTTACTCCAGCACTTTGTCTATCAAGGTTTTAACACTTTTTCCCTATGACCCATGTGATATATTCCACAGGAACATCAAAGGTTCTAAGGTCAGTTTATTGTCATATGTACCAATTAAGGTACAGTGAAATTCAATTTACCACACAGCCATACTAAAAAAAAGGCAACAAGACACACAACTACATAAAAGTTAACATAAACATCCACCACAGCAGATTCCCCACATTCCTCACTGTGATGGAAGGCAATAAAGTCCAATCTTCTTCCTGATTTAACATGTAGATAAAAGTGGAAATTTAGTATTTTTTAGAAATTTAGAAATAAGTATTTAGTATTTATGTATTTGTGTCTTCAGTATTTAAGTAAATCTAATGAGTCTTGGATAGTTTCAGGTGGTGCAGAATGCGATTGTAAAGGATCCGGGGTTTGAGGGCTATGTGGAACTGGCGTAGGCGAGGAGATGAGGCTGGGGTAGGTTAGTCTGGATCACACCGAATGGTAGGGTGGGCTAGAGGGGCCGAGTGGCCTACTCCTGTTCCTGTTTTCTTGTGTCTATTTTAGCTGATAACCTAGCAGAGGCCCTTTCATAAATGAGTTAACTTTTTCTGCTCAAACACAGACAGCAGATAGCAATTTCATATGAAAAATCGAAATGGAAGTCTATACCCCTGCGGTAAAATGAGGATACAAGGAACTGAAGTCTCCTTTAACCTTTCCTATCCATGCACATGTCCATATGTTTTTTTAAAACATTGTAATTGTACACGTCTCTACTTAAAGAAATGCTCTTGCTCTTGAAAATGACCGCTCAACACTTGTCAGATTTTATTTAGATTAGAGACAGAAAGCCCGGCAAATCTATTGACTACTCACATCCTGTCCCGGCTCCCCAGGTTCACCTTGTTCACCCTTGAATGAGAGAAAGTACGTTTAAATCTTCATCATAAACACTAGTGAAAGAACAATGAGGTTTCACAGTTTAATTAACAGATGCACAATGTGGCTGATGTGGCAACCAGCCCATTGGCAAGGGTAAACGTCTTTGAAGCAATGAAACACCCCAGCGAGTTTGGCAGGGCAGAACTGGACATTCAACGTCCCGGTGAGAAATAAAGCATCAGTTAGAAGTTGGTGGTGGAGCTGCGGAGGCAGAAATGTTAATAGGATGGGAGCAGATGCACAATTTTCAGCCTGGCTACCCAGGCAGTGATCTGCTACATCTCACCGGGTTTACAGTCTCTTGACACAAAGACACATGGAGTATCCAAACACTTTGCATCCCAGTATCAAATAGAGATGAAGAAATCACTGGCAGCAATAATATATTGTCCAATTAATTACCATCCCACGATAAAAAGACTCCTTTACTTGAACATGACCGTGAACTCTTTCTGATTTTCATTATGTTTAGATCAAGGGCTCCCAACATGGGGGTAATTTACCCAGGGTAAATGTCACCTACCCAGGGGGTAAATTTGTTCATCTTTAGTTGTTCATAATTAAGTGAAAATACATTGTTATGTGCTATTAAAGTTGCCTGGGGTAAGTGGGACGAAAATGGTTGGGAACCCCTGATTTAGATGAAAAGGATACTCAAATTTTACACAATGGGTTTATGGTATTTGAGTTTGTACCTTATGTCCTTTTGGGCCCATTGAACCTTGGTCACCTTTCATACCCTGGAGAGAAAATAAATAGAAATGTTTAGTTTTAGTTTAAAGATACAGCATGGACAGAGGCTGTTTGGCCCACTGAGTCCACGGCGGCTATTGATCACCCATACGCCAGTTCTAAGTTGTCCCATTTTTGCATCCTACATATGAGGGGCAATTCATACTGCAAATGTGAATGTCTTTGGAATGTGGGAGGAAACTGGAGCACCAGGAGGAAACCTATGTGGTCAGAGGGAGCACATACAAACTCCGTACAGACAGCACCCATGGCCAGGATTGAACCTAGGTCTCTGGCGCTGTGAGGCAACAGCACTACCGCTGCGGTAATGTGCCACACCGTTCACTAATCTCACTCTTGTTAACATCAGAAGCTTTTTGCATTTGGACCACAATCAGTATGATCGAAGAAACTGGAAGTTTGGAAATGGGACACAGCATGTCTCTGCTAAAGTATATGATACTGCAAGCTATGCGCCTAAATTTACCTTAGGACTTCAGCGCAAAATGGTTTTAGTGTAAAATGAGCGCCAAAGGCCTCAGCTAGTTCCATGTTATGGAATTCAATTATCTGACAAAATAACTTCAATAATTCCTCCTCATGATGTACATAATAAACAGCAAGTAAAGATGCAAGAGGAGGTCATTCATCCCTTTAAGCATCCTCATGCATTCAGTAAGATCATAGCTGATCCCTGATCATACTCCCATCCAAAGCTTGTTTGTCCTGACTCACTGGGAGACTGAAAACCTATCAACTTCAACCTTGGGGCTTGGGCAGGGAGTTCCAAAGATTTCTCATCACCACCCGAAATGGGGTTTTAAATGGTTCTACTCCTAGACTATCCAAACTCTCCAAACTTCAGCATGTACTCTCTCAAACCTGAACATAAAAAATAATTTTAACTCATTGAAAATCAACATGCATATTTTTACCACTTGTTTTTTAACAGGCAATTCTTTTAACTCTTATTCTATTTAATCTCTTATCATGGAACTACTCTTTCATAACTGGCACTCGTCCAGTAAGATTTTGGGCAAGGATTTTTTCCTTGAATGAGGAGATCAGGCTCCATGTATAACACTAAATGTGATCTCTCCAAAGCCCTGTATATGCAGCAAGACTTCCTTATGGCTGCACACCAAACCTCTCATTATAGAGGCTGATGCATCATTTATCCTCCTAACTCTTGTCCATGCAGGCTGGCTTTTTATATGGTAACCTCAACCCACAGAATATCACCTCCCAACTTAATTAATATATTCATCATATTTCTTCATGGTACCAGTCAACAGGCTAGTTCTTGGCTACAGGTATAAGGTGTTTTCACAAAGCGAATTGGATAAAACGCGATTTCTATCAGGAACGACACAAACACCTAAGAGTTACTTTGGAAATTGACAGAAAAAAAGCTGTTTCGGAAAAAACAAGTGTAGGGTGTTCACATGTAACCTCCCTGCAGTAATCAGACATCACTCTCTCTTACGAACACAGTCTCATTGCAGACAAAAACTTGACAAGAATCTCTTCTATTGATACTCATGCAATAATACACTATTAAACAATGCAACGTATAGCCTTTAGTATTTTTATTTGCATTGTAAAATTGAACTTGCAGCTATTAAAATGACTTTGAAAATCCTGTGGGAGAAATAATCTTGTTATTGTGAGTCGGAAACTCTCTCACCCCTAATCCCTTATCCTCATTGACGCAATTGCTTTTATAACATGATTTTCTTTGACATGAGGTTTCTTAGGAACCTACGTAACTATTGCTTTATAGCAGAACTACTGGTGTAGAACAATGCTGTAGAGTCATAGTCATACAGTGTGGAAACAGGCCCTTCAGCCCACCCAGCCCACACTATCCAACATACCCCATCTACACTAGTCCAACCTGTCTGCCTTTTGCCCATCTCCCTCCTAAACCTGTCCTATCCATGTACTTGTTTCTGAAACATTGTGATAGTACCTGGCTCAAGTACCTCCTTTGGCAGCTCATCCATATACCCAGCACCCTTAGTGCAAAGAAGTTGCCCCTCTGGTTCCTATTAAATCTTTTCTCCATCACCTTAAACCTATGTCCTTTGGTTCTCGGCTCCCTTACTCAAGAAAAAAGTATGTATTTACCCGATCTATTTATCTCACGATATTATGCACCTCTATATGATCAGCCCTCATCCATGTACTCATGACAAGATGCACCTATTTACCTCGTCACCCTTCATCCCTCTGTGTCCAGAGGCTCCAGGCACCATATCTCCAGGTGTTCCCTAGACAAAACAGTTCGAGATTAGTTAATGTAACACAAAACCATGCGCCAAACATAAATGCAAAGCAGTGTGATTTCATTTCACATTCTTCCAAGATTTTTCACTGGTTGAGGTGAAATTACTTTTCCCTTTCTGTCACTCCCAGATTTGTGTCAATATTCCACCGACCCTCGCCGGCTGCTATCTTTTCCATCCCAGACACGAGGCCACTGTTCACATTTCATCCTGGGCATTCGATCATGCTACCAGTCAGCAGGATCCCTATGCCTCAACTGGTCATCTTCCAAGCCTCACAGAGAAGCTGAAGGATAGTTGGCATATTCTACCCAACTCTGTTGGCCATTCGAGGATGTTCCTTCATCTGACCTGAGTGGGCATCAAAAGGGTTTCTGTCTAGCCTCAGGCCATATGCGATCTACCACACCCAGGTCACTCTCTGAGGGGGTCGTACCATACCACAGTTCGAACCAGAACATGGGCTATGTCCCTGATTGAGCCTCATAAACACTGTGGTGAGAAGAGTAGATCAGAAATTGGGTATCCTTTGCCAAGTGACAAGTCAATGTGTCTTTCCTTCCATCTACCTCTGGAGTGTGATTAGATTCTCCTCCCCTTGCTTGAGTGAGTACAACTCCAACACCACTGGACAAAGCAGTCTGCTTGCTTGGCACCTCATCCACCACATTAAGTAAACAGCTCGTCATAGCTGCAGTGCACGCCATCTACTAATTGTGCTGCAGGAACTCACCAAGGCTTCTCTGATATTAGCTTCCAAGTTGCAGTTCCTCCCACCCAGAAGGACAAGGGCAGCAGATGCACAGAAGCACCACCATCTGCAGGTTTCCCTGCAAGTCACACGCCGTCCTGACTTGGGAATGTATTGCCTTTCCTTCACTGTTATTGGGAATAAATCCTGGAACACTCTATCCAGCAGCACTGAGAGGGCAAATTTCACCACAAGAACTGCAGCAATTCATGAAGATGGCCAATCACTGCCACCCTGAGGGCAATTAGTGATTGACAATAAATCCTGTCCTTCCAGTGGCACCTGCATTCCCTGTAAGAATAAAAGAATCATCTCCTACTTGTGACGTCCTCAATGGATTAGACTGCATGGCTGAGAAACTAGCGTGCAGGGCTGCTGGGTTCTTAATATTTACGAGGCGATTGTTTCCTATGGAATCTATTTGCTGCCTCAGCAGGAGCCTCATACATAAAAAAAATTGCATAGACACAGGGAACTGCACAAAGTTCTGGAATTGGTCAGTGTGTCAGGTAGCATCTCTGGAGAACATGGATAGGTGACATTTTGAACCGGGACCCTTCTTCAGACTAGGTGATGCTTTGGGTTGGTCACGACCCAAAACATTATCCATCCATGTTTTCCAGTAATGCTGACTTACTCCAGTACTTTGTGTCTTAAAAAAAAACCCCTATATGCTTCACACTTCATCCATTCCAGATAAAGACCAATTTACAGTACAATTGAGATGATAAAAGAAACTATACATTTAACATTTTAAGGATTATACTGTCTAAATCACAGACCATCTAAATGGATCAATGGCAACTCCTCAATCTAAAATTATCCTTCTTATAGTGGGATTGAAATCCAAGAAGAAAGAAGACCTAACAGTGGAGTTCTGCACGGGCTGAGAACAGAGCCTCACATTGGGGAAGGTGGGTCAGTTCACATGGAGCATAAACACAGGTCGAGACCAATTGGCCAACTCTCTTGTTCTTATGTCATTATTTCTTTCTAAAAATAATCTTTTCCGCAACCTAGAATGTTTGTTTACCTTTTCTCCTTTAGGTCCGGACTCTCCAGGTTTTCCAATTATTGACTGTAAGAGAAAGGAAGCTTTCAATAAATCTATGCAAATGAATTCACCTGTCAATTGTAAGTCAATGGCTATTCCTTACATGGTAATCCCACAGAACACAATTTAATCACTCTCATCCCAAAATCACTCTCCTTTTGTGGTCATTCCATTCCGCTGGCCATTCAGAAGCTGGCAAAACACATTTGGAGAAAAACAGCTCGTTCATCGCCTTTGACTCCTCAGTTATTAAACTAAACATATCCCAATTACAATACATAATTTTGTCTTAAATAAACCCAATCTCCGACCTTGATCACTCTGATCGGTAGTTCATTCCAACCCTATTGGAAACTATTGATGGTGGCTGATGGGTTGTCTGTATTTCAACCACAGACATTTCAGGCTCTAGGCAACTACTGGGATACAATTATAGATAATAGACAATAGGTGCAGGAGTAGGCCATTTGGCCCTTCGAGCCAGCACTGCCATTCCAATGTGATCATGGCTGATCATCCCCATTCAGTACCCCTGTCCTCCCATATCCCCTCTCAGCTATTTTTAAGAGCCCTATCTAGCTCTCTCTTGAAAGCATCCAGAGAACCTGCCTCCACCGCCCTCTGAGGCAGAGAATTCCACAGACTCACCACTCTTTGTGAGAAAAAGTGTTTCATCGTCTCCATTCTAAATGGCTTACTCCTTATTCTTAAACTGTGGCCCCTGGTTCTGGACTCCCCCAACATCAGGAACATGTTTTCTGCCTCTAGTGTGTCCAAGCCCTTAACAATCTTATATGTTTCAATGAGATCCCCTCTCATCCATTATTATGTAACAGCATCGATAGGCGGAAAGGTTAGGGGCTATCAACATATTCCATTCCACTGCACATAGCTGAAGATGTCCAACCAGTAAGACCAGGAAGAGCATTGGTAGGACTCTGACATATCGACCACAACCCTGGTGTATCTGTCGCGATGTCCAACTGTTGAGCACGATTAGTCAGGGAGTGGCTAACTTTTAGTTTTTAGTTTTAGTGATACAGCGTGGAAACAGGCCCTTCGGCCAATCAAGTCCATGCCGACTGACGATTACCAATACACTAGTTCTATGTTTTCCCACTTTTGCATCCTACGCACTAGGGTCAATTTACGGAAGCCAATTAACCTACAAGCCTGTACATCTTTGGGATATGGGAGGAAACCGGAGCACTTGGAGAAAAGCCATGCAGTCACAGGGAGAATGTACAAACTCTGCACAGTCAACACCCACAGTCAGGCTAGAACCTGGGTTTCTGGCGCTGAGAGGCAGCAACTCTACCACTGCGCCACTGTTTCACCTTGTGATCAATGCAATTATGCACTGGCAATTTGTGGGGTGGGAAGAGTTGTATCAGACATGGATGGGTTGGGGGAGTGGGGGATAGCAATGAGAAGCAGATAAGAGGAACTTTATAACATGGTCCTCCAATGGAGTGCAATGAAATGCATCAACCCTTGCCATATTACTGGGATAGATGCCTCTCAGGGTAGGGCAGAGAGGTTAGTGCATGAAATTTATCACGGCCTCTACTGGCATCGGCACTCATCGATGCTGAGGTCTATAGGGCTTGTGGTGGACCTCAAAAAAAGAGATGAAGGAACCATTTTCAAGCTTCTTTCTTCAACAGTGCAAACGTTCTAGCTGCCCGCTCGATAATTACAATTCAAAGCTAACTCACCTCTCCAGGGAGTCCGAATAGTCCTGGTTCTCCCTTGGGTCCCTTGGGACCCTGGAATCCCTGAATACCCTGAAAAGAAATTGAGAAAGTATTGACTGCATCATGTCAGAATGAAGATCATTAGGCTGTAGACCTTAGAGATACAGTTTGGAAACAATAGACAATAGGTGCAGGAGAAGGCCATTCGGCCCTTCGAGCCAGCCCGCCATTCAATGTGATCATGGCTGATCATTCACAATCAGTACCCCCGTCCTGCCTTCTCCCCATATCCCTTGACTCCGCTATCTTTAAGAGCTCTATCTAACTCTCTCTTGAAAGCATCGAGAGAAGCCTCGACCGCCCTCGCAGGCAGAGAATTCCACAGACTCACAACTCTGAGTGAAAAAGTATTTCCTCATCTCCGTTCTAAATGACTTACCCCTTATTCTTAAACTGTGGCCCCTGGTTCTGGACTCCCCCAACATCGGGAACACGTTTCCTACCTCTTGCGTGTCCTTATGTCCATATCTTATATGTTTCAATAAGATATCCTCTCATCCTTCTAAATTCCAGATTATACAAGCCCAGCCGCTCCATTCTATCAACATATGACGGTCCCGCCATTCCGGGAATTAACCTTGTGAACCTACGCTGCACTCCCTCAGGCCCTTTGGTCTCCACAAGTCTGTACTGACCAGCGATCACCCCGTACACCAGCATTATTCTACATACTAGAGACAATTTACAATTTGCAATTTACAGAAGCCAATTGACCTACAAACCTCTACGTTTTTGGAGTGTACGAGGAAACTGGAGCATCCGGAGAAAACCAATGCAGTCACAGGGGGAATGTACAAACTCTGTACAGACAGTACCCATAGTCAGGATCGAACCCGGGTATCTGGCGCTATAAGACAGCAACTCAATGCTGTGCCAGTGTGTCATCTTTTGATCATGGCTGATCATTGAAGTGAAACATACTGTGAGGTCCTCAAACTGGTATATTCAAGTGAGCAATGGGATGAGGCAAAATAAATTTCACTGCATTGAAATTAAAGGATTAAGGCTTCCCTGTGGATGGGAGAGATATGATTGAAGTTGGAAGAACAGGGAGGAGGTTCTACCATTAACTGGGGCATGCCAATCTTCTAGAACTGCCACTAAATAATCAGGAATTAATGATTAGTGTAGTAATATGATCAAAATTCCATAAGCAAGCAAGGAAATCATAAGCGTCACAGTTATGGGGACTCACAGAGCCACACAGCACAAAGACAGATCCACACCAATCTTTTGCCGATTTATCCTAATCCCATTTGCTTGCATTAGGTCCTTTTGTGTCTTACTTGTTCAAAGGGCTACCTAAATGACTCTTAAGGGAATATGATTGTATTGGATTCCACCAGTTCCTCTGGCAGTGAGTTTATAATGTCTAATGGATCTGATAGGGTAGATATAGATAAATTATGGCCTCAAATTGCAAAAGTGGAGCAAGGCCATTCTACAGTGAAATGAAGCACTTCTTCACACTAAGGGGTGGTGGAAATCTGAGACTTTCTCCGTCTTGAGTTTGGTGTTCAATAGGATATTTCAAAGCAGAAAATAATAGAATCATATCCAAGTACACGTATTAGAGGATATGGCAAAAAGGTAGACAATTGGGATCATGATATGCCAAAGTGGAGATGGTTGAAAGCTTCACGTTTCTTGCCGTTATTATTGCCCACAACCTTTTGAGGAATGATTATATTGATGCGACAGCCAAGAAGACACACCAATGTCTCTACTTCCTTATGAAATTTGTCATGTTTCCAATGAGTCTTCCAAACTTCTGCAGCACCAGAGAAAGCAGCACTGTCGGGTTGCATCACAGCTTGGTTTGGGAATAGCTCTGCCCTATTCCGCAAGAAATTTAGAGAATTATAGATGTAGACCATTCCATCACAGACTCCCCACCATTGACTCCATCTACCCTTCACACTGCCTCGGAAAAGCAGCCGACATAAGACTAAAGTGTCCCACCTTGGTCATTCCATCTTTGCCCTATTCCCAGCAGGCAAAAGGTATAGAAACATGAAAGAGCACACCACCAGACTCAGGGGCAGCTTCTCCCCCTCTGTTATCAGGTTTCTGAACGGTCCTTCCATAAGCTAGGGCACTGTCCAGTTCACCTCTACCCCATTACGCACATGGGACTTTGTCTTTGGACCTGTTGTGGTACAATGTTGAGAACTACACTCTGGACTCCTTTCCCCTTTGCTATTGTACTTGAGTTTGACGATTGAATTTATGAATATCTGATCTGTTTGGATAGCACACAAAACAAAGCTTTTCACTGTACTTCGACACAGGTGACAATAATAAACCTAAATCTACTGTTGTACCATGATCTATTGGCAGGTGGGCTGGACTTAAGAAACACCACTTTTCCTTGTTGGCAAGATGCAGATAAAATTGAATTACCATCGTCCCAGGAAGTCCTTTCTCTCCATCTTTTCCTGGAACTCCATCCCTCCCTGGTATTCCAGGCTTCCCTGGTTCTCCCTGTAAGTGGATTCAAAGAAAAACACAGTATTCACAGTTACTCCACTTAAGGCTAGGAGCATGCATTGTTTGTTTGATTTAAATTATTATTTAATCATATATTAAAGTGTTTATTATCTATTTGCTGTTCGTAACATTGTGTTATTGTGGAAGCTTCAGTCTGACAGAGGTTAAGATAGCTGTACAGCACAAGGACCTTTGGCCATCCTTTGACATGCAGCACAAGGCTCTTGATAAGCATCCTTTGATATACAGCTAGCTGTTACCTAGAGCACATGGTTCTTGATAGTCATCCTTACTAAAATTAAATACAAATAAGGATTGAATAGCATTTAGTTTATTAGATATTAATGTTTTCGAGAATGTATTGTGATGAATTGATGATAAGAAATTAGAGAAAACGGTCGATTTCAAGGGTCAAAATCTGTATAAAAGCTGACAGTTCCGAGTAGAATTTCACAGTATTATGGTTTAGAGGCAAACCATCACCATAAGGCCTAATGGAAAAGCTTCAATTAAAGGTCAATACATTTATGTTTAGACATACAACTACAGCATGGAAACAGGCCCTTCAGACCCTCCCAGATTTGCATCCTACACACTAGGGGAATTTTGCAGAAGCCAATTAACCTACAAACCCGAACATCTTTGGGATAGACAATAGACAATAGGTGGAGGGGTAGGCCATTCTACCCTTCTAGCCAGCATGTCGGAGGAAACCGGAGCATCTGGAGAAAACACACAGGGTCACAGGGAGAACGTACAAACTCCACACATATGGGTTCCCCTATCGTCAGGATCGCACCCGGGTCTGCGCACCAAGTCAGCAGCTCCACCACTGCGTCACATTGCCACCCATATGTGTGAGCTTGAAAGGTTGATAGCAGTATGTTATTCAACAACAATGTATGAATATTGGTGGCACTGACTGGTGACAGGATATATCCGCCGTGGGATTTTTGAGGGTTAAGATCAAAGAAATTGGTTGGGAATCCACAGCTTTGCAGAGAGCAGTATTGTAGGAACTGAGAACTTTGAATCTCTCCCTAGCTCGATACAGAAACCAAATGGAAGAGTCATGCTGATCCATCAGGAGGGCTTGGGCAGGCAAAATAAAACCATAAGCTAATCACTTCCAGAATACAATCCATGACCTTATACCGTAAGTCTCCAACTTCCAAAGGGGATTAAATGAGAGGGGCTCTTGGATACACTGGTACATCCAAAGGAGGGAATTAGATTATGGTTAACAGAACACAGGAAGAACAGAAGATGGTGGTCTAAGGAAATTAAAGGCAAACCTTGCTGTACATGCAGTACTTCCCTGGAACATTGAGTTTGCAGGACAAAACGGTTCCTAATTGTGACAGTTTAGAAGTGTCCTGCAGCAGTAAAGTTACAAGCAAGCACGCATACACAATGAATGTTTCAAACTTACCAGTTGGCCTGCCAGGCCTGGGGCTCCTTGAGAACCCTGTAAAGAAACACTAATCAATGAAGCTGTCCAGGCTGAACTGGATACCAAGTTCATAAACAACAGGGAGCCTCGGGTCAATTGCCATTTTAGTTCTACTTCCCAATCCCACTTTGATGTCTCGTTTGATTCGGCAATTTAGACTCCTCCAGTCTCAAAACTGGAATTAATTTCGGACCATAATCATTGTTTCCATTTTCACTAACCATAGGTTTCTGTGAGCATTGTTAACTCATTTACACATCTTGTTAGCCCATCTTTTCTTTCTCCACATGCCCCATCAACACCCCCACTGAATAAGACACTCGAGATAGGTGATATATACCATAGCTCCAGAAGCACCAGGGTTTCCAGGAAGTCCCATGTTACCAGGAGGACCAGGCGGCCCCTAGATGTAGAGAATAAATTCATCAAACACAGGTCACATAACCAAAGCAGAAGAATCATTTCCAACTTATTCTGTTCAACTGGCTGGCTTAACTCAGGCAGTTCAGAGAACTGGTAAGTTAATTCTATTTGGGTTTATTTTGAGTCACCTATCTGGGGCAACAATAGCAGTGAATCAGATATGTTTACGCCATAATTGACACTACTTCTTACCCATTAATTTATTTAACTGAACTTATATTTGTCAGCTGGTGTGTGTGACTTGAACTTTAGGATCATTAGTCCAGGCCTCTGTTGACTAATGTAGGATCAGTACCTTAAAAGGACGCAAAGTGCTGGAGTAACTCAGCAGGTCAGATAGCATCTCCGGAGACCATGAATAGGTGATATTTTGGGTTAGGACACTTCTTCAGACTGATGATGGAAGGCTGTGCATTCAGAGGGGGTGAGATTGGAATGGGTAAGGGGAGTGCAGAAATCAAGATGGTTGATGTTGTGCTGGCAGTTGGAAATAAAAAGGTCCGAAGTGGGTGGAAGACCAGCAGGGGGAGTCCATGAGTAGGAGGAATGTTGGAAAGGAAGGGGTCGTCACTGAGATACAGTACTTTGATACAGTACATTGTTTTGGTTTGTAAACCAGTACCTGCAGTTTCTTGTTTCTACGAGGATTAGTGTGTTGTTTGGTGGAGTTTGGGCCTTCATCCTGGAGTTCAAGAGGAGACAACAATGGAATGGAGAATGGGGGCTTCATGGATTAGAGGGTCTCGGGAGGTAAGATTGGAATGCGGGACAACTGGGAGTGGAGCTTGTGAAGGTAGTGGGCAAGAAGGGAGAGTGCTTCAAGGACATTTAATAGAGAGATATTTGAACCCAGCACAGTCCTCACAGTTTGGTGTTTTCTGTTCCTACTTACCTGAATACTCAAACCTTGGTCACCTTGGATACCCTGTGACAGAAAAAAAACAGTATATATTTAAACTGTAACCCAACACCAAGATTTTATTAAACAATCAACAAACTAGGAGAAGTCAAGACCCTTCTAGATTCTCCTAGGAGAAGTGCTGAAGTAACTCAGTGGGTCAGGCAGCATTTTGAGTGAACATAGATAGTGATTCAGGGTTGGGACCCTTTTTCAGACTCAGGCAATGAATTGGCAACGACCGCTGGGATGAGTAATTTTCGTATTCTGTAGTGTTAATTGGTGTAGGGCAGTTGTTAATTCGCATTACTCGACCCTTGCCTAGCAGAAGCTCAATGTTACATGGAGAGAGCATTCTCTCTTCAATAGTTTGTAAGTGTTTTGGGGCTACTAATTCTGGAAGGTCATTGAGCCAGAATCAAAAGTGAGTTGACATGACATCATGGGGTGCCTTTCTGGTTACCTTCTGGTAAGGGTCTCCCTCTCTCTCCACAATTCCCTCCACAACCTCAATAGAACTGATTCAATGCCAATTTTCCCCCTCAGCCTTTCAACCGAGAGAGAAATACAGCACACAAAAAGACCCAAAGTATAGAGAACTTATGGGTGAGCTTCTCTTACATGGAAGGTGCATTTCAATCCAGACCCAAAATTCCCACCATGCTGCCGGACTCGCTGAGTTAATCCAGCACTTTGAATCTTCTTTTGTAAACCAGCGTCTGCAGTTCCTTGTTTCTACATAAAAAGACCCTTCTGCCAACCCAATGCATGTCAACCACCAAACACCTACACACATTAAGCCCATTTCTTTTTTTCTCTTTGTAGTTTGTTCAACTCCCACTATCACCTCCCCCCTCCCCACCCCACCTCCAATTCTGCCACTCACCTACACACTAGGCAATTTCCAGTGGTCAATTAATATATTGACCCACACTTCTTTGAGATATGGGAGGAAACTGGAATACTGGGGAAATCTGTACACTCGCAGGAGAATGGGGAAACCCTATGCCACAGGATTTTATCATTCTCCCACATGTTCCAGGTGTGGGTTACACCACAGGATGAATCTACTCAGAACACTGCGTCAGAACTAGCTCCTAAGTGGACAGCTCAAGGCTAGCCCCACAAGATGCCTGAGCTTCCCTCAGTTCTTAAGTTACTTGCTCTTCTCTTTAAGGATGCAATGGACCCGGATTTAACATACTCTTGTAAAGCATTTTGCACCTTAACAAATCCGCATTAATCAATCTATCCTGCGTCCTCCCTTACAAGTTGAATGCTGTTTCAGAGAAAATCCAGCAAGACTTACCTTCACTCCGGGCACACCCGCTGGGCCTTGTGGTCCTGGTGAGCCCTTAGGGAGAGAAGAGAGAAGATTAACAAATGTAATGGTCAATTTACCAGTGGCCCAATTTTATTTTCAAGTACCTGTCCCCACATTACTTTGTTGTAGGGGAAAGAGTAGCGAAGGGCCTGTCCTACTTACGCAATTGTTTTCGGCGACTTGCCGGCACCCGTCATAGTCGCAGCAGGTTGCCGAAAAATTTCAACATGTTGAAAATCCAGCGGCAACCAGAAAAAGGTACGACTCTTTGGGTGACGACTCACCACCATACGGGCGACATGGGGTGATGCCCTGTATGGTCGTGAGTAGGCACCCAAAGAGTCGTACCTTTTTCAGGTTGCCGCTGGATTTTCAACATGTTGAAAATCTTTGGCAACCTGCTGCGACTATGACGGGTGCCGGCAAGTCACCGAAAAAATTGCGTAAGTGAGACAGGCCCTTTAGTGCTAATAACTAGCAAGTAGGGATGTAGATTGTGCTAATGTGGAGACACGGAACTGCAGTCAAAGCCTAAAAGTAGAGTTGTGGAATGCAGCAGTGATGACACCCAATTTTCAGGAACTTAATTGATTATGTTATAGCATGCACCCATCATTGTAACAGAAAATTGGATCCACTGTCAACTAAGGTAGACTTGTGGACAATAATAGTATTTGGTAATCAAGATCTAGTTTGTTACCTGGTGTACTAGTTCAATGATAACATATGATAAGCGTTTGATGGCATTGGGCCTGTACTCATTGGAGTTTAGAAAAATGAGGCGGGACCTCATTGAAATGTACAGAGTAGTGAAAGGCTTGCCACAGGCTGCGGAAGGATAAGTCAGCGGATATATTTAAGGCAAAGAAAGATAGATTATTGATTAGTACAGGTGTCAGAGGTTATGGGGAGGAGGCAGGAGAATGGGGTTAGGAGGAAGATAGATCAGCCATGTTTGAATGGTGGAGTAGACGATGGGCCTAATGGCCTAATTCTGTTCCTATCACATGATCTTCTGATAATGGTCCAAGAAGGTTAGAGATGATCTTTCTCCCTCCACTTGTTCTGTTTCTTTTCCCATGTTCTCGCGCCACTCTCAGGAAATTCTGGGAACATATGAACATTGGGTTGTAGGGGGAGGGAAGAAGATTCCAGTTATGATGGTCTGACCATCATGGCCTCTGGAATGGACAATGGACTTACTTTGCTTTCCAGTTTCACATATTCATTGCAGCAAATTCCCGCCCCAGTCCCTTCTTGACTGCAGCCACTGACCTCCGAGTTAACCATTTACAAGTAGTACAGGTAAAAGCCATCACCTTTGGCGACCCGCAGAGCATGGACAACAAGTATTTTCCCATCAACTTCCCAGGATTAATTGAAAATAAAGGGTGTACTAGATCATTGTATGAAATGCCCAAACACAGGATATTTATATACCGATGGTAACCTGGTTATGGTGGGTAACAAGAACTATGATGCTGATTGTTTAGGATGTGAACCTACCTGTTGGCCTGGTGGTCCAGAGTCTCCTTGGTTTCCCTGATTTACAAACACAAGTTAGTCAACCTCAACAAATGGATTGTTTCATCATAAAATCAGCATATACTAAAATAAACAGGAACTGTCACTGCAATAGATGCACTTAGATCGTTTAATGAAGTTCATAGCCTCTTCTAAATTTCATAAATTTCCTTCTGGGCTGGTTTCAGGTTCAGATCATAAAGTTTTAGGGTTAGACTGGAGAAGCTTCACCTTGGAACAGGGAAGGTTGAGTGGACATTTGACAGAAATAATGAGTTTAGAGAGGGTAAATAGAAGGGAAACTGTTCACATTTCTGGATGGTTCAAGAGTTTAACCAGTGGCAAAGGTTTAAAGTGGAGATCAAAGGTTATAATGGGGGTGAGAGAGTTTTTTTTATTTACATACAGAGTATGGATATGGTCTGCACACTGCTTGCAAGGTTGGTGAGGACAGGATTGGAGCCTCAAAAGGGAAATTAATTGGACAGTGGTCATTTCTGCAAAGGTAAGGCATTCAACTGATTCACAGATATTCTCCTATGGTTGGAAAACCTTCACAAACAACTCATGATGAAATCAGAATTGTTATCCAGTTCACTTTGTTGGAAAAGTTAATTCTTTGTTACATCTGGAAATTGATTTATTTCAGGGCCACGCTTGATGGGAAATGTCCTCCCTGGGTGAGCCGAATGCAACAGGTTATCGGAGCACGAGGTCGGGGGACAGAGTTAACCAAGGTATCCAGTGTTAACCAAGATCATTCTATGCCCCACTGCAGGTTCCAGCTGCAGGGGCTATGTTTACTGATAAGTTGAGACCCTAAAGGGGCTGTCCCACTGTACGAGCTAATTCAAGAGCTCTCCCGAGTTTAAAAATTAAATCAAACTCATGGTAAGCACGTAAAATGTACGTAGCGGGCACGTCGGAGCTTGGGACGTCTCTTAACGGCTCCTAACTCTAACGGCGGGTACTCGGGAAACGCGGTCAGCTCGTGAAGACTCGTGAAGATTTTTCAACATGTTGAAAAATGCCCACGAGAGCCCCGAGTACCTACGAGCGGCTATTACTGTAATTCTCCGAGTTTGAATCAGGGGAAACTCGGGAGAACTCTTGAATTAGGTCGTACAGTGGGACAGCCCCATATCTAAAGCTGTCTTTTACAGACTATGGGAGGAAAATTGTCAGAATTTTGTCTATTTTCGTCAAGCGAGGGTATTTGGACTAACAAGGAGAGTTGGCGGTATCATCTAACCAAATAACCCAATAGGCTAGAGAAGCTGAAACAAAAAAAAGATGGAAAAACGCAACAGGTTAAACAGTATCTGCAAAGGCAAAAGGTATATATCACCATTTTGTGTCAAAACCCTGCATCAGGACTGAGAGGGAAGAGGAAAGAATGCCAGTAAGTAGCAGTACGAGGGAGGGATTGGACAGGGGCTGGTGGGTGATAAATGGGACCAGATGAGGAGGATGGAATGATGAGCAAATGGAGCCAGGTAAGGAGGAGAAGATGCGAGAGGATGGGGAAAGGTTGAACAAAGGGAGACCTCACCTGGTTCCACCTGTCCATCAATCCCACCTCCACCCCTCATCTCCCAGCCTCTACCTAATCATTCACTTATATTGCTATTTACGTATTTTTTCTATTTCCCCCTCAGTCCTGATGCAGCGCCTTGACCCAAAAATATTGACATCGACATTTGCCTCCACAAATGCTGCTGAGCCCACTGAGTTCTTCCAGCATTCTAGCATTTGCATTCTAGACCTTCAATCTATTTTGTCTTCAGATTGGAGGAGATAAATGCCCTTGTATTCCCAATAGATTATGCAGAACAATGGTTCAATGGGGGGGGGGGGTCTGCTAGGCATGGCAGTAATGTTAGTCCTTCATTTAACTGGGTAAATACATTTATACTTTTAGGAGCACATCTGCTTGCTTACTCCATAAATATACATATATTCCATAAATACATAATTATAGCTGCAACTGAGCATTTTATCAAAGGCCTTCAACCAATATTGCAATCAAAATTCTTTCAAATATTTCTCGGTTCCTCTAGGAATGTCTCTTGGAAAGGGTGTTGGACTCAGAGAAATCTACTTGGCACAATCTCTTTGCGTTGGCCTCCATCAATGGACCCCAACTGGAGTGAGGCAAACCAGTGCATTAAATACAATTAGTTCCACTTGTCATCTCCACGACTTCTACCCAGTTCCATATTTCTCCCTCCCTTCACTGTGGATGCTATGTAGACATGGGATCAGCTTGCCAGTATCTCCCCCATGGGCATCAAGGAGCTTTGGCAGAGCAATTAATTGATTGAGGGAACAGATATTATCGCTTATCCTGACCAAATTCTTAAACACTAATGCAAGTGCCCAGGTCACTGTAAATAGGAAATACAATGGATTTTGTCAGAAACAGAAATATGATTTTGATTACTGTTTCTCACTTTTCTCAAATCTTGGGTTTATAAGCCTCCCTCCATTATCCTGATGGTAATCTGGTGCATTAAGACCCTGGATTGCATTGGTGATTATTATAGTTATCGAGTCATACAGCACAGAAACAGGCCCTTCAGCCCAACTCAACCATGCCGATCATCTCTGCTGGTCCCCTCTAAATCTTTCCTATTCATGTACCAGTCCAAATATGCAACCAGAGATCCCTTTGTTTAGTTTTAGTTTAGAGATACTGCATGGAAACAGTCCCTTTGGCTCAGCCAGTCCATGCCGACCAACGAGCATCCATTCACACCAGTTCTATCCTGCACACTAGGGACAATTTTTACAGGTGCCAATATTTCTACAAACCTGCATGTCTTTGGAGTGTGGGAGGAAACCCATGCGGTCACAGGGAGAACGTCCCAACTCTGTACAGACAGCACCTATAGGGCCCTGTTTCATTCCACCTTCCCACTGTGCAACACCCTTTCCAAAGACATCCCAGAGCATGGTCAACGTTGAAATTCGCTGACAGTCTTGTTGTGGAGAAGCCAGTGTAAAGAAGCATTATTGTGACATGCAAAATACACGCAGTCGTGAGAAGCAATGTGAGCACACCTACCGGGCGGCCAAGTACTCCAGGGAAGCCTGGCAGTCCCTGTAAACATTTGAGTCATGCCAAAAAGTTAAGAGAGCAAGAAGTTATCTGAGCAAAGCAGCTTCACTGTCTGCAATCGACACTCCAGAATAACAAGGCTTTAAATAAAAGGGTGGGCAGCAGAGATCAGACTGTGATAGCCTCTCACAAGACAGAGACAGAGACAGACACAGTCACAGACACAGACGGACAGGACTGGAACCATGCCACAATGTCACACTCAGTGCTTGCTCTTTGACAGCTCCTGGCTGCTAACTTTAGGCTTCTTGATCGATTGATTAATTGATTGATTGATTGAAAAATACAGCATGGAAACAGGCCCTTCGTCCCACTGAATCCACACTGACCATCGAACACCCGTTCGTACAAGTTGTATGGTATATCACTTTTGCATCCACTCTCTGCACACCAGGTGCAATTAACCAACAAACGTGCATGTCTGTGGGATGTGGGAGGAAACCGGAGCACCTGGAGGAAACCTAAGCGGTCACAGGGAGAACGTGCAAACTCCACACACAGACAGCACCCGAAGCCAGGATCCAACCCTGGTCTCTGGCGCTGAGGCTGTAGTTTTATCAGCTGTGCCTTTATGCTCCACCTGGTTATCTTTCTTCAAAAGGGTGACCCAACCAATTGTTTGTTCATAACTTGTGAAACCACAGTGGGACTGTCTTTAATCGGACTTTACTGCACTTTATATTGCACTAAACATTAAACTTTTATCCTGCATCTATACACTATGGACGGCTTGATTGTAATCCTGTCTCGTCTTTTCTATAATGCTTTTCAGTTACCTCGGTGACAATAAAGTAAACACTAAATTAGACTTCAATTGCACATTGAGCCAAGAACAGTGTGATCTTGGTGAGCTTGCTGTAGAGTTCCAGTCTGCAGCCAAAGATCCCACTCAAAATGAAACCTCTTGTACCAGGGCCAGGAGCTGCATACACGAACAAGCCCTGGAATTGGTTGTGACATTGACACGGCCACTCTAGTAGAAGCAGCTTTGCTACTTTATGGTTCCAGTCTTACAGTGAGTCGTTAGTGTTAGTGCACAACAAGACAGACATAACAGCCTGACAGTGGCAGTGAAAGTCGATGACCAGGCAGTGCCCTATAGTCCAATCCAGCACCAGGGCAACTCAATCGATGCTTCAAGACTTAATTTGGTTACTTACGGGAAGGCCAGATTGCCCTCTGTACCCTGGTCGACCCTGAATTTAAGAAAATAAATGACACATGACAACATAACAAATAACATCAAAACCTTATCACCCGGAACATTACTTGCTGAGACACCCAGATGTGGTTAAAGAACAAGAGACAAACAAATTATCCTTTTAATGATTGGGTTAGACTTCACTGCATTCGATTTCATTTGCTCCTTTTAACACACAAATGCCAAGGGGCGAGTTTTCTTCTTAGACACGTGATAACGTGTAGATTTGTGAAAATCTTTCAGTGCTGAATCAATTAATTTGACTAATAGATTCCCAAAGGTTAAGTGACACAGTAGAACATGATCATCAACGTGCCAGAATTATTCTTCATTATTTAAAATCGTGGATGTTAATGGCTCTTTATCCCCTTGGCATGTTAATATTAATGAATGACCGACCTGAATTGTGTTGTGGAGATAACGGACAGGACAAGGTTTGACGTGTGAGTGATATGCAACAAGGGACACACGTTTATCAAACAAATACCGACAACACTGAACATATATCCAGGCTGGTTCTGTTTGGCTGAAAGAAGAAGTAGAGATTTAAAGGTTGGCTCTGTTACTATGAAAACAAACAGCTGGAGTAACTCAGCGGGACAGGCAGCATCTCTGGGGAGAAGGAATGGGTGACATTTTGGGTCGAGACCCTTCTTCAGACTGGTTAGGGATCAGGGAAACGAGAGATATAGAAGGTGGTGTGGAGAGATAAAGAACAATGAATGAAAGATATGCAAAAGTTACTATGATAAAGGAAGCAGCGGATACAGTAGGTGAGGTTGGAGGAGGTGCAAGTGAACCTCTGCCTCACCTGAAGGGACTGTCCCTGGACAGAATCGAGGGAGGAGGTATAGCGACAAGTGATGCATCTTCTGCAGTTGCAGGAGAAGGTACCTGGAGAGGGGGTAGTTTGGGTGGGAAGGGATGAGTTAACCAGGGAGTTGTGGAGGGAATGGTCTCTGCGGAAGGCAGAAAGGGGTGGAGATGGGAAAATGTGGCTAGTGGTGGGATCACTAGTACTGACAGTCCTTTCAGGTTAGGCTGAGGTTCACTTGCACCTCCTCCAACCTCATCTACTGTATCTGTTGTTCAAGATGTGGACTCTTATACATCAGAGTGGCCAAACGCAGACTGGGTGATCGTTTCGCAGAACACCTTCGCTCAGCCCGTGTGAACCAACCTGATCGGTTGCTGGACACTTTAATTCTCCTTCCCATTCCTACACAGACCATTCTGTCCTCGGTCTCCTCCATTGTCAGAGTGAGGCTAAATGCAAATTGGAGGAACAGCATCTCATATTTTGCTTGAGCAGCTGACAGCTCAATGGTATGAATATGAATATCTCTCACTTCATGTAGCCCCAGCATTCCCTCTCTCTCTATCCCTCCCCCACCCAAGTTGCACCAGCTTCTCATTATCATCCCTACAAACAGCTTACATTGGCCTGTTTCCTTTATCATCATTACTTTTTTGCATATCTTTCATTCAATGTTCTTTATCTCTTCACATCAACATCTACAGTATATCTCTCGTTTCCCTTATCCCTAACCAGTCTGAAGAAAGGTCTCGGCCTGAAACATCACCATTCCTTCTCAACAGAGATGTTGCCTGTCCCGCTGAGTTACTCCAGCTTTTTATGTCTATCTTCGGTTTAAACCAACATCTGCAGTTGCTTCTTACACATTATTATAAAAACAACTTTATATCGTCAAACAGTCGAGTATACAACTGTAATTATCTGAGGAAGGATTTGCATGGAAATTACAGTATAGAATATAATTCATGTATAAACACATAACCTTTGTCGAATGCATTAATAGTGACCCTGTGGACAGGACAGGACAGGACAATCTCATTCAATGCCCATGGGTGGCCAAGTGTAATGTTTAAAATACAACGTTGGAGTTTCATTGTTTTGATGTCGAGAGAAACGACTCAATTCATAAGCCACAGGAGCTGGATTAGGAAATTCGCCCCATCGAGTCTGCATCGTCATTCAATCATGGCTGATCTAATTTCCCCTTCAAGCCCATTCTCCTGTCCATAACCTTTGATGCACTTTACTAATCAAGAACTTATCAATCTCCACTTTAAAAATACGCAATGACGTGGCCTCCACAGCCGTCTGTGACAATGAATTCCACAGATTCACCAAAGCTCTGCCTGAGGAAGTTCCTCCTGATCTCTTTTCTAAAAGTACGTCCTTTTATTCTGAGACTGTGCCCTCTGGTTCTACACTCTCCCACCTCTCCATTTAACACAATGCTTGAAAGCTTTCTAAGGTAATTGGGGCAGATTTTACTGTCGCTGCTCTTCCAGCCATTCAGCAGCATCAATACTCTGCTTCTGTAACTGGCTTAATTGAATTGGCATTTACTGTCCTTTTTAATATTGTAATATGGTATACCCTTTAAATGAACCAATCCCCGATGCTGTGAGCACTACACATTGGATAGACCCTTACCAAAGCTTGAACACCTCGAATAAGAACATCCATCCAAATTTTACCTTATGTTCCCTCTCTCTCTCTCTCTCTCTCTCTCTATATATATATATATATATATATATATAACTGCTTCCATTCACCTACTGAACAGATCGCCTTGTTTACAAGAGAAGACCGGTGAATGGGGATGAGAGGGAAAGAAAGATCAGCCCTGATTCAATGGCGGGGTAGACTTGATGGGCCGAATAGCCTAATTCTGTTCCTATCACCTAAACCTATTCCCATGGTCGACTTAGTTTTACCCCTATCTGTGGCATTTCACTTCCCTCCCCTCCCCTGCAGTTTATCCAACTGCTTTTGTCTCCTACCCAGTTCTGATGAAGGGGTTTCAAACCGAAACGTTATCTCAGTTTCTATTCCCTCAGCTGCAACTCAAACTGCTGTGCATTTCAAGCTTTTTTTCCCATTTTTATTTTAGATATCCAGCATGACCTAGGTGAATTATATGTGAATTGTGCTCAGCGGTACTGTCCAACATCCCAGCAAGTGGGATTTCCATGAGAAATACTGGTAATCTCAATAAAACTTGCACAAAACGATATGTATGCATACTTTACACATAAAAATTGGTGCAAATGTGTACAATTTCTAGGCAATTGTGAGTGTAATGGGCCTGTCCCACCGGCATTTTCTTAGGCGACTACAGGTGACTAGGCTTTCGCTAACATGGTTGTGAGTAGACTCCTCAGTCGCCAAAAGAGTTGTAGCGTCTTTCTGGTCACCTCTAGATTTTCAACATGTTGAAAACTTTCGGAGACCATCGGCAACATTGGGTTTGACGCCAATGGGTGTAGCTTGACTTCTCCTGATGTAGTTGTCGCCAGGTTAACGTAGTTGTCGCCAGGTGATGTAGGTTGTCGCCGGTGCTGACTTTGTTTTTTTTTTAAATTTAAGTAATATGATTCTCTTGCAAATTTTATGTCGAAGTGGGGTCCAGTTGCCGATTTTTCGGCAACCTGCTACTATGACAGTCGCCGGCAATCGCATAACAATAGCCTAAGTGGGACAGGCCCATAAGACATTAATCTATCCCTTTGATCAGGATATAGGTGCTGTATTGAGTTGCTTCAACATTTAACAGGCCCATGTGCATGATGAAATGACACAGCAGACACAGTGAAAGAATCAGTGAGAGATCAGTGTTATTACCTTCAATTTTCCCAAGGGGTCTCTTGTAGATCTTGCAACTTTAATTTTATCACCCTTGCTAAAAACAACGGTCAGACAAACGAGCTATGAATCAACCCCCACAGTGCACAATTTCAACCCCACAGGTTCATAAATAATTTATATTTTTCACTCACAATGAAAGTTACTTACTGGTTTCCCTTCTAATCCTGGAAGACCCGCTTCCCCTGGAAACCCCTGAAAGGCAAGGATGAGGCAGTGAGAACAAGTCAGCGGTCCAGGTTTCACTGACCATAGAACAGTACTGCACAGGAACATGCTCTTCAGCTGTCTCCTGGCCCTTGCAACTCCAAACAGTAGTCAGCCAAACATCTGCTGGAACCTCACCCCAGAAAACACAAGAAACAGCATTAGGAGTCAACCATTCACCTCTTCAAGCCTGTCTGATATTAAGTACGGTCGTGGTCTATCTCAAATTCTTTATCCAGCATATAGCTCTTACTTCCTAATTACATAAAGATCTATATTTTAGTTTAGTTTAGTGATACAGGGTGGAAAGAGGCCCTTCGGCACATCGAGTCCACACCAACCAGTGATCTCCATACACTAGCACTATCCACCCAGACGAGGGACAATTTACAATTTTTACCAAAGCCGATTAACCTACAAACCTGTAGGTATTTGGAGAGTGGGAGGAAACCGGAGCTCCCGGAGAAAAACCACGCAGTCACGAAGCGAACATGCAAACTCCGTACAGACAACACCCGTAGTCAGGATTGTACCCGGGTCTCTGGCACTGTAAGGCTGCAGCTCTACCACTGCGCCACAGTGCCGCCCATACCGCTACGCCATCGAGCCACTCATATCTCTCAGTCTCGAATACACTCATTGACTGAACATTCATAGCTCTATGGATTACAGAATGTCAAAGACAGACAAACCTCCAATGAAAATGTTTCTCTTCACTTCAATCCTAAATAGGGCAACTCCTTAACTCCTTTAAGCTTTTCCCCTCTCACTTAAAAGTTCTGTTCTCTGGTCTTTTCCACCCTGGGGGAAAAGGTTCTGATTGGCTACCCTATCTATGTCTCTCATAATATTACACTTCTATCATGTCTCCTCTTAACTCCAAAGCTCCAGAGAAAATAATGCAACATTGTCTAACCTCTACTTCTATGTAATGCTTTCTAATCCAGACAGTTTTGGAGAGGATTCTTCAGGATAGGATTTACTCCCATTTGGAAGAGAATGGTTTAATTAAGAACAGTCAGCATGGCTCTGTCCATGGCAGGTCATGTCTCATGAATGTAATTGAGGTACTGTGACGAGGTGACAAAGGTGACTGGTGAGGGCAGCATGGTGGATGCTGGTAAATAGCAAGGTATTTGGTGAAGTCCCTCACAGTAGGCTGAACCAGAAGATTAAGATGCATGGGAACCACAATGGCTTGGTGTTTGGATTCAGAAATGGCTTACACAGAGAAGGCAGAAGGTAGTGGTGGAAGGGTATAATTCTGGCTGTGACCAGTGGTGTTCTGCGGGGATCTGTGCAGGGACCTCTGCTGTATGTGATAAATATAAATGACTTGGATGTAACGGTAGATTGGTTGGTTAGTAAGTTTGCTGAGGTCACTAAAATTGGTGGAGTTGCGGGCAGTGAGGAAGGCTGTCAATAAATACAGTGGGATACAGGTTAACTACAGAAGAAAGGACAGATGGAGTTTAATACGGCCAAGTGTGAGGAGTTACACTTTGGGAGGTGAGGTTCACAGGCCTGTAGTTTCCTGGATTATCTTTACCTTTCTTCTTAATGACGCACTAAGTTGTGGTGAGTGCACTCCTCCGAGTGACTGGCTGTAATTGGAAAAACAGATACATAGAAAATAGATGCAGGAGTAGGCCATTCGGCCATTTGAGCCAGCACTGTTATTCAATATGATCATGGCTGATCATCCAAAATCAGTACTCCGTTCTGGCTTTTTTTCACATATCTATTGGTTCCCTAAAAGCTACATCTAGCTCTCTCTTGAAAACATCCAGTAAATTGGCCACTGCCTTCGGTGGCAGAGAATTCCATAGATTTACAACTTTCAGGGTGAAAACATTTTTCCTCATCTCAGTCCTAAATAGCCTACCCCTTATTCTTAAACTGTGACCCATGATTCTGGACTCCCCCAACATTGGGACCATTTTTCCTGGAACTACCCTGTCCAATCCTCTAAGAATTTTACATGTTTCTATAAGATGCCCTCTCATCCTTCTAAATTCCATTGAATACTAGCCCTGCCGACCCATTCTTTCATCAATAATCAGTCCCGCCAACCCGGGTATTAACCTGGTGAACCTACTCTGCACTCCCTCAATAGCAATAATGTCCTTCCTCAAATTAGGAGACCAAAATTGCACACAATACTCTAGGTGTGGTCTCACCAGGGCCCTGTATAACTGCAGTAGGACCTCCTTGCTCTGAAACTCAAATCCTCTCTTTCTTCACTACCTGCTGTACCTGCATACTTACTTTCAGTGACTAATGTACAAGCACACCCAGGTCTCGTTGCACCTCCACTTCTCCCAATCTGACACCATTCATATAATAATCTGCCTTCCTGTTCTTGTCACCAAAGTGGATAACCTCACATTTACCACATTATACTGCATCTGCCATGCTTCTGCCCACTCACCCAGCCTATCCAAGTCACCCTGCAGCCTCATAGCATCCTCCTCGCAGCTCACGCGGCCACCCAGCTTTGTGTCATTCGCAAACTTAGAGATTTTACATTTCATTCTCTTGTCTAAATCGTTAATATATATTGTAAACAACTGAGGTCCCAGCACCGAGCCTTGAAGCACCCTACTAGTCACTGCCTGCCACTCTGAAAAGGACACATTAATTCCTACTCTTTGCTTCCTGTCTGCCAACCAGTTCTCTATCCATGTCAATGCCCTACCCCCAATATCATGTGCTCTAATTTTGCACACTAATCTCTTGCACACTAATCACTTAACCTTGTCAAAGGCTTTTTGAAAGTCCAGATACACCACATCCACTGGCTCTCCCTTATCCATTCTACTTGTTATATCCTCAAAAAATTCCAGAAGATTAGTCAAGCATGATTTCCCTTTCATAAATCCATGCTGACTTTGACCGATCCCGTCACTGCTTTCCAAATGCGCTGCTATAACATCTTTAATATTCGACTCCAGCATCTTCCCCACTATCGATGTAAGGCTAACTGGTCTTTAATTCCCTGCTTCCTCTCTCCTGCCTTTCCTAAAAAGTGGAGTTACATTGGCTACCCTTCAGTCCACAGGAACTGATCCATAGTCGAGAGAACACTAAAAAATGGTCACCAATGCATCCACGATTTCTAGGGCCACCTCCTTGAGTACTCTGGGATGCAGACCAACAGGCCCTGGGGATTTATCTGCCTTCAGTCCCAACAGTTTACCTAACACCATTTTCTGACTAATGTGGATTCCCTTCAGTTCCTCCCTCGCACTAGATCCTCAGTCCCCTAGTATTTCCAGGAGATTGTTTGTGTCTTCCTTTGTGAAGACAGAACCAAAATACTTGTTTAACTGTTCTGCCATTTCCTTGTTTCCCATTATAAATTCATCTGTCTCTGACTGTAAGGGACCTACATTCGTCTTCACTAATCTTTTCCTTTTTATGTACCTAAAGAAACTTTTACACTCAGTTTTTATATTCCCCGCAAGCTTTATTTCATGCTCTTTTCTTCCCCTATTAATTAATCCCTTTTTCCTCTTCTGTTGAGCTAAATTTCTCCCAGCCCTTTGGTTTACCGCTTGTTTGGGCCAATTTATATGCCTCTTCCTTGGCTTTAACACTATTCTTGACTTCCCTCATCAGCCTTTGTGGAGTTGCCTTCCCAGTTTTATTTTTTCGCCAGATAGGGTTGAACAATTTCTGGAGTTCATCCATGCGGTCTTTAAATCTTTGCCATTGCATCTCCATTGTCAACCCTTTAAGAATAATTTGCCAGTCTATCCTAGCCAATTCCCGTCTCATACCTTCCAAGTCTCTTTTCTTCAAGTTCAGAACCCTAGTCTCTCCATCCTGATGCAGAATCCTACCATATTATGGTCACTGTTGCCCAAGGGGCCTTGCACTACAAGATCACTAACTAATCCTTCCTCATTACACAATACCCAGTCTAGGATCACCTGCCCTCTAGTCGGGTCCTCTACATATTGGTTTAAAAACC
Source organism: Okamejei kenojei (assembly GCA_035221665.1). Classification (NCBI taxonomy): domain Eukaryota; kingdom Metazoa; phylum Chordata; class Chondrichthyes; order Rajiformes; family Rajidae; genus Okamejei; species Okamejei kenojei. The sequence continues at coordinate 23,251,371 of CM069146.1, read as the reverse complement.
CATCCCGTATACATTCCAGGAAATTCCAACACTAGCAGGTTTGCGGATGACACAAACGTGGGTGGCAGTGTGAACTGTGAAGAGGATGTTAGGAGGTTGCAGGGTGACCTGGACAGGTTGAGTGAGTGGGCAGATGCGTGGCAGATGCAGTATAATATAGATAAATATGAGGTTATCCACTTTTGTGGCAAAAACAAGGAGGCAGATTATTATCTCGACGGGGTTAGGTTAGGTAAGGGTGATGTAAATCGAGACCTGGGTGTCCTTGTACACCGGTCACTGAAAGTTGGCGTACAGGTACAGCAGGCAGTGAAGAAAGCTAATGGAATGTTGGCCTTCATAACAAGAGGATTTCAGTATAGGAGCAGAGAGGTTCTTCTGCAGTTGTATAGGGTTCTGTTAAGACCACATCTGGAGTATTGTGTACAGTATTGGTCTCCTAATTTGAGGAAGGACATCCTTGTGATTGAGGCAGTGCAGCGTAGGTTCACGAGATTGATCTCTGGGATGGCAGGACGGTCATATGAGGAAAAATTGAAAAGACTAGGCTTGTATTCACTGGAGTTTAGAAGGATGAGGGGGATCTTATAGAAAAATATAAAATTATAAAAGGACTGGACAAGCTAGATGCAGGAAAAATGTTCCCAATGTTGGGTGAGTCCAGAACCAGGGGCCACAGTCTTAGAATAAAGGGGAGGCCATTTAAGACTGAGGTGAGAAAAAACATTTTCACCCAGAGAGTTGTGAATTTGTGGAATTCCCTGCCACAGAGAGCAGTGGAGGCCAAATCACTGGATGGATTTAAGGGCGAGATAGAGCTCTAGGGGCTAGTGGAATTAAGGGATATGGGGAGAAGGCAGGCACGGGTTATTGATTGGGGACGATCAGCCATGATCACAATCAATGGTGGTGCTGGCTCGAAGGGCCGAATGGCCTCCTCCTGCACTTATTTTCTGTTTCTATGAAATCCTCCTCCTCAGCACTGTTACCAATTTGGTTGTGGATTAAAGTCACCCATGATAACCACTATACCTTTGCTATACACATCCCTAATTTCCTGCTTGATGCTATCCCCAACCTCCCTACTGCTGTATGATGGTCTGTATACCACTCCACCAAGCATTTTCTGCCCTTGGCTATTTCGCAGTTCTACCCATACCGATTCTACAGCATCCAAGCTAATGTCTCTCCTTGCTATTGCATTAATCTCCTCTTTAACCAGCAATGCCACCCCACCTCTTCCTTTCTATCTTTCCTGAATATCAAATACCCCTGCATGTTTAGCTCCCAGCCTTGGAATCATGTCTCCATAATTCCAACTATATCATATCCCTTAACTACTAACTGCGCATTCAATTCATCCACCTTATTTGGAATGCTCCTCGCATTAAGGCACAAAGCCTTCTGGTTAGTTTTTATTATCTCCTTTCCACCTTTTACTTCTGTCCTCCTTTTATGGCCCTCAGCTCCTTGCATTTGGTCCTAATCCCCTGCCTTGTTACTTTAAACGTGACCTTTCCTACATTATTTTTCCAGTTAGCTGCATGTATACACGTCCACTTTGTTGGCTCCACCCCCTCCCGTGTAGCACGAGCAAATCTGCCTGCCAGAATATCAGTTCCCTTTCAATTAAAGTGCAACCCGTCGCTTTTGTACAGGTCACCCCTGCCCCGGAAGAGTTTCCAGTGATCTAGAAATCTAAATCCCTTTATCATGATGCAAGATAAAGTCCAGTAAAGTCCTGAGGTACTCTACTTTACTGGAGACCCTCGGACTATCTGTAATCTGACTGTATCTTCCACTAAACGTTATTCCCTTTATCATGTATCCGTACACGGTGGACAGCTTGATTGTAATCATCTATTAATCGAACGATTTAAAGACAAGTATGCAGAGACTAAAGGTTGCATATAACGATGCCATGAGAACACTGCTAAGGCAACCAAGATGGTGTAGTGCCAGTAATATGTTTGTGGCTGCAGGAGTCAGTACTCTAGAAGCTATCCTAAGACAACACATGTATAAATTCATTTGCAGGATAAATGACTCTAAAAATGTGCTTATTATGGCCTTGACAAACATAAGGGTTAGCACTACACGCTACGAATCCCAGTTGTGGAGACACTGGTATCGTTGTCTCGTTGTACGATATTGATCATTTTTTACTCTGGATTTTTAACTTAAGTATTGTGGGGTTTTTTTTTAAATATATAAATTATGATGTTTTTATGTGATTTACCATGATTTTATATATATTTATGATATTTGAGATGCAATGCATTTTTAATGTAATGTTGCCCCTTGTCTGGACCTTGAGTCCGTAATAAAGTTATTATTATTATTATTATTATTATTATTATTATAGTCTTTCCGCTGACTGGACAGCACGCAACAAAAAAGCTTTTCCCTGTACCTCAGTACAATAAACAAATCTAAACTAAGCTAAACTCTGGGTTGAATGTAGAGTCTCTGTTAAATTATAACAATTGAACAGTTTCCAAGCATTTTGGAGTTAATCTGAAATCAGGCACAAGCTTTTTCACCAGTTACTTGGGTGTCCTCGGCTGCAGGCTCCAAGCCATGCACTGTGGACTTGCATCGATTGGACCCTCCAGCATCGGCCTTAAACATCACCAAATCATCACAGTGAAAGGTTTCCCTGAGATGTTTACAGTAATACCTTCATGGCTTGTCTTTGTTTACCCCAGTGGATACTCACCTGAAGACCATCCCTGCCCTTCTCACCAGCTTCACCCCTTTCACCTCGGTCTCCTTTGGCTCCAGCATCACCCTACAATCAAAAGCTCAATTTTATTGATACAGTGGATGTCAATAACAATCATAAATCATGTATTTGAACATCAAAGACAACATTGCAATGACTGATCTCATCACCCAAGAACATTCAAGTGATCATCTGCACAGTATGTAGGGCCAATCATTCATGAAGCCATCCTGGAGATATTTCTGGTGGCAGCAACGTTTACCATCCTTCTATAACTTCACTTGAACTGAATGCTTTGATGGGCTACTCCAGAGATAGTGTGCAAATCAATGGAGAAACATGTTCTTCCCTACACTGGTGAACAAGATGGGGCTTTTACACCAATTCTTCAAATTTGAATGATACTTTATTATCACGTGTGACATGTCCATGATTTTTTGTTTTGCATACACAAGGTAAGCAAAGAGTCACCACTCGGGCACTGACAAAGTTACACATTTTATTGCCGATATATTTAATAAATTGTATTTAAATTCTTAGCTACTGGGATTTGAACCCTTGATGATAGTCATGGAGTAATCATCTATCTAGTCCCATTTGCCCATTTAAAGGTGGTTTTAGAGGACGTCTGGTCCTTATCCGTTTAAACCTTTCCTATCCATGTACTTATCCAAATATCTCTGAAATGGTGTTACACTACTTGCCTCAACTACCTCCTTCGGCAGTTCTTTCCATATACCCACCGCCCTCTGTTTGGAGAAGTTGTCCCTCAGATTTCTAAATATTTCCATTCTCACCTTAAACCATGTTGGCCAAGTGGCTAGACCATTTGTCCAAGTCTCCAGTTTACTACTATCTAGCAACATAACCACCACTACATAACCGGCAGTTTCATAATTATTATAGTACTGTCACACCACTGCTAAAAAGGAATATAACCAGTGAAGGAGGCTTTTAAAAGCTCCATTAAAGAACATTAATTATTAAATAACATTTCTCGAAAAAAACATTGTCAAGAAAGGTGTCCTCAAGCACGACTGAATCTGATGCTACAATAGCGGGGTTTTTTTGTTGTCAGTTTTAACTCATTATTTCATGGTCTTGGTGTAACAGTAGTAGGCTATAAGGAACTTACTATACTCAGACCTTATCTCCTTTGGGTCCAACTGGTCCTGTTGGTCCATAGTCGCCCTGCAAGGAAGAAGATAATGTGATACAGGAATTCACACGAGAACGTTGATTTGTTTAGGTGTTTCAATGAGTAAGCTCTCTTGGAAGATGATTGAAGCGGTCACTGTTGAATCCATGACCCCCGATCAAAAGGCGGGAATTTTTGGAACTAGTCATAAAGTTGAAATACGTTTTTTTAAATTAGAAGAACATAATAAAAAACATTTTGTTTATGGTGGTCATACATTATTAATATTGTCAATATTATCAATTATTTAATAGTTGTACTTTTATATATTTTTGTTATAGATAGAAAATAATAAAGTGAGAGAGAGAGAAATGAAACCAAAAAAAAACCCCAAAAAACCCCAGAAGGTATAATAAAAGAGAATTGAGTAATTAACTAATTGTACATCATTGGAGATATGTCCATGAATTATAAAATGTAACTCTTCATCTAAGCCTTAATTTGGGTTTCAGTCAGGTTCTCATGCCGAACCGGTTTGCCCCTTCAAATAGTCAATAAATGGAGACCATATTCTGATAAAAAGTTCTTGTTTGTCCATTAAGACAAATCTTATTCTTTACAAGTATAGGGTCTCCGACATTTCCATATTCCACATTTTAATTGTGGGGGTTATAGGACCTTTCCAAAATTTTAATATTAATTTTTTCCGGATTATTATACTGTAGTCGATAAAGTTTCTTTGGTTTGTTGTAAATATTTTATTTTGTTTTAATCTTCCTAATATTATTAGTTTTGAGTCAAGGTCCAATTGGATGTTGACAACTTCCAACATTATCTTTAAAATTTCTGTCCAAAAGTTATTAATTTTTATACAATTTACAAATGTATGCGTTAGATTAGCCTCTAGGTGCTGACATTTTTCACAGATAGAAGATATACTTGGGAAAATTCGAATTAATTTTGTTTTTGAATAATGTAATCTATGTAATACTTTAAATTGTGTTAAGGAATGTCTAGCATTTAATGAACAGTGATGTATATGTTGTAAGCTTTCGTCCCAAATATCTTGCATTATTGGTTGGCCTAGTTCATTTTCCCACGATTGCCTATATATTTCTGTCGTGGGTGCATCACTGTCTAATAGGATATTATAGATATAAGATATTAATTTTTCTGTGTTAGGGTATTTGTTCAAACATTCATCAAGAATTTCTGTCTTTCTATTTCTATAGTCCTGTGTATTTGATTTAGCATAATCTCTAAGTTGTAGGCATCTTAAATAGTCATTTGAGTGAAGTCCATAAATTTGTTGTAACTCCTGGAATGAGAGGAATGTGCCTTTCCTATAGAGATGACCCATCTTTTTAATTCCGTGATTTTTCCATTGTAGAAAACCTTTATCCATCATTGAGGGTTTAAATGTAGGGTTGTTTACAATGGGAAGGAGTAGTGATAGATTATACAAATTTAAGAGTATTTTTTAATTGTTTCCAAATGCGTATTCCACTGTATATTATGGGACTCATATCCTTCTGAACCTATTAATTGAGCTATTTCCTTCTAATCCTTTCCTCTTGGTTTTGCATAATTTCTAGACGGCATGCATTGGCAATTAATAAATTAAAAATAAGTATTTCAGATAGTTTAGCTTAAACCCAATATCCTCTGCATCACAGTTCAGGTCTTAAGAGCCATTAAGGGTGGGCTTGCATTTTAGACACTGGCCTTTGTTTGACTGAACATCAAATGTCAAGGCTTTTGCATTCAGTCAAACATGACCCAGCATTCAAAGCTGTCAGCAAACTGGCAAACCTAGCTAATACCAATCTTCTATATATTTTCCATGCATTAGATCAAGAAAGATGGCCACAGGATGAAGCATCTTTGACACCAGGAGCTTGATGGAACCTGGCAAAACGAACTCTTCCACCATGTAAATAACAGGCTCTGAAATTCCCAACCTTAACCCTGGCTTTCCCGATACTGACCTTTATTCCTTGTGGTCCTGGAAGTCCTCTTTCTCCAGTAAGTCCAACGTCAGGTGCTTCTGGGTTGTCACCCTGAGTAAATGCCACACACAAATGGTAAGCCAACAATTCCATAAATAATAGTTTGTCCTCACTGAAAAGACATTTGCTTGAAAAATAATGTTGCATTAACTACCCAATAGACCAGTTCTCTCCAGGACAATAACCTACCAATTATATCCATTGCATTTATCCTCTTTCTCCTTTTCCTCTCTATTGGAAGCAATCACAGGCAGCTAGCACAGGGTTGAGGGTCTGAAAGGCCATATTCTCTTATGTTCCTATAGACATGGTAGTGAGCAACACAGGGGCCCCACAGGGGATGGTCCTCTCTCCCTTCCTGTTCACCATCTACACATCAGTCTTCAGATATAACTCGGACTCCTGCCACCTACAGAGGTTTTTGAGATAACTCTGCAATTATTGGCTGCTTCAGTGAGGGGATGGAAGCTGAATACAGAGGTGTAATCAATCACTTTGTTGAGTGTTGTGGGTTGTATCACCTGCAGCTCAAGAGTTAATGGTGGACTTTAGGAGGAGAGCAACAAGCCCTGTCCCCTGTTTCCATCAATGGTTAGTTTAGTAGAGAGTACAAATACATTGGAGCATACCTGGACAGTAAACTGGACTGGTCCAGGAATGCTGAGGCCCTGTACAAGGGACAAAGCTGATTGTACTTTTGAGAAGGCTCCACTCCTTCAACGTCTGCAGTAAGATGATGCAGATGTTCTAGCTGGTGATAGCCAGTGCCATGTACTTCACTGGCATGTGCTGGGGTAGCAGGGCGAATGCCGTGGACTCCAATAGGATTAACAAACTCATCAGGAAGACTGGCTCCGTCCTGGGGACGGAGTTGGATTCATGGGAAGTGGACTTGGAGGGGAGGATGCTCCTCAAACTGCAGAGCATCATGGACAATACAGCTCACCCTCTCCATGACCCACTGGTTAACCTGAGGAGTACCTTCAGCAACAGACTGGTTCCACCAAGATGCAAAACAAAACACCTCAGGAGATCCTTCTTCCCTGGGGTTATCAAACTAAACAACTCCTTCCCCCTTGTGTTGTGAGGTGGACTGAGACTGACCCCCTCCCCCCCCCCACCTCCTCGCCCTCCCCAATCTTTGCAAATCCCCAATCCTTTAAAAACTTTAATTTCATGTTATATGTATTTTGTGTTTTTATGAATGTTGGCAAATCAATTTCCCTCCTGGGATAAATAAAGTTTTATCGTATCGTATCTTTCTCAAATGCTATGTGGTCAGTAGAATACATCAGCTTCCGTTCATGCTTTCTTAGCAATACAAGAACATTGTTCCTGATCATTTTATCTAATTATATGCACTCATTTTAGATGCCAAGGTGTTAAACAACATTATAATTCTAAACATAACAGAGAACAGTTGAAATCATTAATGTTGAGGAAGCAAATATGGAGAAAACCAATGGCATGGAGAAAAAAAAATCTTCATTTCATTTAGTTAGATAAGTTACATTTTTTTTTTTCCTTTTCCTTTTTTTTAGGGTCTATCTCTTAACCCCCTTTCTCTAATTCTTTGACCAAGGGTTTCTTCTCCCTTTTGGCACGCTCTTTCACTATCACAACTCTTTTCACCTATTTCACTCTCTTTCTTACTATTCTTTTTCTTTAAAAGCAATAAAATTATGGGGTACAATGATTGTAACAAGATATATGTGAAGTACATTGATGTATTTACCTCTAATAAATAAAATAGTAACAAAATTAAAAAAAAAAAAAAAAAGATAAGTTAAATGGCGATGAAAATTACCCTGGGACCAGGAGGACCTCTTGGGCCAGGTTGACCATCTCGCCCCTGCAATAGGAACATAACTTATTGTCAATGAAATGGAAACTTACACTTGCACAATCTAGGCCAATGCAAGAAGATGTAAATGTAAATGAAAGCTCATAAGTTATAGGAGCAGAAATAGGCACTTCAGCACATCAAGTCCACTCCACCATTCAATTATGGCTAATATATCTTTCTCTCTCAACCCCACTCTCCTGCCTTCTCCTCATAACCCCTGACACCCTGAAAGGCCTGCCCCACTTACATGATTTTTTTGGCGACTGCCAGCACCCATCATAGGTAATTACAGGTCGCCGAAAAATGTCAACATGTCGAAAGTCCAGCAAGGTACAACGAAGGACCAGAACAAAATACAACTCTTTGGGCGACATGTCGCCAGGGTGTCGCCTGTATGGTCGTGAGTGGTCTCCTAGTCACCCAAAGAGTCGTAGCGTCTTTCTGGTCGCCGCTGAATTTTCAACGTTGAAACTTTTCAGCGACCTATGACGGATGCCGGCAGTCGCCAAAAAAGTCGCGTAAGTGGGACAGGTCCTTTACTAATCAAGAATCTGTCAATCTGTGCCTTAAAAATATATCCATTGACTTGGCCTCCACAGCCGTCCGTGGCTATGAAGTCCACAGATTCACCACCCTCTGACTAAAGAAATTCCTCGTCATCTCCTTTGTAAAGGTACGTCCTGAGGCTATGGCCTCTGATCCTAGACTCTCCCACTAGTGGAAACATCCTCTCCACATCCACACTATCCATGCCTTTCACTATTCGGTAAGTTTCAATGAGGATCCCCCTCATGTACAGTTGGACTCTTAGGTCTGGAGTCAACATACACCACAATCCTGAGAGATGTCAAGGAGGGTAATGACACTACAATCCATTTTGCTCAATCATATACAGTTATAGATACTTTAACTGGCAAGGTCCTTGCGCTTTGATCAAGTTGAGAAATTCGGTACTGAATGCAGAGCTCTCTTGTATTCAATTCCTGGACCTTTCCCACTGCTGTCTTCATCACCAAAAGCCTTTCCGGATTCACCATACCTTTTTGGTTAGCACACACCTTTTGCTCCCAAAGGCCTGCCCCAACTCTCCTGTGGAAAATAACTGGGGATATTTCAATATGCGACTGCAAATATATAGATGTGAGCAAGGCTCACATGCTCCAATGGTGGTAAGGTTGTGCCCTTGTGATGAACTCAGCCCTCTCCACCATTGATGCATCTACCTCAAGAAGATGGCATCTATCACCAAATGATCCCTGCCATCAGCGCTCTTTTTCGCTTAGTTTATAGATACAGCACGGAAACAGGCCCTTCGGTCCACCAAGTCTGCGCCGACCAGAGATCTCCATATACTAGCACTATCCAACACACAAGGAACAATTTATAAATTTTACCGGCCAATTAACACTGCAAACCTGTAGGTCTTTGGAGTATGGGAGGAAACTGCAGCACCCAGGAAAAACCCACACGGTCACGGGGAGAACTTATAAACTCCGTACAGACAGCATCCGTAGTCAGGATCGACCCGGGTCTCTGGCGCTGTGAGGCAGCAACTCTACCGCTGTGCCACTGTTTCTTTTCTTCTCACTGCTACAGTCAGGCAGGAGTTGCAGAAGCTTGGTCCCACATCACCAGTTTCAGGAATATCTACTTTCTGGTTATTGAACTGACCTGCACAACCCCATCCTACCTAGACATTGGAACACAACGGACTACCTCCTGCACTACCATCGACTTGTTTTCCAATTGAGTTTGCACAAATGTCTTATATTTTTGGCACAGTCTTTTTCTTTTCACCATCTTGTATAATTTACATTGTTGTATGTTTTCTGAGCTTATGTGTCTGTGATGCTGCTGCAAGCAGGTTTTGCAGTGTACATGCACCTCCCCGTCCCTGTGCATATGACAATAAACTCAACCATACATATTCACTCCAAATACTGTGAGACTAAGATGGAATTTCAATACTTACTGAATCTCCTCGATCACCTTTATCCCCTCTATTACCCTGTAACCAAAAAAAGATATTCTCTTTTAGGCAACATTTTACTAGTTGGTTTTCCATGTCCTCTCCCAAAAGGCATTTCTATGTGGCTTTTTATTGAACATGTATAAAACATGTCACGTTGCCCCTACAACAAAATAGCTATTTAATGCTAAGAATTATGATTCAACTCCTTTGTCAAAATGAAAATAGTTACCTTTGTGGACAGACAAAAAACTGTTCAAGATTTTTGAAGTTAAAATGTGCAACTTCAGGTTTTTTTAAAGAGATACAGCACAGATACAGGTGCCGACCAGCGATTTCCGTACACCAGTCCCTTCCTACCCAAGAGGGCCAATTTACAGATTTTTACCAAAACCAATTAACCTACAAACCTGTATGTCTTTGGAGTGTGGGAGGAAACTGAAGCACCCAGAGTAAATACATGCAGTCACAGGGAGAACGTACAAACTCTACAGTCAGCACCCGTAGTCAGGGTTGAACCTGGGTCTCTGGTGCTGTAAGGCAGCAACTCCACTGCGCGCTACTGTGCTGCCCCTTGATCTGGTTTTATCAATTATTCTTCTCCTTCTTATTCCAATTTATTATTCAGCTCTTCATCCATTTCATGGTCAATTGTATTATCTCTTTGGTTAAGTATGGTCTCAGTATTTCCAATACCCAGATATTCCATCGATCTCTTGCCATTGTTGTTACCTCATGCTTACAAAAACCTCCCGGGCAAAATAAAATATAATTTATGGTAAAACTTTGATAATCTGCTCTCCGGCTATTTGAAAATACTGATGGCTCATCATCGGGTTCACCAGACTATGTTTGCTGCACTCCCTTCTGACTTATGGGAGCTCTGGTTCCCATGTTACCTTACAACCCATCAGAGCTCAGGTCCCAGGCTCCATTCCAACCCATTACTGTTCAGTCCCACCTTTCATGCCAACCCTTCAGGACACATCTCAGTCTCCTATGCCCCTGGGAAAAACAAAATCTTGGATGATCTAGCCTCTCTTTATAGTTCAGACCTTCCAGACATGCTCGTTACTTTTTTTGCACAATTTCTAGGTTAATGACTAATTTCCTATAATAGTGTGTACAGAACAGAATGCAACACTCCAAACATCTAGTACAGCCATAGCGTGACCTCCAAACTCCTATACTCAATATCCAGACTGATGAAGCTAGTATGCCAAACACCTGCATCAATTGTGTTGCCACCTCCATGAAATCATTTAGCTGCACCTCTATGTCTATCTGTTTTACAACATTCCCCAGGGCCCTACCATTTACTGTGCAAGTCCTGTATGTATCTTACCATGGACCCAGTTGAGTTCAAGTTGTAATTGTGAATAACCTTCTTCACTGTTTACTATTCCACCTCTGTTCACTTTACCAGTAATTTTAAAGCCATCCATAAACTTACCAAGACACATGCATTCACATCGACATCCTTCATATAAGTAACAGAACAGTGGACCCACCACCAATCTCTCTGCTTGTTGCACCACTTGTTACAGTCTGAGAAACAACCATCTACCATCAACCTCTGTTAACTTTCTTCAAGTAATTTTGTATTGACACAGATACACACACACAGAAACAGCGATGTATAGAGAGAAACACAGAGACACAGACTGAGGGAGAGAGACAGAGAAAGACAGAGATATAGAGACACACAGAGAAAGACAGAGATATAGAGAGAGACGGAGATACTGTATATAGAGAGAGAGAGACAGGGGAGAGAGAGGGAGGGGGAGATAAACAGAAATATAGACAGTTAGAGACACATATAGAGTGAGACTCTCAGCCTTCCCCTCACCTTCTCTCCGGGCTCTGCTGACATCCCCTTCTCTCCAGTCTGGCCTGGTAATCCAGGGATGCCTGGCTTTCCCGGTTCACCTGACGGTCCTGCAGGACCCTGTGGGCCTCGTTCGAACACTGCACGGCCTGGTGGCCCCTCAAGTCCAGGAACACCTTGGCTTCCTTTGTCTCCTTTGAATCCTCTTTCTCCCGGCATCCCGATGTATCCCTGCAAAGTCGCGTGAAAGGATTGAACACTTGTGATCAATAAATACACAAGTTAATCAGGTAATCGAATTTCTCACTTAGTGGAAAACTATCAGTTGTCAAGTATATTTCACATTACTTTTAAACGAGAAAGAAGGAAACGACAGTTGAAACTCTCGTTCAAATTACTCAGTTTATTTAAAACACAATGTTCCTGGCCCTTCCTGGAATTTGTCCTAATATATCCATTATCTACAATTGTTCAGGTGAGACTTTCTTTCCTGCCATTTCTAAACCATTTCCTGACCACAATGTTCAAAACTTCAGTTACTACAGAATATCAATTAGCCCGTACACATGATGCCACCACCCTCCATGTGAAACAGTTCCCCCTCAGGTTCCTATTAAATCTTTCTCCTCTCATCTTAAATCTATGGTTCTTGATTCGCCTGCTCTGGGTAAAAGACTGTGCATTCACCCTATCTATTCCCTTCATGATTTTATAGACCTGTATAAGATCACCTCTCATCCTCCTGCACTCCTAGGAATAAAGTCTTAGCAGCACAAGCTCTCCCATTAGCTCAGGGCCTCAAGTCCTGGCAACATCCTCATAAATCTTCCCTGCACTCTTCCCAGCTTAACAACATATTTCCTATAACAGGATGAACAAAACTGAACACAGTACTCCAAGTGTGGCCTCTCCAATGTCATGTACAACTGTAACATAATATCCCAACTTCTGTACTCAGTATCCTGGGGGAGTCCAGAACCAGGGGCCAGTTTAAGAATAAGGGGTAAGCCATTTAGAACGGAGACGAGGAAACACTTTTTCTCGCAGAGAGTTGTGAGTCTGTGGAATTCACCGCCTCAGAGGGCGGTGGAAGCAGGTTCTTTGGATGCTTTCCAGAGAGAGCTAGATAGGGCTCTTAGAGATAGCGGAGTTAGGGGATACGGGGAGAAGGCAGGAACGGGGTACTGATTGTGGATGACCAGCCATGATCACATTGAATGGCGATGCTGGCTCGAGGGGTCGAATGGCCTACTCCTGCACCTATTGTCTATTGTCTATTGACTGATGAAGGCTGATGAAACCTTTTCCACCCTGTGTGCCACTTTAAGGGAACTATGTACCTGTACTCCTAGATCCATCTGCTCTACAACACTCCCCAGGGCCCTACCATTCACTGTGAATCTTCCGACCTGGTATGACTTCCCAAAATGCAACATCTTACAATTATCGTCATTAAACTCCATTAGCCATTCCTCAGCCCGCTTGTGCAGCTATTCAAAAAAACACTAATTTTTCATTACTGTTTTCACTGTCTACTGTACCACCCACTTTAGTGTCATAGGTAAACTTCCTAATCATGCCTCATACATTCTTGTCCAAGTCATTGATATAAACCACAAACAGCAATGGGCCAAGTAACGATCCCCGAGGGATGCCAGTGTTGCACATTTGTCATTATTTATTAATTCTCACCGCTCTTGTACTTGTTATAATTGTTTTAGTTCAGTATTATCAAGTGTATAGAGCTACAGTGAAAAGCTTTTGATTGCGTGCTGTCCAGTAAAATAAAAAAACTACACGCGCCTTGATCAATGATCTGATAGTAAAGGACATTACCTCGTCTCCTTTCCCGCCTCGATTGCCCATGTCTCCTTTCTCCCCCCTATGTCCCTTCTCCCCTGGCAGTCCCTGAACAGTCGTACCATGCTTCCCCTGCAATTCCTGCAGTGTCGAAATCTGAGGAATTTCAAGGAATACCAAAAATTACTTAAGCATCAGTTTAGGTTTATTATTTGCATTTACTAGGCTACAGTGAAAAGCTTTGTTCTGCATGCAATCCAATCAGATTGGATAATACACTACATAAATACAATTAAGTCAAACTCAAATACAATAGATAGAACAAAAGGGAAGATACAGAGGGCAGAACATAATTCTCAGTATTGTAGTATATCTGTTCTATTGGGAAAGTCCAATGTCTGCAATGGAGTAGAGAGAATCGGACATTGCCCCAGTTCATGGAAGGACCATTCAGAAGCCTGATAACGGAGGGGAAGAAGCTGTTCCTGCTCAAGTTGCTCAAGGTGTCCTCCCCCATCCCAAAGATGTGCAGGTTTATAGGTTAATTGGTTAATTACCTAGAATGTGTAGGGACTGAATGAGAAAGTGGGATAACATGGAACTAATGTGAATGGATGATCAATGGTTGGCATGGACTTGATGTTCCATATGGCCTGTTTCCATACTGTATCTTTCAATCAATCAATGAATCAATCAATCAAATCAAACAAAAGTGATCTGATTGAAATATACAACATTCTTGTGGGATTTGGCAGTGTAGATGCAGTGTTGAAATAAGAGGTTAGTCATTTAAGACAGATGAGAAAAATATTCTACACCAAATATAATAATTATTTGGTTTTCTCCACTGATGAAGGCAGTAGTCTTTAAACAACTGAGTCCATTCAAGATAGAGACAAATAAAATATTGAATATCGGGTGGCACAATGGCACAGCTGGTAGTGCCTCCAGAACGATGGACCCTGGTTCAATCCTGACCTCGAGTGCTATCTGTGCAAAATTTGCTCATGTCTCTGTGTGAACACAAGGGTTTCCTCAAGCGTGCTTCGGTTTCCTCCCACTCCCCAAAGACATGTGGGTTTATGGGTTAATTGGCCTCTGTAAAATTGTCCCTAGTGTTCAGAGAGTGGATAAGAAAGTAGGATAAGATAGAACTAGTCGGCATGGTAAGGGAATCGAGAGGTATGGTGTTAGTGCAGGAAAGTAACGCTGAGGTAAGGAATGGCAGGGTCACCATAGAGTCATGCAGCACAGAAACGTGCACTTTGATCCAACGTGCCCATGCTGACTAAAATACCCCATCCAAGCTAGTACCACCATATGGGGACGAATGTCTAACTCCCATTTCCATTGCTTCTGCTCCTATGTTCAATGACGAGGGAAGCATTGAAGAGGGAAAAATTAAAATGTAGAAGAGGTGGAATATCTTTAGTCAGAGGGTGGTGAATCTGTGGAATTCATTGCGACACACGGCTGTGGAGACCAAGTCATTGTTTTTTTTTCTAAAAACAAGATTGATATGTTCTGGATAAATAAGGGCATCAAAGGTGATGGGAGAAGGCAGGAAAATGGGGGTGAGAAGGAAAAATAGATCAGCCATGATCGAAAGGTGGCGCAGACTGGATTTGCCGAATGGCCTAGTTCTGCTCCTATGTCTTATGATCTTATGAAAAAGACAAGGCCATGCAATTAATGAGGAGAACACATTTAAAGCACAAAGCAGACATTTTCTTTCATTTTCATCATAGGTTACCTTTACACCAAGTTTCAACAAAGCTTGTTCCACATTCTGCAAAGAGAAAAGAAACATGTTACTCCTCTGCAAACAGGCAACATGACGGACAGGTGCTACAGGGTAAGTGTCACTGACAGAGACAAGTACTTCTCACGAGGAGGGAGCTGAAGGGTTGCTCGAGGCGGGGGGGAGAAATATTAATTTTACAGATCTACCCGATAATGCTTGTCACCTTGGTATTAGAACAGCTCAATGTCCAAAGGGACAGTTTCCATGCTTATAACTCAAAACATATAATTCAATCAAACATATTTGTGCTAGGGTCTTCTGTCCCTCACAAGCCTGATCTCCCTCTCTATCTTCCGTACTCTTTATTTCATTTCTTTTTAGTTAATTATGCTTCTTAAGCCCATCCGAGGTCCTTCTCTCAACTAAAGATGTTAGGTGGTGTAATAATGCGCCACAGTCAGAACACTACAAGTATTTTTGGGCACCGCACCTTAGGAAAGACACATCGGCCATGGAGAGAGTGCGGGAGAGTATACCAGAATAACACCTGATCTCCGAGGGATAAATTATAGCATACTTTGAACTTCGTCAAGTTAAGTTAATTCAACTGAAGATCGAGAAGGAGAGGTTATGGTTAGAGAGAAAATATTTCTCATGATGGGAGGGGTCTGGGACCGGGGGAAGAGCTGAAAAAACTGATCCAGGCATTTCATAGGTGAAATTATCAGCTATCTCAGCAGAAACAAAGAACTGCAGATGCTCGTCAATACGCAAAAGGACCCAAAGTGCTGAGATAGGTTTGAGGAGTTGTGGATTGTGAAGCTGGAAAGATACAGAGGGAGATACCCCTGTGGTTCTGGGACTCTGGTTCATAACAATCTATCTCCTCAGATTTAAACATGACTGACTCCATGAGATTTGCGAAGCAAAGATATTGAGGAAGATGGGTTTTAGGGCACACTCTGGCCATGAGCTCACTGAACAACAAACTGGCTCAAGGAGTGGTATGACCTCTTCAATTTACTATGCTGCTGTCTGCATTTTAGGCTTGCAACATCAAAGGTTGAAACACACTGTGAATGTTCTGTACTTACAGCAGAAGTTCCAGGGACACCATCATTTCCATCCAAACCAGCTTCACCCTGTCACCAAACAAGACAAGCAGCGATGTATTATCTCATTCCAGTTTTGTAATATACTGACCATGCAATGGAGTGCTGTTGCAAGATTGGGAGTGCTGGTGCAGGTTTGGGAGTGCTGATGCAAGATTGGGAGTGCTGGTGCAAATTTGGGAGTGTTGCTGCAGGATTTCTAAAAAGTTAATTTGTAAGACGAACCGGTAGTAATGAAGGTGAATGCTAGCATTATTTCGAGGGGACACAATACAAAAACAGGGATGCAGGTTCATGATTCATGGTTCATGTATTTTGTGCTTTTTATGACTATTGGCAGATTAATTTCCCTCCTAGGGTAAATAAAGTTATATCGTATCGTATTGTATGGTATCGTCGTGCTGAGGCTTTATAAGGCACTGGTCAGTCCGCAACTGGAATATTAAGGGGGCCAGAATTGGAGCAGTACTGGGCCCCCTATCTTGGGATGGATGAGCTGGCATTGGAGAGGGTCCAGAGAAGGTTTACGTTAACATATGATGAGCATTTGACGCCATTGGGCCTGTACTCGCTGGAGGTTAGAAGGATGAGAGGACACCTCATTGAAACTTACCGAATAGTGAAAGGTCTGGTTAGAGTGAATGTGAAGAGGGTGTTTCCACTAGTGGGAGAGTCTAGAACCATAGGCCATAGCCTCACAATAAAAGGATGTACTTTTATAAAGAAGATGAGAAGGAATTTCTTTAGTCAGATGATGATGAATCTGTAGAATTCATTGCCGCAGAATGCGGTGGATGCCAAGTCAGTGGATATTCTTAAGGCAGAGATTGACAGATTCTTATTAATAAGGGTGTCAGGAAGGCAGGAGAATGGAGTTGCGAGGGAAAGAGAGATCAGCCATGATTGAAAGGAGTAGTAGATTTAACTGGCCGAACTAGAACTTATGAATGTATGAACATGACAGAGCTGGAAGTACTTACTTTCTGACCTCTGGAACCCATGTCTCCTTTCTCTCCCTGCAAAACAAGAATACATGAGATACATACTTGAACTGCACAACCAAGGTCAAGATGAGATACACCATTCATACCCTGCCATCCTACCAATACCGGCCATCACCACGTCTCTCCAGTTTGCCTGAAACACATACCTGTAGGTCTATAAAAATGCCATGGAGGGTGCTACCTTAATGGTGCCATATTACTACCGCCATATGAAACCGTATAACAGTACAGCACGCATGCAATTCACTTCAAGGCTGACTTGCCTCAACAAGTGGCACAGAAGTAGAGTTGCTGCCTTGGAGCACCAGAAATCCAGGTTCAATCCTGACTACGAGTGGTGTCTGTACAGAGTTTGTACGTTCTCCCTATGACCGCATGGGTTCTCTCCGGCTGTTCCGGTTTCCCCTCACACTCCACAGATGTGCGTGTCAGTAGGTTAATTGGCATCTGTAAATTGCCCCTAGCATTTAGAACTAGTGTACAGGTAACCGTTGGCATTGGTATGGACTCAGTCAGCTGAATTAGGCCTCTCATTATTTTATATACTAAACATTCCCCAGGACAATGGAGAAAATGGAGTGTCTCAGAAATTACAGTTGCTGGTGACGCCAATTAAAATATCCCTACCTGCACTCTAAATTGGCACATTTACAATAAAACAGGTAAATACTTCCTGGAACAATAAACAGAAAACACACAAGAACACACAAAAAAAATCTAATATTCCTCTTATACATGATCGTCAACGAGTGGAGAGAAGATAAAGGACTTACATGTGTGCCTGCAGCTCCCGGGATACCTGGAATTCCCTGTAGAAAATAAGCAGAAACATTTATTTATAAGGAATCCCGCACAATTCTGAACTGCAATCTAAAAGTCTCTCAATCTCACAAGACTAGGTTACGGTCCAACAACAGATCTATGTGGAAGGATTTTGTAGTCAGTTGCCCAGTTTGTTTATTTATTGCACATGAAGAAATTTCAGTTTGATATAGTTTAGTTTAATTTATTATTGCCACGTGTACCGAGGTACAGTGAAAAGTTTTTCGTGAGCTATCCAGTCAGCGATGAGATTATACATGATTATAATCAAGCCATCCACAGTGTACAGATACAGAATAAAGGGCATAACATTTAGTACTAGATAAGATCCAATGAAGTCTGATCATAGATCGTTCAAAGACCGCCAGTGAGGTAGATGGACGGTCAGGCCTGTTCTCTAGCCGGTGAGGAAAGGATGGTTCAGTTGCCTGTGAAAAGGTGGGAAGAAACTGTCCCTGAGTCTGGATATATGTGTTTTCAAACTTCTATAGCACTTGCCTGATGGGAGAGGGGAGGAGCTGAAAGAAGAGGGAGTGACGGGGGTGAGACTGGCCCTTGACTATGTTGGTGGCCTTGCTGAGGTAGTGTGAAGTGTAGATGGAGTCAATGGACGGCAGGTTGGTTTACATGATGGTCTTGGCTATCTCATCCAACACACAGTGCTTTACCGTACAGAACTCTGATGCTTCAGAGAAAGACATAAAGTGCTGGAGTAATTTAGTGGGTCGGGCAGCATCACTGGAGAACATGGATAGGTGACGTCTCGGGTCAGGACCCTTCTTCAGACTGATTGCAGCGTGATGCTTCAGATCCTGCTTTGAGCATCAGTGGGCTCCTGACTCAGGAAAGGGATCAGAATCTTTTAATGAAGATGCCTCTTGTGGTGCGGTTGGTAGAGCTGCTGCCTCACAGCGCCAGAGACACGGGTTTGATCCTCAGTTGCTGCCTGCGTGCGGAGATTGCCCGTTTCCTTCCACATCCCAAAGACATGCGGGTTTGTAGTTTAATTGGCCTCTGGAAATTGCCCGTAGTGTGAAAGTGGGATAACATTGAACTAGTGTGCATGGGTGATCGATGGTCGGCATGGACTCAGTGGGTTGAAGGGCCTGTTTCCATGCTGTATCTCTCAACTAAAAAACGAAACAAAAATCATTGAACGGGAACCCAACATCATATGACTTGGCATAGCTTGTCCAATGCACATGTTTGTTCAGAGATTAGACACTTATGCTGAATGTGGGAATGTCAAACATTCCCTCTGATTATCAATGTATTCACGAACTGAACCTTGATGGTATTGCTAGATATAGCTTATTAGGGAGCAGGACTTTAAAGCAATCATTCCCACTTATTGTTCCACTTACACCATGTATGAGATCTCAGTCAATGTCAGTCACATAGCATGTGTAGAAGTAGTCACAGCAAACAACCCTAATTAAGGACAGACAGTCAAACAATCACATAAGGAGGAATTTAAACAGAGACAGGGGGCAACACCAGGGGAGGAGGAGCTGCTAGTAACTTTGATTAATACACACACTGAATGGAGATCTCCTTCATGGGTGCTATATGGGTTCAGAATAGGGATCATGCTCACTTGGAGTGTATAATAGTATGATTAAATGAGAACTTACCAGTTTGAAGTTTGATATTTATTTTATGAGGAGTTACGTTGAGGGATTACGTGAAGACCCCGCCAGCATGCATGCGCAACATTCTTCAAAGCAGCAGTGTGAAATCACAGATAACAGGTTGACTAAATATAGTAAGATAAGAGAACTAGAATACCAGTTGGCCGTTATAATAGAGGGTTGGGAGCGGAGGGCACGTAATCCCTCAACGTAACTCCTCATAAAATAAAGATCAAACTTCAAACTGGTAAGTTCTCATTTAATCTTACTATTTTACTTTGGAGTCACATGAGTGACTACGTGAAGATTTCAAAGCTCTGTGATTTCATGCCGTGGAACGAGTCCATGCTCACACACTGCCATAATGACCAATGGAGGAAGTATGTTAACATATTCAGACATGAATTGGTTGCTGAAAAACAATGATGTATTTATTAACAAATAATAACCCCTAATTCGGGGTAAAATCATAATACAGAACTCAAAATCATGTCTGCAAATGTCTCAGGTCTGGCAACAGGTTTATTATAAAACTGTTGAAAGGTTCTTTCATTAGACCATCCCGCCGTTGCAAGGATGTGGTCCATGGGAACTTCCAACATTCTTGCTGCCAATGTAGCTGCAGCCCTGGTGGAATGAGATTTAAAGACATCAGTGTCCACCCCTGCTGCACCTAATACCTGTCTAAGCCATCTTGAAATGGTCTGCACGGTCACTCTTTTATGAGGGCATTTATCACTTATTAATAAAGCCATTTCCGTGCCTCTTAGGCTTTTGGTGACCTCTAGGTAATGTAATAGATGGGTCACTATACATAGACAAAGGTCTATGGGGTATGCCAGGAACATTAATTTGAGGCCAGATGATCCAGGCCTGTTCTGTTTAAGTAACTCAAATATGTAGAAAGTTATTTTATTCTTGGATGTTACCATAGTGTCCAGTCTTAATTTGTACAGAGACTGGACCAGTTGTGCCATTACTAGTGCAATCAGCATCACCATTTTATATGTTGGTTTCGCTAGTGTTAGGGACGTTGCTGGTGCCCAATCCCTGAGCAGGGTTAAAACAATACCAATATCCCAGGTCTGGGAGTACCTTGGGCTGGGGGGATTAGAGTTGAAGATACCCTTCATTAGTTGGGTGAGATCCAACCCTGTGGTGTCCTAAACCCTGTCCCAGATATGATGATAGGGCACTCCTAGCACAGTTGATGGCACTGTAGCTCAAGCTTTCATCAAAGTGTAGGCTCGCCAAGAATTCCAGCACATTCGTTATAGTAGCCGTATGGTAAATGACGTTCGACCTGTTATAGAATATCTCCCATTTTCTGATATATGAGAGGTATTGTTTCCTGGTGGACTCTCTGCAAGCTGCCGTGATAATGTCCATAGTTCAGTCCGATAGTCCAACTTCCAGGAGTGGTCTTTTTAGATCCTGCAAATCAACAGATTTATTCTGTCATGGCATGGGTGACTTTCGCCTGTCACAGGATGAACCAATAAACTCGGACGTTTGGAGATGGGCATACATGGTTCCGAGACCATGTCGAGAACCACAGGAAACCATGGCTGAGTAGGCCAGTCGGGTACTACCAAGATATCCGACGCGGAGTCTTGTTGTATTTTCCGCAAGACCCAACTGATGAAGCTGAAGGGGGGTTGAAATGCATAGAAAAACAATTCCCCCCAGTGTAGCGAGAAAGCGTCCATCGCCACTGCCCCAGGGTCTGGTTCCCATGCAACATATGTTGGTAACTGGTGATTAAGCCTGGATGCGAATAGATCGATATCTGGTGTTCCATACCGAGCTATAATGTCAGTAAATACTTGGTGGTCCAACATCCATTCAGTTTTGTCATTGAATTTGCGTGACATGGTATCCGCCACTGTATTGAGCTTACCTGGAAGGTAAGTAGCTGATATCCAAATATTTCTTTCTATGCACCATTGCCAGATTGTATTGGCCAATTCATCACAAAATATCGACTTAATTCTACCCATATGATTGATATATGCCACCACGGTGGTATTATCAATTTGTAGGCGAACATGCAGATGGTGCATGTCCGAACAGTAAGCCCGAAGGCCGTGGAACGCTCCCAACATCTCTAGATGATTAATACCCAGTGCTTGAAGTAAAGTTAACTCATGTGCATCCCATCTACCACCGCAACTGGTGACGGTATTAGTTGCTCCACAGCCGTGAGTGCTGGCATCAGTTTGTAACACAACTGAAGGATTGCTGATTATGATGGGATTAGAGCAATGCCGAGTGTTCTTTATCCACCATTGCAACTCCAAAACTGCTTTGGCAGGTAACCACATTGGCCTGTCAAAATGGCCAGCATGATGTTTGAGTGCTTCAACCTTTCCCTTTGTAAATTTTGGTAATGCAAAGGTCCAAATTGTGTGGCTGGGAACGCAGCCATGAGTTTCCCAATCTCCCTGGCTACTTGTCGAATAGATGGTTGACTGACGCAAACAAGGCTGTTGCATACCTCTATTAAGTCTGTTGCTTTGTCCTTTGGCAAAGTCACAGACTTGTGAACCCCGAGTAGTCCATTTTCATAGAAGGCATAACTTGGATTTATCTGGATGGATGATAAACCCCAGGTTTTCAAATAAGAGCTTGGTGGCTAAAACAGTCAATTTGGCCAACTCCAGAGTTTTTCCCACAATGTCATCCAGATATGCCATGACAATATGTTTCTGTTTTTGGAGAAACGCCAGGGCTGGCTTTAATGGCTGATGTTAATCCATTAGGCAGCGCTTTGTGCCGCCAGAGCTACCCCATCCAGTTAAATTTCAGATATCTGGGGTGATCCTTCTCTATTGGTACTGAATAGTATGCATCTTTTAGATCGATGCAAGCCATGAAGTATCTATTGGAAACTAATTGTTTGGCAGTAACAAAAGTTTCAATTTTGAAGTGTGTATACTGCACAAAAGTATTCAGCTGTGTCAAATTAATGATGATGCGACATCCGCCATCTTTTTTGTTTTTTGTAAAAATATTTGACACAATCTCCAGAGATCCGTGTTTGGATTTCTCAATTACTCCTTTAGTATGTAACCTCAAAGGTTCTGCATGACCTTCCAGTGTTTCCTTTTGTGAAAGCACGAATGTTCGGCAAGGTGCATGCTGAACCGGAGGGAGGAGTTTGTGGATGAATTCAATTTTGTATCCCTGAATACAATGCAGTATAAAAGGATCAGAAGTTATGGCACTCCATGCATTCCAAAACAAGTGTAACCTTCCCCCAACCTGTGAAGAACTTACACACCCTATGTTCCGGAAGAAACCAGACCCACCTATCTCCATGGTTACTGGTGGTGCTATGGTTTCTTCCGTCCTTGTCTCCTGGGAGGTTGGGGCGCTGGGGTGTGGGGTTGGCGCATCTTCCACGAAGGCCGTTCTGGGCATTGGTCTAAAAAAGACCTTTGTCCTGAACGTACGGCCTTGGAGCTTTCACCAGCTGCTGTTCTTTCGTTGTAGTATCGTGGCTTGCTGGTGGATGCGTAGGAGTGCTGCCACCGAAGTTGCGAGGTTTTGGCAGTGGACGGCGCTTTCATTAGCCCAATGGTTTTGCCTCCTCGTCGAGGAATTTAACCTGCTTCGGCAGGTTGTCCCCGAACAGTAAAGT
Source organism: Okamejei kenojei (assembly GCA_035221665.1). Taxonomy (NCBI): domain Eukaryota; kingdom Metazoa; phylum Chordata; class Chondrichthyes; order Rajiformes; family Rajidae; genus Okamejei; species Okamejei kenojei. Next base: position 23,228,100 of record CM069146.1, on the reverse strand, counting down.
AGGCGGCGGCGCGCTGCAGGTCTTGCACAACCCTGCGAATTTGGGGTTCAAGGCAGGCCGGATAACACTCTTCCTGAAGCAGTTTATTTCACGCTGTGCGTGGCAGAAGAGTGCCAGAGCGTCTTGTTCCTCCGTCATGTCCAACTGATCTGGCAAATGCTGTTATACCCGAGGCCAGTAGTTTGAGGATCTTCTGTATCTTGATCTCTTGGGTTCTGATGCCAGCTCCGACGTTTCCTCAGATCGGGTTGTTCACCGCAGGAACATTGAAGGAAACACAGTTCTCTGGTGCTAAGTATTTAGCAGCTGTGTCACTCATGGCCTGTTTCTGCAGCTGGTTGGTGGTGAGATAGTTGATGCTGGCTTCCGGCTGCGGCTGTAACGGCTGCCCCTTTTGCGAAGGCATCGCAAATTTGGAGACCATGCCGAGCAGCTCCTGTTGTTCCTGCACCCCTAGCAGGCTGGAAGTGTCTTCAGCCAAACTCCCATCTGCAGAGTCAGCCCAGAAGTGACTCCTTGTGCACCCCTCCGAGGAGAGGGAGACATCTGGCAGCCCTGTAAAAGGTGCTGCCGTGGGTGTCCGAGGAGACCCACGGTGACTAGACTCCGTTTGTTGGAGTAAGTCACGTTGGAGCAGTTGCTCCATCAACCGCTCCATGCGAGATAAACGGCCACCGTCATTATCTGCAGGGGTTGAGTCTTCCAGCCCGGACCCATCCGAGTCTCCGGGCTTATCCGACTTTCGGGTGGCTTTACCGCCAGTCCGAGGTACACCTACGGGCTGTAGCGGTGGCACGTCAGCGGCTGCTGATCGCACGGTTAGCATCCCAGGTGAAATTGGCCGCTGCTGACTGCCCGCATTCCCGCGGTCCTCCGCAGTCAGTTTTGCTGCGGTCCGTTTGGACTTAGTCTTGGACTTGTCCATTTTGTTTGCTCTGTATGAAAAAATTACACAGAGCGGCCAAAAAACGACCTCAGAATAGTAACAACTTATTGCAGGTCCGCTTTAAACTTACTGCTGGAGGAGCGACGCTCCTCCCGCCTGTCGCGTTGGACGATATGTCGCGTATGCGTGCTGGCAGGGTCTTCACTTAGTCACTCACGTGACACCGAAGTAAAATTGGGTGACCAAAAGCCATTGGAAGCAAAGGTTGGAGATGGTTGCTGTGTGGCGGTCCTCATTGTAATGAAAGACCTTTCCAAACCTACCTGGAAGGGAAGCTGCAGGTGGGGACCGACCCCTTTTAACTGAAACAAGCTTCAGCCATTGAATTAATGGCTGCTTTAAGTATGTGACACCGAGGCCATTAACTAGCCTCAGATTCACAAAACTCAGGTTTGTTCAGCCAGGTCTCTAGTTTCCCTAGATAGACACAAAATGCTGGAGTAACTCAGTGTCTCTGGAGAGAAGGAATGTGTAATGTTTCGGGTCGAGACCCTTCTTCTCTGGTTTCCTTGCCCAGTAGACCAGTCATTGCACTACTGGAGACTTCTGAATATGCAAGACTGGAGAGTATAGCTTTAAGGTGAAAGAGGCAAAGTTTAAAAGGAGATGTGTGTGACAAGTTTTTTTTGCACAGAGAGTGGTGGCTGCCTGGAACGCGCTGCCGGGGATGGTGGTGGAGGCAGATATGATAGTAGTGTTTACGAGGCTTTTAGATGAACACGTGGATGTGCAGGGAATATGGATTACATATAGGCAGATGACATTAGTTCATCTTGGCATTATGTTCAGCACAGGCATTGTGGGTGAAAAGGGCTTGTTCCTATACTGTACTTTTCTATGTTCAATGTTGTAAATCAAGTAAATCTCCGTTTAAATATCCAAAAAAGCAAGTAGCATCATATATGCTTTTATAAAATATGGGTCTTTGGTCTGGGTGCTGCACAAATATCATAAGTTCTTAAAATTAACCATGTTCTTTTTAAAATGGAAGAAGTATCTCCATTAGGGAAAAAGGTTGCCTTCCACACAGAACTTATGCATTATTAGTTACACGAGACAGCATTGGGAAAATAACTATATTACTAACACTTAAGGACTCAAATACACAGAACTCTGTACTTACAAGATCTATAATCACTGGGTCCTGCATCAAACCAATAAAAGATTGTTTAATGATAACTGTCAAGGTTCATTCATTGTGAAATCTGTTCTCCTTTTCTCAAGCAACAGCCACTCTGGACTTTATTTAGGCTGTACTACATATTTTTGTTTTTGCACTATTATGATCCGGCTCCCTAATATTAATGCAAATTAATTTTATTATTGATTATCGTATATTTATTTGTTGTGTTGTATTGAATGTGCCTGTGAAGCTGAAGCAAGTAAGAATTTAATTGTTCACAGCCTGTTGCGTATGACAATTAAACACTTCTGACTCTCCTTTAGTTTTTAGTTCATTAGCTTGCAGGATGTCATATAATAGAAGCCCATAGCCACAAGGTCAAAGTTTAAAGGAGATGTGCGGGCAACTTTTTCTACACAGTGGTGGCTGCCTGGGTGCACTGTCAGGGGCAATGGTGGAAGCAGATATGGTAGTGGCATTTAAGAGGCTTTTGGATAGGCACGTGGATGTGCAGGGATTAGAGGGATATGGATCATGATAAAACAGAAGGGATTAGTTTATGTAGACATTGTGCTCGGTACAGACATCCTGAGCTGAAGGGTCTGTTTCTGTGCTATACTGTTCTATGTTGTATGTGGCCGGCATTTATTGCCTCTCGCTTATTGCATTTCAGTAGATGGTGGTGAGCTGCCTTCTTGAAAGGCTACGCTCCTTTGGGTGAAAGAGGTCTCACAGTACTGTTGGATAGAGAGTTCCAGCTGTGCTAAAAGGATGAAGATATATTTCCAAATCAGCATGGTGTGCGACTTAGAGAGAGTCTGCCCTTGTCCGCTTGGTGGTAGAAGTCACAGGTGGTAGGAGGTGCTGTCGCAGCAGCTGTGGAAAGTAACTGGTGGATTTTCTAGACGATACACACTGTAGTCACTGCGCGTTAGTGGAAGGAATGCATGCTCAGAAAGGTGGATGTCATGCCCATCAGATGGGCCGCTTTATCCTGGAAGGTCTCAAGCTTCACGTGAAGTGGAGTACTCGCTGGCAAGTTTGAATTTCTCGACGCAAATCTTAAAAAACCCTTGGTAAAGTTTATATTAGAAACAGTGGCATAGTGGTGCATCGGTACAGTCGCTGCCTTACTGTGCCAAAGTCCTGGGTTCAATCCTGACTGCGGGTACTATCTGTATGGAAGATCTACATTCTCCCTGTGACCATGTGGGTTTTCTCTGGGTGCTCAGGTTTGTAAGTTAATTGGCTTTGATAAAAATTGTAAATTGTCCCTAGCGTGCAGAATAGTGCTAGGTATGGGGTCGCTGGTCGGCGCACTCAGTGGGCTGAAGGGCCAGTTTCAGCACTGTATCTCTAAACTAAACTAAAAGAAATGTCAATTCTGACTGTTACACAGTCAGCATTGAACAGTACAGACTCAATGCTTGAAGGTGAGACTCCCTCTACTCTGCTCATCCACAACTCTGAAGAACAGCCGGCACAGTGGTGCAGCTGGTAGAGCCGCTGCCTCACAGCGACAGAGACCCAGGTTCAATCCTGACCCACCTCAGGTGGTGTCTGTCTGGAGTTTGCATGTTCTCTCTGTGATCGCATGGGTTTCCTCCGAGTGTCCCAGTTTCCTCCCACATCCAAAAGACAAGCGTATTTGTGGATTAATTGCCTCTGTAAATTGCCTCTAATGTGTAGGAAGAGTGGGAAAACAGAACTATTATGAACAGATGATCAATGGTCGGTGTGGACTCTGTGGCTCTTAGAGTTTGTTTCCATGCTGTATCTCTAAACTAAACTAAACTAAATAGCCGAACCCTTCCCATCGAAATTCATCTGGGACCCTGCCCTACATTGAAACCTCTCTGGGATCACTTTGTTATTGAAAGTTAAGCATATTCTTCTTGTACCAGCATCTGACCAGCATCTGACCGGAGGATGAAGTAACCAATGTCTCTCTCGATATCTTACCGGTGTTCCTGGAAGCCCTTGCGGTCCTGGTATTGGTATCGATGGTACAAGTCCTTTGTAAAAGACGACCTGTAAATTTCCAAAAAATAAGTCAAGCTTATTGCTACAGTTCACAGTTAAGATTAAAAGTCTGTAACCTTTCATCGGAACTGGTGAGTTCTGAACCTTACTGCTGTGCGCAAGTGACAGGATGAGGCTGGTCAGATTATTCACTCACTGGCAGGACCCTCACGCAACTGACTGTAGTTAAATTGTTAATTTTCTGTCTGGAGTCTCGCAAAGACTAGACTGGGAAGGAGTAACTCATTCCACAATTAATTACAAAGCTGTTTGGATTTGAAAATAATTTCACCTTCCCAAAATCTTTCACAACCTATCTCAACTTCTCAATCTATCATGGTGGAACACAGGTCTGCAGTTGACACAAACATTGGCAGTGGATCTACAATCGTTCTGAAGTTCTTAAATGTCTGTAGTCTTATCCCCGCGCACCCAGTGTGGTCTACTGGTGACTCCAGATGCATCAAAGTGGTTGACTCTTCAACAGCATTCTCATTTCAGTGGATAATTAGGGACGGACAATAAATGCAGGCATTATCAGCAATGTCTAAAACTTGTCAACAAATAAGTTAAAAACGCCACAACACAAACGTCCACATTCCTTAGACCCCCACAGACTTTCCAGGGAAAATATTGCATACCTGCCCAGGGGGCCCAGGGGGCCCTGGAGGTCCAATTGCACCCGGCAATCCTGGAGTCCCGATAAATCCTTGAAGTCCAGGATCTCCACGCACACCTTTGGCCCCATCTCGTCCCTGGTTGGCATGAAGTAGATGATGTTCAGGTGATTACTCTATGTCCCTCTCTCCAGAAATCTACACAATGCGTCCCACCGATCCAGCAGTAAGAGCTGATAGATCACAGGTTTAATCCCAGTCTGGGTTGAATCAGGAGTTTCAACAAGGTACCGTCGCAAAAAAAATCAAATGTTTTTAAAGGAGGGAAAGCATTCAGCATTCCTAATTATTCCATGACCTTGATGGAATGTTCATACAGGTACGAATCAGGCAGCTTTATGGAACAAGACACAAAATGCTGGAGTCACTCAGCAGATCAGATAGCATCTTTGGAGAACATGAACAGATGACGTTTTGGGTCAGGACCCTTCTTCAGATTGATTGTAGTTGTGGGGCAGAAGAAAGTTGGAAGAGAGTTTGGGCAGGACAAAGCCTTGCAGATAATAGGCTGATACAGAGAGGGGAGGGGGGTTGTTAGGCAGATGGTTGGACAAAGTTCAGAAATGAAAGACAGGAGGAGTGCGAGAAAAGGATTGAAGCGTGTGAATTGTGAAGCTAGAGGAAGGAATTAGGTTGGGGGGTGGTGTAGGGGAGAAATAAATGCAAGTGGGGCACAGGGGAGAGGAAGGTGAAGAAGAGAGAGGGTGGGGAGGGGGGTGGTGGGGGGGGGGGGGGTGGAGAATTCAATGTTCATACCTTTGGTTGTAAGCTATCCAAGTAGAATATGAGCTTTATGGACTCAATTAGTCCTTAATGTCTAGACAAATCTACTAATGGGCCTGTCCCACTTAGGCGAATTTTTAGGTGAGTGCAGTAGACTGTGCTCACCACATGGTCGCCACATATTCGCTGGTACCAGCGTCTGACCACAATCAGGAGAATGAAGTGAGTCTCCTTCATGGTCGCGAGGAGTTCCCACATTCTGGGAACTAGTCGCGGCCTCAGTATGGTCGCTGCAAATGTTTCAACATGTTGAAAAATTTTCTGCGACCAAAAATTGATCGCCAAGGAGATAATCGATAATCCTGTAGTCGTAGGTGCAGTTGTAATGGGGTCACCATGTAGTTACGGGTAGTCGAGGTAGTCGTAGGTAGTTTTAGTTAATCGCCTTTGCTGACCGAGCATTTTCATTGGCTCATTGGGGAGAAAAAACGTAAACAGAATGTTGTCAGAACCAAGGATAACCGACCAGTAATGTTAAATTTCCGCCCAACTTCACAGCTGTGTATCTCTGGCTTATTAAAAGTTGTCTGGCTTTTTAAAAGTTATCTCCACTCCTTTCCCCCCCTTCTCCCCTCCCCCCCTCTTTTAAAGGATTTACCATACACTGTGCTAGCCGTCTTAATTACAGCGCCAACCTTCCTGTTCATCGCAGTGTGTGTCTGTATCACCTTGGCTTTGCACCGTGTGAATTTCAGATAGCACTCCCCCCGCTTGCCCTGGCCCCCGCCTTTGCGATGTGTTTGTGTGTGTGTGTGTGTTCCACTCTGACAGTCGCCGTTCCAGTTCCCGGTCTTTCAGGCTACTGCTGGCAACTTGACAATTGCAGGTAGTCCGCTGAAAAATCGCCTAAGTGGGACAGTCCCATAAAGTTCACTGCCCACACTTGTATAAATTAACCAGCATGTAGGTGAGATTTTAATCTGAAATGTACTGCTTGATCGTCTGGTAGAAGCAACTTCAATCACATCCTTTTAAAGGTGTCTGGAATAATCAGTTTAAAGAGAATTAAAATGTAACGCCATGTAGAAATGTTTGGGAATTGGTTTTCCAGGATGGCACGTGAGTGTGTTGAACTAGCTCTCTCTGTCCTATGAATTCTCATCATTCCATGTAGATAAGTAAACGTTACTTTGAAATAGGGAAGAAGGCAAGGATGGTGACACTAAGTGGCCATTAGTGACCAGTTAAATACAGCTAATCGGAATAAACCTCATGGTTCAAAGCATAGCGAATGGTGGAACTATCAATGACTCAATGTAATGGAGAGAAACCTACTGGGCATTATTTAAGTAAACATTTGACCTCTGCAATGGGGGAGTTGATACAGATGGCAGAGGATAGTCCTAGCCACCCTCCCGATTCATTTTACAGACCCATCAACTCTACGGCATCTGAATGGCATGAAATAAATCAAATCAAGCAGCTACTTTCCAACTATTCTTGAACACAAGGCATTTTTACAAATAAAATCTGCTGTTTTTGTTAAGATGCTTTGAACTGTTCAGTGCCCCCCCAACAGCGTGTTCTGACAAGCCATCCTTGTAACATATACATACATCTCTTGGAGTTTCTCCTTGGTCACCTTTATCACCCTAAAAGAGAAACAAAACATTTCAGCAGTTTAATAGCAATCCAGCATCCTCCTTGGAGTGCACCCGGCTAAAATGCAATCTAATAATGGGGTATTGGGACCATTAATTTCTTCCATTCACCCGAGACTACACATAGTCTGCAAGGGTTTGCAATGACACTCAACCCCACCTCGCCTACTTTGCCTTGAACCATTTCCATGGATATCCATCAGGCCCTCCAATGTCACTCCTGCTCTGTTCAGACACAATCAATGAAGGATGATTAAAATATGTTCCGTTTTGGAGACCAGTCAAGAGCTTTAATGGATCAGGTAGATGGATCCAAAGATGCTTCACCCCCACATCCTGCCAAGGATTAAAATGAGTCCTCTTCCCTTGGTGAGACCTACCTTCCTTCCATCCTCTCCTGGAGTCCCATCTTCTCCCTGTGGAAAAGCAGAAAGATGATTCAACGGAATTATTCCTCAAATGATGAAGAATGTTTCTCACTGTTTAGATGGGGAAGACATATATAGGGTAGACGGCTAGAACCTTTTTCCCAGGGTGGAGATGACAAACACTGGAGGGCACAGCTTTGAGGTGAGAGGGACAAAGCTTAAAGGAGATGTGCAGGGCAAGTTTGTTTACACAGTGGTCGTTGCCTGGAATAGGTTGGTGGTGGAAGTGGATATGATTGTGGCATATCTGAGGTGGTTAAATAGGCACATAAATACACAGGGACTGAAGGGATATGGATGACTTGCAGGTAGAAGAGAAGCCATGATTTTTAAATGTATTTGAAAAAAAATGTTTTCTGGACACCATGAAGATGTCAACATTTATTTTCAATACGACAATGGAGGCTTCCCAAATCTCACTTATTTCCCTCCATTCCTTCCCTTTATCTCACACATTTCTCTTGGCAGTAGTATAGTTTTAGAAAGAAACAACCCATCATGCTTCTACTACCTCTTTGAGAGAACAATCCAATATTCTTCAGTTGCCATGGTGGATATTGTCCTGAGACTTCAAGCTCTCCTTGTGATCCATTGGCTTCTGTCACTGGACCTGAATTAGTTTCTTTACTGGCCTAGTATAGGCAGAGGTCTCATATTTTTGCCTCAGGACCCTTGAATTGCCAGATCCTGGATCCTACTGCAGCCTCCGTAACACTGTTAAAGGCTGCTACCTACACGTAGCCAATACTATTAATTTGAATGTACTTACACTCTTCCCAGGAACTCCAGGTTTCCCATCATCTCCTGGTTTGCCCTGTGTAGATGGAAACAAATTGCAGAGAATTGTGGACACAGCCCAGACCATCACAGAAAACAACCTCCATCTACACTTCACGCTGCCTCGGCACGACCACCAGCATAAGCAGGGACAAGTCTCACCCTCGACACTCCCCTCTTCTCCCCTCCCCCATCAAGCAGAGGTACAGAAGTGGGAAAGCGCATACCTCCAGATTCTGGAACATTTTCTTCCCAGTTGTTATCAGGTACCTGAACCATCCTATCAACAATTACAGAGCTGTCCCAAGCTACCATCTATTTCATTGAGACCATCGGACTATCTTTAATTGGACTTCACCTTGCGCTAAATGTTATTCCCTTTATCCTGTACCTGCATACTGTAAACGGCTCGAATGTAATCATGTATAGTCTTTCTGCTGACTGGATAGCACACAATAAAAAAGCTTTTCACTGTGCCTTGGTACACGTGACAATAAACTAAACTAAACTCAACTAAATGTCACATTGTAACAATGAAAATACAAACATTTACAACAAATTAGATGAGAGGTACAGGTAGTTCCACAAAGTAATATAAGCATTCTGACAAGTTCTAGCACAGATTCCTGCCAATTGACTAGAATGCTTCTACGATAACTCAGCAGATCAGAGCTCTGGGCAATCCTGCTGATACTTTACTATGAACCAAAGAAGTATGGGACTTACTGGATGGCCTGGTGGGCCCTGAGGTCCTGCTGCTCCCGATGGTCCTATCTCGCCTCTTGGGCCGGACAACCCCTGTGTTATAAAAACATCAATATGATCATGAAAAGCAAAACAGAGCCGGTTTGAACTGCATTCTTCAGATGCCCACCTTTTCCCCTCTAATGATGATTAAAACAAGAACATCTTTTTAAACATAGCCTGTTCAAAAGGCAAGGCATTGGAGCATCAACGGCTGAATGCTTTGAACGATGGATGCTGTTAAAGTATCAACAGAAGAAAACCACCTTGATCGGGCCTCCCTTGGAATGTTCTGCACAGTTTCGATCGTCACACTACAGTAAGGATGAGGTAGTGAATAGAGAGAGTGCAGTAGAGATTCACCAGGATGTTGGCTGGAATGGAGGGCTATGGTTGTTAGGAAATGTAGATAGACTTGGATTATGTTCACTACATAGGAGGTTGGGGGGTGGGGGGACGACCTTGTAGAAGTATATAAAATTAAGAGGGGCACAGATAAGACTCATTTCACTTCTGCCATCGGAAAGAAAGTAGAGGAGTGTGAAAACTGCAATGTACATGTTAAAAACATCTTCTTACCAATCAGGCTATTGAAAAGTATGAATGCCAACTGAACTACGATCTATGAATTGCTTTGCTTGCACTTAGGACTTTGTGCTTTGTTTTGTTTTTGTACTACATCAGTTTTTTCATTTATTTAACCTTTTTTGTTTGTCTATTAGATTATGTATTGAGTACTGTGTTTACAAACCTGTTTTGCTGCTGCAAATAAGAATTTCATTGTTCAGTTTCAGTACATATGACAATAACAACTCTGGACTTTTCTTCCCTCAGGTTGGCAGTTGGAAACTAGAGGCCATTGGTTTAACGTGTGAAGGGAGAATTTTAAAGGAGATTTGTGGGGCAAGAGTTTCACACAGGTGGGTATATGGAATGACCTGCCAGAAAAAGTGGTTGAGGCAGGTACAATAACACCATTTAAGAGGCACTTAAACAGGTACTTGGATAGGAATGAAATAATGGGGTAATGACCATGGGATTAGTACAGATTGAGCATCATTGTTGGCATGGACGAGTTGTGCTGAAGGACTGGTTCTGTGCGGTACGACTCTACATTTCTCTAAGAGGAGGCAGTACAATTAGTTATTTAGAACTTTGCCTTTAGATTGATATGCACCAAACAGGCAGTGGGTTGTACTTAGCTTCTGTAATTCAAAACTCATTATAGTTTAACTGCTAGCAATCAAGGACAAATTTCTCCTCCACCATACTTTAACAGAGTGAAGAAGGAAAGAAGACCCATCTCTTTTCCAGAGTCTAAATTATTATTTTGATATAACTTTAGTGGAATACATGTAAAAGACTTCTTCAGCCAAATAGTGCAATAAACTTCCATGTAACAACTCAAACCATCAGACAGATATTTTTAATATGTTTTCTTTAAAAACATTATTTAATGGATTCTAATACCAATTTTATTTGATCAACTCCCAATCTATTCTTCACATCACTTATTTATGTTGTACTTCACTACTAATGAAATACTTTATTTTGATTGTGTCCTTCACAATCGTTTATAACTAATACATTATTTTTTAAATGTTGTGGGAAATAATTGTTGCGATACACATTTATATTGCACCTTTAAAGTAAATGACCTTTCAAAGGTCTTTCACAATCCCAGCTCCCCCCAAAATCGGTTATGACCTACAAATTATTTCTGAAGAGTTGTGGCAAATAATTGTTGCAATATGCATTTATATAACACTTTTAATATAGATTATCTTTCATCTGACTGGACCTGTTGGTAGTATTGAGTCTAGGTCCACTAGCAGTACGTCATTGAAATGGCAAGATAAATACAAAAGACATTATGATAAGTGACCTAAAATTTTGGTTTATGATGTTGGTTTAAAGGAGCATCTTCAGGGAGGAGGAAAACTGGAGGAAGGGTTTTAGGGAGGGAATTCCAGAACATAGGGTGCAGGTAGGAGAATGATAACCAACATCGATCATGGTGGTTGAAGGAGATAAGAGGTACGGGAAGTGAGAGTCCAGATTTGGAGTTCCTATAAGGTTACAACGCGAGAGGACGTTCCAGAGACAAGGATTCACAACAGCGGTCAGCAGGACCATAGGTTGGAGCAAACATCTTCATTTATTTTGTTACTCACATCTCTGCCAGGTTCTCCTTGTTTCCCTGGGTCACCCTGAAGAGGAAGTGAAATAGATACATGAGTACAAACCAAGTCACAGGACCATGTAACGTAAATGCTCATCTGTAGTAAATTAATCTCCAATTTTCATTAACTAAGAATCTAAGTGGAAAGACAATAAAGAAAAGCTAGGTCGCAGCACCAGGAACCCGGGATCAATTCTGACCTCAGATGCAGCCTGACCTTAGGCCTTGGCACATTCTCTCTGTGATCGCATGCGTTTTCTCCGAGTGCTCCAGTTTGCTCCCACATCCCAAAGACATGCGGGTTCGTAGGTTAATTGGCCCTCTGTAAATTGCTGTTAATTGCTCCCAGTGCGCAAGAAGTGGATGGGAAAGTTGGATAACAATGAACCAGTGTGAACGGGTGATCAGTGGTCAGCATGGACTCGGTCTGCAGAGGGTCTGTTCCCATGCTCTGTCTGTAAAATTAAACGTCCCAATCGTGGTTGAGCCATGGTCTCATTAAATGAGGTTGAATTGTTCATATTTTTAGTGATGCAATATTAGAAACTAAATGGTGATCAAGGAAGTGGGCGTCTAGCATCCGGATGCAATGCCTCCCAATTGCAGGAGTTCCGGCTTTGGAGAAAAACGACTGCAACTTTGTGGGATCTTCCTTGGGATGCCCAGCTCTTTCAACTGGTTTTATATTTTTGTCTTCCCTTCTGATTAATTACATGTAGCAGAATCTGTAACTCTATCCCACTGAATCCTTCATCCAGTCATGCATCATGCCATATAAAAACCAAAATAAATACTCACCCTTAGCCCAGAAGATCCTGGGAGACCGTTCTTCCCGTCAACTCCATTCCTGCCATCCTGTCCAGGTGGTCCTCTATCTCCCTATGTTGCAAGAGCAGAGGCAAATTATAAACTCGTGCCATTGTGGTTATATTGTTATTGTAAGCAAACAAAGTAGACAAAAAAATACAATAAGAAAAAAAAACAGGAATTAAGCCAGATTTGGATGGAAATTACTTGTCTTTGGATGTTTGGAATTCCACAGGAGTCAATTGGAGAACAGCAAACCAACAATGGTCTCAGTGCCTTCCAGCTGTGACAGACAAGCTGAGATAGGTAGGAAGTGTCAAACAGCAAGAGACCAAGGGCATTGTGAAAGGCAGTGGACAATTGGAATTCTCCTGCCCAAAGGGCTATGGATGATCAGTCAAAGAGTAGATTCAAGGCAGAGACCGATAGACATCTGCCTATGAAGAGAATCAGAGAGTGTGGGGATCAGTACTTAAGCCACAATCTAACTGGTACAGTAAACTATGATGCAGTGTTAGTGCACCTGGACCTAATACTACCAACAATTCCAGTGAGATGCAAACTAATGGTAGAAATCTTTGGTTTACAAACTTCTCCCCACCCTCAACCCCTAATCATTATTTATTGAAAGGCTACAAGAGGGGAGAGAGAGACAGACCCAGAACATGGGCTCGGTCAACATCCCAAAACCTGAAATTGTTACGTTTTTCATTAGATGGCTAATCATGTCAAGGGGTATGGAACCAAGGAGAATTGATTTAACATTAGTCACAATAAAAGAGAATGTTGAAGGCTTGGGAGGCTTGGTGGTTTCTCCTTGTTCTCACATTCATAACTTCAGCTGAAAGGAAGTGTAGTGGATACAGTTGGATCTTCACAAGAATAGGAAAGGAACATATCGATAGGGGAAGACTATTAAACTCATCAAGACAATTCCATGACTGATGTATCTCCATATACATTGGCTTTCTTAAACAATGTAGCTTAGAGGCATATAGACAACAAAAAACTATACCTAATGTAGAAGAGGGTCTACCCTCCTTCTGATGTAAGGTTGTTTGTTATCCGCAGCAGCACAGTTGACAAAACACTTACCCATTTCAGGGCAACAGGAGTAGTGGGTAAGGGGCAGAGGAAGAACATCCATCCCTCTGTAGTTTATGGAGGCACCTCATGCACTTCATCCCACTGGAAATCTGGATCAGAGATGGACACAGAATCCGGTGGAATGAAGGACATGAGAGTGCACCTTCCTCGTGGTGCCCCACAATATCCCGCGGGATTGCATTGCCTCTGACTGGATTCCTTCCTTTTTGATCAGGTAGTCGATACCCATGTAAGGACATGGTTCAAGTGCTGGATGACAGATCCATTAGCTTTTCTCAGGTGATGAAGATGCAGAGTAGAGAAACAAAAGGCCACAGGTTGGTGATATCCCACTGGATGGAACAACTCCCCATTTCTCCAACATGATGTGACATGTAAGAGCAGCACAGTGGTACAGCGGTAGAGTTGCTGCCTTACAGTGCCAGAGACCCAGGTTCAATCCTGACTATGGGTACTGTCTGTAATTTGTACGTTCTCCCTGTGACCGCATGAGTTTTCTCCGTGGGCTCTGGTTTTATTCCATATTCCAAAATATGTGCAGGTTTGCAGGTTAATTGACCTCTGTAAATTGTCCCTTGTGTGTAGGATAGCACTAAGGTATGGGGATCGCTGGTTGGCACAGACTCTGTTGGCCAAAGGGTTTATTACCACGCTGAATCTCTAAAACTAAAATGGTAGCATTGGTAACAGTCCAACAGAGATTCACCAGGCTAAGTCCGGGAATGATTCATCTGTATTGTTTGGAGCTCAGAAGAATGAGAAGTGATATTATTGAAGCAAGATCCTAAGGAAGGTTGATATGTCAGGGGCGTTAAATGTTTTGCACTTAATGGAATGGAGTTCAGAGTTCAATGAGTTCATGAAACCATATAGAGTTACCAACTGGTAAAGAATTCCCTGGGGTAAAGCTCTTTAATTAGGATGCCATCAAGAAGAAAATTACTGAAACCAAGTTCTGTTATACCATCAATGATAAAATGATGCAAGAATTATATTTTGAAAGCATATTGAGGGTGAAGCAGAGGATTGAGTGAAATTCCAGAGTCTGCGATCAATGGGAGCAGGAGATAGTAAAAAGTAAAAGTATTTTTCATCACGAATATTTTTCAACACTGTGAAAAATGTCCACGAGTAAAAATATATTTGTGATGAAAATGTTTTTACTTTTTACTCGTAGGAGCTTGTAGAAGCTCGTGAACATACTCGTGGAAGGTCGTAGGTGTTCGTAGAATACCACAAGTTTGATTTTTGTTTTTAACTCGGGAGAGCTCTTGGGTAAACACGGATCGTGGGACAGAGGCTTCAGAAAGTGAGGAAACTGGTCGATATTACTGCAACCAGAATGAACAAAGAATAGTTTTGAAGAAGGGTCCCAACCCGAAACGTCACCCATCTATGTTCACCAGGGTTGCTGCCTGACCCATTGAGTCATTCCAACATTTTGTGCCTTTAAAGAAAAAGTTCAGCCCAAGGTAAACAGACAGTCAAGAAAATTCAAGGTAAAGAGAGATTAGGAGGGCAGATGTGAGGTAATCTCTACTTTGTGATTATTTCCCCTGCTTGCATTCTTACCAATAATACCAGAAAGCTGTTGGAAAAACATCACCAGGTAATCGCAACTAGATTTAAACAATCTACATGGAGAAATTATGAAAGGAAATGTAACCAAAGTTATGGCTAAATCCTCAGAAAAGGGATCCAATGGTCTCAAACGTAGAAAAGTGAACAATATTGATTTTTCACTTTTCAGAATAATTTGTCCATTTTGTTTTCCTGCTTATAAAATGATTAATCTTTTGTCACCAATCACTGAGAGTGGAATATCTCCCCACACTACAGACAAGGAATACCAAAACAATGTGATGTAAGCCTAGCGCTGAGTAAGATTTTGCTGTCTGAATACAACATCTAAATAGCTTCCTATCCCATTATTACATCAGCTTCACACTTTCACTTCCCACACCTAACTTCCTGACTGGCTTTAACTGTTGACATTGTCAGATAGAAGCATAAAAAAAACACAGGAGCATGTATAGGCCATTTGGCCCTTTGGCTCAGTTATTCAATACTATCATGACATCTCAATCCCATGTTCTCCCGCTCCCCATACCCCTTAATATATTTTTTAATCTAGAAATTATGTATCTCTTTCTTAAATATATTCTGCAGCTTAACCTCTTTCAACCCACCATGGTGGCAAATTCTATGGGTTAATCACACACAGAATAAATAAAGTTTTCCTCATCTGTGTCCAAAGTCTCTTGCCTAATAACCTGAGACCATGACTTCTTATTCAATTCCCAGCTCCAACAGATCCATCAGGATTTTGCCATTTTTAATTAGATTGTATCCTTATTCTTTTGAGCTCAAGTGAATAAAGACACAGTTAACCTAATCTTCCCACATACAGTTGTTCCACCATTCCCGGACTGGGTCTCATGAACCTTCAATGCTATCCGTCTATGGCTCTTTGAATCTGACAACCATCAATTGGGGTTGGATATGCCATGGTTTAGTTTCAATGTTACTATAACTTAGAAGGAACATCACCTTTTCTCCTGGGAATCCTCTTTGACCTTGATCTCCCTACAGGAATCAAAACACAAAAGACTTAAGTTTAAACATCAAAGTTGAACTTTAAATATATTAAACTCTTGATGGAATTGTGCCCCCCTATAGGTCTGGGCAGTCGTTTCAATTTCTCCTCTTCCAAATATTCTTTTCTGCTTATTAACAGCTGGAATGCACTGTCGGGAAGTAGCAAGGACAGATTTAATTGTAGTTTTCTAAAGGGAACAGGATAAATATTTGATAGGAAAGAATTTGCAAGGAAAAGACACGATGTACTGGAATAACTCAATGGGTCAGTCAGAGTCTCTGGAGAGATGGAAAGGTGATGTTTTGAGTCAGGACCCTTCTCTGGTATGAAAAAGGGTCCCGACCCGAAACATCACCTATCCATGTTCTTCAAAGATGCTGCCTGACCCGCTTAGTTACTCCAGAACTTTGTGTTTTTTTTTGTAAAAGAGCATCTGCAATTCCTTGCTCTACAAGAATTTACAGGTATCAGAGGTTATGGGGAATAGGCAGGAGAATTGGGTTGGGACGGAGAGAACGATCAACCATGATTGAATGGTGGAGTAGACTTGATGGGCCGAATGGCCTAATTCTACTCCTATCACTTATGATCTTATGACTCTGGGTGAAGGGAGGGGGTATGAGACTAGCTGAATTGCTGTCACACACTTGATGGGCTGAATGGCCTCTTTCCATGCTGTGACTAATTCATTCACATCAAGTGCTTCAGAAATCACCAATTTGGCCTCTGCAAATCTCCTCTCCTCGCCCCTTTTTCCTCTATTTCAGCAGAATCTCAAACATTCTTGAGTGCAAAAATAGTAACTAAAAATTACATTTACACAATGACATTAAAATATCTCAGTCTATTAAGCAGATCTGAACTGTGCTCTCTGTTGCTCTGTTTGGCAGCCATGTAAAAGGATTGGTTCAGATTTTCTGCTGGCGTTGATTAGGCACTATAATGATCAGGACCCAATGTGAGTTATTCAAGACCATTTTGATAGAAGCAATATTCACCCCAACACCTAAAGCAAACATAGCCTGTAGCATCAGTGGGGGTCAAGAAAGGGCCAGCCGAAAGGAATTCATAGTTCAAGCTGATTATCTGCAATGTGCCAACAATATTTTACGGTGAAGGGAGAAAGATTTAATAGGAACCCGAGGGGTAACTTTTTTTTACACAAAGGATGGTGGGTGTATCAAATGAGATGCCGGAGGAGGTACTTGTGGCAGGTACTATTGCAACATTTTAAGAAACATTTAGATAGATACATGGATAGGATAGGTTTAGAGGGATATGGCCAAATGGAGGTAGGTAGGACTAGTGTAGATGGGACATGTTCTGCATGGGCAAGTTGGGCAAAAGGGCTTGCTTCCATGCTGTATGACAGAGTCGCAATCCAATAGAAATTGGCCCTGATGTTGAGTTGCAACATTTTGTATAAACTCATCGGAAGCTGAGAAAGGAAAAATACAATAAAAGCACAGAGTGAGGAATTTACCTGTGGTCCTGGGAGACCTCGTTGACCTTCTGAACCCTGTCATAATAATAAGATAATATCAATACATAGTCACATTTGCCAGCGTCCAACAAACAACTTGATCGAGAAAGCACCCAACAACTAGCTATTCCTCCTAGACCTTCCAACGTCAATTTGCCCGGTTCTGTCAATGAATGACAGTGCGCTAGAAATCCTCTCAATGAAACATCTCAATGATCATCCAGGGTCTCAATATCTGACCCTTTTGCAGAATAAAATTTCAATATCAATCGTCTGGAGCAAGATGTCCTCCAAATGCCCAAGAATGGGGCCACGATTTTATCTCTACCCAAAATCTAACACAAAGGCAAAGGATCAATTGAACGTTCTCAATTCACATCAGTTGGGTTGTAATGTATCAGTTGTACAAAATGATGGTGAGACAGCATCGTGGTCACCCTGCTCTGGTAAGAAGTTGTTAAACTGGAAAGAGTGCACAGAAGATCTATAAGGATGTTGTCAGGACCTGAGGGTCTGCGTTATAAGGAGAGGTTGGGCAGGTTAGAGTTTATTCGCTGCTGCACAGAAGGCTGAGGGGTGATATTCTAGAGATGTATAAAATCATGAAGGAGATAGACAGGGTGAATGCACAGTCATTTTCCAAGAGTAAGATAATCAAGAACCAAAGGACAAAAGTTTAAGGTGAAATGGGGAAAGATTTAATAGCTAATCCGAGGGGCAACTTTTTCCCCACACATAGGGTGGTGGGTGTATGGAATGAGCTGCCAGAGGAGGCAATTGAAGCCGACACTGTGACAACATTTAAAAGACAGTTGGACAGATACAAGAATAAGGGGTGGTTTAGAGGGATATGAGCCAAAGGTGGCTGGGTTAGACTAATGTAGATGGAGCATCTTGGTCAGCATGGGTAAGTTGGGCCAAAGAGCCTCTTTCAGTGCCATATGACTCTTGAGGGTTGAGTTCATTGACGGGCAATAGTGGGTTTAAGGTCCACATCATGTCTGGTGGTGAAATATGAAGAGCTGTACACTTTATTAATCATAATTTTACACTTGATCAATCACAGAAAGAAAAAGATTTGGATGTGTCACTGTACCATGGGAAGAGATTAAGCTTCAAACTTACTTGATCACCAGCTAGGCCTGGGACACCAGGTTCTCCTCGTAGTCCTCTTGACCCGGACTCACCAGGTTTGCCAGCTTGTCCCTAGAAAATAAACCCACAAATAACTGATCAGACACTGAATGTTCTCATTAAGTATCTTCTGTGTGTCTCAGCTGGGCTACAACCTCAGAATGAAAGTCTTGAATGCTATAGCCTGTAGAGAATGTTCCAACACAATTGGCAGCCAATGAAGTGTGGCTTCATTTCTCAAAATTAACCGCACATGTGATGAAGCTAATTTGCACACAATAAATCTTTGAAAATGTCAGTGTTATGATAACCAAGTATTGATAGCAAGTGATAAATATTGGCAAGGACAGGCTGTGGTGGCAGCGGTGGACCCTCGATGGCAATGAGCCTCGGCGGCGTTGGAGCCTCAGTGGTGATGGAGCCTTAGTGGGGACGGTGGGGCCTCATGGCCGACAGAGCCTCGCGGTGGTGGCGGTGAAGCCTCGTGGGTCAATCCACGGTCGGCGGTCAATGAAGGCACGGGATAATGACCGTGTGGCGGGAGAGTAAAGTACGATGGACCCGGCATGGGGGGGAGCACCATGAGGGAGGGGGAGAGGGAGGAGGGAGAATAATGGAGGACCCGGAGTGGGGGTACTTTGTAACTTTGTCAGCGTCGTAATTGGCGACTATTTGCATACCTTGGTTTTGCAAGCAAAGAATTTCACTGTGTCTGGTCACATGTGACAATAAAATATTTTATTCCATTCCATTATACTCCCTTGCACTTAAAAACAGTGTCAAAGATTCTCTTACCCACTGTGGGACTAATGGGCCTGTCCCACTTACTCAACTTTTTCGGCGACTTCCGGCACCCATCATAGGTCATTGCAGGTCGCCGAAAATGTTCAACATGTTGAAAATCCAGCGGCGACCTGAACAAGGTACGACTCTTTGGGCAACTACTCACGATCATACAGGCTTCACCCCACGACATGTCGCCGGGGTGTCGCCTGTATGGTCGTGAGTCGTCTCCTCAGTCGCCCAAAGAGTCGTAGTGTCTCTCTGGTCGCCGCTGGATTTTCAACATGTTGAAAATTTTCAGCAACCTGCAACGACCTATGGCAGTCGCCGAAAAGTCACGTAGGTTGGACAGGCCCATTATACAGAACCCCGATATAATATCTCATTGGAAATACACCACCACCAACAGAAGATTTGATCGCAATGTTGAAGACTTATTTAGACAGGCTCATGAACAGGCACAGGACAGAGAGATATGGACCATGTACAGGCAGATGGGATTAGTTATTTTGTCATTAGGGTTGGCATAGACATCGTGGGCTGAAGGCCATGCTCGGTGCTGTATTGCCTATGGTCTATGACGTGGTTTCCACCTCTCCAACAGCTAGTGATATCCAGATCATAACTACCTTCTGGAATAAAATGGGTTCCATCACATATTCCTTGAAATTACTGTAGTAAATCTAGTCTTCACTAACTTTAGTTTCTTCACACCCTACCTAAAGCAAGCTAACCAGAATTAGACTTCATTCCATTCCACTGATGTCTTGTTCTGGTTGTACAGAATTCCCAGCTCTCCGGAAAATGGTCCCAACCCTATGTGTCATCTGTCTATTTCTCGGCCTAGATGCTGTCTAACCTCCAGCAGTATGCTCTTTCCTCAAGATTCCACCATCTGCAGTCTCCTGTGCCTAAATTAATAAAATAATCCCATTTGCTCAACTGAACTTGGAGTTGAGTTACAGACTGGTCAGACGGAGTAAAGAATGTGAGTTTCCTTTGTTAAAGAACTTCAGAATATAGACAGATGAATAGGAATAGACACTTCAGATGAAGCAGAGGAACAGGCCCTTCGGCCCTCTATGTCCATGTTGAAAACGATGCCGCTAGTCTAAACTCCTCTGCCTGCATGTAATCCATATCCCCCCATTCCCTGCATATCCATAGGCCAACCTAGAAGCCTCTTAAATGCTTTTGTGAACCAATTGAATTCTGAGGAAATTTAATAATACAAAAGTTAAAATTAAATACTATTTGTCAAAAGTGTTCCACAGAAGGGGTACTATAAAGTTTAGACATCTACCAACAGATGCGCAGTCGCAACTGTGGGACAAACAAAGATTGTTGGAAGATTTTTCTTTGAATAATTTATTGCAGTAGCAATATATTATAATCCTAATACTCAGGACTAGTGAAGATCTAGTAAGAACAGCAAACTTTACCTTGTCTCCTTTAATACCGGCCACTCCATTGTCAGTATCGATCTGGACAAGAAGAAATTAACATTCAAACATCAACAGTCAGGTTATTGGTCAGAGACCCAACCAAGTCTAACCACATTCTAATGACAAGTAGATGACTTCAACATTTCTTGACATCTTCTCGCTCACTTCATGACTCGGATAGTGATCAGCCGGTTCACTTATGGCTACTATGGTGATGGAAACTTAAACTACACCCTGTTGCCATTCCAACAAAGGACTAATCATTCTCTTCTGCACAGCATGCTGGCATCAGCCACTCACCTCAATTAATTTAAAAAAAAAAAAGGATTTTGAATTCCTTTATGTGGTTAATCTTTTGTGAATTGCATGAAGGAATGCAAGTTAAAATCTGACCATTTTGTGCAGGCTACCAATTCCAAAATATGTGTCAGGGCCTTAATGCAGTGGGGTCACTGGGCAGAGAGATCAAACAAGCTGTCACAGTCTGAGGAAGGGTCTCGACCAGAAACGTTACTCATGCCTTCTCTCCAGAGGTGCTGCCTGTCCCGCTGAGTTACACCAGCATTTTGAGACTCCCTTCGATTTAAACCAGCATATGCAGTTCTTTCTTACACAAGCTGACTTTGCTTGTGCATCACAGGCCTGTGAAATATATTTTATCATGGTGCCATAATGAATGTTTGCTGCTTGCCTCAGTGTTAAAGGCAACCAAATTCACCTGGTTTGCTTTGCAAGAGCCTTCCATTATCTCTACCCCCCGTCCACACTAGACACACACACACACCTTATTTTTTGCCCAATCCATTCCTCTTCCCATTTATTTTCTTGTCAACTTCTGCTCACAACATGTACCCGACCACCACCAATATAAGTGTTATCGCAGCGCTGATGAGAGAATATCCACCTGGTCACTAATCCATACGTTCATTAGTTGTAGGAGGAGAATTAGGCCATTCTACGCATCAAGCTACTCCACCATTCAATCACGGCTGATCTACAGTAAGTTTCCTTCTCAACTCCATTCTCCTGCCTTTGCCCCATTACCCCTGACACCCTTACTAATTAAGAATCTGTCAATCTCCACCTTAAGAATATCCACTGACTTGGCACCCACCGCCGTCCAAGGCAGTGAATTCCACAGATTCACCACCCCCTGACTAAGGAAATTCTTCCTCATCTGCTCCTTAAAGGTACATTCTTTAATTCTGAGGCTGTGCCCTCTTGTCCGAAACTCTTCCACTAGTGGAAACATCCTCTCCACATCCACTCTGTGCAGGTAAGTTTCAATGAGATCCCCCACATTCTTCTAAAATCCAGATAGTACAGGCCCAGGGCTATCAAATGTTCATCATACGTTACACTAACTCCGCATTTCACTCCTCCAGCTGAAGGAAAGTTTGGAGATCAACTTAACCTCAATCATCCATTCCACTGCGATGAACACCTTTTGATGGTTATTTAAACAGCAGAACATCTAACTGACCAACAGTTTACAAACTGAGTAGATCAGCCCAGATTAAATGCATAGGTGCATAAACAATGATCATCATTAATACACATTTCCTGTTGAAAATTATTTATTTACCA
Source organism: Okamejei kenojei (assembly GCA_035221665.1). Lineage (NCBI taxonomy): Eukaryota > Metazoa > Chordata > Chondrichthyes > Rajiformes > Rajidae > Okamejei > Okamejei kenojei. The sequence goes on along the minus strand of CM069146.1, from coordinate 23,205,872 downwards.
ATTTTCCTGGAGGTCCCGGAAGCCCCGGATGCCCTATTGATCCCTGGATTAAGAAAAGAGATGAAATTAATACCTTTATCCAGATTTTGCCCGATATCCCTGCTGTGCAAGATGCTCCAGTGCAGAATTCAGAACCACAGGTACTTCTGTGTGACCAAACCAGAAGCCAGACCAGTTTGCTTATGACTCTCTAAATGTTGAACTCCCTTTTGGTTTTGCTTTTTATCAGCTGATGCCTAAATGGGATCTGGGTTTTGCTTCATGCAATGTTCACTGCTTCACTTGCCCAAAATGAGTTGAATCTCCTCAGCGAGCATCCTCACTTCCAACCATATGTTAGAAGGAAGATCATTGATGACATAGCTGAAGATGGCTGGGACAAGGACATTGTTTTGTGGAGCTCCTGGAGTTGAGATTACTGATGACCAGCAACCTTGGGGGACGAGGAGGAGGGATGTAATGGTGCACAAGACGGTTTGAACCTGACTTTGGGTGCTAATGTCTGTATGTTTTCCCCGCCATGGCATAGGTTTTCCCCAGCTATACCCACGTCACAAAGAAAGGCTGGTTCATTGGTTACTGCAAATTACTTCTCGTATGGTAGAAAAATCAGGCTGGGGTTCATGGGGAGTATACATTATAGAGAAATGTAGGGAAATGGGGCTTGATTGATACAACATGGAAACAGTCCTTTTGCCCTCTGAGCCCACGCCAACTTTCCCATTAACTCCCTACACACGAGAGCTAATTTACAGAGGCCAATTAACCTACAATCCCGCACGTCTTAGGGATGTGGAAGGAAACCAGAGCACCCAGATGCTCCATGGTACTTTTTTGCCACGTGTATCTAGGAACAGTGAAATTCTTTCTTTGCATGCAGTTCAGTGACGATCGTGCTATACATTAGGCACACACATACTAAGTATAAGAGGATAGTAGACCATACTGAACCAGTACATGGAGTCATCATGCTTTCGGCATTATCTTGTACCCTTCACGTCCAATATTTAAAAATTGTTATGAGTCTTAACTTGGCCGTAAAGCCTTATTGTCCTGGTGGTGACACTGGGACAGAGTTACAGAAGTTGGCCTGATGCTCTGACCACCGACATTGACTGAATGGGCTGAATGGCCTCCAGCTCCCTCAGCAGTTTCTCTGTGGTCACACTTGTCCCAAAATCCTAATAACATCACCTATCCATTCTCTCCAGAGATGCTGCCGGTCCCACTGATTTAATTTGGTATAAACCAGCATCAGCAGTTCCTTGTTACTAGATTCTATCTTAATAGCCAGTGTATATCTACCTTCTCGCCTTGGTCTCCTTTCGAGCCGGCAGGGCCTCTGATCCCCTAAAGCACAACAAAAGAAACACAAAAAGTCAATGGCTTTAAAGCTCTCATGGACTACCATTACCGTAGTGTGAACTATGACGCAAAAGCATCATCAGGGCAGGACTCACATCTCTCCCAGGTTGTCCCGGCTCTCCACCGCTCCCCTTTTCTCCAAGTCTGCCATCAGATCCTGAGAAACCCTAAAAAGAGGAAAACATTATCATACATCCACACACATTTCCACCTGTTGGAATATTTTTTTTTGTTTTCTGAAAAAGATGGCTTTACTTACAGAAGCAATCCTGACATCAGGACAATTTTTTTTTCTCTTTAAAATGTGAAATGTAAACATGACTTGTATTTTTAAGGCAGAGATTGAAGGATTCTTGATCGGTAAGGTGTCAATGGTTATGGGGAGAAGGCAGGAGAATGGGGCTGAGAGGGAAAGATAGATCGGCCATGATTGAATGGTGGAGAAGACACAATGGGCCACAAAAGCCTAATTCTGCTCCTGGGCAACCAAGGAAAGACAATGACTCTGTCATTGTTAACCACATCAACATTCCATTAGTGAATGAATGTTTAAAAAAGGAAAAGCCAGGATTAGTTCAAATAAAGGAAGGAGAGATAATGCCACAATGTTGACTGCAGGGGATTTTAGGGTTTTTGCATTTGGTCTAAAGCCACTCATTCAGTAAACACTAAATTAACGAATGTAGAGGTTTACTCGAGGTCCTCTCTCTCCATTGCGGCCTGGCAGTCCACTCTCTCCCTGGAAAGGGAAGACAAGGCCACCGTTACTTCATGACTAAACTCAGAAAATTAAACAGCTGAGATCTTTAGAGAAATGTTAACGTTACCGGTGTTCCGTCCTCTCCTTTGTTTCCCTTTTCACCCTGGAACAAACAAATACAAGTGAGCGTGGTACTGATCCATCCTGCAGTCTGGCTCAGCATAGAATACCAGAAAGGACCTGGTGACATACTAAACCCATTCAGCTTGGATCAGTTCCTGCCTACCTATCACTGTGATGAGGATGCTCTGGGCCTATATTCACAGGGGTTTAGAACGATGAGAGGTGGGGGAATCTCAGTGAAAACTACTGAATAATGAAAGGCCTCGATAGAGTGTATGTGGAGAGGATATTTCTAGTAATGGGAGAGTTTAGGACCAGAGGACACAGCTTCAAAATAAGGACGTACCTCTACAATGGAATGGAGGAGGAATTTATTTCATTAGAGGATGGTGAATTTGTGGAATTTATAGCCAAGAGCAGAGGCCAAATCATTGGGTATTTTTAAAGTGGAGGTTGACAGGTTCTTGGTGGGGGGTAAGGGCATCAAAGGTTACAGGGAGAAGACAGGAGAATGGCGTTGAGAGGGAAAATAGATCAGCCGCGATCAAATAGAATAGTAGTCGATGGGCTGAATGGAATAATTCTGCTCCTATGTCTATAACATGGAACTGACAGAGAATAGGCAAGAAGGCCCAGTGTCCTGGCCAATTGCATCCCTCAATTCTCTGAACCCTCCGAAATAGTGGCCAAAACTCAGATCACCACATCTTGCCTTAATAACATTTTATCTGTTACATTTACTAACAGGACAATATACACAAGTCTAATTAGTCCTCAGTTGGAGTATTCATAGAACCAGAGCACATCTGTCCAGGAAGAATCATTCAAATTAAGTCCACAAAACTATTCCCCGGAAGTTTATTGTTTATCCGGACTCTTCAAGAACAACTAGTTTATTCCAGGGAAACGTACCACCTACAAGTCTAACAGCACCTCCCAAACCCGCGAGCACCAGTATCGAGATGGACAAGGGAAAAAGACGCAATGGAACACTGGCCCCTGCATGCAGGTCTTCGCCACACCTCAAACTCAATCTCAGTTAGCCCGACACTAAAACTATATTGTTATCACCCCACAGCTATCTGACATGAGGAATATATTGTCAACACCCAGAAGTATTCTCCTTCACCAGAATGTGATCGGCTGTTCAAGAAGATGGTTCACTTCCACCTTCTGGGTGGCAATCGGGGATTGGGCAATAAATGGCAGCTTTGCCAGTGATGCCACCATCCCATCCCTCCAGATTCAGGGACAGTTTCTTCCCAGCTATTATCATGCAATGGAACAGTCCTATCACCAACGAGAGCGGTCCTGACTTCCCACCTACCTCATTGGAAACCTTCGAACTATCTTTAATTGGACTTCACTGGACTTTATTTTGCACTAAATGTTATATCCCTTTATCCTTTATCCGTACACTGGGGACGGCTGGATTGTAAACATATATAGTCTTTTCACTGACTGGATAGTGCACAAAATAGTTTTTCTCTGTACATGTGACAATAATAAACTAAACTAAACTAAATAAGATCTGACAACAGACACATGTTATAGGTAAGTTCATAGTCAACAGCAACCAATTATAGATTTTGCTCCAATCTATCTGATGGATCTAAAGCAGAGAGCAGAACTATACCCTCACCTCTTTCCCCCGAGGTCCAATCAATCCAGCCGGTCCTGTTTTTCCAGGCTCCCCATTCTCCCCTCGTCCTCCAGGATCCCCCTGAAACACAACTCGCGTTAGCTGCCATTTACATAAAGGGCCTTCAGAACCAGTTGAGGCTTCCACTGCCATCAGGAATCACTTACCTTTTCTCCAGGCCTGCCGGAAAGTCCAATGTTCCCCTAGAGGGAGACACAGACCACGACATATTATTACATAAACGATGCAGCGCACAAAACAGTGGCCATTCAGCCCAAGGTGTCTGTGTCACTCCCTGTGGAGTAGCAGTCCCATTCCTCGTTCTTCACCTCTGATTCCCTCAGATTATTATTTCTCAAGCCTTTCTAATTCCCGTTTGAAACTCCTAGCTCATTATTTCTACCAGCCATGAAGGCAGTGGAATTTCTGATCCAAGAACAGTCAAGTAAAAAAATATATGTTTTTGTGTCTCCCCTGTATCATTTGCCCAAAACATTACATTTGCATTTCTTGGCCGTTGAACTGTCTGCTAATGGGCACTACTCCTCTCATCTCATAGGGGATTGTATTTATCTATAACAATAATCTTACTGATCTGTATGCAAAACAAGAATCTCACTGTACCTTGGTACACGTGATAATAAAAAAACCCATTGAACCTTGATCAAATCTGCTCTCAATCTTTCTTGAAGTCTAAACCAGAACCGTTTCCCCGGTTCGCCTGCACATTCATGACACCCGCTACCCTGTGCGTAAATAACTTGCCCTCCGCATCTCCTTTAAATGTTATGCCTCTCACTTCAGAGCTATACCTTTGATATTCACCCTGGGAAGAAGGTTCTGACCGTCTACTCTATCTATGCCTCGTAATTTTATATTCAGGCACCTCGCTTTTTACACCTGTTTGATTTATGCATTTTTAGAATATCACATTTGTTCACTTGATACCAAAGCTTGATTTACGCACTCGTACTTTAGGAATAATGCACTCAGATTTACACCTCGCAACCTAGTCACATATATGTTTAATTTACGTGTCTTTGAATTGCACGCTGCTTTTCAAGAATGAACCCCCGTGTAATTTGTGAGGTGCCTGTACTTCTATCAAGTTATGGTGGTAATCTTGTGAATACTGAAGACTCACTCTATCGCCTGGATCACCCTTGGGTCCTGGTTGCCCAGGGATGCCAAATCCGGTTTCACCCTGTTCAAATGAAAAGATATATTGTGGTTATAATTAAAGGAATCATCACACAAAAGCAAAATAACCAACATTATTCAATTGTGGATTGTGGAAGTATGTTTAGTTTAGTTTAGTTTAGAGATACAGCATGGAAACAGTCCAGAATGTGGAAGGAAACCTGAGCACCTGGGGAAAACTCACCGGGAGAATATACAGTCACAGGGAGAATATACAAACTCCGTACAGACAGCACCCGTAGTTAGGATCGAATCCGGGTCACTGGCCCTGCAAGGCAGTTACTCTAACACTGCGCCACTGTGACGCAATACCACAGCAGCTGACAATAATCACCCAGGTGAGGATGGCATGTAATTTGCCTGGATTAATGGAGCAAGTTGCCACGAGTCAGTGTGTGTTCACTGGCCTCGTAACAAACATCTACTGAACTAGGCGAAGCTGGCAGAGCTGCTGCCTCACAGCTCCAGACACCCAGCTTCAATCCTGACCTTGGGTGCTGTCCATGTGTGGAGTTTGCACGTCCTCCATGTGACCGCGTGGGTTTCCTCCATGCGCTTCGGTTTCATTCCACATCCCAAAGACAAGCAGGTTTGTAGGTTAGTTGTCCTCTGTAAGTTTCCCCTGGTGTGCAGGGAGTGGGTGTGAAAGTTGATGGTTAGATTGGATTCAGTGGGCCAAAGGTCATGTTTCTAAGCTGTGTCTCTAATTACAAAAACAATTATGCTTTGAACTTTCCAAAAACAGATTATCATGCGATAGAATACAAAGATAATTTTCACTCCACGGCATCCAGATGCTCCAACTGTACCTAACGTAACAAATAGTTACAAGGCTGAGACCACCAACATTTCCTCACCTTTTCACCCTTGTCTGACTTCTGTCCCTTCAATCCTTTTTCCCCCTGAATTCCTGCAGGTCCTTGTTCACCCTGTGGGTAGAAGACAAAGCAACCATTACAAAGGCTGGCGGGTGCAATGCAATGGTGCGGATTCCAGTGCAGTCAGATTCGGGGCATGTGGCAGGTCACAGACTGTGGTTCCTCACAACTTTCACAAGAGCAAAAGCCTCACTTTCTGCGCAAACCTCTGACCATGCTTTGCGCTTAGACTCAGTAACTCAGTGGGTCAGGCAGCATCAATGGAGGGAAATGGACAAGACAACCCTTCTTGCCAAGTGTTTAAGAAGGAACTGCAGATGCTGCAAAATCGAAGATGCTGCTGCACCCCCTGAGTTTCTCCAGCACTTTTGTCTACCTTCTTGCCAAGTCTCAGCCTCAGCACAGCGGTACAGTGAATATTTTTTGTATACAGTTCAGTAAAGTATTACCATACATAAGCACAATCCCTGGGTAAGTACAAAGTGTATAGAAATAGTCCACTGAGACTGTATACAAGAGGGGTCAGGTTTTGGCACCATTTTCAAAGTCCAATCCGGCCTCCGTGCTGGGTCTTCTGGAGCAGTGTCCCATCCAGGCAAGCCCCAGGATGCTGCAGGGCCTCCAGCCCTTGCCTCCGGATGGATTGGCCAAGGAACTGACATCCCTCTCCTCGCCGGCCCTGGGTAAAGTTGATCGAAGTTACTCACTGCCCCTGCTGTCTCTTGGTCTGAACAATGCAGGTAACAGTCGCAGTAATGAATAAGGGTCTGAAGAAGGGTCGCGACCTGAAACGTCGCCTATCTCCTTCGCTCCTTAGATGCTGCTGCACCCGCTGAGTTTCTCCAGCCTTTTGTGTACCCGCAGTAATGAATACATCATTTTTGTGGGGAGGATATCTTTTGGGATCCAAGGAATTCTGAGGGCCCATTACATAAATTCCAAAGGCTCAAACTTCCCGGGAAGTCCTTACCATTGTTACTCTGGCTGTGGTACAAATACCTGGACAGTAAACTGGACTGGTCCAGGAGTGCTGAGGCCCTGTACAAGAGCCGCCTGTACCTTTTGAGAAGCCTCAGCTCCTTCAACGTCTGCAGTGAGATGCTGCAGATGTTCTACCAATCGGTGGTAGCCAGTGCCATCTTCTTTGCTGACGTTTGCCGGGACAGCAGGGCGAAGGCCGCGGACGCCAACAGGATTAACAAACTCATCGGGAAGGCTGGCTCTGTTCTGGGGGTGGAGTTAGATACATGGGAGGTGGTCTTGGAGGGGAGGATGCTCCTTAAGTTGCAGACCATCTTGGACAATACAGCTCACCCCCTCCATGACACACTAGTCAACCTGAGGAATACCTTCAGCAACAACTGGTTCTACCAAGACGCAGTACAGAACACCACAGGAGATCCTTCTTCCCAGTGGCTATCAAACTGTACAACTCCTCTCCTTTCTGTCGTGGGGTAGACTGACTCCCCCCCCCCCCCCCACCTCCCCAAATCTTTGCACATCCCCAATCCTTTCCACTCGTCACTTTAATTTCATGTTTCACGTATCTTGTATTTTATGACCGTTAGCAGATCAATTTCCCTCCTGGGATAAATAAAGTTCTACCGTATCGTATCGTAACATTGAATACCTTGTGAAGTCCACCAGTGGAGTGCCAAATTCCTGTGATTTGCACCAGGTGAGGTTTAGCACAGGTTCAATATATCCATTCACTTCAATGGAGAGGAACAACTGCAGGGCAATGTATCAACTAACGTAGAGACACAGGAAACTGCAGATGCTGGAATCTTGAGCAAAAAAACTAAGTTCTGGAGGAACTCATCGGGTCAGGCAGCATCTGTAGAAGGTATGGACAGGCGACCTGAAATATTGCTTGTCCATTATTTCCATAGCTGTTACCTGACCTGCTGAATTCCTCCAGAATGTGTCGTTTATCAACTAATTCAGATATTTTTAATTTAATTTAATTAACTTAAATACAATTAACTTTAATGCAATTATTGACGAGATGAAGGGTCTTTGCCCAAAACATCACCTGTCCATTTCCCTGCATGGAAACTGAGCTACTGAGTTCCTCCGGTGCTTTGTTTTTTGCTCAAGATTTCAGTATGTACAGTCTTTTGTATCATCTTATAGTATCGCAACTTTTTAAATATTGTATTTGGTAATAATTTTGAATATGGCTAATAATTTTTGTGATTAAAATCTTAATTATTAATTGTAATAAAGAATATTTCAATGCACAGTGTTTAATAGTTTTTGAAGAATGGGCAACAGCGTAATGATTCCAACTATTTGATGGCTTTGACAACCAGTATACCGGGGGAAGTGGCTTCATCTGCTGTCGGAGATTTTTAAGGCTTGGACCTGCTGTTTATGGTGAGAGGGGCCTGTACTTGTGCAAGGCCTCAGTAACCAGGAGCCAGGATTGGGAACACACTTTGGTAAGTGAGCAAAAGGTTTTGATATGCCCACAATGGGCAGCCCGTTCCCACAATCTGTCCCTTGTTTAGGGAACACAATGTTGACATCTCAACCTACCATCTCATCCCAGTTTCCCACTTCAAGCATAAACAGGATGGACTGTAGGTGCTGGCAACAACAGCAGTCCAGAAATGACGTAAAAATGCACAACTAATGAACAGGTCAGCAATGGAAAGAACGGTCTGCTGCATCTCTTACCCGATCACCTTTACGTCCTGATGGTCCAGCGATCTGGAGTGAGACAAAAAGAGTTGCTGCTTTTAGAAAACGTGAATTTTGAGACATGTGAACAAACATGACGCATTCATGTAGAAACAAGGAACTGCAGATCCTGGTTTACAAAAAAAAGGCACAAAGTGCTGGGGCAACTCGGCGGATCAGGCGGCATCTCAGGATAACATTCCCCATTCCATGCACAAATCCAACGGCAGTAACAAAGTCACCAGCAGGTTATTGTTGCCATAGCCATGTAATCCAATAACCGATTACCACAATTTCAATGCCAGCTGCTCTTCAGAAGATTTCCTCAGTCTTGACTTTAGACTTTAGAGATACAGCATGGAAACAAGCCATTTGGCCCACCGAGTCCATGCTGACCAGCAATTAACCCACACACTAGCACTATCCATACACTAGGAACAATTTACAATTTTAACAAAGCCAGTTAACCTGTAAACCTGCAAGTCTATGGAGTGTGGGATTGAAAAAACGCCCATAGAAAACCAATGCAGTCACAGGGAGAACGTATAAACATTATACAGACAGCACATTTGCGCCACTGTGCTGCCCCAATTTTGTTTGACCAAATTGGGATTGGAATCTATTTGGTTGGTGAAACGTTCCAAACAACAGCGCCATCATGTGTGAACTTGTGGCATTGCAAGCTGTTAAAATAATTCCTCCCATTAGTGTCACCAGTAGATACTTTAACAGGCATTGATTTTCTTGTAGCGATGCTTTGGTTCAGTTCATACCCACGGTCCCACCTCATTGAGACCACAGAATGGAGAGAAATTCATCGGGACAGAAATCCAGTCAACATTTGCTGGAACAAACACTTCAATAGTAACTCTGTTTTTCATTGCCAGTGTCCTTGATGCCAGCCCACAACAGCTTTTTCAGTCAATGGGACTGGCTTAGAAGGGGCATCTTGGTCATTATGGATGAGTTGGGCCGAAGGGCCTGTTTTCGTGCTGTATGACTCTAGGACTCAGTCCAGCCTTGCCATGAAAACAAGAACATCATACATAACTTCAATAGACAACAAGGCCTTGGTAGCAGACAGTATCCCCAATGAAGTTCAATGGTTCACTGCCAATTAAATGAAGACGAGAGTTAATGCTGTTACTGATATGGGTTGCACTCCTTTAAAAGATGATGGAGCAGATTAAATTATGCCCTTGCAAAGGGAATTGGGGAATTAGTTGCAAGGAAGCAATGTGCAGGTAAAGGATAGTGAGCAGGGAGCGGGGACCAACTCAGTCATACAGCCTGTTTCTGGCTTTTTGGCCCAACTTATACATGCCGACCAAGATGCCCCATATATACTCATCCCATCTGCCCACGTTTGGCCCATATCCCCCTAAACCTTTCCAGTACATGCACCTCTCTAAATGTATTTTAAATGTTGCTATCATATTCACCTCAATTACCTCTTCTGGCAGCTCGTCCCATATACTCATCACCCTCTGTGTGAAAAAGTTATCCTTCCGGTACCTAGTGAATCTTTCCCCGCTCACCTTAAACCTATGTCCCCTTGTTCGTGATTTCCCTACTCTGGGAAACCAGTGTGCATTTACCCTATCTCTCCCCCTTGTGATTTTATACACCTCTATAAGATCACGTCTCATCCTCATGCGCTCTAAGGAATAAAGTCCTAGCCTGCCCCATCTCCCCCTATAACTCAGCCCCTTAAGTTCCTGGCAACATCCTTGTAAAGAAAAACCTCCTGGTGACAAATTCTTTAGAGTACAACAGTCTCAGTTAGTTGATCCCACCATCCATGCTATTTTATTCCACAATCCCATAGCACTTACCGTCTGTCCTGGTTCTCCTCTTTGTCCATCATTTCCCTGCAAATGAAATACATGAGCTTTATTAATAAATGCATTGTGATCTCAGAGAACTGATCTCACGAGGCTCTCCCCTGAGACAGAGTAATGGAAAGAAAATCACCCTTAAATTATTGAATCTGATCGCACAGAAAAGCCACATGACCTACACTATTAAGACCAAGAAGGGATTAAGAACAGGAATGGAAGATGTATTTAACATTGCATACAGGAAATATTTGAACAGTACAAGATAGAAAAAAAATATTGTTTCATAAAGACCTCTCACACCCTCAAGTGGTCATTATTGCAGCATAGGACATTTTCACACAGCAAACTTAACAAACAGCAATGTGAAAACAAAAAGATGAATTGTGATGTTGGTTGGGGGATAAATATTAGCCTGGTCAATGAAGTAGTGTTATAGGATCTTTACATCCACCTGGAAGGACATGAATGCCTTTGATTTAGCATTTCGTCCAAACAGTGCAATGTTGCACTGAAATGTCAGTCTTGATTTTGTATCCAGATCTCTGAAATAAGACTTGAATCCTGGATCTCTGGCACAGATACAAGTGTGCAATTCATTGAGCCACAACTGATATTCAGCATCCAGAATAATTAAGGATCAATTGCATTGTATTAACATTTACGTACCTAGTAAGGCCCAATGATATCTGGGTCTAAAGAAGGGTCCCAACCTGAAACACATCGATCCATGTCCTCCAGAGATGCTGTCTGGCCCACCAAATTTAGTTTAGTTTAGTTTAGTGCATTGTGTATCAAGTTACAGTGAAAAGCTATTGTTGCATGCTCACCAGTCAGGAGAAAAACTATACATGATTACAATCAAGCCATCCACAGTGTACAGATACATAATTAAGAGAATAACGTTTGGTGCAAGAAAAAAAGTAATGTCGAATTGAAGATAGCCAGAGGATCTCCAATGAGGTAGATGGAGGTCAGGACTGCTCTCTAGTTGGTGATAGGATGGTTTAGTTGTCTGATAGCAGCTGGGATGAAACTGTCCCTGAATTTGGAGATGTGTTTGCACACATCTGTACCTCTTGCCTGATAGGAGAAGGGAGAAGAGGGAGTGACCTGGGTGAGACTGGCCCATCTCCAGCACTTTGCGTTCTATGCAACATTCCAGCACCTCCAGTTCCTTGCTTCTCCTAATGACAACTTATGTTGACAACAGTTTTGAGTTCAACCAGGAGGATGCGATATTCTGACACGTAGCTGTGGGGAAGATCAGCAAAGGCTGAGGAGTGGACGCTACATTGGACGTTAAGGTGCCCCATCTGTGAATCAATAGCTTCCCTCTCCGACGTTGATAATCCAACCTGGGCTGGTGCTGTTTTTGGAGTCAACTACTTCATCTCACCCCATCAGTCACGTCCAGGAAGCTATGGGGAATGTTAATAAAAAGGGAAAGAGGACCGAATTCAAGAAGAGAGAAATGTCTTCAATAGATATTATTTGGGTGCTGGAGAAACTCAGCAGGCCAGGCAGCATTTGTGGAGGGAAACGGACAGACAATGTTTTGGGTTATGACCCTTTCTTCTCCACTGAGATAAGAATGTCAGTGAGGAAAAGGACATGGTGCGCATGAGCGACTGCAAGAGGCTGGTGGATGGGCGGAGGGTTCTTTTTACTTTGACTCACATTTTACATCTGATATCCTTACCTTTTCACCTCTTGGACCACTGGGACCTGGCAAACCCTTTTCAAAACAAAACAAATATGGAATTATTGGAGGATATTTCACAGAACATTTCACAAGTAGTTGTAACATGAATAGATTAGAGAAACACTCATGATTACAATTGATAAACTGGCAAATCCAAGCAAGTATCTTTCTGGATGAAGGCACTTGATTTGATAGAATCTGTCTGAGTAGCTCACTAAGAAAGTGGAACGTAGGCAAATTGACGATCTGTGGGTTACATTAAGAACATTTTTTTTTCATTTACTATGTTAATTATTGAGTACTATGTTTACAGACCTGTAGTACCACTGCAAGTAAGAATTTCATTGTTCTGTTTTGGTAAATACAAAAATTAAATACTCTAGACTCTCTTGACTTTTTAAGGACAGCTTTGCATGTTGATACAATTCTCTTAAACCTCGAGGTGTGCAGCAACATTGTCAAAACTATGTTAGGCGAGTTGTGGGAAAGCAGCAATGGAGGTCTACCTAGATACCAGTGCTGCCTGATCTACTGAACCCATCCAGATGTGACCAGTTTACTCTGAAGGCCCTGACACATCTTACAAAACATTCTCCTCTACAAAATCTCAGGTAATGGGATCAGTAGATCATCTTCAACACCATCTGACTCTGTCTCCACCTCCCTCAATTCTGTTAACATCCACATCCCTCAATCTCTGCCCTGAATATCTTCAACTGAGAATGCTTCACCCTTCTGGTGTAGAGAAACCCAATGAGTCCCAATTCCACAAGTAAAGACATTTCCTAAGTTTATATGTCAGAATGGACTTAACCCATTCGGCCCATCGAGTCTACTTCTCCATTCGATCACGGCTGATTTATTTTTCCCTCACAACCTAATTCTCCTGCATTCTCCCCATAACCTTTGACACCCTTACCAATCAAGAATCTGTCAATCTCCACTATAAAAGTACCCAATGACATGGTCTCCACAGCCGTCTGTGAAAATGAATTCCACATATTCACCACCCTCTGACTAGAGAAATTCCTCCTCATCTCCTTTCTAAAGGTACGTCCCCATTTCTCCTCATTTCCTCCTTAAACGACCAATCCCTTTTCAGGAGACAATTTTCCCCCATTCCAGTCTCCTCCAACAAGAAAACAATTAATGCGTCAGGCACTGGAAGAAAATACTCTCCAATTATTCTATATTTGGGAGTGCATAGACTGAGTCTTCCCCAACTCTCCTCAGTATAACCTCCCCTCTCAGCAACATTGTTGCTCACTGTAAATTCCAAGCAATAGATATTTACCCGTGGTTGCACCACTAAACATTGCATATGTACCAGTGATCTGTGGACTGTGACCTCTAATGACCTCAGTGGAACTGACCTTTGGATTATGGAATTCTGTGCACATTATGTTTAGATACCAGAGGGTTAATTTCTCCTCATCTCCAGTTCTGTAATACTATTTCTCATTCGGATAAATAGCAAGACTGATATTCTTTCTCCATCTTAAGATTCAAGGTTTGTACTCTCCATATTCCCTCACTTACTTCTCCCAATGCTCTCCATAACACTTTCCTGCCCTACACTCTAACCCCACTGTATATATGGTCTGTATTTATAGTCTGAAGATGGTTCTGACCCGAAACAACACCGATTCTTTTTCTCCAGAGATGTTGCCTGCCCCGCTCAGTTACTCCAGCATTTTGTGTCTATCTTCTTTCTATATAAAGTTGTCTCCTTTTGAAGATTTCAAAGCCTGGCATCACACTTACAATCCCAATCATCCTTTCTTTTCATCTTTACAAAGCCAACTTTTGGTGTCACCCGATTGCTAATTCTCAATTTATTTCACCTTATTTGTCAAACATTTACTCTACTGGTTGCTCCGCACTGTTTTTTTGATTACAGGAGAAGTGGATGAGATTAGAATAAAACTTACCACTGATCCAGACACACCAGGTGGTCCGATTTGTCCTCGATCCCCCTAAGAATAGAAAATATTGAACCATCATTGTGAGTCTTATGAGCGAAAGTCAGATTGGATCACTTCTTTTTATTGTCACATGTACCAAGATAGTGAAATACATTTTTTTGCATATAGACCAGTGCGATTACTGCCATATTAATGCCATATTAATGACAATCCCCCATTAAGTACCTCATGCATCGAAACATTCCACAGAGTCTATATGCAATAATCGCCAGATTTTCACGCCTATTAATGCCACCTGATTAATGCTTAATGATTAACAATGGGAGCCCGGCACACTGGGAACTGAGTCCATACCAATCCCATGTCCACATGCACGTCATCATCACAAGCCAAACAATAAGGTGAAGACTCATAACCATTCACTCAGTTATAATCTGTGTTATATATCCACTTGTTCAGGGCTTCAATTGTTCCATTATTTTCTCCCCCCTCCCTCCCCATCCCCATTCCTGCATTCAATAACAGCATTATCCCAACCTAAACTAAATAGGTTTATGTGTTCATTAAATTAAGAGATAGGCAGAAAATTGAAAGGAAGAGAGGGAGTCAAGAGGTGATTAACAAAAGGGGAAGGTGGAATACTGAAAAATAGGATGTGACAGAAAGGATACAATCAAAGAAAGGAAAAATCAGAGAAAAAAAAAGAAAGACAGTGAGGAAAGATAGACTGCCTGACTATAGTAGAAACAAGGAACTGTAGATGCTGCTTTACATAAAAGGACACAAAGTACTGGTGTAACCTGGTAGGTCAGGCAGTACCTCTGGAGGTCATGGATAGGTCTGACAAAGGGTCCTGACCCGAAATGTCACCTATCCATGTTCTCCAGAGATGTTGCCTGACAGACTGAGTTACTCAAGCACTTTGTGTCTGTTTGCCTGACTGCAGCGCCTTCCACAATTTTGGATCATTCTATAGCACTTTATATTCCACCGAGTGTTTTTGAAGTGTTGTAATTGTTGTAATTGTTAACACTGAAACCAAACTCGAAAAAGTATATAACGGTCACTTACCTTAAGGCCAGGTGATCCAGCGTTCCCTCTCTCTCCCTGTCAATAGAGAATAACATAATTAACTACAAACACTTTCTATACTGTCCATTTATAAACAATCGAGAGGGAATAGAACATTCCTAATACATCAACATGGGATCGTCCCCTCATTGGTATTGAGTATGAATCATGAGTAAGGGTCATGAGTAAGGATGTTGTCTCCAAACCATAGTTCTTCTCCAGACAAGGACAGAAGCTTTTATTGGCCATCCCTACCTGCCCTCAGGAAGGTGACTGAGCACTGTCTTCTTGTACCACCCTGGTCTTTGTGGTGAAGGTGCTTCCACAATGCTGTTGGTGAGGGCATTCCAGGATTTAGATTCAGTGATGAAGGACTGGAGGTTAGTTTGGAGCGTAACTTGGAGGGGGACCAATAAGTGAGAGAGAGCCTCAATACACCTGTTATCTTAACCTTTGTTTGCGGGGAAGGTTGCAAGGTAGTCGGAGTGGCCTAGACAGTATATATTTAAAACAATTATGCCCAGTAAAACTTCCGACTGAAGGGTTGTTACACATAATAGATGGGGGGAAGAGGTGCGCTTACCCGGAATCCTGGTGGACCAGATTCACCTGGCAGGCCTCTGTCACCCTGTCAACACACACACACACACACAAAACAAGAGCATATATTAAAGTGCAACACTAAGGGTGAGAGGCGCTATATTTGGGGGCTTTTGCTTCCTTCCAAATCTCTCCACAGGTAATCAGGGTCATTTGTAATTTTATATTTTACTATTCTCCAGTTTTGCAGCAATGAATAAACTTCGCACAGACCAAAACACTGGGGCTCATTGCTTTGTTCAAGCACTTAGCATGTTTTTGTTTTAGCTTTAGTTTTAGTTTTAGAGATACAATATGGAAACAGGCCCTTCAGCACACCGAGTCCGTGCTGGCCAGTGATCACCTGGACATTTGTTATGTCCTACACACTAGGGACAATTTACACAAACCAAATAACCTATCAACCAGAAATTGGAAAACTTTGATTGTTTTCGGAGAGTGGTAGGTGCCTGGAATCCATTGCTAGGGGAGGTGGATAATATGGTTAAAGAGGCATTTAGAAAGACACATGAAAGGCCAGCAATAGTTATGTGTCGCAGATGGGATTATTTAGGTCCAATGATGGTTAATGCAGACATGAGGGCCGATTATGTGTTGCACTGTTCTAAATGAGATTCCCCAGTTATAAAATGAGCTCATGTAGATATTTATTAATAGTCAAGATTTATCACTTTGTTTAAAAAAAGGACAAGGGAAAGTCCAAAGTATTTCTGGTGAATGTAATCACTATCTGTATTTAAGTAAAATATCTTTATGCTCTTCCACATATTTGAACAGTGAGTTTCTCAGCAAAATACAGATACGGTGACTTGTCTGAAGTACATTCTGTTTGATAATTTACTAATTTCCATGTCTAACTGCACAGATATGCTTCCTGGATGCTCCTCCCCAATTTCCACATTCATATGAATCAGCAGTGATTCACTATTACTTCTACAATATAATCCAGGCCGTTAAAACCTGGTATTCTGGGCCAATTATTTCTCCCTACCTTCTTGATAAATAAATGAAAACGGCAAACTCTGCAATATTCACCCTATATTAATTATATCCACAGACCTGGGAGAAAATGGAAGATTCTATAGAGAGGGACTGAGGAAGAATTAAACATGTTCATTTTAATCAGAATAAGGAAAACACAAAGTATGCTGAAGATGGCACTTGCCTTTTCTCCTTGTTCACCTTGAGGTCCTCTGGGACCCTAAAGAAATAGGGAATTAATGGTAACATTTGTTAAGTTTTGAAACTTGTACACGTGAGAAGACAAGAACATTTCGGGGTGTCTTTATTCAAAAATTTCCTTTTGTTTATTCTGATCTTGAACTGACCTCAAGTGGTGGCCAGGTACATATGTTCTAATTGACTTTAAGCAAACTTAGCGGTAGGGTGATAAGTGTCATAGAGTTATATAATACAGAAAAAGGCCTTTGGGCCCAACTCGTCCATACCGATCACTATGAAACATCTAAGCTAGTACCATTTCATCCTGTTTGGCCACTTCCATCTCAACCATTCCTGTTCATGTAACGACCCAAATATCATTCAATTATTGTTGTAGTACCTGCCTCAACGACATCCTCTCGCTGCTCGTTCCCTATACCCTGCACCCTCTGTGTGAAAAAGTTACCCCTTGGTAACGCTCCGACATCCTTTGTTTTTCTTTGTTCGATCCATTGGCTGAGACCTGGTTGGGAGTTGATCGACACAGATATCATGGGCCGTGGGGCCTGTTCCTGTGTTGTTCTGTTCTATGTTCCAGTTGAAAGAATATATGGAAGTTCTCTCCACATTCATTTAACAAAAGAATTAACCCTGCTGTTTGTTGAGATTTGCAACTTCACTAACCCGATCACCTGGTTCTCCTTGGCGGCCAGGTGCTCCCGGGAAACCCTCACCCGCATTTCCCTGGAAAAACAGAGAGAAAATTAAAGGATCAGTTTTCAAGGATGCAATTTCTTATCTGGACTGTCTTTTTTTACAACCATTGTGCTATCAGTTTCTCACTGACTTGTTTTCAGCAACCTCCGTCCTTAATCCAACTATTCCTGAAACAGCCGCCTGCCCTACGGAAAATGCACTATAAAGTAGCACTATAAAGTCTACTGTGCGGAAAGAGGCCCTTCGGCCCACCAAGTCCATGCCGACCAGCGATTATTCCGCACACTAGTAATGTTTTACACACTAGGAACAATTTACAATTTTACCAAAGCCAATTAACCTACAAACCTGTACGTCTTTGGAGTGTTGGAGGAAACCTGAACACCTGGAGAAAATCCATGCAGTCACAGAGAGAACGTACAAACTCCATACAGACAGCACCCGTAGACAGGATCGAACCAGGGTCTCTGGCACTGTAAGGTAACAACTCTACTGCTGTGTCACTGAACTTCCCCTGGTCATAGACCTTTATTTCTTCTGTCTCTACCCCACCAACTCGACCATGTAAAGCACTTGTTGGCAAAAGTGAACCAAATGGACCAAGCTAAAAGTTAAGACACAAAGTTCTGGAGTAACTCAGCGGTTCAGGCAGCATCCCTGGAGAATGTAGATACTGCAGGTGACGTTTCAGGTCATGACCCTTCTTGGGACAATAGAAGGGTCCTGATTTGAAAAATCTCCTATCCATGCTCTTCATTTCCTTATGACATAGAAGGTGGTAGTTTGGCCCTTTGAGTCAATGCTATCCCCCCACCTATTTTCTCATATTCCTTCCTTCTCACATGTCCACCAACTCCCTCCCTGATTGTCCACAACCACCTACACAGAAGGTAATTTACAGTACGTAACTTACCTGGCAACCAACAAAGGTCTTTGGGATGTTCAAAGTTTAGAGATGCAGCTTAAAAACAGGGCCTTTGGCTCAGCAAGTCCATGCCGACCATCGATCACAAGTTCTACGTTATCCCACTTTCACATCATACACACCAGGGGCAATTTATAGAGGCCAATTAACTTATAAGTCTTTAGAATGTAGGAGGACACTGGAGCACCCAGAGAAAGCCCACATGGTCACAGGGATAATGTACAAACTCCGCGCAGACAGCACCTGCGACGTCAGAATTGAACCCGGGTCTCTGGTGCTGTGAGGCAACAACTCTATCGCATTGCCACGTTGCTGTCCTGACTCAGGGAGGATGTGAAACTAAAGCATCCAGGAAAACCCCTGCGGTCACAAGGAGTAGAGCGCAAAATGCTGGAGTAACTCATCGGATCAGGCAGCATCTCTGGACGACTCGGATAAGTGACTTTTCGTGCTGGTACCCTTCTTCAGACAGGTCCTCCAGCATTTCTGTGCTCTATCCGTGCCCTCCAGAGATGCTGCCTGACTCGTTGAATTGTTCTGGCACTTTATGTGTTTCAAGATATCAGCATCTGCCGTTCCTTGTGTCTCCTGTCACAGGGAAACGTATAAACACCACACAAGTAACACAGAGGAAAGGATTGAACATGGGTCACTGGAACTGTGAGGCAGCGATATTACTTGCTTGGGCAATGTTGCCAATAAATATGCAAGAGGTGACATTGGCAACATTCTCAATCTAATTCTCCTTGAGAGGGTAGCAAAGAGGTTCTCCCCCATGACAGGTGGACTTCTAAAACCACTGCGGCAAGAGTGGTGATGGTGCCCTTCTGAAAGTGATGTTCTTTGCTTATGGAAATAATCGATACTTACCTTGTCACCTTTCTGTCCCACACTCCCTCGTGGCCCTGCTGGCCCTGTGTTCCCTGTCTCACCAGGATGCCCCTTGAATGAAACAAATATTGTTATTTCTAACCAGTGAAATTGCTTACTCTTATTGCGATTAGTTTTAGCAGTATTCCCATTGGATGGCATACTCACCGGTGCACCAGGCTCCCCTTTCTCACCTGCTCCACCCTCTGATGTTTCCGTAAACTGTGGGAAAAGTCAAATCACCAGTCAGACTCTGATCTGCTTTTGCACTGAGTCAGAAGTTCTCCCCACTGTCATGAAAGTTCCATTTTATACAGATTTGTTTAGTTTAGTTTATTATTGTCACGTGTACCGAGGTACAGTGAAAAGTTTTTGTTTGCATGCTATCTATTCAGAGAAAAGACTACACAAAAAACAATCAAGCCAACCACAGTGCACAAATGGGGGGCACAAAATTCAGTGGAAGATATAACATTGAAGTCCGATTAAAGATTGATCAAAGATCTGCCATGAGGTAGATGGGAGGTCAGGACTGCAGTCTAGCTGATGGGAGGGCCATTCAGTTCCGGATAACATCTGGGAAGAAACTCTACCTGAATCTGGAGATGTGAGTATTCAAACTTCCGTACCTCTTGCCTGATGGGAGAGGGAAGAAGAGGGAGTGACCAGGGTGAGACTGGTCATTGATGACATTGTGCAGCATCCAGGGGGTCCTGACATGACATTATTGTGGGCAGAATGTACAGGGCCTGTCCCACCAGCATGCGACTGCATGCGGCAAGCGCGACCAAACATGGTGGCTTGAGGCGTACGGCCTCGTGGGGCCATTCCCACTTCTAACCGTGGAGCCATATGGAGCTGGTCCCGACATCATACTCACCAATGAGCTGGGCCAACTGAATTTGGACGTCGCACGGCATCGGGCGGTGACGTCATCACGCAACGGCACGCCGGGCGGTGACGTCATCGCGCAACGCCACACGCTAGCCGTACGCCCTCAAGACGCTGCATACGGCGTACAGACGCTGCGTACGGCGTCAAGACGCTGCGTACGCCCGTCGAGGCGCTGCGTACGGCCACAATGCAGCTGCAGGCCGACAGGCTGTTGGCGCGCAGGATTTTTGAACAGTGTCAGTTATTCAGAGCCCCGCGTGATGTCGGGACCAGCCCCGCACAAGTCCATACGGTTCCGGCGATCGAAGTGGGACCAGCCCCACGAGGCCGTACGGCTCAAGCAACCACGTTAGGTCCCGCTCACCGCATGCAGTCGCATGCTGGTGGGACAGGCCCTTAAGGTGACGGTGAGGAGACAGACAAAATTAAAATCACATAGATCTCAAATCAATCCTTTTGCAGCCTACTGAAGATGATGCGTGGACAATTGAAAGTGCTGCTGCCTCCAACAAGAATAGGCAACATGATTTAAAACATGATTTAAATAGTTTGGACCATTACTGCTGGGACTTTGCTCTGTTTTATAAGCAAGTCCCTGGGACAATGTCTGCGGAATGACCACTTGCAGGTCAACTTGCATGTATCAAAATAACGTAAATAACATATGGTGCAGGTATGACGTGCAGGTAGATATTCATTTATTCGAAGTAAAAAAAAGGCCATTCTGTCCATTGGGTCCATGCGAGCTCTCACCACGTGCAGAGGTTTGTTCCGGATCACACGTGTTAAATACATGATACAGTGACAATAGAACTGGATTTCAGGTATGGATACAGGCCACAATCATCAAACATTTCACTACAGAACCGCAAAGCAAATTTCTAACCCAGTATATCTGTTCTAACAATTGAAACCATGTCAGCCGGTGTAAGTGAGAACTGATGAAAATAAAGCAGGAGGGAGTTAAGTGCCCGGAAAAAAAATCAACTAAATGACGATTAAATAAAACATTCACTTACTCTCCTAGCAGGATCTCCCTTCTCCCCCTGCAATGCAATGACAAAGACAGTAAGTAAAAGATTCTAATGACAACTGTCTCCAAAGAGTAATATACCATTCTTTATATAATGCCATTAACATATGGTGTAAGACACAAATATCTCTAACCATTATGGTCATGAATGTAATTTAGTCACTCGGCCAGTATTAAGTCCTGAATCACGCCCCAGAACAGCACTTAAACCTCTGGTTGAAGCTAATTATTTGGTGACCACCAAACTGAGTTGCCGAACAGAATAACTCAATGCAGTTATGAACTGTGACCAGAGTTAGTACAGGTGCAAAACAAAAAAAGCTCAGCCAGTCAAGCAGCACCTGTGGAAAGAGAAATCAGTTGTGAATCAATTAATTGTGTTAATGACCTTTTCCCCAGAACTACGGGGAAGAGTGGAGGGATTGCTGATTCCAAAGCAGAGCTGGGAGAGGAGTGAGATAAAAGACATAAACTTATATGGAGATAGGTTAAGACAGAACCAGTGATAAGGAGTATGTGTATTGACTATTGGCATGAGCTTTTAAAGAAGCAGGGTGAGAAAAGAATATAAGTGTGGTGATGGGAAACTTTCACACCATTGTTAATGGAAAGTAGACCGCTGCCCCATCATTGTCGCTGGGTCTAAATCCTGTAAAGAAGGCTCACAGACACCTTAAAGTCTTCAGTACTTTTATTAAGCACACGTCATACATAGCCCTGGCTGTACGTGGTCTGTCACGAACACCAGAGAGCGAGCTAGGGGCGTGTGGGTTGCAATTATACTAAATGGTGGGGGGAGTGGTTAGCATGGACATCGTTACTATCAATTAAAGGTGTACACACATATCATCTACAAATCATAGCCTCCCCTCGCCACCAGCAGTATGGGAGTCCCTTTACCAAACAGGTTGCAGCAATCCTAGGAAATAACTCACCACCATCTTCTCAAAGGTTGTTGAGGATGAGCAATAAACATTGGGTTTACCAGTAATTCCATGATCTCCCCAAACAAATTATAAAGTAAAAGCTACAATCATCTGCACTTTCTCCACATTCTCTGAAATTCATTCCCAACAAATACCTATTGAAGAGCACAAGGAACTGCAGATGCTGGTTTACGAAAAAAAAACATAAAGTGCTGGAGTAAATCAATGGGTCAAGCAGCATCTCTGGAGAACATAGATAGATAGTGTTTCGGGTCGGATCTTTCTTCATACTGATAGTAGTCGAGGGGAGAAAGCTGGGTGGGAGCTGGAGGAGCCTGGCAAGTGATAGATGGATACAGGTGAAAGGGGGGCAGAATATTTGATTGTCATATGGTTGGACAAAGGCCAGAGATAAAAAGACGAAAAGTATGAGAAAAGGGTGGAAGAGGTGTAAAATGTGAAGCCAGAGGAAGGAATATAGGTGGAAAGAGAAAGGGGAAAGGGTGTACATTCAGATGGAGCACAGGGAAAAGTGAGGGGGGAGAGGGTGTTTGTAGACTAGTTATCCAAAATCCTAAAAGTTCATACCTGGGTTGTAAGCCACCCAAGCAGAGGATGAGGTGCTGATCTTCCAATTTGAATGTGGCAATGAAGAAAACCTTTGAACTATTGAACACAGTTTTGAAAGTTCCAACTGAACCCAAGAACACATAGCTATTGTCGGACTGAGAATTCAAGATTTCTATTAACATTTGTATGAAAACCTACTTCCATTCCATTCTAAGACTGTCTGAAGAAGGGTCCTGACCCGAAACGCCATCTATCCATGTTCTGCAGTGATGCTGCCTGACCCGCTGAGTTACTCCAGCACTTTGTGTCTTTTTTTGTAAACCAGCACCGGCAGTTCCTTATGTCTAGGAGATGACAACATACCTTGATGGACCTCCCCTCCGGGCCTGGAGGTCCAATGGGACCCTGTGGTCCTACACGACCAGGCTGCCCACTTTCACCTCTCGGTCCAGGAGGACCAAATGGGCCAGGAACACCCTGCGATAGAAAAATTGAAAGATATATTAAAGTATCTACACTCATCATCATTTGGCATTGCATAAACGGTCAACCATATACTCTTTTTTACACAGCATCTAAATGGTAGCAAAACATTCCAAGGCATGTCACAAAACAAAATCCGATGCTGAGCTACACATAAGGGCAGATGACAGAGATCACTGAAAGGAAGAGAGATAGGTAGAGATAAAGATGGACAGCATTCCATCAGCATTCCATTCCAGATGGATCAGCCATGATCATATTGAATGGCGGTGCAGGCTCGAAGGGCTGAATGGCCTACTCCTGCACCTAATTTCTATGTTTCTATGTTTCTATTCCAAAATGCACCATCTTGGCAGCTTGGAAGCCAGCAATGGTGGAATGGTTCAAATTGGCAATGTTAAAGAGGCCATAACTGAGCAGGTGCAGAGTTTGAGAGGTTGTAGCAGTATTGGATGAGAAAGTACAAATCCATTACTTTTAAACAAATGATACGACTTTAGCAAATGCCAAAAGATTAACAAGTTAAAAAAATAACAAAGGGCAAATGTGGTTTTGTTTCTTCATGGAAATTGATGACAAGGCTTGTGCATTCTACTCAGGCGAAAGCGTGATTGAGGTCCTCCAATGCGAGGAAATGTCAGAGGTCGTTTCAATCTGGGAACCTGCAGCAGGTTCAGTCTATGTACGTCAGTCATCATTACAGTCCTTTTCAATGGACATACGGTGATGCTTATCCTTTTACATACTGAGTTCAGTGGTAAGCTTACCCCAAACATGGTCTGGCTTAGTGGGATCAAAGTTCAGAGTCATAGACATTCATGCACAGGCTATGATTTTTTAAACGGCAATCCAAGTTTTAGTGATGGTTGATCTTCATTTGTTTGCAAGTTAGTTCAAACTTTGGAAAGACTATGAAATGATTACATTCTCTTGAACTAATAATACAGTTTCATGATCACTAAAAACTTTCACAATAAATTCAGTTTAAGCAATGTACTGTGAGTGATGAATGAAATCATCTGTGATCACTATGGCATTATCACCAATAATTATTCCAATTGCTGCAAGGAGAATTTCATTGTTCTGTTTCGGTACTTGTGACAATGAAATACTCTTGACTTGACTCTTGACTCTTGACGTAATAACTAGAAATGGTCACCTAGGGGAGACCAAATAAAAGTCAGGGATTTGAATAGAAATTATGTCGGGAGATGTTTCCACCAGCTAAAGGGATCAGAACAAAGAGCCAGAAATAGCATAATAAATCACATGAGGAATTTGGCAAAAACCTTTCTCACCCAGAGGTTGGTGAGAAAGTGAAACTCCTTCCCACATGTAATTGAGGATAATGCCATTAACCGCTTTAAAGAGAGAGATACGTTGAAAGGGGTGGATGAAGGAGAATGAGAAAGGGCTCGAGTCAACAACAAACACTGAATGGATTGTTCCATGCTGTCACATCTATGTAATCAGAGAGGGTTCACATACGGGACGACCTGGCTCTCCCTTTCTGCCTGGGTATCTTCCATTGTCATCAATCACAATGCCAGGCTCACCCTAGAAGAGAGATAAATCAGAATGTTAAACTAGAACAGAGGCAAAGAAGCAGGAGTAGACCGGTTCTATCATTCCATTAGGTCACATCTATTCCTTTACCTTCAACATCTTCCTTATCTAAAGATATCTGTTTATCAATCTGTCTATCTATCTGTCTGTTATTCTATTTACCTGTTTCTCTGTCTATCTATCTATAGATTTGTCTGTCTGTCTGTATCTGTCTGTCTGTGTCTGTCTGCCTGTGTCTGTCTGTCCTTACGTCTGTCTGTAGGTCTATCTACAGGTCTATCCACAGGTCTATCTACAGGTCTTTCTACAAGTCTATATATAGGTCTAGCTATAGGTCTTGCTATAGGTCTAGCTATAGGTCTAGCTGTAGACCTATTCATATCTATCTATGGGTTTATCTATGAGTCTATCTATGGGTCTATCCATAGATCTATCTGGGAAGTGGATGCGAAACTGGGATAACATAGAACAAGTGAATGGGTGATCAATGGTCAGCGTGGACTCGGTGGGACGCTGGGCCTGTTTCCATGCTGTATGTCTAAATTAAACTACTTACAATGCATCAATGCCACATATTTTCTTTTTGAACAATACACCAATGAATTGTTTGGGCACATAAAGCAATCTCACCATGCACGTTAATGATAATACACATATTATATAGTTGGTACTCTATGGGCACGTTGCCTTTTTTCTATATTGTACTTTTAGCCATCTCAACTATAGTTCTTAGTGGAAACAAGGAACTGTAGATGTTAGTTTACAAAAAAACCACAAAGTGCTGGAGTAACTCAGTGGGTCAGGCAGCACCTCTGGAGAACATGGATAGGTGATAGGTTTTGGGTCGGGACCCTTCTTCAGAAACATCAGCTATCTATCCAGAGATGCCTCCTGACCCGCTGAGTTACTCCAGCACTTGGTGTAGTTCGCAGCACATGTCTAAATTGAACAGTTGACTATACGCACCCTTTCGCCTTTTGGACCAACAGGTCCTATTCTTCCTGTAATCCCAGGCTCCCCCTGAAACAAGAAACATATTTCAGAATCACAAGCAACCCTTGTCTGACACATTGAGTAGTAACAACAAAAAGCTTTGCATTTCCATAGAGCCTTTCACAACCTTAGAATAACCAATACTCTTCACAGCCAATAAAGTACCTTTGCTGTGTGCTCACCGTTATAACATGGGAAACGCAGCAGCCAATTTCTGCACAGCACGTTCTCACTAACAGTAACATGACAATTACCAAAGAACTCTTGTAGATACTGGTTGGAGAGTAAATGTTTTCAGGGATAGAATGTACTTGTTCTTCTTCAGAGAAGACACAACAACCATTCACCTCACCTCCTGTACTTCCATAGATTGGCTGCGAAGGAGATTAAACCCTTTTTCAGCAGAGGATAGGAACAAAAAAAGCACTGGAGTACCTCAGTGGGTCAGGCAGTATCTCTGGAGAACATGGATAGGTGACATTTTGAGTGGGAAACTTTCTTCAGACTAGTTTAGATTGCAGAATGTCTGCTTATCCTGTATCAGGCAGATGAAACTGGTGAGCAGTGATCCGATAGTGGTTTACAAAATTATGAGTGGGATAAGGCAGATAGAATCTGTTTCCCATGGTGGGAGTGACTAAGTTTAGACGCCATAGGTATAAGGTGAAAGGTTTAGAGGGAATGTGAAAAGGAGTTATTTCCAAACAGATTGGTTGGAATCTGGAACATGTTGCCTGAGGAGGTAGCGGAGGCAGTGACTGCCGTGGCATGCCAGGGCATGCATGTCTACAGACTAATGCAGGTAAATGGGATTAGTACAAATGGTGCAGTGATCAGCAGGGAGGTGGTG
Source organism: Okamejei kenojei (assembly GCA_035221665.1). Classification (NCBI taxonomy): domain Eukaryota; kingdom Metazoa; phylum Chordata; class Chondrichthyes; order Rajiformes; family Rajidae; genus Okamejei; species Okamejei kenojei. Next base: position 23,179,152 of record CM069146.1, on the reverse strand, counting down.
GACTGGAAGGTAGTGCACCACCTCCACGACTCTACGGCACACTTCACCTCTCATCAAACTTCACAAAGGGGCAGCGGAGTGGAGCATCGTAGAGTTGCGGCCTTACGGCGCCAGAGACCGCGTTCGATCCTGACTATGGGTGCTACCTGTACAGAGTTTGTACAGTATGTTCTCTCTGTCGCATGTGTTTTCTTCGGGTGCACACTCCAGACATACAGGTTTGTAAGTTAATTGTCTTCAGTAAAATTGTAAATTGTCCCTATTGTGTAGGATAGAGCTTGTGTTTGCTGGTCAGCGTGGACCTGGTGGGCTGAAGGGCCTATTTCCCCATTGTATCTCTCAAGTCTAAAGGGTTGTCTAAACAAGTTGCAGGGAAACAGTGTTAGATAGGAAAACTAAAACATCATCTTATGCTTTTAAATTGTTGGCTGACAGGCTAAGAGATTTTGGTTTTAGAATTGTCACTGACTGAAGATAGTATTGATTATATTTTTCCACTTTGAAACGTATACTTACTGGATTTCCTCTCAGTCCTGAGATACCTGGATTTCCCTGTAAAAATTAAGTTACAAGGTCATTTATGCAACATGAATGAACATGTATATTTGATTGAAATTTAAATGAAGACTGAACTTTATTTCCACAATGGAAAAATCAAATAATAAAGGGCATAGCTTTAAGATGAGAGGGGCAAATTATAAAGGAGATGTGTGGGGCAAGTATTTGTACACTGTGGATGGCTCGATTGTAATCACGTATTGTCTTTTCGCTGACCGGTTAGCACGCAACAAAAGCTTTTCCAACAAAAGTATTGTCACCTTGCTACATGTGACAATAAACTAAACTCAAACTCAACATCGGTGGTGGGGAAGATGCTGGAGTCAATTATAATACATGAATTAGCGGCACATTTGGATAGCAGTAACAGGATCTATCCGAGTCAGCATGGATTTACGAAGGGGAAGTGATGCTTGACTAATCTTCTGGAATTTTTGGGGGATATAACTAGGAAAATGAACAAGGGAAAGCCAGTGGACGTAGTGTACCTGGACTTGCAGAAAGCCTTTGATACGGTTCCAAATAGGAGATTAGTGGGCATAATTAGGGCACGGTATTGGGGGTAGAGTGCTGACATGGATAGAAAATTGGCTGGCAGACAGGAAACAAAGAGTAGGGTTCATTTCAGAATGACAGGTAGTGACTCGTGGGGTAGCGCAAGGCTCGGTGCTGAGACCGCATCTATATACAGTATACATCAATGATTTAGATGAAGGGATTCAAAGTAACATTAGCATTAACATTAGAAGAGAGCAGACGTAGAGCAATGGTAGGTAATAGGTGAATACAGGCAAGGAGGGTTTTTGATAGGCAGATGGTTGGACAAAGTCAGATATTTAAAAAAACGAGGTGTACGACAAAAGGATTGAAGAGTTGCGAATTATGGAGCCAGAGGAAGGAATGGAGGATGAGGGGGAGGGGAGGAATAGGTTGAACCAGCGGGTCACAGGGGAGCGGCAGTGAAGAAAGGCGGATGGGGGGGAAAAGTGGGGGGGGGGGGGGGTGTTCTTATTTATAGGAGCAGAATTAGGTAATTCGGCCCATCAAGTCTACTCCGACATTCAATTATGGCTGATCTATCTTTCCCTCTCAACCCCATTCTCCTGCCTTCTGCCCATAACCACTGGCACCCTTACCAATCAAGAATCTGTCAATCTGCCAGATTAAAAAAAACCCCAATGACTTGGCCTCCACAGCACGGCAATGAATTCCACAGAATCTGACAAAATTCCTCTTCATCTCTTTTCTAAAGGTACATCCTTTTATTCTGAGGCTATGGCCTCCGGTCCTATACTCTCCCACTACTACTAGGTTTGTTACAAATGACCTAAAATTGGAAAATTTAATATTCATACTGCTAGATTGTAAACTACCCAAGAATATGAGGTGCTGTTCCTCCAGTTAGCGTGTGGCCCCACTCTGGCAATGGAGGGGGCCCAGGACAGAAAGGTCGGTGTAGGAACGGGAAAGGAGTATAGGTGGGTGCGTGAGGTACTAACCGGTGGTCCGGGTAGGCCAGTGTTTCCTGGCCTGCCGGGTAATCCTGGTGCCCCATCCCTCCCTGGATATGCCTAGAAAGTAGAAACATTCCACAAGTCATAGAAATGGTCTTTGTAAACGATGTTACAACCTGGCCACGAACGAGAAGGAGATGGTACTTGTTGGGTACTCACCGGATCCCCTTTCTCACCCTTCAACCCCTGAGTGCTTCCGTCGCTAGTGCCCGGTGGTCCTACTGGTCCCATTGGACCTGGGCGTCCTGGTAACCCAGGCTGACCCTGATGAACAAAAGCCAACATTACTGCTTCAGTTAGAGCTTAAATACAGCACACTCACACGGTTTAATCACTACAGTGACTTTAAATTGGAAACAAAAACACAGATGGGAGTTTACCAGGATGTTACCTGGACTTGCAGGCTTCAGTTAGAGGGAGAGGCTGGATAGACTTAGACTTTTCTATAATGAGTATAGGAGGCTGACGAGTGACCTTATTGAGGTGTGCAAGACCATGAGGGGCATGGATAAAGTGAACACACACAGTCTTTACCCCAGGGTGGTGGATTCTAAAACTAGGGGGCAAAGACTTAAGATGAGAGGGGAGATTTAAGGACCATAGAGATAACATTTTTCACTCAGAGGGTGGTCCTTGTCTGGAGTGAGCTGTCAGAGGAAGCTATAGAAACAGATGCAAGTGCGACTTTTAACAAACATTTGGACGATATGATTCGAAAGGAAAACTTCAAAATTGGATTGATTAGTGCCATATTTTGTGTGCCTCGACTCAACTTCAATGGAAAATTATATTAATGTAAATTCATTGCAATTTGAACAAACTAGGGATTTTCCTGCCAGAGACTCAAAGAAGCCTCTGTGTGAGTTGTGATGTCTAATGACCTGCAGAGCAAGCCTGGGCTTCAGTAATGAGATGTCCATCCATGTATATGTGTGGCACACCGACATCATGGACTGCCCTCAGAAACAGGCCTTCACATCACACGCTCCATCGCTACTTGCATTACAGCAGTGGGAACCTGCTTCAAGTAGTTCCCATTTAACCTTCAAAACGGCTCTCCTTCAGGTCCCCGATTGGCCAGTGACCAAATTTAAAAACAAGGACCACACGCTGTCAGAGGAGATTAGCTTAACTTCGACATAGACATTGTGAACCAAAAGGCCTGTTTCTGTGGTGTACTGTTGTCTGTTCTATCTTCTTAGCCAAGAACTACAGTCGACCAGTGAGCTGGGGGCGAGGGACGACCGGAAAGGTGTGAGTTAGGACAAGAGCAGCAACGGTTAGGAGAAAGGATGATAATCTGTTGGAATATAACACTTACAGGGTCACCGTTCCGCCCATCAATGCCATCTCTGCCTGCTTTTCCCTGAACGGAACAAACATTGAATGTTATAACTTAACTGGTAACAGGGATTGCAAACTTTCATTATCGTAGGAAAGACACTCTGACCTTGGGAAATGCCCAAGCTGATAGTTATCTCAATCCAAAATATTAGCAGGTTACACTTTCCACAGATGGTGCTTAACTGGCCAGTTCTTCACCATTTTTGTGTTTGTCAGTAATTGTGTTACATTGCATTAATGCAGAATTACTAACACATTCCTCCAAAGGTTTAATTTGAAGCTTTGATCACACACAAAATGTAATCATGGTGAACAAAGTGAATATTGTCTTGAAATTATCTACTAAGACCAGGGATTGGAATTAACATGGGCTACCGTTGGCTAATTTAGAAGAACTCAAATTGGAGATCATGACAATACAGTCAGTTCTGCCATAACGCAACAGTGGCATTCCGAAAAAAAATCTAGTGTTATAGAAAATCACGTGTCAAAAGGGGGTTAGGGGCTAGGGAATTTCAGACACACAATACAAAGTTATTTTTCGTAAGGGGCTGTCCCACTTGGGCGACCTAATTGGCGAGTTTAGAAGAGTTTGAAAAAATGACATGTTGAAGACCTCCTTCGATTATGTAGAAGACCTCCTTCGACCTCCTTCCACTATGTTGAAGACCAGCTTCGACTATCTACGACTTGCTATGACTAACTTCGGGAAAATTGGACACAGAAAAGTGTAGAGTAAAGACAACCTCCATCGACCTCTCTTCGACCTCCCTTCGGCTATGATGAAGAGTATCTACGACTACCTTTGACTACCCTCGATTACCTATGACTAACATGCCGACTTAGTATGACCTACTACGACTAAACCTACGAGTAAAAAAAGTATCGATTTTTTCCATGGCAACCTTTTTTTACTCGCGGGCATTTTTTAACATATTGGAAAAAACACCGTGACCTAGCTGAGGCCTCGAGTACGCAGAGACCGCTCTCAAGCATGAAGGAGAGTTACGAAGACCTCCTACGACCTCATGTTGACCATGCTACGAGTGTGAGCCAGAACTCGCGGATTAGGTCGCCCGTGGGACCGGCCCTTTAATTATTTTTAATAGCCATTCGTTTATTTTTGTTTCAACAAGATAAAAATACTAAAAGTTGTACTTTAGGTGTCAATAGAAATGATTGTATATCATTTTCAATGGGCATCTGCGATTAAAGGAACAGCTGTCCTCTTAAAATACAATTGTGTCTGATCATTGTGAGGACATTGAATGGAAACAGTTTTTTGTCCTTCTACTGTTTAAATCCAAGACAGCTTTTTTTTTGTGCTGTCAATTTTAAAAGTAACATTTAAGTGGTTCCCAAGTTCCTGATCAAAATTGCATTATATCCAATTCTCCCTGCATAATGCAAATAGTGTTCCCCAAATTCATCAATCACATTCCATCCAATTAGAACTTCTGAAATATATAGATTCAGAGAAGTACCTGTGCCTGATAATGTATTACTGGAGATACTGAGTCACCTTCTTGAAACTGAGTGGATTTCCAGACCTTTACAAAGCCAACCATAGCTTGAGTGACCAAATTCACCATGGGTCTGGCCAAGTGAGACCAGTGGATTTTATTCTACTGCTAGCGTATTGCCCTTAATTTCATCACTGGTATCACCCTTTCATTCCCTAGGTGCTATGGTGGAATAGAAGCACGACTGTGGGTGAATGGCCCATGCCTTGGAATGTTAGCTCAGCAATATAAACAGTTGTACAAGAGGTTAGCGAGGCTGTACCTGGAGTATTGTGTTCAGGTTTGGTCACCTTGCTATTGGATAGATGCCATTACACTGGAAAGATGCAAGAAAGCAAGGAAAACTAAAGCAAAAACAGCAGGACTAAGGTAAGCACAGAATAAGGTGATTTTTTAACTGGGTTTCTCTAATTTAACAGAGAAAATTATACTTACAATTGTTCCTGATTCACCTCTCTCACCCTGTGTAAAAGCAAAAACATTTACTTTGTGAATCATTTTGAAAATAAGTAAGTTTTTTGCTAGGGAGTTGGGTAGATAGTTCTTCACCCCCGTGGGCCGAGAATGTTCAGACATTGAACGTCATCAAGAAAGGGTCAATCTATGTTTGAGCTTTTGTCACATGTTAAGTAGCAGTTGGAATGAAGATTGACAAATTAGTCACTCTGCTGACTATTGGCGCTATTTAGATTTGCTTGACAGAATTCATGGTGTCCTGATTTGAGATCAGCTCCAACCAAGGCTGCAAGAAATTGCAGACAGTTGTGGACGTAGCCCAGACCATCACGCAAACTAACATCCCTTCCATTGACTCCACCTACCCTTCACGCTGCCTCGGCAAGGCCAATGGCATAATCAAGGACTTGTCTCACCCTGGTCACTCCCTCTTCTCCCCTCTCCCATCAGGCAAAAGGTACAGAAGTGTGAAAACACATACCTCCAGATTCTGGGGCAGTTTCTTCCCGCTGTTATCAGGCAATTGAACCATCCTATCACCAACAAGATAGTGGTCCTGACCTACCATCTACCTCAGTTGAGACCTTCGGACTATCTTTAATCGGACTTCACTGGATTTTATCTCACACTAAACGTTATTCCCTTTATCCTGTATCTGTGCACTGTGGAGGCTTGATTGTAATCATAATCTTTTCACTGACTGGATTGCAAGCAACGAAAAGCTTTTCACTGCACCTCGGTATATGTGACAATAATAAACTAAACTGAACGGAACTAAATTAAACTAGTTGCTAACTGTACCCAGTTCATCAGGAGCTCCAATTAGATAGACTAATTTGCCATTCTGTATTCCAAATACTACCTAATTTGTGACAAATACAAATGCGGAGATATGGCAGGTGTTATTCATCCAAACAAGTGTGAGGTTAAATGTAAGGGGAAAGTATACAGTTAATGGCAAGACCGTCAATAGCATTGATGTACAGAAGGATCATAGGTTCTAAGTCCATAGCTGCCTGAAAGCAGCAACACAAGTGGAATCTAGACAAACTTGGATTGTTTTCTCTGCAGTATCTCAGGTTGAGGAAAGATCTGATGGAAGCATATCAAATTATGGGTGGCATAGATAGATGAGATAGTCTGAACCTTTCTCCCAGGGTGGAAAGTGTAGTGGAGGAAGATAGGATAGTGACATTTAAGAGACATTTAAGTAGGGTGGGCACATGGTTGTTCAGAGAATGGAGAAATATGAATCACGTGCAGGCAGAGGAGATTAGGATAAAACGGCATTATGTTCGGCACCGACATTGTGGGCCGAAGGCATGCTTTTGAGCTGTACTGTACTCTGTTCAACGACATAAAGCAATGACAAGGAAAATCTCAACGCGGAATGTGACATTGTTAAATTCTCGCAAAAGCTGGTAAAAAATAATTAACTCGATATCTACCTTCTGGCAATGAGTAGGACAGTGGCCTATTGTTCCTCCCTGGGGAAAAATATTCAGACTTAAGCTTTACTTACACAGATACACTTCTAGCACTTTCAAAAAACGCAGGAAAAATCGAATTACAACAATAACTTGCATTTATATCGCACCTTTGGGTCATATTCTGCAATACAAGAGCGTTGTCAGATAAACCATGGCACTCAGCAGATGGGTCAATATATGGACAGAGGGAGGTAGTTGGGGGGAGGAAAGGTTTAGAGAATGAATTTCATAACTGAAAGCTGAGGTAGCTGAAGACAAAGAGAGTGATTACATTTCATGAAGATCAGGAAACCTTAAGAGGAGCAGAATTGATGGTAAAATGAGGGAGTCTAGTTCTTCTGCCATCTACACTGGTCTGCTTACACTATAATGGAAGTTTTAGTTTTAGTTATTAGAAATTCAGTGTGGAAACAGGGCCTTTGGCTCACTGTGCTGACCAGTGATCACCCGTGCACTGGTTCTACACACTAGGGGCAATTTTACAGAAGCCAATTAATGTATAAAACCTGTACGTCTTTGGAGTGTGTGAGGAAACCGGAGTGCACAGAGAAAACCCATGGCGTGACAGGGAGAACGTACAAACTCCATACAGACAGCACACATATTCAGGATCGAACCCAGGTTTCTGGCACTGCATAAAGGCACAAATCTACCTCTGCGTCATAGTGTAACCCCTGAATGGGTTGATGTCACTTACATTTGGCTTGCTGGCAGCAACACAGATTACACCAGCAAGGACCCCTTCAAACCGGGCGAGCAAGTCAAAGTTTTCAGCATAGAAGATGTTCTCGGAGTTTCCATCAGGAACTATATTCTGCAGCTCATTGATATCTGCTTCACCAACACCAACAGCATACATGCGGATGCCTAGTATGGAGATAAGATGTCTGGGTCATTAGATCGATTTGTATTCGGCAGTGTTTCAGGAATAGAGTTAAACTGGTTTAGTTTAGTGATGCAGCATGGAAACAGGGCCTTCGACCCACCGATTCCACGCCGACCAACAATTACCCATACATTTGTTCTATCCCACACACTAGGACAATTTACAGAAGCCAATTAACCTACACACCTGCATGTCTTTGGAATGTGGGAGGAAACCAATGCTTCTGGAGAAAACGCACGTGGTCTCAGGGAAAACGTACAAACTCCGTACAAACAGCACCTGCCGTTAGGATTGCACCACCAGTCTCTGGCGCTGTAAGGCAGCAACTCTATCGCTGCACGAGTATGCCGCTCAAATGTTCAGGTCGGGACCCTTCTTTGGGGTTGATGTCCAAGCACACTTCCACCCAGTCACCCTTTCATACTAAATAGGAGCAAGAGCAGGCCATTCAGCCCTGCGGGTCAGCGACACCATTTATCAAGATCACTCATCTTCTACCCCCATCTCGACTGTCCAGAGTGTCTCTATATCCCTCAATTCGCTTAGTATCCGGAAATCTGTTTTGAATGAACTAAATGCCTTTCGGGTAGAGAATTCCAAAGATTCCCCACTCTCTGAGTGAAGAGATCTCTCTACATGTGTACTTCAACCAAATGAAGAGCGTGCATAGAATACCTGCGGCCTTTGCTCTCAATACAGCCTCCGTGACTCTGTCATCTGAGCGTCCGTCTGTTATGATGACCAGCAAGGCAGGGACTTGTAGGCGTCTCCCAGCAGAGAGCTGAAACACGTAATTCAGGACAAAGTCTATGGCTCTGCCTGTGGAGGAACAGAAATGGAGATTGAAGCGAAAGATGAGGTACTCTATAGTACAACTTTCATCTCTTAATCAGAACATTAGAGTTATAAAGCACAAAAACAGGCCATTTGGCCCAACGTGTCCATACCAACCAATGTCTCCTGGTTATGCTAGGCCCATTTACCCAAAATCTGTGCTCAAATTGTACCCTTTAGAGTTGTTGGCAGGCTAACATTGCAAGAAGAGAAACAGTTCCTTTTGGAGAAGACAGTTTTCATATCTTAAACCAAGAGGTGCCTGTCTGCTCTTCCATACTAAACACTGTCATCCTTGTGAGACATTGAGGCAGGTAGTTGGATATGAAAGGTTTAGAGAGCTATGAGTCAAACGTGGGCAAATCTGTGGATGGGCATCTAGTGTAGATCAGCATGGACAAACTGGGTCGAAGGGCCTGTTTTTGTGCTGTATGATTCAAGCTGACCTACTCCTTATTCTGAGAACAGTTCCAGATTATCTGTTCTCTCCTTTTAACTCAAATCCAACAGTCCCTGTGAATATTTTCTGCACAAAACCTAACCGTTTTGAGTTGGAACTCTTCTGATGAGTTCCAATTTGTGTCGCCTATCTATGTTCTCCAGAGATGCTGCCCGACCTGCTGATTTACTCCAGCACTTTTTGGCTTTCTTTGCCAATCCACAATCCTCTTAAATGTCTTTATCATATCTGCCATCACCACCACCCCAGGCAGCACTTTCCAAGCACTCACCACTCTCTGTGTAAAAATGTTAACCAGCACATCTCTGTCAAGCTGATCAAAGCAGGATTTGTGCAAATGGGTATTTATTGGTTAGTACTTTCTCAATGGGCTGAAAAGCCCGTTCCTGTCCTGTATCTCTTTACGATGCTATCCCTCATTCCATGACTTTAATTTGGAAGTTAGGGAGAATAAGCGGCTTAGTTTCACCTCTGCTGGCAAGTTCCCACCCATGCTATAATTTAGTTCAGAGATGTAGTACCCATCGGCCTACTGAGTCCACACTGACCAGCAATCCCTATACACTAGTTCTATCCAACACACTCGGGACAATTTACAGAAGCCCGTTAACCTACAAGCCTGCACTCCTTTGGAATGTGGGAGGAAATCGGAGCACCTGAAGAAAACCCACACCGTCATGGGGAGAGCGTACAAAATTTGTACAGACAGCAACTGAGATCAGGAGCTGTAAGGCAGCAACTCTACGCTTCATCTTAGTGCCACCTTAAAGACCAGTTACACAAATAAAATAGTTGGTGTTCTACGTCGAAGCACTGCCTCACAGTGAGTGTTTGCGAATGAGATATTCTACCTGTTTTAGTCCCACCAAGTTGATACCGAAGTTCTGTTATAGTTCGGAGCAGCTCTTGTTGGGTGGTGATCCTGCCAAGTGGGATTTCAATCTTTGGGTCATCACTGTATTGAACGACCGAGACCTGGATAAAGAGATATGGACAAAGTTAAAAGACAAAACAATTCTGATACTGTTATTCAAACCACTGAATGAAATTGTCAATGCCTTAACTTAGAAACATTGAAAATAGGTGCAGGACGAGGCCATTCGGCCCTTCGAGCCAGCACCGCCACAGCACTTGACTTGAAAGTAACTCAAAAGAGTGGACTGGTTGTTTTTACAACTCTGAGTCTTGGTTTGGAATATTGCACGGTCAACACAATGAAACATCCAATTGCGGATACCATTTCAAAGTTTAAGAGGCAATTGGATAGGACAGGTATGAAATTAGGAGGGTAAAAACAGGACAGGAAATGACTTAGGAAAGCAATATTAAGGAGAATCCCAACATCTTTCATTAGAAGCAAGAAAGCAGCCAAAACAGCCAAGGTCCCTTCAGGGACCAAAAGGGAAGATTAGAGTAGGATCCTAAATGAATATTTCTCAATGGTATTCACCAGGGTGAAGGATGTAGGGGATGGAGAGTTGGATAGGGATACGTTGATGTTCTGACAACCATGTTAAAGAAATTGGCACATATTAAAGTGGTTAATCCCAGGGCCCGACAGGATCTATTCCAAGATGCTAAGGGAAGTAAGGGGAGAGATTGCTGGGGCTCTAACAGAGAGTTTTGCATCTTTGGTAGCTATGGGTGAGGTACTAGAAGAATGGAGGATAGCTAATATCCCCTTATTTAAAAAGGGCAGCAAGGGTGCAGAGTGAGCTTTACATCAACTGTAGGGATATTATTGGAAAAGATTTTGAGGAACAGGATTTATGGTTACTTGAAAAGGCAGGGAATGATTAGGAAGTGTTAACAACTTGGGGAAATCCTGTCTCACAAATTGATTGATTTTTTGAGGAATCGACTAAAAGTGATGAAGACAGGGCAGTAGACATTGCTGGCATGGACTTTAGCAAGGCTTTGATTAAGTCCTGTAAAGTAGGCTGGTCCAGAAGGTTGGGCACATGGGATGCAAAGTGTGTTGGAAGAACTGAATGAAAAATTGGCTTGACAATAGAAGGCAGAGATAATGATCGTGAGGTGCTTTTCTGACTGTAAGTCTGTAACCAGTGATGTACCGCACTCTTGTTATAATAGTCTCAGAACAAACCGAACCAGCAATATTTGTAAGAACAAGGAATTGCAGATGCTGGTTTACAAAAAAAAGCGCAAAGTGCTGGTGTAACTCAGCCAGTATCTCTTGAGAAAAAGGGTAGGTGATATTTCGAGTCGGGACCCTTCTTCGGACTCTGCATTGTGCATAAATAAGGACTGTTATTTTTCAGGCCAGCGAGGCTGAAAATCACTTTGCAAATTCATTCTGCTGTTGTACTATTGATGACTCCATTTATGGAGCTTTATGCAACAAAAAAGGACAAATATTCCAGCTGACATATTAAGAATTCAATTTCCAATCTGGTATTAAAACTCCTAAAATGGGCACTATATTATCAGTTCTGTGGGATCTTCTTTCACTGCTCACTCTGAGTCTGAAGAAGAGTCCTGACCAGAAAGGTCAAGCAGGTCAAGCAGCATCTGCGGAGGCAAAAAATGTAAGTCAACATTTTGGGTGGTGACCCTTCATCTGGAGTGAGGGGCAACAGGAAACGTTACCTGCATACAACAGTGTGTAGGGGGGTGGGACTGAGGCTGGTTGGTGATAAATGGCACCAGATAGGGAGGGGAGGATGGGTAAATTGAACCAGTTGACTGGTTGGGGGACAGTTGGGACAGCGGGCACAAGATGATAGGTAGAATTAGATGGGAAGGGGTTGGCGGGTGGATGAAATCAGTTAGATGAGTTGGGGCTTGGCACAACGGCTGCTGGATGATAGGTGAAGTGAGGGAGAAAGGGAAGGATTGGTAATGGAACCAGGTGAGGCGAGGGGATGGGAGGGTTGGACACAGGGAGTAGAAAACTAGTTGGACAGATGTGAGTCCAACTTTGTTGTTTCTGACCAATGCAATGGCGATGTAGTGATGGGATACACTTACCTGAGTTCCATCAGGCCCAAGGTGGGGTAGATGAGAGACCACGTTGTACAGGAACTGCTTAACCTTTTGGAAATTCTCATACCCGATGCTCTCGGAGCCATCGACGAGGAACACAATGTCAGCCTGAGCTGTTCTGCACACTGCACCAAAACGAAACATAGCAGAATAGATAGGGTGAATGCACAGAGTCTTTAACCCAGAGTAAGGGAATCGAGAATAAGAAGGTAGTATATAGGTTTAAGGTAAGGGGAGAAAGATTTAATAGGAACCTGAGGGGCAACTTTTATTTTTACATAAAGCATGGTAAGTGTATGATTCGAGCAGCTGGAGAAGGCAGTTGAGGCAGGTACTATCACAACGTTTTAGAAACATTTGGACAGATATAGATATGCCTCACATTCAGGCAGAGGCAATTGGTTTACTTGGCATCATGTTCGGCACAGGCATTGTGGGCTGAAGGCCCTGTTTCCGTGCTGTACTGTTCTATGATCACCTTCCACTGCTCTCCCTGCTAGTGTGTTCCACATCACTAGGTTGTGCAATATAACATGTCCTTACGTCTCAGGGACCAGGTGTCTTTAAAAGGGACCAGGACCCATTCTTTATTCATTTGTTGGATCTGAATGTCACTGGCATTTTTGGCCATCCCAAACAGTCCTTGCAAAGTGGGGTGGCAATCGAGCCCATATATTGCTCAGTCAGAAAGATACCAATTTGGATAAAGATGCCATATATTCCCCCCTGAAATGTGTTAGTCAACTGGAATGTTTTTATACAACAACCTAGTACTTTGATGATCAGTATTATTGAGACTGACATTTACATTCATCCACATTTATAAATTAACTAATTTAATTAATTAGAAAATTATGTTTTCTAGGCATTGTGTTCAGCATCAATTAGGATATGAAAGGGATTTATAAGTTCATATTGTCAGTCAAAGGCGCAGAATAAGGCCACTTGGCGCATTGAGTCTACTCCCCCCATTCAATCATGGTTGATCTATCATTCCCTCCCAACCCCTCTCTCTTGCCTTCTCCCCATAACCTTTGTCACCTGTTTTGTTTTTGCATTTCATTTTACAGGATTTTGTTTTGCTTTCCAAGTCATTAGTTCTGGCTTCTGTGTCTTTGAACATAACCACTACGCCTCTGAGAGAGGAAGCGCCAACAGTGGCGGGAGAGTAAGGAGGGCAGCAGGAATAGACCAGAGAGAGCCATTTGCTTGGGTCGTCGCCACACTGCTCACCAAGACGCTCAGTGATGGAGGACTGAGGTCCAAACTCCGTGCCAAACACGGGCCGCAGGGTAAAGACGTACTCTCGCCCAATTTGCAGGTCGGTGATCTGGTAGGAAGCAGTTGTTGCAGGCAGGGTGATGGACCGCTGCTCTTCTTGTGCTGAAAGAGAAAATACGTAAGGATTAACGGGTTTGGTGTCAGCACCCACTTGCTTTTTCCCAGGCAGCTCCTGCAGGATTGAGGCTAACACTTCCCCTTTGCTCCACCTGTCAGGCAGCACAGTGGTGCAAGGGTAGAGTTGCTGCATCACAGCACCAGAGGCCCGGCTTTGATCCTGACTATGGGTGCTGTCTGTACGAAGTTTGTACATTCTCCCGTCACCACGTAGGTTTTCTCCAGGCTGGCTTCGGTAAAATTGTAAAAACGTCCCTCGTGTGTAGGATAGTGCTAGTGGATGGGGATCGCTGGTGTGGCGCGTACTCAGTGGGCTGAAGGGCCTGTTTCCACGCTGTATCTCTAAACTAAAATAAAAAATTAAACCCTCTGTGGATTCTGAGATGTCTAATGAGGTCCACATGAGGCCCACTGTCTCTGTCATAGGTGGAGCGGAAGGTACTGCACAGACGAGGCAGTTTGGGCGGTGCCCTGCCCCATTTACTGTATCCATGGGGCTTCCACATGCACCAGGCATGGAGACGAGGTTCTCAGTCCCTTCTCCATTCTAATCAGTCACTGGCCTGGGATTCCAATTCACCAGTGGACAATTTTGATTCTTGAAATACTCATAGCAGATGAATGCCCAGAACTGCACCGTCTCAGCTCCTGCTTTTAAGAGTTTAAACTTGGGTCTTGACCTGCTTGTTCACCTGGGCATTTGTTGTTGATGTCGTGCTGAGAGGCAAGTTCTCAGCTGAAGCTTTTGTTTATTCACTTAACTTTAGACTTTTGACTTTTGAGATATAGCGTGGAAACGAGCCCTTCATCCCACCGAGTCCGCGCTGACCAGCGATCATCCCATACACTTTTACCGAAGGCACTATCCTTCACACTAGGGACAATTTACAATTTTACCGAAGGCCAATAAACCTACAAACCTGCACGCCTTTGGGGTGTGGGAGGAAACCGGAGCACCGGGAGAAAACACGCGCGGTCACGGGGAGAATGTGGGATGTATTTAATCGTGGAATCCTGGGAATGTCAATGTTCATTACTTAAAATGCCACAGAAGGGAACCATTTGGTCCTTCGGATCCATGCCTGCTCACTATGGTCTAATCCATTTAGTCCCATTCCCATCTCCTTATTTCCATATGGCCTTAAATGATCTTTGGAAGAAAATGGATAGACGACATTTTGGGTTAGGACTCTTCCTCAGACTAAAGAGTCCTTGCCTGAAAAGTCGTCTGTCCATTTCCTTCCAGACCTGTTGAGCTTCTCCAGCAGTATGGATTAAAGCATCTACAATCTGTGGTGTCTCTCCAGCCCCACATCTCATTCACTTCCATGCCTATCACTCTCCCATGGCACTCAGCTACATCAAGTGGAGTTTATAGCAACCAATTAACCTACCTGCATTGCTTTGGGATGTAGAAGGAAACTGGGGCATCTAGGAGAAACCCACATGGTCAAAGGGAGAACGTGCAAACTCCACATAGACAGCACAGAGATCAGGGTTGAATCACTGGCTGGAACCTGTGAGGCAACTGCACTTACTGCTGCACCACCATGCCTCCCTATTTATCCATGCAGCTTTCTCAAACTGAATTGAGTGGATTGCTTGAGAGTAATTGAGAACGCACCATGCATGGTTTGGGGGCCATATACCGCCCACACTGGGTAAAGACATCAGATCTTCTTCCAGAAAATGAAAGAGTAACTTAAAAGTTTCATGGTCACTATTACCGACACTAATTTATTTTAAATTCTATCAGTTTTCAAGCCACATTTTTTATTTCCTCTGGTTGGATGGATTTGAATTCAGCATTTCAGGTGTTCAATCCAGGCCTCCTGGATTAATAATGCAGTAATGTAATCGCCGCATCACCATTCAGTTTAGTTTCAAAATACTGTGGGGAAACAGACGCTTCGGCCCACCGAATCTGCACCGACCATCGATCACATAATAGTTTTGTTATCCCACATTCTCATTCCCTGCCACACAGTAGAGGCAATTTGCAGAGGTCAATTAACCTACAAACTCGCACATCTCTGGGATGTGGAAATAAATCTGAGCATGCGGAGGAAATCCACACTGACCGTGCAAACTCTACATAGATGGCACCCGAGGTCAGGATTGAACATGGGTTTGTGGCGCTGTGAGGCGGCAGCTCTGTAGGCTTACGCCACCGTGCCGCACACAATTTCTTATGCCTACCAGCCTCGGCCAAATTAAAAACATCAACAGTAAATGCTGAGTGTTCTCTGTGGTACATTTTCTGATTATATTTCAGATGTCCAGTCTTGACAGTTTGTTGCTTATAGTCATAGTTAGTTATGGGTTAAAAGAGTGTTGCTTTCCAGTTAAAGACTGAAAAATTAGAGGTTTCTTGGTTTGGACTTACCTGTGGCAAGTCTCCATGAGAGGATGTAACTGGTCGCTGCTGGAGTGAGAATCCAGCCCAGGGTTACCTTGCTCGTGTCCACGCTCGTCACTCGGAAACCCTGCACCTCCTCGGCCCGGGCTGCAGGCAGAAGGGACGAGAGGACTCTGAGAAAGAAGGCTAACATCCAGCGCTATCCAAAGCCCACCTGAGTCACTGCACATGCCCCATCCAATCCACCAGACAGTCACATCCAACCTACCTCAATGAACACACAGCTGCCTGCACCCTTCACTCCCATTCCTGAACATACACATTCCTGAGATCTGTTCGCTGTTGGCGAGGTTCTACACACCACTTAACTACCTCAATATAAAAGGCAAGACACATCCCTTTAGAAATAATTTGGTTGAAGCTTCAGAGCTACAGATGTTAAGTATTAGGAGCACAAGGTGGGTATCTGGCCCTCAGAGCATGCGCCATCATTTTTTAACTAATCTTTGACCTCAGCACCATTTCCCACACCCCAAAGTCCCCCAGAAATATATCTATCTCTGCCGCACCTGGAAAGACTACACTTGTCGCTTTACCTCCCCCCTTGACTCCATTCAAGGACTCCAGCAGTTGTTCCAGGTGCGGCCGAGGTTCACCTGCACCTCCTCCAACCTCATCTATAGCATCCGCTGCTCTAGATGTCAGCATGCTCTACAAGCGTAGGCTTGGCGATCGCTTCGCCCAACACCTCCGCTCGGTTCGCAATAACTAACCTGATCTCCCGGTGGCTCAGCACTTCAATTCCCCCAATCCAACCTTTCTGTCCTGGCCTCCTCCATGACCAGAGTGAGGACCACCGTAAATTGGAGGAGCAGTACCTCATATTTTGCTTGGGCAGTTTGCACCCCAGCGGTATGAAGATTGACTTCTCTAATTTCAGGTAGTCCTTACTTTCTCCCCCCCTTCTCAGCTCTCCCTCAGCCCACTGGCTCCACCTCTTCCTTTCTTCATCCCGCCCCCCCCCCCCAACCTCACATCAGTCTGAAGAAGTGTCTCGCCCTGAAACGTAGCATAGATGCTGCCTCACCAGATGAATTTCTCCAGAATTTTTGTCCACCTCTCATCAACTAGAGTGTGTTTCCCATCTCCCATCTACCTTACTGGGAACTATCTTTAATCAGACTTTACTGGACTGCAATGTTACATTTTTACACTGAATGTGTACACTGTGGACGACTTCATTGTTTTCATGCAGAGTGTTTTCTTTGACTGGATAGCATGCAAACAAAAGCTTTTCACTGAGTTTCGGTACACTTGACAATAATAAACTAAACTAAAATGGGAAATATAGCAAAATTCTCAGTAAATGCACCAGCAATGAATCACCTGCAATTCCTTGTTAACTGACCTGTACTGACAGTGAGTGTTGTGGGAGCTCCTTCACGATCACCTCGAACTGAGGAGACCCGAATGACGTAACTCCTCCCAGACTGCAGGTTCAATATGTCAAAACTGTTGATGTTTGCTAAAACCACTCTACTGCTCTCTGGGCCTCCTGTGGACAAAACAGAATCTTATTCAATAAGTAGTTTTTCTAAATATAACCTAATTAAAGATTACTTTCAGTGTGTGTGTGTGTGTGTGTGTGTACATGGCTTGGTTAGGTCAGCATGGACAGGTTGGGCTGAAGATTTACGAGGATGGTGTCAGAACCTGAGGGGCTGAGTTATCGGGAGGGGTTGGGCAGGCTAAGACTAAAGCCCTTGGAGTGCCGGAGGCTGAGGGGTGATCTTATAGAGATGGATAAGATCACGAGGGAAATAAATAGGGTGAATGGGCAGATTTTTTTACCCCGAGTAGGGCAATCAAGGACCGGAGGATATCGTTTTAAGCTGAGAGGGAAATAGGTACCTGAGGAGCAACATTTTCACACAGAGGATGGTGGGTATGAGATATGGAACAAGCTGCCAGAGGTAGGTACAATAACAACATTTAAAAAGCATTTAGACAGGTACAAGGATAGGTAAGGTGTACAGGGATTTGGGCCAAACGTGGGTAAGTGAGATGGGGCATCAAGGTCGACATGGGCAAGTTGGGGTGAGAGACCTGTTTCAGTGCTTTATGACACTCTAAATCTCTCTGAACACTTTACCCTCTGCCAGCCTCCAGTAGATTCGATATCCCGTGCTCCCTGGCACACTGCTCCAGGCAATCTGAATCCGCTTTGTCGTTAAGCTGATGGTACGCAGATTCCCAACTGCTCCCAGTGGATGCTCAACTGCAGCTGTGATTTCAATGCAAAGAAAAGACCCAAGAGGTTAACGCAGTCACAGAGAGGAGTGGGTGGGGAAGGGGGCAGGGCATGCACGAGGAAATATAGTAACAATGAGCAAACTCCACACAGGCAGCAACCAAGGTCAGGATTGAACCTAGATCGATGCTGCCAAATCTTTGAAGTTGGTTGGTTGCACTCTTTTATCATGCCTATTCATAACTAGGAATAAGGTCAGCAGTTGGTCTTTAGCAGAAGAGATCGCAAGAGACGGCATGGGATAATATTTCTAAAAATGTTTATACGCCTCCTTAGTCCCGTAACAATCCCTGTCCGCATCTCTGCTCCTTGCGTAATGTTTGCAAACCTGTCCACATCCACAAGAATGCTTACAATACCTCTCTGACACTCAACAATGAATGCACATCATAGTAGCAAACAACTTGTTGCTAAAAGCATAGCCTCACCTTGGCAGTTGAAGCAGGAACCACAGCTATTTTTATGAGGACATTGAATTACTCTAGATGGGAAGACAGAATGTCAGGGGTTATGGGGAGAAGGCAGGAGAATGGAGTTGAGAGAAAGATAGATCAGATATGATTGAATGGCAGAGTAGACTTGATGGGCCGAATGGCCTAATTCTGCTCAGAGAACTTATGAAGACACAGGCAACAGGCAAGAGGAGGATACAAACAGACATGATAAGCTAAATGGTTCCATTGGAGACATTAAGCATGGAATAGCATCGTAGCTATGAGTGACTTACGAGTAGTAGCTGTGATCGTTACTGGGTGTCCTTCTCGATTTTCAATCAACGCAACAACTTTTACGAGATAATTAATTCCACCTTCAAGATCCACAATATCAATGGTGCTTACATCTCCAGGTACAACCTTGCTGGTCTCAGGTCCTCCTGGAAACATTGAGGGGAAACAACAAGAGACATTGGTTACTTTCCAAAATAAATTCAGGGTTATCCCCTCTATCTCATGCTCATCTCTACAATTCATATTCCTCCTGGTGCTCCGGTTTCCTGCCACATTCCACAGCTTGCCGGTGTGTAGGTTAAATGCCTTCGGCAAAAAAATCTGAAAATCTAAATTGTCCCTAGTGTGTAGGATAGCGCTAGTGCATGAGAGAGTTAGATAGAGCTCTTAAAGATAGCGGAGTCAAGGGATATGGGGAGAAGGCAGGAACGGGGTACTGATTGTGGATGATCAGCCATGATCACAGTGAATGGCGGTGCTGGCTCGAAGGGCCGATTGGCCTACAACAACTATTGTCGATTGTCTATTGTCATATGTAGCTTTTTAAGGATCAGAAGGTGATAGGTTGAAACATAGTCCAAGACATTTCCCGAGAGGAAAATATAATCTCACCTCGGACCATCCTGGATGAGGAGAATTTTGGCGATATTAAGTTTTGTGAGTTGGTCACACTGCAGATACAGGAAGAAAGATAATGGGTGACCACTGGGAAGGGCAGTAAGTACAGGAAGATGTTGTAGGAGTCCGCTGTGGTCATTCCCCCCTCCCCCCCCCCCCCCTCCACCCCCTCCCTCAGGTAGAATGTGTTGGATACTGGTGTGGGGGGACTTGGCTCTTAGAGGAAAGCAACAAGTTTGTGGCACCACAGCTAGCTCTAATGCGCAGCAGTGGAGAGAAGAGTCAAGATAAACTGAAGTGGCAGCGGATTCATTTGTGAGAGAAATGGACAGGTATTTCTGTGGCTGAGAGCGAGCCTCCAGAATAGTATGTCACCTCCCTGGTGTGCCAGCATTATGGGTATCTCGGAGTGGGTACAGGACATTCCGAAGAACAACCAGAGGTTGCAATATACATTGGTGCGAATGACCTAGGTAGAAAGAGGGATGTGGTCCTGCAAAGTGAGTTTAGGATGCTAAGCAGAACTTTCCTTTAGGCTTTAGAGATAACAGCCCATTTGGCCCTCCGAGTCCACACCAAACAGCGATCGCCCAGTACACTAGCACTGAGAATAATGGACAATTTTACCAAACCCAATTAATTCAGCGGGTCAGGCAGCATCTCTGGAGAAAAGGACTACGCTACATTTCAGGTCGAGACCTGCATGCCTTTGGAGTGTGGGATGAAACCGGAGAACCCGGAGAAATCCCATGCAGTCACAATGGGAACATACAAACTCCATATAGACAGCGCCCATAGTCAGGATCGAAGCTGGTTCTCTGGCGCTGTAAGGCAGCAACTCCACCACTGTGCCACTGTGTGGGCCCACAGGTTAAGAAGCAGGACCTGTAGGGTCGTGATCTCAATATTACTCCCAATGACGCGCACCAGAGAGGGTAGGATGAATATGTGGCTAAAGAGCTACTGCATGAGACAGGCCTTTAGGTACATGGTTGACCAGAATAATGCATCTAAACTGGAAGGGGATCAACATTCTTGCAGAGTTGCTCACACTACTCGGGAGATTTTTAATTAATTTGGCAGAGGAGGAGGGAAGCCCAGTTGCAATGCAGCAGGTGGGGAGAAAAATGTGGAAGATCAATCGAGCAACAGCATTAGGCAGATGGGGTGATATGGATCATGTGCAGGCAGAGGAGATTAGTTTAATTTAGCATCATAATCATGAGCTGCACTGTTCTATGTTTTGTGTTCATTGGTAGGTCCTGGGTCAAACTGGGACATAATAACATATTCCCTTCCCTATAGACCAGTAACGAACCAGATGGATTTTTATTGCAGTCCAGTGGTCCCATGGTTCCTGAGGCAAACTTTTATTGCCAAATTCTAACTTTATTTAATAACTTGAATTTAAATTCCCCAGCAAAAGTGGGATTTGAGCTCCTGCCTCTAGATTGGTTTGGTTGCTCAGTTAGTAACTTAATCATTGCAAATACATTCTTTGTTCAATTATGGTTTTTTAGTGAGCTCTAAAGGTAGAGGATGGTTTTTGAAGTGGACGTTCAGAGCTGGAGATATTTGTTGGAGACTTGGCCATCGGTGACTTACCTTCACTGCGTTTCCAGCTGATTCTGTAGGACGTGGCTCCACGGACACCGACCCACGACACACGCAGAACGTTACTGCGAGCTTCAAGCACCCTGATGTCACTGACTCCAGCCACGAGGTCATCATCAGACAATGCTGCAGCCACACCAGGGGAATCACACACTTCAGGTTACTAGATTTCAAGCCTGAACATTCAAACTGTAATCTCCAGGTTGAGGAACAGCTTCTCCCTACAACCATCAGGCTATTAACTACAACCTCCAAATGAGCTCCAAACATCACAGTCTTGGGTGTGTGTGTGTGTGGGTGTGTGTGTGAGTGTGTGTGAGTGTGCGTGTGCATGTGTGTGAGTGTGTGTGTGCGTGTGAGTGTGCGTGCGCATGTGTGTGAGTGTGAGTGTGTGTGCGTGTGCGTGTGGGTGTGAGTGTGTGTGTGTGTGCGCGTGTGTGTGTGGGTGTGAGTGTGTGTGTGTGTGAGTGTGCGTGTGCATGTGTGTGAGTGTGTGTGTGTGTGGGTGTGAGTGTGTGTGTGTGCGTGTGCAGAATATATATTCTACTGAACTTTCTCATTGTTTATTTTGATGTTGTTTATCATGGTGTTTACAGAGTACAACATTGACATATCTACTGTGCTGCTGTAAATAAGAATGTCATCGTTCCATTGTGGGACATATGACAATAACATACTCTTGACACTTAACTCTTACTGTCAAGTGTAGCAGTTTTACAGCTAAAAACTTTGTTTTGCTTGCTGTCCCGACAGATTAGATATACCATACATAGATACTATCAGTTCAAACTCAAGTGCAGCAGATAGAGCAAAGGAGAAGATACAGAGTGCAGAATATAGTTCTCAACATGGTAGCACGTCAATGCCATCAACAAAAAGGATATAAAGTGCTGGAGCAGCTCAGAGGGTTTGGCAGCATCTCTGGAGAACATCTTTCAGCGACATTTCAGTTCATGACCCTTCTACAACCTGTTTGTAGGGAGGGAGGGGGAAAGAAAGCTGGGAGAGAGGAGAGGCTGGACAAAGCATGGCAGGTTCCTTATACAAAGTCCAATGTCTGCAATGGGGTAGAGGTGAATCGGACAGTACCCCTACTTATGGAAGAACCCCCCCCCCCCGAAGGGATATATGGATGCATGCAGTGCAACTGGCAGGTCAACTAGGGTGGGGAAGAGCAGAGTGAGAGGGAATGCAGGGGTTACTTGAAATTAGAGAAATCAAGATTCATGCCACTGGGTTGGTTGTAAGCTGTCCAAACAAAATATGAGGTGCTGTTCCTCCAATTTGCATGTGACCTCACTCTGACAGTGGAAGAGGCCCAGGACAGAAAGGTCAGTATGGGAATGGGATGGGGAGTTAAATTGATTGGCAACCGCGAGATTGCGTAGATCAAGGCAGACTGAGTAGGTGTTCAGTTCACTGAGCTTGGGTCTGCACTGATGTGAACATTGTCCAGTGTAAAATCTCCCTCCACACATTCCCAACACCAAGCCTTGCAGGGGCCACCAAATACTCACTGGTCCTAGCCATTATATTGACAGAGATTCCTTCTCTGCTTCCCGTTACCGGTGTGACTCCAATAGCGTAAGCGGTCCCAGGCTTCAACTTCTTGATTTGGTATGTCTTGACCTCTCCGCTGATAATTTCACTCTCCTCAATTCCTAAAATAGAGGATAGGAAAATAGCTTGCATTGAAACAACACCCATCTGAACGAAAACGCTCTAAAATGCAACATAAAGTAAGATTTTCAGCCTGATCAAAGAGATACAGCACAGAAACAGGCCCTTTGGCCCACTTGGTCCACGCCGAACACGGGATCGACCCAGCGTTGTGCGGCAGTAGCTCTACCAGCTGCGCCACTGTGCCGCAGAGAATGTGATGGTGATCACATTGTTGAACCACCGGGTGGTTTACCAGACTCAATATACTTACCAGACCTAGCTAGGGTATCTCGTTCCTTCCCTGAGAGACATTAGCAAATGGTGGATTTGTTCCAACAATTCAAAGTCATATTTTACTGCTCTTCATTTCCATACTCACAAGGCCTGAACTCCTACCTAGCTGATATCAGGCCACTGAACAGTCCTCTCATCAGATTCAGTGCGACCCTGACTGTCCATTTACCTCAATGGAGACCTTTGAACTATTAATGATAGGACTTTAATGGAGCCTGATGGATGTCCTGACCCAAAACGTCACCCATCCTTTTTCTCCAGAGATGCTGCCTAATAGCCTTATCCCACGGTACGAGTTCATTCCAAGAGCTCTCCCGAGTTTAAAAAAAATCAAACTTGTGGTAAGCATGCAGAATGAACATAGTGGGTACGTCGGAGCTCGGGGACATCTCTTAGCGGCTCGTTACGCTAACGGCAGGTACTCGGGAAGACTCGCTAACGGCAGGTAAGCTCGGGAAGACTCGTGAAGATTTTTCAACTTGTTGAAAAATGTCCACGAGAGCCCCAAGTACCGACGAGTGGCCATTACCGTAAATCTCCGAGTTCAAATCAGGGCAAACTCGGGAGAGCTCTTGGAATGAATTCGTACCGTGGGACAGGGCTTTGATCCGCTAACTTACTCCAGTAATTTGTGTCTATCTTTAATCAGACTTTACCGACCAATGTTATATCTTTGTACTAAATTGTGTACCCTTTATCTGTGCACTGTGGACAGCTTGATTGATTTCATGTACAGATTTTCTTTGACTGAATGTCATGCAGCCAAAGGCTTTTCACTGTAGGTTAGTACAGGAGAAATAATAAACTATACTAAACTACAAATATAATAAACTAAACTATATTATTTGTCTGGTAAAATAGCCTTCATGCAACATTACGTAGAGTAAAGATCTGGTACTGGGCAATTGCAATGATGAAAAGGAGGAATAGGGGACAGCCTGGCACAGATTCTGACACCGGCAAACCATGAAACCCACCATCAGCATTCTTCCAGGTGATTTTGTACGCTGAAGCCCTGCCGACTGCAGTCCATGACACCTGGAGCATGTTGTTTCGAACCTTGGTCACTCTCAGGTTGGTCACGTCTCCCACGATGGAATCTTATGATTAAAAATACCACAGAAATATGTTAGTCACAGCCATCAAAACATCCTTACATGCTGAAAATGTGGCGTTCATTCCTTCTCTTTCTCTAGGCTGCAGACGAGGCTCTTTAGAATTTGCATTACAGTTCTATGCCTGGTCGCAAAATGGTGTTGGATCATACCGACTCTTTGCATGCTCTTCTCAGATGGGTCCTTCCATAAGCTGGGTACCATCCAATTCACCTCTATCCCATAGAGGACATTGGACTTTGTCGATGGAACAAATGTGAGAACTATATTCTGCAGTCTTCCTCTTTGCACTATCTAATGTACTTGAGTTTGTACTGATTGTATTTACATATGGTATATTCCACTCTGTTTGGATATCATGCAAAACCAGGGGGCGCCGCACGATGGCTGCCTCGCCAACGGTCTGTCTTCGTCTTTTTCTTTTTTATTTGTATTTTTGTTAGAAGCAATGTACAGTAGTACAAACTGCGGCATATGACAAAATAATAAATTCTGTATTGAGGTCCAGTTTTGTTTTTAATAATTTTGAGAAGATTTCAAAGATTTATTTCTTCTTGAGATAAACATTTGTCGCAGATGGGAGATGCTTTTGGGAAAATTTTGTTCAGTTAATTTGAGTATGTAGTATTTTAAATTGGATTAGTATATGTCTTACGTTAATCGAACAATTATGTACATCTAAAATATATTTTTCCCATCTGCCTTTGGGAATTTTTAAGCTTAATTCCTGTTCCCACTCTCTTCTAATTACATCTGATGATGGAATTTCTATATTTAGAATGATATTATACAAGTATGATATTAAATTATTTGACTGCGTTTCTATTCATACCTTCATCTAATCTCTCTGGCAGCAGAGTTTGATATTCGTGGGTATATGTTTTCAAATAATCTCGAATTTGAAGATATCTGAAATATTGATTACCTTTCAGATTGTATATTGATTGTAAATTCTGAAATGATGAAAGGTTTCCCATTTCGTACAAATCTCCAACCTTTTTAATTCCTAGTCTTTCCCAATGTATAAACGTTGAACGTCTTCATCTTTTTCCTTCAGTGTTTTTAGTTTGTTGGAAAATGTATGTTTTAGTTTATCTTTAGTTTGTGGGGGTGGTGGGGGAAACTTATCTTATCTCTTTCCTCGACGGAGATGTGACTTTTTCTGTGTCATATCTCCATCTGCACTGCGGCCAAACATCATGGAACTGGCAGCCTCTTGTTTGGGACTTCTAGAGCACCAAACCACGGAGCCTACGTACTTTAACATTTTGGAGCGGGCGATTCCTTTCCCATGGGTCGGCCTTTGGAGCTCCAACCTGCGGAAGCTGCGGACATTAACATCATGTTAGCGGCCAACTCCGGGGACTCCAAACCGCAGGAGTTCAACCGCCCCGATGCGGGAGATTAGACCACCCCGACGTGGGAGCTCAATCGCTGGCTGCGGATGGTTCAACTCCCCCGACCACGGGTGTACAATATGAAAGAAGATAAGACTTTATTGTCTTCCATCACAGTGGGGAATGGGGAGGAGCCGCTGTGGTGGATGTTTATGACAATTTTTTAATGTAGTTGTGTGTCTTGTTACTTTTTTGGTATGACTGTATGGCAAACCAAATTCCTCGTATGTTGCAAAACACACTTGGCTAATAAATTACGATTATGTATATGATTATGAAAACAAAACTTTTCCGTATACCTCAGTACATGTGACAATAATAAACCTAAAGTTAAAAATCAACTAATACAATCATTCTAATTTTTTAAATCTCTTTTCTACCTGTCGTATAGCACAATTTCTAAATGTTCCACCTGTTGTATTTGCGTTTGACTTGATTGTAATTTTGTATAGTGTACGTAGCATGCAAAGCAAAGCTCACAATGTACCTCAATGCATGTGACAATACTAAACCTAAACATAAAACCTGATGTGGCCTTTGACAATAGCTGAGCATGCAACATCCAAAGCCATGTGCGTTTGCTGGATAATTGCCCTCTGTAAATTGCCCCTAGTGTGTAGGGAGTGGATGGGAAAGTGGGGTAACATAGAACCAGTGTGAACGGGTGATCAATGGTGGGCCGAAGCTGTTACCATGCTGTATCTCCAAACTAAACTAAAATAATTTGAGCAGGCAATAAAATTATCCCAGACTAAATAATTCTCATCATTTATTCGAACTCTGTTCCTGTAGATTTATGGATGATTACTCTTGCCTTTGCTGTCCACTTCTCATCTCTTGCCAAGTGGCCACCTATGAAGAGCTTTATTGATAATCTGCCTCACTAAAAACGTGGTGGTGAGGAAAGATTCTAACAACTAACTCACACCCGAAAGTCTAAACATTGACGTTTGGGAGAGTTGTTAACCCAAGGACTCTCTCATCCCATGTGAACACAAAGTATTTTGTAGTCCTATTAAAAAATCCCAAAAAGGGATAAAAACACAAGAAAATATGAGCAGTAGGCTATCATTCCCCTCAAGCCTACTCCTGCACTCAATATAATCATTTTGGAAGTCAGTGTGTAGGCAGGCTAGGCAGTAACCCTCTTGTGCACAAAGCTTTAATAAATACCACCTAAATAAAGACCATATTCTGAGACAGCAGGGCACCACTGCTGGTAGATCTACTGCCTCACAGCTCCAAAGACCCAAGTTCAATCCTGACCTCAAGTCCAATATCTGAACAAAAAAAAACTGAGAGTATCACAAACTACACTCAGGATAAACACCCATAATCACGATTGGAGTTAAAATTCAATGCTAAACACCACTAGAATCCCTAGCTCCACCCCGAGTCAAAATTCACAATTAAAATAATTGAGAATTCCCACCATTAGAGCTTCAGAACAAGAATAGGTTTAGCGTTAAGTTTATTGTTGTCCCATGAACCGTGTGAAAGATAGATATTTCTTCTAGATGCGCTGGGACGTATCCTCAGTGATGTGACCTGGGGTCATCGGGTGTTTCGGGTCTCACAACATCAGACACCCTCGCCCAGGTGACCCAGCCGGGGTTGATCAGGCCCCGACTTGCGTCCCAGCAGCAACTGTGCACGGATCAGCCCTCTTAATAACTACTCTGCAGGGGTTGGGAGACTCTAGTGCGTGGTGGGACTGGGCTCTGTGGGGTGAGTCCTGGCCGGGCTCCTCCTGCGTCTCACCAGGTTCAAGGCCTGTGTGCTGCACCTCTTTCTCCTTCTCCGAGCATTTCATTCTCGCCTGATGGATTTTTCGGCCACGGTGTTTCATTAGGCCTTTCCGTAGTTTTATTTGGTGTCTTTCTCACGAAAGACACAGACTCGGGTGCCTCTCCAGTAGTCACCAAACTATTCTTGGTTGTCACCCAGTCTATTCCTAGGTGACAGTGGCTGAGCCAGACTTCAGTGTGAAAGATAGATACATCTTCTAGATGAGCTGGGACGCATCCTCAGTGATGTGACCTGGGGTCATCGGGTGTTTCGGGTCAACCAAGGTACCATGAAAAGCTTTGTTTTGCATGCTATCGAATCAGATCAGATAATAATATACATAAATCCAGCTAAATTCAAGTACTGTAGGTGGAGCGAAAGAGAAGATACAGAGTGCAGACTATCGTTCTCAGCATTGTAGAACATTTGTACCTCACACTGAGCAGGGTACTGAGTACAAGGACTCAGGGATACTCAGAGGTCACAGGGATACTCCTGCCCCTATTTCTTTTGCACAGCATCAATGTTACCAACAGTGGGGCTGCAACCTCACCACTTACTGGTTGTTGTAGTCACCGTCACTGGGTTCCCCTCTCTGGATCCCACTAATGGCGAAACCTCAATTGCATAAACATTGTTGGGCTCCAAGCCTTCAATGACAAACGAGGTAGTACCACTGCTGAGGAATCTGCTGTCCTTGACACCTGAGTGAACAAAAGAATGAACAAGTAACACAAAAAGCATGTCCACAAAGACTGTATTTAGGCATTCACAGAGTGCTTCACAGGCATAATTTGGCAACAAACCCATGCAGGATGATTCTGGACTTGTAAGTTTGAATGAGTATTCGAGGCAAAGAGAGGTGGAGAGAGATCAGGGAAGAATTCCAGTGCTTAAGAAACAAGGAGAGAACCAGAGATGCACAAGTGGGTCAGGATTGGAAGAGCACCAAGACTGAATGAGCAAGGTTCCTATTTTGACTCCACTGGGTTGGCAACTCTTCAGGGATTCCGTGCAATCTCCACAAGTTGAGGATTATGCCCCCAATACACTGCTGCGAACAACCTGGCATTAATGCAAAAGGACAGCACAGTGGTACAGCTGATATAGCCGCTACCTCATAGTGTCAGAGACCCGGGTTCGATCCTGACCACAGGAACTGCCCGTATGGAGTTTTCACATTCTCCCTGTGACCACATGGATTTCCTCCAGGTGCTCGGGTTTTTTCCCACATCCCAATGACATGCAGGTTTGTAAGTTAATTGGCCTCTGTAAATTGTCCCTACTATGTAGGGAGTGGATGCAAAAGGTGGGATAACATATAACTACTGTGAATGGGAGATTGATGGTAAGCGTGGACTCAGTGGGCCTGTTTCCATGCTGTGTCAATGCTGTATCAATCAATCAATAATATAAGGCACCCATTAATAAATTCAACAGTGAGTTCAGGTGAAATATCTTTACACGGAGAGTGGGGAGATTGTGGTCAATGTGAAAAACTGAAGGGGATGTGATTCTGTTGTGTTTGGGGAAAAATGAACAGAGAGAATGTGTTGATGGGGATTAGCTGAGGAAGAGGGAAATGAAGTTCATGTAAAGCGCTCAAAGTGCTGGAATAACTCAGTGGGTCAGGCTACATCTCTGGAGAACATGGATGGGCATCGTTCCGGATCAAAATTCTTTATACCTTCAGAATCAGTCACCCTTCTATGTTCTCCGGAGATGCTGCCTGACCCGCTGAGTTACTCCAGCACTTTGTGTCGCTTTGTATAAACCAGCATCTGCAGTTCATTGATTCTACTTCATGTAAAGCACCGACCAATTGACCAGTTGGGCCAACTGGTAATGTTGTGGACCCAATACTACACAATGTAAGTAAAAGGCCCGGATAGAGTGGATGTGGGAGGGATGTTTCTACTAGTGGTAGAGTCCAGGACCAGAAAGCACAGCCTCAGAATAAAAGGACGTAACTGTAGAGAGGAGATGAGGAGGAATTTTAGTTAGAGAGTGATGAATCTGTGGAATTCATTGCCACAGACGGCTGTGGAGGCCATGTCATTGGGTATTTTTAAAGCGGAGATTGACGGGTTCTTGATTAGTAAGGGTGTCAAAGGTTACAGGGAGAAGGCAGGAGAATGGTGTTGAGAGGAAAAGATGGAGCAGCCATGATTGAATGGGCAGACCCAATGGGCTGAATGGCCTAATTCTGCTCCTGTGACATGAACAGGCTTCAGCAGAGCGAATGAAGGCCCGAGAAAACCTTCCGCACACTTCAAACTCGTATCTCGTGGACCTAACCCGCTGACAAGGCAGGACACGCACCGTCCGCTCGCATCCACGTCACCCTGTACGCCGTGGCTCCGGTAACTCCGACCCAGCGGACATGAATCCGTGTGCTCTGCGTTTCAACCACCTGAAGGTCGGTCACCTCTCCTGTGACAAATGCTTGTGGAGAGAAAGCAGGTTTTTACAAGCAAGCAAACAAATTCATATTTTGAACAGGAATGCAGGAAAACGGCACCAGGGTGCGTGGGAACTCCACCATCTATAGATCACATCCAAGCTGCACCCCATCCTAATTTGGAAAATTATCAATGGGCTCTTCATTGTCATAGAGTCATCCAGTGTGGAAATAGGCCCTTTGGCCCAATTTACCCATGCCGACCAAGATGCCCTATCTAGACTACTCCCACCTGCCTGCGTTTTGCTTACATCCCTCTAAACTCATATACTTGTCCAAATGTCTTTTAAATGTTGTTTTAGTACCTGCCTCAACTACCTTCTCCGGCAGCTCGTTCCATACACCCAGCACCCTGCTACGTGGATATTAGTCATCTTGCAGAGAGTCAGCTCAGACAGAAAAGTCTGAATGGCCACATTCGGTACTATATGATTCTATCATAATGTCTCCACAATGTAGCAAACCCTTTTTCTGTCCGGGACGTTTGACAGGTCTGGAAACTCTTCCTTTAATAAAGTTACATGAGAGTATAATGACTGATGGTCAGGTAACTCACTGGTCCGGACTGTGAAGGTGGCAGGATTTCCCAGTCTGCTCCCTACCATTGCTGAAACTCCAATGACGTACACGGTGTTCGACTGCAATCCTACCAGGTCAAACGTGTTCACGGAAGCACTCAGGATTCTGCTCTCCTCGGTTCCTAACTCAAACAAAGAGAAACATTGTGAAGGATGGAACCGGTGCCAGTGCAAGGTAACAACATCTGTCATCACGTCAAGACCTTTGATACACGAGTTACTTGTGAACAGACACCTGGTGCAAAACACTGAACAATGTGTGGTAACACAGAGGTGAAGGACATATATTTCTCTTCTCTTCTCAGGATTTGTCCCCAGTGTTTCATGTGGAATCCAAAAACCACTAATGCACAGTGGCACATCGGTAAAGTTGCTGCCTTACAGCGCCAGGGACTCGGGTTCGATCCTGACCATTGGTGCTGTCGGTATGGAGTTTGTGCGTTCTCAATGTGGCCGTGTTGGTTTTCTCTGGGTGATCCGGTTTCCCCCACACTCCAAAGATGTGCAGGTTTGTAGGTTCATTGGCTTCAGTAAAAATTGTAAATTGTCACTAGTGTGCAGGATAATGCTAGTGTAGGGAGGAGACAGTGCCAGTTTCCACACTGTATCTCTAATGTCTAAGTCTAAAATTGGAGAAGTCAATGTTCATACCGTTCGGTTGTAAGCCTGAAGCGTTTTGGAAAGACAGAGGTAGCTGACGAGTTTAAAACTATTAACAGAAAAGACCTACCGTCTGCACGTTTCCACATGATCTTGTACGCTGTTGCCTGAGACAATCCCCTCCACGCAATCCGAATTATATTACTCTGTGTGTCCAGGGAGCGGAGTTCCGTAACCCGTCCAATAGTTGCATCTTACATCACACCGAACGGAGAAAAAAGGGAAGAGGATATTTCAACCATCTGTAAAGTGATTAAATCTGATCCTTAACTGAGATGAGTGCAAGCCATCAACAAAAGGGAACTGCACTGATTCCACCACTCCAACAGAACCTTGTTCCCTGCGTGGAAATGTCAAAGACTAGCGGACATAGCTTTCAGGTGAGAGGGGCAAAGTTTAAAGGAGATATGTGAGGCAAGTTTTTTTTTACCACAGAGGGTGATGGGTGCCTGAAACACACTGGCAGGGGTGATGGTGGAGCCAGGCATGATAGTGGCATTTAAGCAGTTTATAGATAGGTAGATGGATATGCAACCAATAATATAGTTACCTCACTCCCATTAACCCCGCCCAGTTAACATCAATCATAACGCCTTCCCCTCAGTAGGAAAATGTAGCCGGTGCTTGAAGGTGTATGTAATACCCAGTGCTATCATTAAAAGATGTTGTACACTTAAGAGCCTGTAAAGTTTTCATTTACATGGTGTCAAAGCTGGAAGATACTTGCGTCTCCTGTTTATCGGTTTTTATTTCTTTTTTTTGATTTGTGTTTTTTGTGCTTTGATCTCTTTGGCCATGGCGTCCTCTTGCAGAAAGCCCGAGCAGCTTGTCTTTGATGCTGACATCTCTGAGCGCTGGGCCACGTTTGAATTTGATTTCACACACTTTGTCAACGTCGCACACCGCGCTGATCCTGACTCCCTTAAAGCTTCCCTCCTCCTCAACCTTGTCGGACCTGATGCCATGAAGAGAGCCAGAACTTTCACCTACGCTCCAGCGGTCCTGGGCGTCGATGATGAGGTGATTACTCCTGCAGAGTCTGCTGACGACCCCGCTTGCCTGCTACGTAAGTTCAGGGAGATTTGTGACCTGCCCTCGAACCGCATTCTAGAGAGGGCACGGTTCTTTACGAGGAGACAGTTGCCGGATGAACCTGTTGAATGTTTTATTGCTGATTTGCGTCATCTCGCCCAGCGGTGCCGTTTTGGCGACATGACCGACCAGCTCACTAGAGACATTTTAGTAACTGGCATGCGTGACCAGAAGCTGCGATGTGAGCTTTTGAGGGATCCGGATCTAACGTTGGACAAAGCTATGCATGCCTGCAGATTGTCTGAGGTCGTTGTTTTGCAAGAGGACCACCGGGATTTGGGCAATAAATCTGTCAACCTGGCAGGATTTAGGAGCCCACAGCCTCGGGTGGGAAACAATGTTTTTCTGCCGCGTGCCCGCCCTGGACCTGGCGATGTGCCCCGAAAAAGGTGCCCGAACTGTAACTACATGCACCATAGACTGTCGACGTGTCCCGCCTCTGGTAAAACCTGTAACTTTTGTAAAAAGCTGAACCATTTCTCAGCCTCCTGTCGCTTACTCCGTTCCCGTGGGAGCCAGGCACAAGCTTCCAGTCCCAGTCTAAACATGCTGGCCCAATCTGATCTCTGTTTCAACTCACAGCCCAATTTAGTTGAGTGCAATGGTGCGGAGCCAATTAATTCTGCCGAGGACTCTCATGTGTTTACCCTCCTACAGACACCCGCCCACCGCAATGATCCCTCCGTACCTGTGACTGTCAATGGCGTAACCTTCTCTGCCAAATTAGATACTGGCGCGAGAGTCAATGTTTTGTCCATGAATCTTTTCAACAAGATAAGGAATAATGAGCCTCTGGTTGTTGACGATGCTACCCTGCACGCCTATGGTGGAGAGATTCTAAGGCCTGCGGGGAGGGCCACTTTAACTTGCGTGCTGCAAAAGGCCACAAGAAACCTGGTTTTCTATGTTTTGAACTCTGACTGTGTAACCCTGTTGGGCAACCGTGCGTGCCAGGATCTTGGCCTGGTCTCCTTTGACCGCACGGTCCACAAAGTGCAACTTTCGTTTGACCCGGTTGCTGAATACCAGGACCTGTTCGACGATGACCTGGGGAAGTTACCAGTGTCATACCATATTTCCATTGACCCAAATATACAACCCGTGGTCCGCGCACCTCACAGGGTGTCTCACGCCATGAAGGACAAGGTCGAGGCGATGCTCAACGAGATGGTCGAAAATGGGGTGCTAGTAGCAGTTAGCGAGCCCACCGATTGGGTCTCCACCATGGTTGCCACGATTAAGAAAGACAAGAACGAGATACGCGTGTGTATCAACCCGAAGGACTTAAACCTTGCCATCAGGCGACCACATTACCCCATGCGGTCTGTTGAGGATGTGGCGGCAAAGGTCGGGCAAGCCACCATCTTTTCGGTCCTAGACGCTAAGAACTCGTTTTGGCAGGTCCCGTTGGACAAAGCGTCTTCTGACCTGACGACCTTCGCCACACCGTTCGGCAGATTCAAGTTCCTGCGAATGCCATTCGGCATCAATTCTGCTAGCGAGGTATTCCAGCAGACGATGGAGCAATTATTCGCGCACCTGCCATGTGCCATCATCGTGGATGATATCCTGGTTTACGGGAAGGACCTTGCCGAGCACGACCTGAACCTCCGCCGCGTCCTGGATCGCGCGCGACAGGCGAACCTGAAGCTGAATCCCAAGAAGTGCCGGTTTCGTGTCTCAGAGGTCACGTATGTTGGACATGTTTTCACCCCTAACGGACTAAAGCCCGACCCCTTGAAGGCCGCTGCCATCTCCGAAATGGCAGCCCCCACCGACGTGCCAGGTCTGCAACGATTCTTGGGCATGGTGAACTACCTTGGCAAGTTTATACCAAACCTCAGTGAGCTGAGTGCTCCCCTGCGGCAGCTGACAAAAAAGGATATCGCCTGGGCCTGGCTCCCATATCACCAGCAGGCTTTTGACCGCCTCAAGTCGAAACTGATTAGCACTCCGACGTTGCGTTTCTTCGACGTGGGTCGCCCCATCACCGTCACCTGTGACGCTTCAAAGTTCGGTCTGGGTGCGGCCTGCCTTCAGTCTGTCGATGGATCGCTGCATCCCGTCTCCTATGCCTCCCGCACCATGACGGACACCGAGCAGCGGTACGCTCAGATCGAGAAAGAGCTGCTCGCGGTGGTGTTCGCCTGCTCCAAGTTCAGAGACTTCCTGTTCGGCAGCAGATTTACGGTCGAAAACCGACCACCAGCCACTGGTGACAATCCTGAACAAGCCGATTCACGCTGCCCCTGCCAGGCTGCAGCGTATGATGCTGCAGCTCCAGCGCTTCGACTTTGACATAATCTACAAGAAGGGCACCGAGATGCACATTGCGGACACCCTGTCGCGAGCCCCGCGTACCTCCTGCGCTCGCCACCCCTACGAAACAGAGGACTTGCTCGTACTGGGCGTTAACTTTATTCCCACCAAGCAGCTACAGGTTTTGGCCGAGCACACCGCTGCCGATCCGGCTTTGCAGCAGCTTGCATCGGTGATTAAAGCAGGGTGGCCAACAAAGCGCTCCGCCGCGCCATCTGAAGCACAGCCTTTCTTCCTGGTCCGCGACGAACTGGTGCTCCAGGATGGCGTTATCGTCAAGGGACATAAAGTTGTGGTCCCGTCCTCCCTGTTTGACTTTTACTTTTGTGCAGCCCACAGCGGACACCCTGGGGTCGATGCAACACTCGCCCACGCTCAGTGCCAATTCTATTGGCCTGGAATGGCCAAATATATCCGAGACCGAGTTTCTGCCTGCTCCACGTGCAACAGTCTTGCACCACACCAGCAGCGACAGCCCCTGCTGCAACAGCCCGCCCCTGCTTTGGCCTGGTCCTCACTGGCTGCCGACATATTCGAGTGGCGTGGTAACCACTACCTTGTCCTGGTCGACTCGTACTCCAACTGGTTCGAAGTGGATTTGCTGACATCCCTCACGTCGGAGATGGTGATCCGCAAGCTGCGGAAACACTTCTCCACTTTTGGGACCCCCGGTCAGGCTGCAGACTGACAACGGCAGGCAGTTTACAAGCCGAGAATTCAAAAGCTTTGCCGACAAGTGGAACTTCGTGCATTTCACCAGCAGCCCAGAGTACCCACAGAGCAACGGCCTAGCAGAACGGGCCGTCCGCAGCGCCAAGCTTCTGATGGAACAGGCGCGACTATCCAATTCTGATTTGTATTTGGATCTCCTGAACCTCAGGAATGTTTCCAGGGATCCGGCCATGGGGTCCCCTGCTCAGCGTCTGATGTCCAGAACTACCAGATCCACCGTCCCGATTGCCCAGCGCCAGCTGAAACCTCGGGTGCTGGAGCCCGCCTCCGTGCAGAGGCGAATTCAAGAGAAACATGACAGCCAGCGGCGTTCCCCACGATCGGTCGTGCAGACCACTCGATCCTCTGTTGCCCGGACAGGTTGTTCGTTTGCAGACCGCCAGTGGGCACTACCGTCTGGCCACCGTGGTTGGGGTGGCCGACTCACCTCGTTCGTATCTGGTCGACTGTGAGGGTTCCATCTACCGAAGAAGCCGACAACACCTGCTTGCGGTTAATGAGCCACAGCCGCAGCCCCCTGGGCCCTATGCCCCTCCACTCTCCTATCAGCAGCCGGCTGCCGCCCCGGCTGGTGTTCCCTGCATGCCTCGGTCCCCGTCGCGGGCGCCTGGTTCCCCTCTGCGCGGGTCCCCTGTTGCCGATCGCGGTTCTCCCTCTCCTGTTTCTCCCACCCCAATGCCCTTCCCTGGTTCCCCGGCTGCCTTGCGTCCTCCTGCTTCTTCTGCTCTTTCGGGGGGAGGGGGAGACATCCGTACGCGCTCGGGCAGGATCAGTAAGCCGCCTGTTCGCTACGGCGATTTCGTTTAATTCTGCTGTTTAATTCGGTTGTCGTGACAACAATCTGTTTTGTTTTTTTTCTAAGGGGAAGGATGTAGATGGTTTATATGCAACCAATAATATAGTTACCTCACTCCCATTAACCCCGCCCAGTTAACATCAATCATAACGCCTTCCCCTCAGTAGGAAAATGTAGCCGGTGCTTGAAGGTGTATGTAATACCCAGTGCTATCATTAAAAGATGTTGTACACTTAAGAGCTTGTAAAGTTTTCATTTACAGATAGGTACATGAATATGCAGGGAATGGAGGGATCTGGATTACGTGCAGGCAGGTGAGATTAATTTATCGGGGCTTCATGTTCAGCACAAAAATTGTGGGCCAAAGGGCCGGTTGCTGTACTGTACTGTTCTATGATGTATAGGTGGGTGGTAGAATCAATGGAATTAGAGTAAATTGGTGTGCGACAGTAAGGCTGAAATACCTGTTTCCATGAATCTATGGCTTCATGTGATATTGCTCTTGGAAACTCTTCACAGAGGGATCCTACCATGAAATGTTTCCTGTGGGCCTGTGCCTGTGTACTCTATTACAGAGTAGGGGAATCGAGGACATAGGTTTTAGGTGAGAGGGGAAAGTTTAATTGGAACCTGAGAGGCAACTGTTTTTACACACAGGATGGTAGGTATATGGAACGAGCTGCCAGAAGAAGGATGTGTAGGAAGGAACTGCACATACTGGTTAAACCGAAGATAAACAAAAAATGCTGAAGTAAGTCAGTGGGACAGTCAGCATCTATGGAGAAAAGGAATGAGTTGCATTTTGGGTTGAGACCCTTCTTCAGCTTCCTGAAGAAGGGTCTCAACCCAAAATGTCACCCATTCCTTCTCTCCAGAGATGCTGCCTGTCCCGCTGAGTTACTCCAGCATTTTGTGTCTATTGTCAGAAGAGGTAGTTGAGGCAAATACCATCACCACATTTAAATTACATTTGGACAGGTACATGGATAGGATAGGTTTAGAGGGATATGGTAGACTAGTGTAGATGTGGTATGTTGGTCAGTGTGGGCAAGTTGGGCGGAAGGGCCTGTTTCCACACTGTATGACTCTATGAAAGCATCTTCCAAACCTACGATCTCCAACAACAAGGGTAGGGGCAGTAGGTTCATGGGAACACCAGCTGATTCCTCTCCAAATTGTACCCTGTGCAGATTTGGAAATGTATGACCAGCACCTCTTTGGCGCTGGGTCTAAATCCTGGAACTCACTCTTTAAAAGCACTAGGATTGTAGCAGTTCAAAAAGATGGCTCACCACCACCTTCTCATGGACAATTAGCAATGGACAACACACGTTGGACTCGTCAGTGATCATCAGTTCCTAAAAAATATTTAAAAATATCCTTGAATTATGGCTTGAAGGGCTATGGTTGGAATCTTTGGGGAGTTAACCACAATGATTGGATCTGGAGTCCTTTGTCAGCCACACTAGTCGGGGATCTCAAATTCCTTCCCTGAATGAAATGAATGAATCAGACCATTTTTAAACAACAGTCAACATTACTAAGGCTAATGTTTCGTGCAGACATATTTAAATATCTAAATCAAATTTTTTTTCACTTGAACCTAATTCTTCAGATCATTAGCCCAAGCCTCTAGGTTGTTAGTTTAGTAATGTAAACCACTGAAGGATTGTGGTTGTATAGGCTGTACGTGACCTGTGAAAAGTTCATTTAATCTGCTTTGAGCTGAACAGGCAGATAGGGGCACAGTTCCTGATTCGGGTAGGCGAAGATGGTAAGCAGTGAGGATGGATTTGTGGCACATCATCTGCTCTCAATAGTTGCCATAACCTTTTGCCTTGTCCAAATGACTTCCCACCACACATACTGTTGATCACAAATATACGCAGACATCCCACCTTCCTGACCTTGGGGGGGGGGGGGGGGGGGGGGGGGGGGGGGGGGGGAGTGTTTACTTGGAGCAGTGAACATCCTTGATGTGTGGAATATGTTTTGCAATACATCAGTTAGGCACTTTGAGCAACTTGGCAAGCTCTGCTCTATTGCTGGAGTTTCCTGTTTATCACATGCATCCTCAGGGGCACAGCACTCATGTTACCAACATCTGTCATTCGAAAAGCAGAGGGATCGATGCCAGAATTTAAATCCAGACACTCCAGGTTCACCGTTTAACCAACTGAGCAACCTACCCTATTTTGTCACCGAAGGAACACGACTCACTGCCTGTAACTGACCGTTATGGGAATACAAGCAAAGAAACAATAACTTGTGTTTATGCAGCATTTTTAACATTGTAAAACTTCACATGGATTACATCAAATAAAGAAAGACACAAAGTACTGGAGTAACTCAGCGGGTCAGGCAGCATCTCTGGCAAAACATGGATGGTTTTGGATTGGGACCCTTCTTCAGACATCAAACAAAATCTGACATCAAGCCACACAAGGATATATCATTTAAACAGTGGTGAGATATTGAAAAGCTTTGGTGCTCGGAGGGACATGGATGTCTTTATTGGGTATGTTTTAAAGCGGAGATTGATAAGTTGGGGCACAGTTCCTGATTCGAGGAGGTGGAGATGGTTAGCAGTGAGGATGGATTTGTGGCACATCATCTGTTATGGATAGTTGCCATAACCTTTTGCCTTGTCCAAATGACTTCCCACCACACATACTGATTGGTTAGGGCATCAAAGCTATGGGGAGAAGGCAGGAGAATGGGGTTGAGAGTGGAAAAATAGATCAACCATGATCGAATGGCACAGCAGACTCAATGGGACAAATGATTTAATTCTGCTCATTTGCCGTATGATCTTGTTATGGATTGAATGTTAACTTGCCACTTTGTGATCTACTATTAAGTTTGGAATGGAATATTTTATTGTCACATGTGACAAGGCACAGTGAGATAATTTGCTTGCATACACAAGGTAGGCAAATAGTGGCCACCTACAGCGCTGGCAAGGTTACAAAGTATGTCGGCTCCTCCTTTGTTCTCCCCCACAGCGGTCCCACCACGCCGGGACCCCACTGTCCACTGTTCTTCCGCCCTCGCGGCAGTCCCCCCCACGCCGTGTCCTCCATTGTTCATCCCCTCCCCCCTCACGGCTGTCCCCCCAGGCTCTCATCAACTGCCGACTGCTGGTCAACCCGCTAGGCTCCGTCGCCGCCACGAGGTGTCAAGGACCGTGTGCCATACATACATATGTCTGATATCCGATCCCAATATAGACAGTGGTACTGAACACAAGACAACCTTTGAAGACAACATCTCTTTACGCCACTTGGTTCGAGTCAAATTTCTTTACCAAGACATTTTTTGGTTCCCAATAAACAGTTTTAGATTCAGATCGAATTAGCTTGCAGGACGATTGTGCAAGTTAACGTAGATGTGCTTTTTGAGTCCAGGAGAAAGCATGTTTTTGTGGGGAAAGAATGGATTTAGAGTTTACACCCTGCTTATTTCATCTCTTACCTGCTCGGGCAACAATGCTGCCGGGTCTTCCCTCTCCCCCTCCTGAGAGGGCAGACACTTTGATGACGTACGCCACTCCCTGTTGCAAGCGGTCAATGTCAAATGTGGTTGTTTCACCTGACACAATTCGGGTGATCTCATAACCTGCACATGAGGAAAAAAAACAGGTTAGCCAATTGACATTAACCCCTGCATGCAATGAGTGTTGCAGGAGCCAACCAAGCAATCCTGCCATCTTGTGAGGTGTGTTGGTCACTGTATTTCCTTGAAAAACTCCTTTTGTTTAGTTTAGTTTATTATTATTGTCACGTGTATTGAGGTACAGTGAAAAGCTTTTTGTGGAATACGACCCAGTCAGTGAAAAGACTATACATGAATACAATCAAGCCATCCACAGCATATAGATTCAGGATAAGGGGAATAACATTTAGTGGACGATAAAGTCCGAGGGTCTCCAATGAGATAGATGGGAGGTCAGGACTGCTCTCTAGATGTTGGTAAGAAGGTTCAGTGCCGGATAACAGCTGGGAAGAAAGAGTTTTCTTTTTCACACTTCTATAGGAGGAAGAGGGAGTGACCAAGAGGGAGTGACCATGGCGAGACTGGTCCTCGATTATGCCGGTGGCCTTGCTGAGGCAGCATGAAGTGTAGATGGAAATTCACAGTCTCTGTCAATGATTTAGGTGAGGGTTCCAAGTATAATATATTAAAGATTGCTGATTAATCTAAGCCATGTGATAGTGAGGTTGTGAGGAGAATGCACAGGAGCTTCAAGAGGATGTTTAGTGCAGAGATACAACAGAGAATCAGGCCCTTCGGCCCACAGAATGCACAATGACCCGTTCACTCTAGTTCCATGTTATCCCAATTTCCACTCTACTCCCTATACATTAGAAGACATTTACGACCAATTAGGCTAAGAACCCACATGTCTTAGGGACGTGGAAGGAATCTGGAGCACCTGGAGGAAGCCCACATGGTCACGTCACCTATCCATTTTCTCCAGAGATGCTGCCTGACCCGCTGAGTTACTCCAGTACTTTGTGTCCTCTTTTATCATAGAAGGCTGAGCCAGAGAGGGCTGAATGGCAGGTTGATGGCAAATGCAAATAAATTTATATACCTTATAAGTCTGGAGTAAAAAAGAATAAGAGTTTATTGCGAAGGGTGTTAGAGGGACATATGTTTGTTGAGGCAGGAATGACCTTGTAGATGTGCTGCCTTAAGGGTGGCACAGTGGCACAGCGGAAGAACTGCTGCCTCAAGGCGCCAGAGATTCGGATTAAATCATGACTATCAGTGTTGTCTGTGTGGAGTTTGTACGTTCTCCCCGTG
Organism: Okamejei kenojei; assembly: GCA_035221665.1. Lineage (NCBI taxonomy): Eukaryota > Metazoa > Chordata > Chondrichthyes > Rajiformes > Rajidae > Okamejei > Okamejei kenojei. The sequence continues at coordinate 23,138,350 of CM069146.1, read as the reverse complement.
ACCACGTGGATTTTCTCCAGGTGCTCTGGTTTCCTCCCACATTCTAAAGACGTGCTGGTTTGTAGGATAATTGACCACTGTAAACTCCCCCGAGGGTGCAGGATGCGAAAGTGGGATAACATGGAACGAGTGTGTGGGTAATCAATAGTTGCTATGGATTTGGTGGACCAAAGGGCTTGTTTCCATGCTGTATCTCCAAACCACATGAGGCAAAGGGCTTTGTGTCTACCTTACTGTTGGCTTTTATCTGTTCTATCAGCATTACTAAGTCTGCTGCCACAGTAATGTTACATCTGATTTACCAATGTTAATTTGCATCGACCTACCTTCTGCGTTTCTCCAGATTATTTTATATGCCGTTGCTCCTCGCACTGCCGTCCATCCGATCCGGATCCAGTTGTGATTTGTTTCTATTATCCGCAAATTTGTCACGGTGCCCGGGCCTATTTCTTCATCCCCTGCGAGGAGAACAGAAATACGGTGACAAGGAAACAAAATACCATTTCCCCAAACTTCCTCGCAAGGGACCTAGCTTCAATGTTTTTACCACCGTAACTGGCTGATCTCGCATGTTAGCCCACACGATGGAAGATTTTGAATCAAACCTGGAACTCTGGAGCTATAAGGCAGCAACTCTACCGCTGCACCACAGTGAACAGTTATCATAACAAATCAAAACCAATAGCACAATATAGAGTAAGTACAGGTGTTGGCATAAGCCTCTTAGCTTCAGGGCTTTAGACCCATGTGGCGATGGTGATAAGGCTTTGTAATTTGCATAACTAACCTGTCTTTGACATGGTCGCTGGAGTTGCTACCTCTCTGTCGCTGTACAGAGTGTAGAGAGTGATGGCGTACTCGGTACCAGGAGACAAGTTGCTGATGTCATAGTTGTTGGAGGTGGCAGGCAGCACAACTTTCTTGGACTGTGATTGTTCCTCTGTCAACAATGGAAAGGATGAGATATGTTCAGGGCATAGAATTCCAAGTTACCGTCTTAGCACCAGACTTTGCACATCGCCTACATTTTTTTGCAGAGGATGATCTCATCTAGTTCAGTGACAATGGTGTTGGGAAACAAGGAGGTCTCCATTTCAGAGTCAGCATTAACATGGAATACAGCAGAACCAGAAATCCCTTACATTCTCCTCCACTCATTCACGGGATGTGGGTCCGTCCCATCCAAATCAGGATGGGACAATGGAATCTTGACCCAAAGTAATGAAAAATTAACAATATAGTTCCAAGTCAGCATACAATTGACTAGGGAGATAGTCATCTTCCCCAACACTTGCTGCTCTTGTCGTTCTGCCCACTAGAGATTGCTGTCTTGGGAGGTCTACCCCAATGAACACTGCCTCCAAGCCCAGCTTGCCCATGCAGCTACTATTCAAGGGCAATATTTCACCTCATGCCCAGAGCAGCCATCGACTGATCTCACTAAATGAGAAGCCAGTTTTACCCCGTTGCAATTGGCAGCATCGGGCTATAATTAAAATAATCGCAATCGTTACATTTGCATAGAAGCATAGAAAATAGGTGCAGGAGTAGGCCATTCGGCCCTTCGAGCCTGCACCGCCATTCAATATGATCATGGCTGATCATCCAACTCAGTATCCTGTACCTGCCTTCTCTCCATACCCACCGATCCCTTTAGCCACAAGGGCCACATCTAACTCCCTCTTAAATATAGCCAATGAACTGGCCTCAACTACCTTCTGTGGCAGATAATTCCAGAGACTCACCACTCTCTGTGTGAAAAATGTTTTCCTCATCTTGGTCTTTTTTAGTGCTATTTTTAGTGCTATTTAATCGTGAATACACTCCAATACTAAGGCATGGGATCAGTCATGATATTACTGAATGGCCAAGCAAGTTTGAAGATTTTACAGCCTATAGTTCGAAAGCCTACTGCAGTGGCTGTAGGACTATAAGCAACGCAAGAGGCTTGAGGGGTTTTATGGTCTACACCGTCCGCTATTACAGATGATCTCCTATCGGGACAGAAGTGTCTACCTGTGGCTTTCCTCCACTCTATTCTGTAGTTGCTGGCATCGCGCTGGAGGTTCCACGTCAAACGGATGGCATTCGCACTAATCGCCACCATCCTCAAATTCAGGTTTTCTGTCACTTCTTGAGGAGAAAAGTGGAGGAAGGGAGAACAATGTCAAATGTCACGCCACCACATAAAGAATGCTAAGACCGCTTGATATCCAAATACTCAGCACGTTCAAACCAAACAATTAATTACAAAATACCTCAGATGCCGGTCCCAAAATCTGAAATAAAAGCAAGAAACACTCAAGGATATGGCGGACCAATTGAATAACTACTTTGGTTCCGTCTTCACTAAGGAAGACATAAATAATCTGCCTGAAATAGCAGGGGACTGTGGGTCAAAGGAGGAATTGAGTGAAATCCAGGTCAGTCGGGAAGTGGTGTTGGGTAAATTGAATAGATTAAAGGCCGATAAATCCCCAGGGCCAGATAGGCTGCATCCCAGAGTACTTAAGGAAGTAGCTCAGGAAATAGTGGATGCATTAGTGATAATCTTTCAAAACTCTTTAGATTCTGGAGTAGTTCCTGAGGATTGGCGGGTAGCAAATGTAACCCCTCTTTTTAAGAAGGGAGGGAGAGAGAAAACGGGGAATTACAGACCAGTTAGTCTAACATCGGTAGTGGGGGAAACTGCTAGAGTCAGTTATTAAAGATGGGATAGCAGCACATTTGGAAAGTGGTGAAATCATTGGACAAAGTCAGCATGGATTTACAAAAGGTAAATCATGTCTGACGAATCTTGTGGAATTTTTCGAGGATGTAACTAGTAGCGTGAATAAGGGAGAACCAGTGGATGTGGTATATCTGGACTTCCAGAAGGCTTTTGACAAGGTCCCACATAAGAGATTAGTATACAAACTTAAAGCATACGGTATTAGGGGTTCAGTATTGATGTGGATAGAGAACTGGCTGGCAAACAGGAAGCAAAGAGTAGGAGTAAACGGGGTCCTTTTCACAATGGCAGGCAGTAACTAGTGGGGTACCGCAGGGCTCAGTGCTGGGACCCCAGCTATTTACAATATATATTAATGATCTGGATGAGGGAATTGAAGGCAATATCTCCAAGTTTGCGGATGACACTAAGCTGGGGGGCAGTGTTCGCTGTGAGGAGGATGCTAGGAGACTGCAAGGTGACTTGGATAGGCTGGGTGAGTGGGCAAATGTTTGGCAGATGCAGTATAATGTGGATAAATGTGAGGTTATCCACTTTGGTGGCAAAAACAGGAAAGCAGACTATTATTTAAATGGTGGCCGATTAGGAAAAGGGGAGATGCAGCGAGACCTGGGTGTCATGGTACAGCAGTCATTGAAAGTAGGCATGCAGGTGCAGCAGGCAGTGAAAAAAGCGAATGGTATGTTAGCTTTTCATAGCAAAAGGATTTGAGTACAGGAGCAGGGAGGTTCTACTTCAGTTGTACAGGGTCTTGGTGAGACCACACCTGGAGTATTGCGTACAGTTTTGGTCTCCAAATCTGAGGAAGGACATTATTGCCATAGAGGGAGTGCAGAGAAGGTTCACCAGACTGATTCCTGGGATGTCAGGACTGTCTTATGAAGAAAGACTGGATAGACTCGGTTTATACTCTCTGGAATTTAGGAGATTGAGAGGGGATCTTATAGAAACTTACAAAATTCTTAAGGGGTTGGACAGGCTAGATGCAGGAAGATTGTTCCCGATGTTGGGGAAGTCCAGGACAAGGGGTCACAGCTTAAGGATAAGGGGGAAATCCTTTAAGACCGAGATGAGAAAGACTTTTTTCACACAGAGAGTGGTGAGTCTCTGGAACTCTCTGCCACAGAGGGTAGTTGAGGCCAGTTCATTGGCTATATTTAAGAGTGAGTTGGATGTGGCCCTTGTGGCTAGGGGGATCAGAGGGTATGGAGAGAAGGCAGGTACGGGATACTGAGTTGGATGATCAGCCATGATCATATTGAATGGCGGTGCAGGCTCGAAGGGCTGAATGGCCTACTCCTGCACCTAATTTCTATGTTTCTATGTTTCTATGTTTCTATTTGTCAGTCAGTCAGTCAGGTCGGTCAGACCAAAGCCAATGGCATCAACCACTTTAATTCTCAATCCCAATCCCATCCAACGTGTCTGTCAGTGTCTTTGTGAGGCCCAATGTAAACTAGAAGAACTAGGTTCGCGATCACCTGATCTAATAACTAGACTGGTCCATCATGGGCACATCCCTCCCCACCATCGAAAGCATGGACATGAGATGCTGCCTCAAGAAGACGGCATCTAACATCAAGGATCTCCACCATAAAGACCATGCTCTCTTCTCGCTGCTACTATTGGGTACAGAAGCCTGAAGTCCCACACCACCAAGTTCATGAATAGCTAATTCACTACAACAATCCATTTTTTGAATCAACCCTCACAACTCTAATGTTGCCTGACCCGTTGAGTTATAGAAACATAGAAACATAGAAATTAGGTGCAGGAGTAGGCCATTCGGCCCTTCGAGCCTGCACCGCCATTCTATATGTCATGGCTGATCATCCAACTCAGTATCCCGTACCTGCCTTCTCTCCATACTCTCTGATCCCCTTAGCCACAAGGGCCACATCTAACTCCCTCTTAAATATAGCCAATGAACTGGCCTCCACTATCCTCTGTGGCAGAGAGTTCCAGAGACCCACCACTCTCTGTGTGAAAAAAGTCCTTCTCATCTCGGTCCTAAAGGATTTCCTCCTTATCCTTAAGCTGTGACCCCTTGTCCTGGACCTCCCCATCGGAAACAATCTTCCTATATCTAGCCTGTCCAACCCCTTAAGAATTTTGTAAGTTTCTATAAGATCCCCTCTCAATCTCCTAAATTCTAGAGAGTATAAACCGAATCTATCCAGTCTTTCTTCATAAGACAGTCCTGACATCCCAGGAATCAGTCTGGTGAACCTTCTCTGCACTCCCTCTATGGCAATAATGTCCTTCCTCAGATTTGGAGACCAGAACTGTACGCAATACTCCAGGTGTGGTCTCACCAAGACCCTATACAACTGCAGTAGAACCTCCCTGCTCCTATACTCAAACCCTTTTGCTATGAAAGCTAACGTACCATTCGCTTTCTTCACTGCCTGCTGCACCTGCATGCCTACTTTCAATGACTGGTGTACCATGACACCCAGGTCGCGCTGCATCTCCCCTTTTCCTAATCAGCCACCATTTAGATAATAGTCTGCTTTCCTGTTTTTGCCACCATTTTGCCACCATGTTTATTCCAGCATTTTCATCCATCTTCCCATATAAACCAGCATCTGCAGTTCCTTCCTCACATTCTACCTCAGCAACAGAACTCCACAGATTACTCTTGCACTGCTATGGACTTGTTTTTATTTATAATTGTCTTATGAGCTAATTGTTTTTTACAACCTTATTCCCTTTACTTTCCCTAACTTTTTGAATTTATGTAATTTATGGAATCAAGAACCAAAGGATATTGATTTAAGGTGAGATGGTACAGATTTATTAGGAACTTGAGCGTCAACAACACAAAGGGTGGTGTGTGAATGAAATGAGCTGCCAGTGAAGATGAGGCAGGTACAGTAACATCATTTAAAAGACATTTGGACTGGTACATGAATAGCAAAGGTTTAGAGAGATATGGGCCAATCTCAGGTAGGTGGGACTAATGTAGATGGAAAATCTTGGTTGGCAAGAGCAAGTTGAGCTGTGGGGCTATTTCCATGCAGGGAGCATCTCTGGAGAACATAGATGGTGACCCTTCAGGTCGGCACCCTTCTTCAGACAGATTGGTGGGGGGGGGGAGGAATGAAAGCTGGGTAGGCGGAGCGGCAGGACAAGGTGTCGTAGGTGTTGCCACAGGCGAAGGGGGGTGGGAATGGTTGATAGGCAAATGGTTGGAACAAAGGGCTGAGATTAAAACAAGGATTGACGAAACGGATTGATGAAAAGGATTGAAACCAGAGGAAGGAATTTGGGAGGATAGGGAGGGGGAGAAATAGGTGGTGAATAGGGGAGGTGGGGTGGGGGTGTGGGAGAGACGGGGGGGGTGGGGGTGTGGGAGAGAAGGGGGGGGGTGGGGGGGGGGGGGCTAAAGGTTACCTAAAATTGGAGAATTTTCAGCTTCTCTCCAGTTGTTTTCCCTTTGGGCCGATGCCAAAGCCAATGAGACAGAGGGTTTTATATTTCCTGCACTGCTCTTTAATCTGCAGTTTATTATCCTTTATTATGCTCCAAGCTAACTCTGTTTTGGCAACACAACTATCTCTAAGTAAAAGATTCATGTGCAATAAAAGTACAAAGAGCCTGTTACTTTGAAAGGAAACTAAGTGTTGCAGAGTTCAAGTTGCATTTAGACAAATTGTTTTCTTTACGCATGTTATAGGATGTGGGAGCTGCTGTCAAGGCTGGCATTTCTTGTCCCAATTGCCTCTGAGAAAATGATGGGGAACTAACTTCCAGTGAACGTACTTGCAGAGTTTTGTTAGGCATGGAGTTCCAGGGCTTAGACCTGCGATGTTGATGTTGATGTTGAAACAAACCACTGAATTGTGGACACTTGAAGATTTTTATACATTTCTCCAGCTGAACTACTGCAGCCTGTCCTCCTAATCTACGACCATTGGAGGTCTTTGAGCACCTCCAATAGCTATTTTAATGAATTTGCCCTTGATGGTCCGACTTCAATATGTTTGATCCCATTCGTGGAATTTATTTTGGGAGGACATACTTGGAAGAAGTTCAGAGTGGCTCCAATTGATAGAGATGGGATGGGAGATTGTAACCTACACGTGGTTTACCCTGATTCGACTAATGCAATCAACTCGATGTGCACAAACAAATAGATCAAATAGAACAAGTTGACCTACAACTTTAGGCTGTGCACGCCATACGCAAGAAGAAGATTGATAGAGATAAGATTCTGAGAGGGATTGATGGGAAGATACTTCCCTTGGTGGGGGAATGTAGAACCAAGAACACTGTTTAGGGGGAAAGAGTTTCCCGTTTAAGGCAGATATGACAAAGAATTTCTTCTCTCAAGGAGCATGTGGTCATTGGAATCATCTACCCCGGTGAAATCTTTGGTTATTTCACCATCTCCTTTGATGGAAAGCATTGAAAAAGGCCCTTCAGCCCACTGACCACGCTGACCATTGATCACCCTTTCACATTCATTCTGTGTTATCCCATTTTCTCATCCACTCTCCACACAATTTACAGAGGCCAATTAACCTACAAACCGACACAACTTTGGGATGCGAGAGAAAACCGTAGCACCCGGATGAAACCCACCCAATCACAGAGAGAATATGCAACCTGCAAACAGCACCCGAGGTACATCAAGTACACTACATTTATGTGTAGGAACTGCAGATGCTGGTTTAAACCAAAGATAGACACAAAAAGCTGGAGTAACTCAGCGGATCAGAGAGCATCTCTGGAGAAATGGAATAGGTGACGTTTCGGGTCGAGACCCTTCTTCAGACTGAGGGGAAAGGGATACGAGAGATGCATTAGAGGAGCAGCATCTTATATTTTGCTTGGGTAGCAGTGGTATGAATTTCATTTCTCCAACTTCAAGTAACCCCTGCATTCCCTCTCTCTCTATCCCATCCCCACCCAAGTCGTACCAGCTTCAAAGTCGTCTGGTTGAGTCTCATTGTCTGTATCGTTCTCACTTAGCAAACAGCGAACAATGGCCTGTTTCCTTTATCATCGTTACCCTTTTTGCATATTTTTCATTTATCTGTTCTATATCTCCCTACATCACTGTCTATATTTCCCTTTCCCCTGACTCTCAGTCCGATGAAGTGTCTCGACCCGAAGTCACCTATTCCTTTTCTCCAGAGATGCTATCTGACTTGCTGCGTTACTCCAGCTTTTTGTATCTAACTCTTACATTTATAACTACTTTCGGAATTGAATCTTGAAAAATGGCGACAAAACATGGCAGCTGTATTGTATACTGTCATTATATATTCTTCCTATATACTCGCGCTTAACCAAGATCATGTTGATGTGTAGTAATATTTTTACTGAACTGTATGGAGAAAAGGAGCTTCACTGTATCTTGGTACATGTGGCAGCATAGTACCATTAACCAGGATCTCTGGCGCAGTGAGGCAGCAATTCTATCTGTTACGCCACTGTGCTGTCTTGTGCCATTGTGCAGTTCTTGCTTTATTTTCCCTATCCTTCACCCACATGGGACTGTTGGTCTGAAAGCCCTCCCATTACTTCCTTCTCACAATCCATGTTGCAGAAAGTAAAATGTGTCATCTACTTGGCAGAGTTATCAACCATCCAGGATTAGCCAGGAGTTCCCTGATATTAAAGACTCATCTTCCCGTCTTTGAGCATCAAATAAGAAAAAGGCATTGCTTCTCCATCACAAAAATACTGGAATAAGACAAAACTGCAGGTGCTGGTTTATACCAAAGATAGACGCAAAATCCTGGACTAACTCAGAGGGTCAGGCAACACCTCTGGAAAAATGGATAGGTGACTTTACGGGTCGGGAACCTTCTTCACACTCTGACTCACGGACTCAGAGTCTGAAGAAGGGTCCTGACCCGAAACATCATCTATACATTTTCTCCATTGACACTGCCTGATCCACTGAATGAACACAAAACTACTGGACATGGAAAGAAACAATTTTTGGACAATCAAGCATCCTTGACTAATGAAAAAAATCGCTTTGCTTTTTAAATGGCTGGGAGGGCGGGTAATGCAAGCATAACTGATGAAAGGTTGATGGTGGGGCCCATCTGTTAAATACGTCCAAGTGTTGGAAACACCTGGACCATGTGATTGTCATAGTGGAAACAGGCCCTTGGACCCAACATGCCCCCACCGGCCACCATGTCCCAGCTACACGTCCCACCTGCCCGCGTTTGGTCCATATCCCTCCAAACCAGTCCTATCCATGTACCGGTCTAATTATTTCTTAAATGTTGGGATAGTCCCTGCCTCAACTGTCCCCTCTGGCAGCTTGTTCCATACACCCAACACCCTTTGTGTGAAAAAGTTACCGCTCAGATTCCTATTATATCTTTTCCCCTTCACCTTAAAGCTATGTCCTCATTTCACCTACTCTGGACAAGAGACTCTGTGCATCTACCCAATCTATTCCTCTCATGATTTTATACACCTCTATAAGATCATCCCTCATCCTCCTGTGCTCCAACGAATAGAGTCCCAGCCTACTCAACCTCTCCCTATAGCTCAGCCCCTCTAGTCTTGGCAACATCCTCATAAATCTTCTATGTATGCTTTCCAGCTTGACAATATCTATTCTGTAGCATGGTGTCCAGAACTGAACACAATACACTAAATGCGGCCTCACCAATGTTTTATACAACTGCAACAAGATCTCCCAACTTCTCTACTCATTTGGACATGTGCATTGATGCAGTTTTGAACCATAGGTGGGTGAAGTTGGGGAAGATACCTGTTTTCATCCTGGTAATGGCAGGAGGCCCCTCTGTCCTTCCGTACAATGCTATTAAGGTTACTGTGTAATCAGTATTTGGCAGAAGTCCTTGAATATGGTAAAATTCCGTGGATCGATCGAAAGCAACTATCAGGACATCTCTTCCTAAGGAGGAACAGAATGGAGTGTCAAGTGAAATCCACCCACTGTTATACACAAAGCAATGACGCTTCTTCAAAAGGGAATTTCAGAACCAGAGCTAATCACATACATGCCACAAACTCACACATTCAGTGCTTGCAACAAAAGGATCATTGTTAATATAGTAGAAATAATGAGCTGAAGATACTGGTTAATACACTCAAGGACACAAGGTGCTACAGTAACTCAGAGGGTCAGATAGCATCTGTGGAGAACATGGAAAGGTAAGGTTTTGGGCTGAGATCCTTTGTTAAAATCCCTATTTGGATTTGCACATAATTATCCCTCCTCCCTGACCTCTTCCACCTATATTTCTTCCTCTAGTTTTCATAATTCGCACCTCTTTTATCCTTATCTCACACGTTGTCCTTTCATCTCTGTTCTTTGCCCAACCTTTTGCCTATCAAAACCCTGCCTAACCTATGTACACCTATCAATTGCCAGGCTTTGTCTTGCCCCCAAATCTCTTCCAAATTTCTACACCCACCCCTCCCCCCCAACCACACTACAATCGGTCTGAAAAAGGGTTCTGACCCAAATCATCACCTATCCATGTTCTCTAGGAATTCTACCTGACCCGCTGAGTTGCTCCAGCACTTTATGTCCTATTGCACATATGGTACAATTATTTACTCCATGTTAACAAAATACAAATCTCTGCCTCAGTCTATCAATGTTGCCAGAATTGCCCAGAGAAAGTCAGGAAAACAAGTTTATATTAAACTATTACTGGTAAACCAGTCAGAGTGCATCAACCTGCTGCATTCCTCCAGCACTTTGTGTTTAGTTGAGGATTCTACCATCTGCAATTTCTTGTGTACCCTATTTTTTTGTTTGATTTGTTTTTACAGTATTTGCAAAACGAAACATTGGTGAGAATATAATAAAACTGGCTTAAAAATTACTTCTGCACTTTCTCTCAATTTTTAGTTTAGTTTCGATCAGCTTAGAGATACGGCGTAGAAACAGACCCTTCGGCCCACCGAGTTCACGGTGACCATTGTTCACCCGTACGCTGGTTAGAATATATACTGTAGATAGATTATAGTTTTATGCCCACTATAATTGAGATTAGATTTTTAAAAATCAGATTTATCGTTAGTTTAACTTAAATTCCCCAAGTAGGGCGGCATGGTGGTGCAGCGGTAGAGTTGCTGCCTCACAGCGCCGGAGACCCGGGTTCGATCCTGGCTAAGGGTGCTGTCTGTACAGAGTTTGTACGGTCTCCCTGTGACCGTTGGGGTTTCCTCCCCATGCTCCCGATTCCTCCCACACTCCAGAGACGTACAGGTTTGCAGGTTAATTGGCCTCTGTAAATTGTCCCTGGTGTGTGGGATAGAACTAGTGTATAGAATCGCTGGGCGGCGTGGACCAGGTGGGCTGAAGGGCCTGCTTCCGCGCTGTATCTCTACAGGGTCTAAGGTGTACTGGTAGGGTCTGAATGTCTCACAATCAGTGGTCCAGGTCTTGGGATCACAAGCCCAGTGAGATGGTCACTGTGCCCACATGGCCCACTCTCTTTAGATGTCTGGAGTGGTCAGGTATTCTCACCTGCAGATGGGCCCCACTTTAATCGGTAGCCTGTAGCTCCACTCGCTCCTGTCCACCTGACCTCCGCGCTCTGGGGGGTCACATTCCGAACGGTCAGTTGTTGCACCGGTTTCAGAGCCACTGAAAGCACAAAACAAGTTCCATTTTATTTTAATCTCCAGTCCCCTGTGGATCTTCTCTCCACAACCTCCGGGAGGAGAATCCATCTGGCAACATTTGCCTGTAGAATTGGAACTGTCCAAGCTTGATAGACTTGTGAAGACACACAAATGATTAAGGTCATCAATGCTCTAGCACTGGTTTGGAGCTAAAACAGAAACTGCCGAAGACATTCAGCAGGTCGGGCGGCATCCGTGGCGAGAGAAACAGAGTTAAAAATCAAGGTCAAAGTTGCTTCATCAGAAACTAGAAAAATTGGAAAAAAATGTCTCAAGTTGTAGAGAAATAGATGGAGAGAAGGGGAATGTGTGTGATAGTGGGAGACTCGAATAGTACAGGTCAAACGGTGCCATTGGTGCCATCTGAGAGAGAGTAATGGATGCTCAGTAATCACAGTTAATCTGTTTAGAGTAGGCGTAATAGATGATTGAGAGCAGGGGAGAAAAAAAGCAATGCAACTCGACTGAGATGTAAAACACAAGAGTGTTTGAAATCCAATGTAAAGACAATGTTGGAAATGTGGAGAGAGTAAGAGAGACACTTAAAGACCGTTCCCTCCGCAACTCCCTGGTCAACTCGTCCCTTCCCATCCAAATCACCCACTCCCCAGGTACTTTCCCCTGCAACTGCAGGAGATGCAACACCTGTCCCTTTTCCTCCCCCCTTGACTCAATCCAAGGACCCTGACAGTTTTTTTCAGGCGAGGGAGAGGTTCACTTGCACCTCCTTCAACCTCATCTACTGTATCTGCTGTTCCAGGTGTCAACTCCTGTACATCGGCGAGACACGCAAAGGCTGGGCGATCGTTTCGCTGAACACCTCCACTCAGTCTGCCTTAACCTAGCTGATCTCCACTCCACTGTGCTCAGCACTTTAACTTCCCCTCCCATTCCTAATCTGATCTTTCTGTCCTGGGTCTCCTCCATTGTCAGAGTTAGGCCGAGTGCAACTTGGAGGAACAGCACCTCATATTTTGCTTGGGTAGCTTACATCCCAGCGGTATGAACATTGACTTCTCTAACTTCATATAACCCTTGCTTTCCCTCTCTCTCCATCCCTTCCCCTTTCCCAGTTCTCCCACCAGTCTTATTGTCTCCGACTACATTCTATCTCTGTCCCGCCAACTCCCTTGGCATCAGTCTGAAGAAGGGTCTTGACCCAAAACACCACCCATTCCTTCTCTCCAGAGATGCTGCCTGTCCCGCTGAGTTACTCCAGCATTTTGTGTCTACCATTGATAATGTTGCAGGTGAATACATCAGATCTGGCCAAATCTGATACAAACAGGAAATGTTTTTTGTCTGAAATTACGGAATTCAATATTGGATCCTAACTGTTCTAGGAATGTCCAGGCTTTGATAGAACTAAAGGGATACTGTTGTTGGTTGTCTGTGCCTGTGTGTGTATCTGTTTGTTTCTGTGTGTCTGAGTATGTATTTATGTATCTGTGTGCTTTTGAGTGTCTGAGTGTGTGTGTCTGAGTGTCTGAGTGTCTGAGTGTGTGTGTCTGAGTGTGTGTGTCTGAGTGTGTGTGTCTGAGTGTCTGAGTGTGTGTGTGTGTGTGTGTGTGTGTGTGTGTGTGTGTGTGTGTGTGTGTGTGTGTGTGTGTGTGTGTGTGTGTGTGTGTGTGTGTGTGTGTGTGTGTGTGTGTGTGTGTGTGTGTGTGTGTGTGTGTTTGTGTGTGTGTGTTTGTTTGTGTGTGTGTTTCTCTGTATGTCTCTGTGTGTATTGGGATAATGTGGGAGGGCATAGAATTCAGATAATTGCCAAAAAAACCTCAGCAGGCTGTTGAGAAATATTCTTGTACTTAATGTGATCTGAAACGCAGTGTGAAAAATGATTGATGGAAGGTTATTCAGTAGTAATACTCAAAAGATAATTTGGATAAGTGGTGTGAAAAGACCAAGTGAAAGGTTCACTGGAAACACAAGGAACTGCAACAAAACACAGAATGAACAGTGGGTCAGGCGGCAGCTGTGGAGGGAATGGACAAGTGACATTTCAATTCGGGACTCTTCTTCACACCACTATAGATACTCAAAGCCCGACGCAAACAGGGTGGGCCAAATGCCCATCTCCTGTACTGTGTGGCTCAATGATTATAGGATGAAAAGAAGCAATTTCAATGAATGAGAGCACAGGCATTTTGAATCGCTTAAAGGAACGCAAAGTCCCATTGATATCCCTTCACAGGGTTCAAGTCCCTTCTCTACCAGCACACTCAATGCTTGCTAAAGGCTTCCCAGAAAGGCTCCCAAGAAGGTTCTCAACTCCAGAAGGGACTCACGAGGCAAACGCTCCTGAAAGGCCCCAAGCTGCTGCCATATCATGGCAGGCAGCAGGCATGGCTCACTTGCCCCCGAACCGAGGGACCCGCCTGGAGTGAGAGACTTGTCTGCAGATTGTCCTCTGCTCGTCCCCGTAGACCAGGAGCCAAAGGGTGGTGGGAGTTGGCGACGGTGGTGAACGCTGGACAAAGGGGCTGTCAAGGAGACCTGAGGCATACCTTCCGTGTCCCCAAGGTTGGCTGAGGGAGGTACCCAACGAAGTACACGTTTGTAGGTTAATTGGCTTTGGTAAAAATTGTAATTTCCCCTCGTGGGTAGGATAGTGCTGGTGTATGGGGATCATTGGTCAGCACGGACTTGGTGGGCTTAAGGGCTCGTTTCCTCATTGTATCTATAAACTAAACTAAAACTAAACCTGTCTACTCTTGCATATGGGCGCATCAGCTGTTTCTATACATTCGGTACTTAATTGGGGATTGTACTTCTGTATTGCAATAATCTTTCTGATCTGTGAGCAAAAAAATAATTTAATTGTGCCTTGGAACATGTGATAATGAGAGAACCATCGAACTATTATCTTGAAATGTCATCTGCTCATGTTCTCCTGAGATGCTGCCTGACCCGCTGAGTTACTCCAGCACTCTGTCTCTTCTGTCCAGGTCATGCTGGCCATCTCTCAGAAGCTCAGAGGTACTTACATGTCTTTCCAGAGACCAAAGACGGCAGTGTTGTGTTGCCTGTGTGCAGGGGCTGAAGGGTGACGATGTACTCGGTGTCTGGCACCAGGTTCTCCAGGGTGAAGGAGGCTGTGTTCGCACTCAGGATCTTCTCTCCCAGCCGGTTATCTGAATCTCCTGAGAGCAACAGAGGAGGAATCGACAAGAAAAATCACATTTCAAATTGGGTTGAGTTAATGCAATTTTACATCTGCTTTTTTAATAAAGACAACAATATAATCACTACCACTCCGTAGGGAATAATGTGAAGTGAGATTGTCCACTTTTCAATCTAATCTCAGATTCCCCTAAATCTCTTAATACACAGGGCGGCATGGTGGTGCAGTGGTAGAGTTGGTGCCTTGTGGAGCCAGAGACCCAGATTCGATTCTGACCATGGGTGCTGTCTGTACGGAGTTTGTACGTTCTCCCTGTGACCGTGGGGTTTTCTCCGGGTGCTCCGGTGTCCTCCCACACTCCAAAGATGTATAGGTTTATAGGTTAAATGGCTTTGGTAAAATTTTAAACTGTTCCTAATGCGTAGAATAGTGCTGAGCACTGAGTGTGTAAGACATAGAACTAGTGTGAATGGGTGATTAATGATCGGCATGGATTCAGTTCAATGCTGTATCTCTAAACTAAATCAGGATTAAAAGATTTTGTTAAGTTGTCAATGCACATGGAGCCAAAACAGGTAAATGGAGTTAAAGCTTAATCGCAGGTCTTCTCCAGGTTATTAATGCCTTAAGCCTGGACATAAGAATGAGTGGTTGGGAGACCGGCGAGATGGACTCGCTGGCTGCTGCAGACATCTTCTGTTGTGTTGGAAAGCAGTTCTCGGCCACATCCGAATGCTTGAGTTATACGCCCGGGTTTAACATCACATTGCCCTTGTTTGAGTGAAGTTGGCGATGGGCCAAATGGGAGGGCACTGTTGAACTCAGCAAGTAAGAGGAGACAGTAAGCTTGGATCCTAGGAAGCCTGGAGAATGGGTGGAAGACAAAGAATTCTATAGCTCGGCACAACAGGAGATGGCATGTCTTGTCTGGATAATAAGGGGAGCAAAAAGTCTAATGGGAAAAGGTATTTCGAAGTTCAGACTTAACTTCGTGACCAAACCTGTCGCAATCCTGGGACCAGGTTTGATTCCAAAGTACACAGAATTTTACAAGTAAGGCAGGGTTAAGTAAAGGATGACTAAAAACATGGTATGCCTAATTGACATGTCAACTTCGTTGCTCCTGGTGCTTTCGACGATCCGTGAATTTAGTGGAGGAAGAACTAGCTGCCGAAGAAGTTTAGGAATTTAAAACAAAACATTCCTTTCACACGGATGAATTACCTCTCCTCAGGCTCACCACGTGCCCCATTGAAAATGACCCTCACACATTGACAGCACCAAAGCAGACCAGCCCAACCCCACAGGTCTCTGTTTATGCATTAATCTCAGCACAGTTACACATCTTCCCACCGAACACCAGAGCCCCCACCCCCCACCGAGTCTCACCCTGGACATTCCCTCTTCTCGGGACCCTGACCCCAGTTCATTAACTTCGTAATTGTTCAGTCAACTACTTCCTCTGCCAGCTCATTCCATTTAGTCACTGTGTGAAAACGTTTTCCCTCAGGTTTCTACCTTTGCCCTCTCAACTTAAACCTATGCCCGCTAGTTCGTTATTCCCCTACTCCAGGAAAAAAAACTCTGCTCTCACCCTACGTATTCCTCTCATGATTTTATACACCTCTATAAGATCAACTATCAGCCTCATCTGCTCCTGATCCAACCGCCCCATTATGGCTTCAGAGAGGGCACATCGGGGATTGCCAGAATGATGCCTGGTTAGGAGGTGTTATTAGCTACACGGAGAGGTTGGACAGACAAGGATTGTTTTCTCTGGAACACTAGAGGTTGAGGGAGACTTGAAAGAAGTATGTAAAATTATGAAAGGCATAGATAGGGTAGACCGTTAGAGCCTGTTTCCCAGCGTGGAAATATCAAATATACGAGGGTATAGCTTTACGGTGAGAGGGCAAACTTTAAAGGAGATGTGTGGAGATTGTGTTTATTTTACAGAGGGTGATGAGTGCCTGGAAGGTGCTGCCTGGGGTGGTTGTGGAGGCAGTTACAATAGTGTGTTTGAGAGACTTTTGGATAGGCACGTGGATATGCAGGGAGCGGAGGGATATGGATTATGCGCAGGTAGATACGTGATGGTCTTGCATCATATGTTTGGCACAGACATTGTGGGCCGAAGGACCTGTTCCCATGGTGTACCTTTCTAGGTTCTATGTTCTATGAATAAAGCCTTCCCAATCTCTCCTGATAGTTCAGGACTTTGAGACCTGTCACCATCTTGGTAAACCTTTCCAGCTTAAAGGGCATCTTTCCTATAGCAGGGTGACCATCAGCACTCTTGTGGCTCTTCTTTAGGTTATGCTTCTGTTACATTTAAATCTGATCATTTCAATACTCTCTTAACCTTTCTCTCCTACTATACGCCCGGGTCACACTGTGCACTCTGGCTCCCAGTGAAGTAAAATTGCATCCTGATATCTATCTTCCATGTTTTCTGACTCTCCGTAGTCTCTGTCCTCCATGATCTCTTCCAGCCATGTCATCCTTTGAGGTCTCTGCATTACACCATATCCGGCCTTTGTTTCCTGTTTCCAATCACTCCACCACTGGCAACCATGCCTTCAGCTGCCTGAGCTCTAAGCTCTGCAGTCACCCCCCCCCCCCCCCCCCTCTCTCTCTCTCTCTCTCTCTCTCTCTCTCTTCTACTGCAAGATGCTTCTTAAATCCTAAGTCTTCTTTGGAATTGAGGGTTGTTGGCCAACGTTGCCGGGAAGTGCCTTGGGAGATGAATGTTCAATGCTTTATAAATGGCAGCTGTTGATGTTGAATCACTGCCTGCAAACCCAGCCTTGAGTTACCACAGTCAACGTAATGAACTTAAGTGCTCGGAAAGGAACACTTGTGTAATTTTGCACACAATGCCATCTTTCAATGTTGCTGGGCGGATCAGATAAAGCGCAGATCAGATGCAAATTAAAGCCATGTTCCTCCTGATTGGCTTTACTGCAAAAGAGAACTTTGCCCCATTAATCTGCCAACATGCCTACGCTGCACTGTGAACTGATCTTTTGGTTATTAAACCACCATCTGCTGTTCCCTTTATTCTAAATTTTGAGAGCTTTGCCCAGTCTTTTATCCACCTTACCGACCTAACCTCTACCTTAAAAAATCATTAATTTCTCCCAGACTAAACTCAGCAAGCTTGCCGGCAAATATTCAGCCATCCTCCATCAGCAAAGATTCAATGTCTTGCACGAGGTTTACCTTCTCAAGTTTTAAACAGAGGATCCAAATCTTTGCTTTTATCACCACACCTGTTGTCCCCTTTGAAATAAAATCTAATTGAAAAGCAAATGCCTGAGGGCTACACAAGAACATCAGAGCAGGAGCACTTTCTTTGATTTGCTCAAAAGATGTGAACATCACCGTGGACACCAGCACATCGGTGCTTGTACATCGTTGCCCCACTGCGGTTAAGTGCCAACCAAAATAGTGGGTCTGGAGTCACGTGCAGACAAATAGGGGAAGGACAGCAGATTTCTTTTCTACGGGAGCATTAGCGAACCATGAGGGCTTTGACAACACAAGAGAACATAACATGCTGGAAAAACTCAGCAGGTCAGGCAGCTTCTGTGGAAGGAGCAGCAGTTAAGAGAAGCAGTTAGCATTTACGGTTGAAGACCTTTCATTGGAACAGAGAACAGAGAAAGGGAGAAAACAAGTTATCCTCGGCAGTAGAGATTATGGGGGAAGAAGGCAATGTGTGGAAAATGGGAACTTCTATGTCGGGTGAAATGGCATAGCAGTGGGAAAGTAAGTTGCTTTGTGTAACAAATTGCTAACATTGATTTTCATTTTAGGTTTTGATGATAGTCTGGTAGTTACATGATTACTATCCATGAGACTAGCTTTTACATGATGTGCCAGAGTTTAAAAAATATAATCACTGAATTAAAATTCCCCAGATTTGAACGCATGCCTCTAGAGTAATGGTCCAGAACTGTTGAATTGCACCAGCACTTGGTGTTTTGCTCAAGATTCTCGGCATCTGCAGTTTCCTGTGTCAGCACCATTCTAGAATCTGATTCCCTCTCCACCAAATTTAACAGCATCATCACCGATACATACAAACAAGCTTTTCTTTTGAAGTAAATCCCAATGCAGACTTATGAATCTGGAGCAAAAGGCAACATGCTGGAGGAACTCAGCAGGTAGGCCAGCTTCTGTGGGGAAAGGAATCGCTAATGTTTTGGGTGGAGGCACTGCATTAGGGCTGAACATTGACAATTCTTTTCCACCCCAAGGGTTCCACTGGCAGTTTGTTTACTGTTGAAGTAAATCCTTAGATCTAATGATAACATCGTGATGAGGATTATTACGGGGTAGCAAGCGAGGGCTAGCATTCGTCCTAAACATAGACTTCCACACATGTGACACCTTTCACAAGGTACAAAACCATACTACAGCCAATTAAGTTTTTTTTCTAACCCATTGATCAACATCACGTGAACAGATAATTAGATCTTTTGCCAGTTGGTGGGTGCTTTCCTTGTACGTTGGTCGCTGTATTTCCTTGAAAAACTATTTTTGTCTAGTTTAATTTATTATTATAGGCACGTGTATTGAGATATGGAGAAAAGCTTTGTGTTGAGTACTATCCAGCCAGTGACAAGACTATACATGAATACAATCAAGCCGTCCGCAGTGTGCAGATAGAGGATAAATGGAATAATGTTTATGCAAGATAAAGTCCAGTAAAGTCTGATTAAAAATAGTTCAAAGGTCTCCAAAGAGGTGGATGGTAGGTCAGGATCTTTCTCTTCAGACTGGGCCAAACAGACCTTTTTAGCAATCTAAAGAAGGGTCTCTCAACTGGATATGACCTATCCATATAAAATCCACGCCTGACCTGCTGAGTTACGCCAGCACTTTGTGTCATTTTGTGTATCAACCAGCATTTGCAGTTCTTTGTCTCTCCACCTTGAATATACCCAGCCACTGAGCCTCAGCAGCCCTCTTGGGAAGAGAACTCCAAACGTTAATTATTGTACATGGAAATAAATTTCATCTCATTCCTGTCCTGAATGATTTTGACTTGTTATTGTGAGACAGCAACTCCTGGTTCTGAACTCCCAAACCAGAGAAAGGCATTTACTTTTCATTTATCCTGTCAAGTCCCATAAAGGGTCTGTCCCACTATGGTGACCTTATTGGCAAGTTTAGGAGAGTCTGCGCTCGCCACAAGCTTGCAGCATGGTCGACACATGGTCGTAGGTGGTCTCTGGTAAGTCTCCTTCATGGTCGAGAGGAGTTCCCGCATAGTGGTTCATACTTGCAGCCTCAGTTTGGTCGCGGAAAAATTTTCAACTTGTTAAAAAAATTTCTGCGAGCAAAAATTGGGCGGCATGGAGAAAATCAATACTTTTGAACTCGTTGTGCAGTGGTAGTGGGGTCGCCATGTTGTTGTAGGTAGACGAGATAGCTGTAGGTAATCTCCTTTGCTGACCGGCCCTTAAGAATTTAGTCCATTTCAATACAATCGCCTTCCACTCTACTAAAGTGAACAAGTCATCTGCTTCTCCTCTCCTCAACAATATGCCTGTCACCTGAGAATCCAATCCAATGAACCTTCACTGCAGCCCCTCTATTGCAAGTCCACCCTTCATGAGGGGGGAACATGGGGATAATGTTCCAGAAGCAGTTTCATCTACTCTATGGTAGTCATGGTCATACAGCACAGAAACAGGCCCTTCGGCCCAACTTCCCATGATGAGCAAGGCTCCCCAACTACACTAGTCCCACCTGCCCATATTTGGCCCATATCTCTTTAAACCTTTCCTGTCCATATACCTATACAAATATCTTTTAAATGTTATACTAATGGAGGAAGACATTGCCATTCAAATCCGCTTCCAAAAAATCTCTACGCTAGTATTGAAATCAAATCCTCCTGCATTAACAGAGGTCTTGCTGTATTTATTAGGTACTGTTGCCTCTGCACTGACAACAAAAACGAACACCAGCTTAAAGCTGTTGTTCAACTGATTTAAATGTTTATATAACAATCACAATGAAAATATATCCATTTTTGGTGAGTTATATTTATGAAACCAACAATAATTACTGTTAGCACGTGCAACATGTGCAAATGAAAATGGTATATGCCAGTGTCTAGTCTCCTATAATTTCATGACATAGGAAACCATTCGATCTATTGAGATACATCGTGTAGATCAGCAACAATGCAGCCCATAATGCAGGAAAGGCCCATTCAGCCCTCGATGTCTGTGCCCGTCATGCTGCCAAGTTGAACTAATTTAATGCCATCTACCTGCACTTTATCCATAGCCGTCCATCCCTTGCTGTTTACGATCTTGTCTAAAAGCCTCTTAAATGTTACCATCATGTAGACTTCCACCACATCCATAGCAGTGCATGCCAGGGAGCGATCACTCCCAAAAAGTCTCATTGAAATTTTCCCCAGGAGGGGTGGCATGGTGGAGCAGCGGAGGAGCTGCTGCCTTACAGGGCCAGACCCAGGTTCGATCTTGAGTAAAGGGGCTGTCTGTATGAAGTTTGTACTTTCCTGTCCATATTGTTGCCGATGTTGGGGAAGTCCAGGACAAGGGGTCACAGTTTAAGGATAAGGGGGAAGTCTTTTAGGACCGAGATGAGAAAATCGTTTTTCACACAGAGAGTGGTAAATCTGTGGAATTCTCTGCCACAGAAGATAGTTTGTTGGCCATATTTAAGAGGGAGTTGGATGTGGCCCTTGTGGCTGAAGGGATCAGGGGGTATGGAGAGAAGGCAGGTACAGGATACTGAGTTGGATGATCAGCCATGATCATATTGAATGGCGGTGCAGGCTCGAAGGGCCAAATGGCCTGCTCCTGCACCTAATTTCTATGTTTCTATGTTTCTATGTTTCTCCCTGTGGCCACGTGGCTTTTCTCCTGGTGCTCCGGTATCCTCCCACACTACAGGTTTGTAGGTTAATTGGATTCTGTAAAAACTGTAAATTATCCCTAGTGTGTAGGATAGTGTTAGTGTACGGGGATTCCTGGTCAGAGTGGACCCGGTGGGCTGAAGGGCCTGTTTCTGCGCTCTATCTCTAAGCAAAACTAAACTAAAATGAGGAGATCGGTGGAGGAAATGAAAGAAAAGTTATGGAAAATAGTCTATTCAAAATCCTTGCACACTCTTGTCTCAATGAACATGGAATTTCTCTTTACCAAAGAAGCACTTGGCATGTTTGAGTACACAACCAGTTGTAGATTCCCCTCTAAGATGCAGACAAACTAATATATCGCCATTCCTTCATTTCACTATCTCCAAATCCTGGAACTCCCTCCCCAATAGCAAAATGAGGGCATCAAGATGGTTTCTCACGGGTGGTTAGGGATGGGCAGCATCTCATGGCCTTGGCAAAGACGCCCACATCTCATCAGAGAATAATCAGAGATAAAAATTGTTGTTTAGTTTAGAGATACAGCGTGGAAACAGGCCCTTTGGCCCACCAAATCCTCGCTGACCAGCGATCGCCCATACCATAGAACTATCCTCCACACTAGGGACAATTTACAAGTTACAGAAGCCAATTAACCTACAAACCTGCACATCTTTGGAGTGAAGGAGGAAACCCACACAGTCACAGGGAGAACATGCAAACTTTGTACAGACTGCACCCGCAGTGAGGATCGAACCCGAGTCTCTGGCGCATAAGGTTATATCCTTTAACACGTTCCTTAATCATTCACACTGAACATGCAAATATATTAGTGGACGCACATTTTAACCCAGTTCCAAAATTTGGTTCCTTCGAAGCCATAATTATCTTCTAAGGAATCAAGTAACAGAAGGGAGTACAATAATGATATGCACAACTTTTACGATCAAAGAAACATTTCTACCCCCTTATGTTTCACAACTGCTAATCCACAATAAAGCTTTAATTGCAGGCAAACTTACATTCATGTTTACGGTTTGTTTCCTTTGTTAATTTGGAAATCTGTCCCACTAAATTACAGGTTTCTGTGAACCACAATAAACCTCACCTCAAGTCTATGATTGGCTTCCAACAACACAATACTCTTAATCCTGAATTGATTCATCTTCCGAGCTCAGGGAAAGCATCTGAACACCAGGAAGCAAATTAATATCACTGTTTGAAAGCCCAGAGGGTGACACAGTTACTGCCTTCCAGCGCCAGAGACCCGAATTCGATCCTGACCCCGGATGCTGGCTGTACGTTTTTTTAACGTTCTTTTCGTTTCGTTTTGTTTATTGTCATGTGTGCGGAGTTGTGGCAAAGACCTTTTTATTGCATGCTACATTATCCCAGTAACCGCATGTATTTTCTCCTGGAGCTCCAGTTTCCTCCCACACTAAGTGGGCTGAGGAATGGTTGATGGAATTTAATACAGAGAAATGTGAGGTGTTGCATTTTGGGAAGTTTAACATGGGCAGGACCTACACATTGAATGGTAGGGCTTCGAGGAGTGCTGTAGAGCAGAGGATCTAGGAGTACAGGTACATGGTTCCTTGAAGGAGGAGTTGCTAGTAGATAGGGTGTCAAAAAGGCATTTAGGACATTGGACTTCATCAGTCAGAGTATTGAGTATAGGAGTTGGGAGGTCATGTTGCAGTTGTGTAAAACGTTGGCAAGACCGCATTTAGAGTATTGTATTCAGTTCTGGGCACCATGTTATGGAAAAAACGTTGCAAGCTGGAAAGGGTACAGAAAAAATTTACAAGGATTTTGCCGGGACTAGAGGGTCCGATCCATAGGGAGGTTTAGACTGGGACTCTATTCCTTGGAGTGCAGGAGGATGAAGGGTGATCTTACAGAGGTGTATAAAAGAATAAGGAATAGATCGGGTAGATGCATAGTCTCTTACCCAGAATAGGTGAATCGAGGACAAGAGGACATAGGTGAAGGGAAATAGATTTAATAGGAATCTGAGGGGTACCTTTTTCACACAAATGGTGGCGGAAGTCTGGAGCTAGTTGCCAGAGGAGGTTGTTGAGGAAGGGACTATCTCAACATTTAAGAAACAATTAGACAGGTACATGGATAGGACAGGTTTGGAGGGATACGGGTGAAAAGCGAGAAGGTGGGACTAATGTGACTGGATGATGTTGGCCGTTGTGGGCATGTTGGGACAAAGTTGTTTCCACGCTGTATCACTCTATGTCTCCATTACTCCAAAGACATGTAGGTTTGTAGGTTAATAAGGTTCAGTAAAAATTGTAAATTGTCGGTGGGTTTCTGTGCTGTATCTCTAAAGTCTAAGGGAGTATTCCATCATGGTCCTAACTTGTGAATGGGCAGCAATGATTTTTCAAGGTCAGAGCAGAAGGCAATCCAGCAACTTGTGACTAGTCTATGTTTCACTGATGTTATTGCTGGTGTACACTGAGCCCCATTAACTTTTCTATTCCCTCGGCACTTCGATCTCTAGAACCGTTCTTCAAAGGTAATTAAATGACAACTATACAAAGGAAACACCTCCCTCTTTATCGTCTGAATTTTATGTCTCTCCGCCATAAAACATTTCAAGAGAAAATGCACATAAAAAGTGGGAAGTTAATTATATTTCCATCAGAACTGGTGATTACTTGTGTTGATCGCATCTGAACTTGCAACTAGATGGAGGCAACAAGCTTTGAGCTGAACTAAAAGCGATCAAAATTCATAACTGAAATAATTCTCCAATGTCAGGTGCAGATGTGAACAAGTCATAAACTGAATACAATACTCCAAGTACATCTTGAACAGCTGTAACCTCTATACGGTTGCACACCGTACGCCTGGCACATTCGGTGGCACACCGAGGCAACCTTTATATGGCGCAGAGGTAGATTTGCTGCCTTAGGGCACCAGAGACCCGGGTTCAATCCTGACCACGGTTGCTGCCTGTACAGACTTTTGTACGTACACCCCGCGACCTGCGTGTGTTTTCTCCGGGGGCTCTGGTTTCCTCCCACACTCCAAAGACGTACAGGTTTGTAGGCTAATTGGCTTGGTAAAATTGTAAAATTATCCATGGTGTGTGCAGGATAGTGTTTTGTGTGCGGGAATCGCAGGTTTGGCGTTGTCTCAGTGGGTAGGAGGGCCTGTTTCCATGCTGTATCTCTAAATTAAACTACTCAACGCTCTTACTGTTGATGGGCAGCAGGCCATAGCCTTCACATGCAAACAGAAATGGGAAATGGTGGTACCAGATGTTGAACTCTCCCAAGTGGTCTTGGCATTTATTCAAGAGGAATGTTTGCATCAGGGACCCAAGACTAAAATAGCCATTCAGCAATACAGGGGCAGCACGGTGGCACAGCTAGTAGACCTGTTGCCACACCACTCCAGCAACCCGGGTTCAATGCTGACCCTGTGTGGAGTTTGTACGTTCTCCCTATGACTGCATACGTTTCTTCCGTGTGGTCCGGTTTCCTCTCACATCCCTGCGACATGCAGGTTCAATATTAATTAATATCAGTTTTATTCGTCACTTGCACATAAAGTGCAAGCGAAATGAATTTGCCAGCAGCGGCACAATGAAAAAAGAACACACAAAAACAACAAAAATTCAACACAAACATCCACCACAGCATTCATCACTGTGGTGGAAGGCACAAAATTTGGCCAGTCCTCCTCCATTTTCCATTTTCCCCCCGTGGTCATGGTTGGCAGGTTATTTAGCCTTGGTGTGTCAGTGAATGACAGAGTCTGAGGGGAGGGCTAAACGTTGGGGATATGGGAAGATTATAA
Source organism: Okamejei kenojei (assembly GCA_035221665.1). Taxonomy (NCBI): domain Eukaryota; kingdom Metazoa; phylum Chordata; class Chondrichthyes; order Rajiformes; family Rajidae; genus Okamejei; species Okamejei kenojei. Next base: position 23,113,132 of record CM069146.1, on the reverse strand, counting down.
AGGGATCACTGTAGGTTCAGTGAAAAAAATGGAGGTTTGGTGGTTGGCACAGACTCTGTGCTGTGTCTCTTTAAGACTCTGTCACACCTGCAATGCTGTATTGTAACTGTTAAGCCAATGCTTTCTACAACCACTTTATATTTATATATCAGTGCCCTCTGTTTAAACTGAGCAACAACATCCTGAAGTAGGAATTCAATCGTTTATGCACAGCTGTTATACAGTACTGTTTCTACACTGAACTCCCCTTTTGATATTTGATTAAGTTGAAGCCAACAAACGTACATCAATAAATCGCATATTTAGTGTAGGGAGCAACAGACTATTTTCACGCTGCTCAGACTTGTCACAGTGGGTTCTTGTTTCACAAGAGAACATTACAACATCACCTCGAGTTGATCTGCAACTGTGTAAGACTTGGAACATAAAAGGCAGTACAGGCGTTCATTTGAAGTATATACCTCTCTCCTGCACTGGCACACCTGGCACAGGTGCATGCAGTGCCAGATGTTGTATTGTCTGTTGTTTTATTCACCTCACATCTCCCTTGACTCACGTCAGTGTGAGGCACACCCAGCCTCCACCCGCACACCAAACAAAGCGCCAGCCTCTCGGGACAGGCAGAAGCTCCAGGCCATCATTCCACAGAGCACAAAAGAAGACATTACGGTCACAAGCCCTTCCTATCTTCCCTCTGATGGTTCAGAACCAATAGCCTGAAGCTACGGCACTAAAAGCAGCGAACAGGCTCGCTCTGTCGGTAGCATGGGCGGTGAGTGAAAGATGATACAAATCAATCTGTCGTCTCATTTACCCCCTGGAGGAAAAAAAACGAGCAGTGGCATAAAGTAAACCAAGCAGAATGAGAGTAGATACCAGAGGGAGAGGGTTCAGTGATGGGGTCATGTTGGGGTGTAATCAACTTTCCCTCGTCCGCATGTGGTGTTGGTAGCATCTCCTCACGCTCAGGAACTTCACATGGAATTATCCCAGTAAAAATACTCCCAGCCCTGTATCCCAGGTAAGAAACTCTATTTAAACATTCTTGACTCAAATCCTGGAATAAACACTCCTTATTCCGTACCCCAAAATAAAAGCACTCCGTCCGATATCCCAGAATAAGCACTCCATGCCGTGTATCCCAGTATAGGCACTCTCTGTCCATTCCCCAGCATAACTCCTTGTCCTGCACCCCATAATAAACACTCTCTGTCCCATCTCCTCAATAAGCGCTCTGCCCCATACCCTAGAAAAGGCACTCTCTGTCCTAACCCCAGAACATCCCCAGAATTGCAGTCTCTGTAAGCCCAATACACTTTATTGGGTAATAAGATAAGTTCTCAGTACAACATCACAGTACAACTCCTCAACCCTGAAATCCTTTAGCCTTCCAGCCAAGAGGAATGAAGGATGCGCATTGATGGCAGAGTGAAGTCATGCTCCACTCAACTTTAGTGCAAACACTTGAAGAAGAAGCAGAGCATTTCTACAACACTTTCTTCTCTCTAACACAAATGTTGCTGTAAGTCTGAATGTTCAGCTGCAATTCTGCCTTCTTCCTCCCCAAAGGAAGCAAAGGAAAAATAAGCATGCATTGTGCGCGGCTGGATATGCAAAATAACAAGCTTTCTCAAACCTCTCTGCTTGAAGGTCAGTCGGTATCCTTGCAGAGCGAAGGTCGGTGGTTTCCACGCCAGACGCAGTGTGAAGGGCCCAGCTGTGACCACACGGAAGTTAAATGATCCTGGCAGGGGCTCTGAAAGAGACGTATGGTTAAAGATCATAAGTTCATAAGTCATAGGAAGCAGAATTAGGACATTTGGCCCATCAAATCTATTCTGCCATTCAATCAAGGCTGATCTATCTTTCCCTCTCAACCCTATTCTCCTGCTTTCTCTCCATAACCCTTGACATCCTTACTAATCATGCATCTGTCAATCTCCACTTTAAACGTACCCAATGACAGCCTCCACAGCCCACTGTGGCAATGAATTCCACTGATTCACCACCCTCTGACTAAAGAAATTCCTCATCTCCTTTCTAAAGGTACATCGTTTTATTCTGAGGCTGTGCCGTCTGGTCCTAGACTCTTCCACTAGTGGAAACATCTACTCTAACCATGCCTTTCACTATTCGGTATGTTTAGGTGAGGTTCCCTCGTCATCCTTCTAAATTCCAGCGAATACAGGTCCAGAGCTGTCATAACCCAATCATCTCCGGAATCAGTCTCGTAAACCTCCTCCAGACCCTATCCAACACCATGCATCCCTCCTCAAATGTGGGGCCTAAAACCAGAGAGGCTCTTTCAAAGCACATATCGCCAAGTGTAGACATCAAACTGTGGCGATGATTACAGGTTACATGTGACAGATGCCTTGGAAGATCACTTTCAAGGTTCTACTTGGAAGATCAGCTGGGGAACCTGCGCAACATCTACAATAAGATTTATGGTGGAATGCCACCTCACAGCACCAAAAACCCAGGTTCGTTCCTGACCTCGGGTGCTGTCTGCGTGTGGAGTTGCAAGTTCTACCCCGTGACCACATAGTTTCATAAAATCATGTGTGATAGGAAAAGAATTAGGCCATTCAGCCCATCAAGTCTACCCCGACATTCAATCATGGCTGATCTATCTCTCCCTCATAACCCCATTCTGCCTTCTCCCCATAACCTCCGACACCTGTACTAATCAAGAATCTATCTATCTCTGCCTTAAATATATCCATTGACCTTGCCTCCACAGCCTTCTGGGGCAAAGAATTCCACAGATTCACCACCCTCTTCCGGGTGCTCCATTTCCTCCAAAATTTCCAAAGACATGTGGGGTTTGTAGGTTATTTGGTCTATGTAAAATTGCTCCTAATGTGTAGAGAGTGGATGCAAAAGTGGGTAACATAAAACCAGTGTGAACGGGTGATCGATGATTGGTGTGGACTTGATGGGCCAAAAAGCCTGTTTCCATGCTGTGTCTTTAAACTTAAACTAAATTTAATGATCTTTCACTTCAGGGAAACATTTATTGATTTACCTCATTGCCCTTATTTTGGACTTGGTTGTGTAAAAATTGAGTATCATTTTTTTCATTTAGTTGTTCAATTACAGGATGGGGACTATTCACTGCACATCTCAAAACACCCTGATTTTTGCAACTGACTCTAAATGCTGCATGTGTCTAGTGCACACAAGGTCAGCTGGGTGTGATCAAGACTTCCCTCTTATTGAACCACATGGATTTTAATGGATTTTAATGACAATCCGATAGTCTCCCATATTCTGGTAAAATTCCAATAATCCGGTATCCCATTGGATGGAAATCCTGATAGTCCAGCATCAGACCAACACTCCCTTTAAATGCACCTGGTCCCCAATTTCCTTCATAAACAGCAGGTTCAGCTTTCAGCAAAGAGTCACTGTCATAGAGTCATACAGCATGGAAATAGGCACTTCAGCCCAATTTGCACACACCAATCAACATGCCCCTTCTGCACCAGACTCTCCTGCGTGCGATTGCTATCGGTTTAGAGGGATATGGACCAATCGCGGGCAGGAGAGACTGGTGCAGAAGGGGCATGTTGATTGGTGTGGGCAAGTACCTGTCTAAATGTTTCTTAAATGTTTGATAGTACCTGCCCCAACTACCTCCTCCGGCAACTTGCACCATATACTTCTCACCCTTTATGTAAAAAACTTGCCCCTCGGTTTACTACTAAATCTTTCCCCCCTTCACCTTAAACCTATGTCCCCTGGTTCTCGATTCCCCTACTCTGGGTAAAAGGAATCTGCTGGGATTCCAACATCTGCAGTCCTGTGTTGCTAATTAAATAGGCTGGTTTGTCTGGGCTCGTGTCAAACGCCTTGAATACTGCACTCATCATTTTACCAGCAAAAGATTACTCCATCACACTCCTGAACCGTGCCTCGTGGATGGTGGAAAATCTATTGTGCACCGGGAGGTGAATTACTCACTGCAGGAGCCTCAGGCTACCCAAGACGGTGTTGGGACATAATCTGCGGACACAGGATTTGATCAAATTATCTCTGGTACACTAATCCGAGAGGTGGAGTGAGGAGAAAGCCGAGTAAGTTTGGGGGCAAAGATTTTACATTAAATCATTTCACGATACTCACTCGTCCTCCCGTTACCCGAGGTAGACTCCCCAATGCTGTTGGCGTACTGAGCAATCACGGTCACCAGGTATTCCGTTGCAGGTTTCAGCTCTTGCAAAACCGCCCTGGTTGCGTCTGCTCCAACGGTAACCTGCTCAAAAACAAAGACATCAACAGAAGAGGCTTACCAAAATGCTGTCTAGATTAGAGGGTTTCAGCTACAAGGAGAGGTTGGACAAACTTTGGATTGCATTCTCTGGGTCATTGGAGGTTGACAGGACATGATAGAAGTACATAAAATTATGAGAAGCCTAGGATAGACGGGTCAGAACCGTTTTTGCAGGGTGGAAATGTCCAGCACTAGAGGGCATAGCTATAAGGTAAGAGGGGGGAAGTTTAATGGAGATGGGTGGGCAAGTTTTTTTCACACAGAGAGTAGGGTGGCCTGGAACGAATTGCCAGGGTTGGTGATGGAGGCAGATACGATGGAGTGATTTAAGAGGCTTTCAGATATGCATATGGAAGTGCGAGGAATAGAGGGAGATGGATCATGTACAGGACAGATGAAGTCAATTTAACTTGGTGTCATGTTCAGCACAAGCACTGTAGGTTGAAGGGCCCGTTCCTGTGCTGTATTGTTGTATGTTCTATGTTCCATGGACCTGGTTAACTCATCGATCTAAACCAGTAGTTCCCACCACCTAGAAGAATAATGTGTTTTGGTATATGACAACGTTACCACTTAGAGGTTCCTCTCCAAGTCACACACCATCCTGACTTGGAAGAACATCAGGGAATATCAGAGGGAATGGAGAAAACATGGCAAAAGGTGGAACTGGGAAAGAGATGAGGTGGGAGTAAAGTGAAAGGGGAGAGGAAATGATCCAAAAAGAGTTTGCAATCTTTGAGGTTTGAAGGCGGCAAAAGAAGATCCTTTGTTGGAGCAACACGGTAGTAAAGAATAAAGTGAACCTGTGGACCGCAACGGCTTTGAGATATAGCGACTCGTGTGTTGCTGTTTCAGTGAGAGGTTGAGATTATGTATATGCTGATGTTAGATCTAGATCCTGGGATGTGAGAAGAGCCATGATTGGAAAAACACTGGATAGTTTGAATTGAGTTGTGATCATAAATGGAACTGAATCGAGGAGAGTGACATTTCAGGTAGAAATCATGTGACTACGTTGGAGCTGGAGTTAGAGTTGGTTTGTTAAAGAAAGAGATTAGGCTGTAGAAGTGAGTTTCAGTCCAGACCTTATCAAAAACAACTAAGGAAGCATTTTATTTATTTTCTAAATGGGGAGAGAAGCCAGAAATCGGAGGTGCAAAGGGCCTTGGGAGTGTTGGTGCAGGACTCCCAAAAAGTTAATTTGCAAGTCAAATCCGTTGTAATGAAGGCAAATTCAACGCTAGCATTTATATCAAGAGCACTGGAATAGAAAAACAGAGATGTATTGCTGAGGCTCTGTAAGGCACTGGTCAGGCCGCATATGGAGTACCGTGAGCAAATTTGGGCCCCATATCTGAGGAAGGATGTGCTGGCTCAGGAGAGGGTCCAGAGGAGGTTTACAAGAATGATTCCAGGAATGAGTGGGTTAGCAAATGATGAGCGCTTGACAGCACTCGGCCTGTATTCGATGGAGTTTGGAAGGTTGAGGGGGGACCTCATTGAAACTTACAGAATAATGAAAGGCATAGATAGAGTGGATGTGGAAAGGATGTTTCCGCTGGTGGGGGAGGCTAGGACCAGAAGTGATAGCCTCAGAATTAAAGGGAGCTCTTTTAGAAAGGAGGTGAGGAGGAACGTCTTTAGTCAGAGGGAATTCATTGCCACAGAGGCCTGTGGAGGCCATCAGTGGATATTTGTAAGGCAGAGCTAAACACATTCTTGATTAGAACTGGTGGCAAGGGTTATGGGGAGAAGGCAGGAACATGGGATTAGGAGGCAGAGATCAGCCATGATTGAATGGCGGAGTAGACTCGGTGGGCTGAATGGCCTAATTCTACTCCTATAACTTGTGAAGCATAAAGCATTGAGATGAGAGTAAAGAAACAAATAAAAATCCCATAGCAAAGACGTACAGAGGTTCTTCAAGATCGGCACTCCTGAATGAAAAGTGGCAATGAACACAACAGTAATTAAAAAGGAAAAAATAACCTTCAGATGTTGGTCAGGACTTTATTCCTTGGAGTATAGGAGGCTGAAGAATGATCTCATCTGTGTAACATCATGAAGAACCGCATTCGCACCCGTGCAATTCCTTGCAGTCTTTGGCAAAGCTGCTGCCAAACCAAGCTGTGATGCATCCGGCTAGGATACCTTAGATATTGTTAATGTAGACCACTCACCTCTTGGAATTCAGCTGAGATTGGAAAGCCCAATGCGTTGAGAGGAGTGTACTGAACTTTGTAGCCAGTCACAGGCCCCACTGCCGCAGTCCAGCGAATCCGCATCGACTCAAAACCCTTTTCGCTGAAGATTAAATTTGTGGGACCACCAGGTACTTGGCTAGCTAAAAGCAATAGCAAAGAAATAATCAGTATATTAGCCAATTAACCTACAAACCTGCACGTCTTTAGGATGTGGGAGGAAACCAGAGCACCCAGAGTAAACCTGTGCGGTCATAGGGAGAACTTGCAAACTCCACACAGACAGCAAGTTCGAGGTCAGAATCAAACCTAGGTCTCTGGCGTTGTGAGACAGCAGGTCTACCAGCTGTGACACTGTGCACCCCTTCATTAACAAAGAAAGATGGTGGGCGATGTTGACCATGATCAACGTCAATGATGACGACTATCTGCGCCAATGCCTCCAACCTTTATCCGTGAAAGTTGTTCAATAACTATATATGTGCAAGTTATGTGTTGTCTATGTGCCTGTGATGCCATGGTAAGTGAGATTTTCATTGGAGTTGTACCTTACTGTACTTGTGCAAGTGAGAACAAACCATAACTTGACTTAGCTTGATTTGATAAAGCCCATCTCTATCTAACTGCCATTAAGCAATAAGAATCCTAGCCAATTTTATGGTAAGAATGTCCTATTGCAAGTAGCTAAAACATATCCAAAAGGCCCAGAACATATTGTCTTCCTTACTCCTCAGTTCTTCCAGGGTACCGCCAGTGGTGGAGCAAACCCTCTTGGAAATCAGCGGTGTCAGAGTCCGTAGGATTTTGAAGTCATTCACAAAGAACGAATAATCCTCGGCAGGTGTTGAGGTGATATCATCGAGTTCCTGCTTATCTGCATTCTTGATCCCTGGAGAAGTGAACATTGAACCGTTAGCCTCATCACCAGAAACAGTACCAAAAATTGCTCCTCATTTCCAATGCACGAACATCACACAAGCAAATGGACAGAGGACGTACCGACTGCAAACAACTTCACATCTTGGTTCCGTAACTTCAAGGCTGGTTGGTTCACGTTATCTTGAGACTTTCCATCGGTTATTAGGATAGTGATCTAAACGAAGAATGAAATCAAAAAAGGTCATGTTTAAAAACACTTTTCACCTTTGCTCCATTGTTTGGTCTAGTTTAGTGCTTGGTATCTCAAGGTTTGTTCCCACACCTAATTAGATTTTGTATACTACTAACAGAGGCTACTTCATCCGGCTCCATTACCATCTAACAGACTGAGTGACAATGGGGCCTTTTCCACTGGGACTCAACTCTGAGCTTTCCAGTGAGATCGCCGTTCGCTTAGTGTGTTCCCTGGCAAAGGACATATGCCCAAACCAACAGCAACTTCTCTTGCCTCGATGGCTGCCCAAGTATGGGACAAGAAGGATCTAACATCCAAAACAAGGGCACCTGGTTGCCATTGTGCCCCTTCAGATTTGTTCACCCTTTTAATGATCTGTACCCAACTCTAACTGGCTTGGAGGCACAAGGAACTGCAGATGCTGGTTTCCAATAATACACTGAGTGCTGGAGTAACACAGTGGATCAGGCAGCATTCTGGAAAAGATGGATAGGTGGATGGAGAACATGAATTGCAGACCTACAGTGGATAGATGTTTCAGGTTGGCACCCTTCAGTCTGAAGAAGGGTCCAGACCTGAAATGTCACCTTTCCATGTTCTCCGGGGATGCTGCCTGACCTGTTGAGTTACTCCAGCACTTTGTGTCTCCAACTAGTTTGGCTGCAAATCCCTTAGGCCAGCAACATGTCCAGCGATTTCAGATTAATATTATTGATTGATCCAAGACCTATGTTTATGTTTGAGGTTCCATATCTCTCCCCTATGCATGTGAAGTGTCTCCCATTCTCACTGCTGGATAGATTGGCTATAATCATAAGACTGGACCAGACCAATCTATATATTGTCCCTGCAGGGGAGGGAGGTGGGTGAATGGAATATGCCAAATGTTATTCCGCGCGATTGTCTGGACCCTGCACGATTACGCCCATCATAAAGCAGATGAAAGGTGCAATAGATTTACTTGTATGACCAGAAAACAAGTGAGGCCATTTCTTCATTATTACTCTGTTTACCTCTTCCATTCCAATAATATTCATCAAACATATCCATTGCATTCACTGAGCAAAGAATGAAGAGTTTGGGGCACTATACGCCAGAACGACTGAAGATTAACCTCTCATTCACATGTCCGAACACCCTTCCTAGAGCCACATTAAAACATGAGAGATATTTAATGGAAGACAGCCTTGCGATGAAGATGCTTCTCTCACCTACCTTGGGAACATTGCGCCTCAGTTTGGGAGATCCAAAGAAGTTGTCAGTGACGTACTTCAGCCCAGCCCCTGTCCTTGTGTTGCCGCTTTTGTAACTCAGTTTGCGGACGGCATTCAGTGTTTGGAATCCTGTGCTGTGATCTTGAAATGAGAACTCAATCCTTTGAAGAGAAACATAACACTGAGCCAGGTTGGGAAAGGCTTAATGCCGAGAGACATCAAAGATTAGATGCTTGGACGTAATCGCGGCGGGTGTGGGTAAATAGGGTGCAACCAGATATTTATTCCCATTCCCCTGCACACTTTCCCCCACATTTTCCCTTCTCTCCATGGCTGCCTTTTGTGCAATCATTCCCATGGTGAATATACTTTAACATTCTTCCCATGATCCCTCACATTATTTTGATGCAGCTGCTAAGGGGAAATCATGCAGCTTACACATCAATGCATCAACAAGGGGGAAGAAACTGATGTAACTTTAGGGGGCGATCCTCAGATTCAGCATTAGCCGTATATGCACCACTTATGAGTGAAAAAGTGTGAAAAACATACGTCCAGATTCAGGGATAGTTTCTTCCCAGCTGTCATCAGGCAACTGAACAAACCTATCAATAACTAGAGATCTGATCTCATCTACCTCATTGGAGACCCTCAGACTATTTTTAATCGGACTTTACTGGACTTTATCTCCTTTATTAAAAAGAATAACAGGATAAAGTTATTCCCTTTTTCCTGTATCTGTACACTGTGGACGGCTCGATTGTAATCCTGGATTATCTTTCCGCTGACTGGATAGTAGGCAACAAAAAACTTTTTCACAGTACCAAAAACTTTTCACTGTACCTCAGTGAAACTAAACTAAACTAAATTAAACTAATCTAGTCAAGTCAAGTCACATTTATTTCTATAGCACATTTATAAAACAACTCTCGTTGACCAAAGTGCTTTACATTGGTGGAGGTACTAACGTTATACAACAGTGGTTCATAGATTAAGTACATACATAAAGTACATACATACATACAAATCTAAAGATAAACACAAAAATGCTGGAGTACTCTGAGTTCCTCCAGCATTTTGTGTCTATCTTTGGTATAAACCAGCATCTGCAGTTCCTTTCCACACATCTAAACTAAACGAAACCCAATTTCTCGGCAGTAAATATTATAACTTCCTAGTCAAACTATCCTTGGGGGTTAAAATGACACATTCAGGCTCATACTAGCCTGAACAATATCGCAGTTTCAAAAGGAAATCATTTATTATCATTCAGTAACTGTGCAATCCCCCAAAGCCCAAAAGCTGAGAGCGGCTGGTTTCTTATTTATGCTGACTCAGCTTTTTCAGATCTCAGTGGGACTGAGTGTGTGAACTGCCATTTCATTTAGTTAAATTGGCTTGCATTCTAACTTGTACACTCATGTGTGAATGTCCCTGATACAGACAGCCAAAGCAGTGTCTGGACAGATGCAAAGATCATTATGGCAACTTTGACCGGTGTTGGACCAGATATGTGGAATGGATTGATGCAGTAACAAGTGGGTGAGAGATTTGCAAATATCTGAATTGCAAAAACATCTGCAATGTCAGGTAATTATTAAACCATGTTTCACTTTGAGGCAAATTTTAAAACATGGAGCAGTGAAAGGGCTGTTCTCTCTGTGTTTTAACTAAAATCCTTTAGAATCATAGAATCATAGAAAATGGGTGCAGGAGTAGGGCATTTGGCCCTTCGAGCCTGCACCGCCATTCAATATGATCATGGCTGATCATCCAACTTAAGGGCCTGTCCCACTTTCACGACAGAATTCATGACCTTTTTTACTCGTGGACATTTTTCATCATGTTGAAAAAACGCCCCGACCTACTTGATGCCCCGAGTACCTACGACTAGCATCACAACCTACCTACGACCTTGTGATAACCATGCTGTGGGTACGAGTCAAAGGCAAACTCGGCAGAGGTCGTGAATTAGGTCGGGAAAGTGAGACGGGCCCTTTACCAAATTAATTTGTCTGCCACTTCTGGGAGCAAACTATCCATGTTGGCTGATGATAGCTGAACTTCTAACACTGGCTATATTTTAAACGGGATGAACTGACTTTGAAGGTCATTGGGATATCCTCGTGATGAAACAGGAATAACGGATATAAAATGTTTTCCTTTCAGGGAATAGCATGCACAAAGAATCTGAAAAGTGAAGGAGTAGAAATATTAAGTAAAATACAAACACAAGGAACTGTGGATGCTGGTTTACAAAAAAAGACAAAAAACATCGGAGTAACTCAGTGGGTCAGGCACATTGTGCCTTTCCTTGTACTGCATGCTGCCTGACCTGCTGAGTTACTCTAACAATTTGAGTCCTTTTTAAAATGAAATAAAATACTCTTGATTCCTGATGTAATCGGCTTCCTTTGTCCACCAGTCACCAGTCACCAATCCGCTTGCTGGCCAAGTCTGACTGCCAATTAAGCAACATCTTAATCATTTTGATATTTCCTTTTCGATTCCCAAGTCATCCCACCCCATTCCAAACTCCAGCTCTATGATATTTTCACGTCTTCGTGTTTTTCCGGTCTGACCTGTTGAGTAACTCCAATCTTAATCGTTCCATCATTGGTGGCCGTGACTGGCAACCATTCCTTAAGCCTCTCTATTCCTCCTTTAAGAGGTTATTTGAGCAAGCTTATAGTCATCCAACCCATTAGTTTCTTTTGTGGTTTCATAGTCCACCGCTAGCAAAAACTTTCACGGATCACTTAATGTACTTGCTAAGGCGAAAGAGGCCTCTTAATCCATCAAGTCCATGCATGATCAATGGTCACATGTACCTAGGTAAATTGAAATTCCATTTTTTTTCATACAGTTCAGTAAAAATCTTACTACACCCAATCACAATCATACTTAAGTACAAGAGTGTAAGAATAGTAGATTATGCTGTGGCAGTACACAAGACTCGCCACCTTTCTGTTAGCATTCCTGTGAAGTTCTATTGAACTGCTTACTATATTAAAGAAGCTTTATAAATACTCTGTGGTCTGGGAACCAGTTCCGAAGTTACCGTAAGGAGTGATTTTTGTGTACCAAAGTATTCGTCAACACCACAAATCAGCCACTACAGATCAGGTGCAAGAGGCTAGCGGGGGCTGTTTCTCTGTTCCAAATATCCATACTGTGGTGAACATGCAGTTTGTGCTAAGGAAGTGTGTTCGCTAAGATACTGGTTTGTCCTGTGGTTTGTCCTGTGGTTGGGAAGCCACCATTAATGCCACTCTGTTCTCTACTTTTTCCAACACAGACAATGGAAACATCTCTCTTGTTGCTTGGAACCATCCAGGCTTTGTCAATAGACTGGATTGGTGTTTGCTTTCCCTAGTGCAGACAGATTTTTACTTCAGTTCGTTTTAAGAGTCAAGAGTGTTTTATTGTCAAGGGTAGCTTGAAAATGCATACCACCTGATTCAGAGACAGCTTCTTCCCAGCTGTTATCAGGCAACTGAACCATCCTCTCACCATCTAGAGCTCCCACATACCTCATTGGAGACCTTCGAACTATCTTTAATCACACTTTACCGTGCACTAAACGTTATTCTCTTTATCCTGTATCTGTACACTGTTTATGGCTCAATTGTAATCATGTATAGTCTTTTCGCTGACTGGATAGCATGCCACAATAAAGCTTTTCACCATACCTCAGTACACGTGACACTAAACTATACTGCACATGCAAATTATTTAATTCCATTTATGCATGTATTCCCATCCAAGGAATACACTCCGGTGTCACCAAATCCTCAGACCGCGTTCCCTTCATGCACAGCTGGCTGCTGACAACTTGGTTTCCAGCCTTTGTCCCTGACATTACAAGTAGTGAGCAGCACCTTACCTGGGATCATCGCTGTACTGGATAAGCCCGATTCTTACTGCACTTGGACCAATCACATTTGCAAAAGGTTGAATGGTTGCTTCGATAAAGCTCTTGACTTGTTCAAACTTGACCCTCCCGATGCTTGAGGAGCCATCTACGAGGTAGACAATATCAGCTGCGTGGACGTTTTTGCAAATTGCTGAAATGCAAGGAGACATGCATTAAAGCGAGAGACTGGATTGGTGTTTGTTTTCCCTAGTGCAGACAGGTTTTTACTTCAGTTCGTTTTAAGAGTCAAGAGTGTTTTATTGTCATATGTCCCAAAACGGAACAATGAAATTCTTACTTGAAATTCTTACAATGAAACACAACAAATATGTAAACATAGTACTCTGTAAAACATCATGATATACAAACTATATATATATATATATTATCAGACAATATTAGTGCAAAAACAAAAACAATGCTCCCAAGATATTGTATTCACTTGAATTTAGAAGGATGAGTGGGGATCTAAGAACAAATAAAATTATAAAAGGTCTGGACAAGCTAAATGCAGGAAAAATGTTCCCAGTGTTGGAGGAGTCCAGAAACAGGGACCACAGTCTAAGAATAAAGGGGAGGCCATTTAAAACTGCGATGAGAAAAAACCTTTTCACCCAGAGAGTTGTGAATTTGCGGAATTCTCTGCCATGGAAGGCAGTGGAGGCCAATTCACTGGATGAATTTAAAAGTGAGTTAGATAGAGCTCTTGGGGCTAGTGGAATCAAGGAATATGGGTAGAAGGCAGGCACGGGTTACTGATTGTGGATGATCAGCCATGATCACAATGAATGACGGTGCTGGATCGAAGGGCCAAATGGCCTCCTCCTGCACCTATTTTCTATGTTACTATGTAGTATGCAGTGTATTTGGAGGTTGTAGTGTTTAATAGCTTGATGGTTGGAGGGAAGAATCTGCTCCTGGCCCTGGACGTCACAGTTTTTAGGCTCCTCTACCCTCTTCACAACAGCAGGGGGGAAATGAGGATGTGGCAAGGGTGGCAAGACACACTCTGATGATGCTGGATATCTTTTTGAGGCAGCGACTCCTGTAAATCCCTTCGAACTTCTTCTTGAACCACGATGGCCACCATAAAGATGCCTGTTTAGTAAGTTACCTTTCTGCCATTTGGGTCAGTGATGTTTCAGAGTGGCTACAGGTTATTCTGAAGGGGAAGAGTGAAGAACCAACAGTTGTGGGGTGTATTGGTGCCAATAACATAGCTAAGAGAAGGCATGAGGTACTGCAAGAATAGTTTTGGGAGCTGTATGAAGAGCGGTATGCAAAGGTTGTTGGATTGTTACCAGTGCCATGAGCTAGTGGGTATAGAAATAGAAGAATGTGTGACTCAGGTATGGTGCAAGGAGATGGGATTTAGGTTCCTGGATCTCTGGAACCTTTTCAGTAGTAGACGGAATCTGTACAAGCAGAACATGTTACTTCTTAACCAAAATTGGATCAATATCATTCCGGATGATTTGCTGGTGCTGTTGGGGAAAGTTTAAACTAGAGATAGAACTGATATGTAGGCAGATACATTAAAAATGCAATAAAAATAGGGTTATATTACAGAGATTTTAATTTCCTGAAGATTAACTGGGATTGCTAGCATAAAAGGCTCAGAAGGGGCGGATTTTTTTAGGTGTATATGGAGCCAAAAGGTAGAGTGGTCCAAAGCACTCACTGAGGAAATGGACTTTGTTGTTTGTTAGTAAAGGGGAAGAGTAACTTCTAAGGTACGTCTCAATAAAGTAAAAGGAGGTAGTTGATGCCTCAGCATGCTTAAGGATGGATGAATTCCCCAGGGCCAGATAAGATTAATCCTTGACTACTGTGGAAAGCAAAGGAACAGGTTGCTGGAGCCTTAACTGAGATTTTTAAATCCTTTAATGTGATTAAGTGCCCAATGGTCAGCATGGATGTGGTGGGTCAAATGGCCCAGTTTCCATGCTGTACGTCTTAATACCAGAGGGAAATTCAAGATTCAAGATTCAAGAGAGTTTATTGTCATGTGTCCCTGATAGGACAATGAAATTCTTGCTTTGCTTCAGCACAACAGAAAATAGAAGGCATGACTACAGAACAGATGCTATAGAAGTGGATACAATTACAATTTTCAAAAGACATTTGGACTGATATAGGGATAGGAAGGGTTTTGAGGGAAGTGGGCCAAATGCAGGCACATGGGACTAGCCCAGAATGGCCAAGTTGGCATGGACAAGGGCTATGTACCAATGAAGGGCCTGTTACAATGCTATGATTCTCCGTTCCAGATAACACCTACAACTGTCCCACATTCCCACAGACCTGTGACTGCGTCTGTTTGTGTCTGTGCCTAAGTGTGTGCTTGTGCATTACATGTACAGATCCAGAATGTTTTGTGACATGCACACTGGATGCAGTTTTACAGGAGACTTGCCCCATCATGGGTATAGATTTACCAGAATGCTGCCTGAATTTGAGGATTTCAGCTGCAAGGAGACGTTAGGTAAATGTGGATTGTTTGTCGGATCATTGGAGGTTGAGGGGAGACTTGATCGAAGTATATAAAATTATGAGAGGCATAGATTGGGTTATTCAGTCAGAACCTTTTTTCCCAGGGTGGAAATATCCAGCAGTAGTGGACATAGCTATAAGGTGAGAGGGGCAAAGTTTAAGGGAGATGTGTGGGGCAAGTCTTTTTACACAGAGAGTGGTGGGAGCCTGAAACGCATTGACAGAGGTGGTGGTGGAGGCAGATACAACAGTGGCATTTAGGAGGCTTTTAGATAGACACATGGAAATGCAAGGAATAGAGTGATATGGATCATTAATAGGCAGATGAGATCAGTTTAACTTGGTATCATGTTCAGCACAAACATTGTGGGCTGAAGAGCCTCTTCGTGTGCTGTACTGTTCCATGTTCTATGTTCGATTAGCCTGGGCTAAGCTTTCAGCTTCAGTATCTGTTCCCACTGACAATACAACCCTCCATCTACCAGCCATGTCAATAGTCAAACTGCTCCACCGAGTCTGGCTTTATCCTCGTCACAAATCTTTTACCAATGATGTGGCAACCCACGTTACCTTTCTGTGCTTGTCCCAGTGAGCTGGTGAGGAACAAAGCCTGGATGGTTCCAAGCAACAAGAGAGATGTTTCCATTGTCTGTGTTGGAAAAAGTAGAGAACAGAGTGGCATTAATGGAGGCTTCCCAACCACAGGGCAAACCAATATCTTAGCAAACACACTTCCTTAGCACAAACTGCAGTATGGATATTGGGAACAGAGAAACAGCCCCCGCTAGCCTCTTGCACCTGATCTGATCGTGGCTGATTTGTGGTGTTGACGAATACTTTGGTACACAAAAATCACTCCTTACGGTAACTTCGGAAATGGTTCCCAGACCACAGAGTATTTATAAAGCTTCTTTAATATAGTAAGCAGTACCAAAGAACTTCACAGGAATGATAACTGAAAGGTGGCGAGTCTTGTGTACTGCCACAGTGTAATCTACTATTCTTACACTCTTGTACTTAAGTATGATTGTGATTGGGTGTTGTAAGATTTTTACTGAACTGTATGAAAAAAAAAGGAATTTCTCTTTACCTAGGTACATGTGACAAAAAAGTACCATTGAACATATGTGTAGCTCAGCTGCGCAACGGTAGAGTTGCTGCCTTACAGTGCCAGAGACCCAGGTTCAATCCTGACTATGGGTGTTGTCTGTATGGAGTTTATATGTTCTTCTTGTCCATACAGACCTTGAGCATTTGCCCCAAGACCCCGTGGTTTTTTTCCGGATTCTCCAAATGCGTACATATTTGTCGGTTAATTAGATTTGGTAAAAATTGTAAATTGTCCCTGGTGTGTAGGATAGTGCTGGTGTACGTGGTGATCGCTGGTCGGTGCGGACTCTGTAGGCCAATTGTCCTGTTTCCTCGCTGTATCTCTAAAATCTAAAGTAAAGAACCATCGAGATATACTTTCACACTCAGACACAGAAGGAGACAGCAGGCTACATTGTCCCAAGAGTATGCTATCAAGAGCTTCTTGAAGGACAGGACCGGAGTCACTGCAGGAGGATCGTCTCAGGCCCCAAGGGCACACAAACCGATTTGCAATGGGCAACAATGTTCACAGAGGCTATCATAATAATAATTACCAAGAGCAAATAAACAAAGCTTACCACCACCTCTAACCTTCACTTCTAACCCTAACTTCACAGCACTGTCATTTTTCCCCTTTCACTGATAAAAATTATAACAAATAAATATGTGCTCAAAGCAGCTGAAAAAACACATAGATTGTTTTAATGCCCCTATAATCTTTCTCCTGGGAGCCTGGCAATAGTATTCAGTAATTCCTGAACTTTTCCAGGACATTCCTTGAGGATTGACAATCCTGTAGACCTTTGTTGCCAGAAGCAGAAATGTTCTCCCCAGAGTTAAATCAACCCATTGCTTAGTCAAAGAGATGGGAAAAACAAAGTATCAAGACTATCTTAGGAAAGGTCTTGATCGCTTCACAGTTAAAGGATGGATTTTGAAAAGTATGCACAAACTCCTACAGACCCGCTGCGGACATTCTCCGAGTTTGAATCAGGGGAAAACTTGGGAGAACGTGTGAATTACCTCGTACAGTGGGACAGGGGCTTAATGGTGCTGGAGTAACTGGTGCAGGTTAGGCAGCATCTCAGGAAAATACAGACAGGTGATGTCTCGGGTCGGGAACCTTTTCAGACTGATGTTTCGGACTGGGACCTTTCTCCAATCTGAAGAAGGGTCCCAACCTGAAATGTCAGTCTGAGGAAGGAGCCCGACCAAAAAGGTCACCTAACATGTTCATCAGAGATTTTACCTGTCTTCAGTTACTTCCGCACTTAGTGTTTCTTCTTGTATCTTCAGTTCTTGCTGGCTCCCCATAGCAACTGAATGTCAGAATTGCAAGTTTAATTTTTGCACATCTGGAGAACAGAAGAGTTCTTTGCGTTCGATGGGGCACCGTTTCCCCCAACCCCCCCCACCACACACCCACAATAGCCAAGCGGATGGGAGAGCCCTCGGACTGGAGAAGAGACAGAGGTATCTTAATTGAGAAACAAGATGTGGCCTTGCTGGGATTTAACAAGTGGGTGGGAGGAATGATTCCTGGAAGTTAAGGAGCTTTACAGTGATCTTGGCAATTAATATTCTTTGGTTTTTAAACTCATTGAGTTTGAGGAATAGTCAAGAGTGGTTTTAAAATATTTAGGAATACCAGTTCTAGCTGAGCCTGGTGCACAACTAAAGTAGCTGTCTAGTTTTATTTTCCTCGTTATATTTGTGGAACTAGTTTAGTTTCATACGATATACGGCATTATAGGCTGCCTCGTAAAAGTGGCCAATTAAATCAAAGACTTGTCCCACCCTTGTCAGTCCTTCTTTTCCCACTTCTATTGACACAGATCCTGAAGATACAGAATCTTGAAGGCATGCACCATTAGACTCAGGACCAGCTTTTCCCCCTATATTATCAGGTTTCTGAACGGTCCATAAGCTAGGGTACTGTCCAATTCACCTCTACCCCCATTGCAGTCTATAGAGCTGGTGCGCTACAAAGCTGAGAACCATATACTGTACTCTGTATCTTCCCAGTTGGTCTACCTACATACAACAGTGCATGTTATATGTAAACTTAGGTATGAAATATGCTGCAGGGTGTTTATAACGTGATTTCAAACCTGCAAGGTCACTGGGCTCAAAAGGACACAAAGTGTTGGAGTCACTCAGCGGGTCAGGGAGCATCTCTGGAGAACATAAATAGGTGACGCTTCAAGTCGGAACCTTTCTTCAGACAATCAGTTCATTCCAAAGAAGTGCAGGTTTGTAGGTTAATTGGTGTCTGTGACATGTCCGTAGTGTGTGGGATAGAACTAGTGTACGGGTGATCGCTGGTCGGTACGGACTCGTTCGGCCAAAGAGCCTGTTTTTGCTCTGTATCTCTAAACGATTGTACTTGAGTTTGACTTGATTTTATAGATGCATAGTATTATCGAATCTGATAGGAGAGCATGCAAAACTAAGCTTGTCACTGTACCCCGGTGCACGTGACAATAGTGCACCTAAACTGAGAATTCTCATGGTGCTTCCATCGGGACCACCACCAAAAGTGCACGCTATTTGTAACCATGTCAGTGATAATATAGCTGGCTGCAAAATGGACAGCCTAAACACAGGTAGCAGCGAATTATGAGGAAAAGGATAGAATGGTTTAGGCTGAGAATCCCTTAGGTCTTTGAAAGTTAAAAGCAGGGCAGACATTGGCATAGGCATTAAAATCAGTGGCCAGAAATGGAGGAAGAAGCTAACTATGGAAACAAGGAACTCCTGATGCTGGTTTATACAAAAGGATTCAAAGTGCTGGAGTAAAGGGCCTGTCCCACTTGGCGATTTTATTTCGGCGTCATATCAGTGTCGCCAAAAGATTTTGAATATTTCAACATCCAGCGGCGACAAATAAAATGTTGCGCCACTTGAAAAATCACCACGAGTCATACGTCATCACACCGCGTCACCGCCGTGTCATGCCGCGATTGTTTTGGTGACCTTTATACGTCAGTCAATGATGCCCTTCACTCTGCGGGTCAGGCAGCATCCCCAGAGAACATGGATAGGTGTCGTTTCAGGTCGGGACCCTTCTACACATTTATCGTCTGAATAAGGCCCAAACCAAAACGTCACCTATTCATATTCTCCAGTGATGTTGCCCGACCCGCTGAGTTACTCCAGCACTTAGTATCCTTTTGAGCCACAGTTACCTTGCTGGCTTAGTGATTGGTCTGAAATCACGTCATAAACTCCCTGTGGCATATCTCATTCCTGAGTTTACATATAACGTGTAATTGAAAGGAGACATAAAACCTCCAGATAACACGTCCCTCTGACATAACATGCTTTGTATAATTTGGAAAACCTGACACATGGAAAGGGGTTGGTTTAGCATACCTTGAGTGGAAGGAATGCAAGCTTGAATTATTTCTGCCTCACGCCGTTAACCCTTTACAGTCACAGATCTCATTCTTAGTAAAGTCCTCACTTGAACCTCAATCATTTTTAACATTATAAACCAAGCCTTTAAATTACCCTCTCCCTTGCTTTGAATTAAATTCATGTAATGAGTATCACTTTGAGAGTGTTCCTTCAGTTAAATGGTTTAAATGTGAAAAGGGTTGAGAGGATAAAAGGGACGCTGGTTGCAGAAGAAACGGAATGACACAAGGGGTGATGGTGCTACCTGAGGACCTGGTGAATCACCCGGTGTAGGGTAGTACACCAGCACTACCCTACACCTTTGGAACAATCACCCAGTACACTAGCACTACCCTGCACCTTAGGGACAATTTAACCAAAGGCAATTAACCTACAAACCAGTACATCTTTGGAGTGTGGGAGGAAACCGGAGCACTCGGGAGAAAACCTGCACGGTCACAGCGAGAACGTAGAAACTCTGTACAGACAGCACTCGGCGTCAGGATCGAACCCAGGTCGCTGGCGCAGTAAGGCAGCAACTCTACCGCTGCGCCACTGTGTTGTCCGTGCTTCGGAGATATCTTCCACTTCATATTTCTCGCAGCACACAGGGAGCCCGACAGCGCTATCATGCCTGTGCCAAATCTCGGAACAATCCAATTGATCCCATTTCCCAGTAACCTGTGATCCCATTTCCCAGTAACCAGTCTCCCGCAACCAACTAAAATGCCCATCTAAGCTAGTCCTATTTTACTTCGGAGTCACGTGAGTGACTACGTGAAGAAGCCCCTCCAGGCGCATGCTCGGCATTACGTCGACGCATGTCGGTAAGGAACGGGCTGCAGATCGCAGCTCCACCAGCGGTGAGTAACAGGCCCGCAGGTAAGTGGGTTTGAAACTACTTCCTGGGTGTAAACTCCATGATGCTGGCTGGAATAGCCAGGAGGAGTTTGGGAAGTAAAAATGGATACTGGGAAAAAATCGGCGCGGGGAAAGCGCACGTCCCGGGTGGAAGCACAATTAAGATCGGACCACAGATTAGTACGGAGCCGGTTCCGATACCGGCAGCTGTTGACCCAGCCGTAGTTCAGCCTTTAGACGCTCCACAGCCGCAGGCCACTGAGGTTACTCCAGTGGAGAGGAAAAATAAAAGGAAGTCTGCTAGGCCTGTAATATCAGATGAGTCTGATGAAGAAGAGGCAGGGCCAGACAGACGAGCCATGTGGCTCAGGATGGACCAAATGGAGAAAATGCTCCAAACAATTATCAACCAAGGGTCCAAAGACCCAGAGTATTCCCAGGCAGCCCCTGAGGGGGTTCCATATCATGAACATGGTGCCTTTACAACATGGGAATGTGAACCTCCAGAGCCTTGTTTAGGTCTGGAAGAAGTCTCCTTTGAGCAAGTCTCAGGAGTACCAGGGCGGCAGGAGACTGACCCTGAAGGTGGTGTTTCTGGTCATGAATACCCACCACAGCACAAGAGTCAAACCACAGGTGTACCAGATGTAGCACAATCCTTTGCTATACCAGAGGGGAGCGGTGAGGTCATGGAAGAAAACCTGCCGGCCAACATTAATTATTTGTTTTCTCACCAGCTTCAAGAGACTGTCATGATTGAGACAGCAGACCTCTATAAAACGCCTGTTAATTGTGCATCACTGAGGGTGCCGACGGTGAATCCGGCAATTTGGACACCCATGACTTCAACATTGCGAGGACAGGAGATACGGTTCCAGAGGGTCCTCAAGCTCATTGCAGCTGGCATTACTGCTTTTGGGAGGCAGGTGGAAGGGCATGCTATGTCCAAAATCCAAAAAGACATGTTGGCATTGTTTTGTAACTCTTATTTTGAGATTAATTGTATGAGAAAAATCACCATTCGGCCATCCTGCACCCAAGATTTGCAGGTCTGTGTAAATCAAGCAATGTTCAAGCTCCAGATTATTTATTCGGAGAAAACCTGCCTAAACAAATTAAAGAAATCGATGAGGAGGCAAAGACTATCAGCCTCATGAAACCTTTCATAGTTGGCCAAAGGAGACAATCTGGCTGGATGAGAAGGGGGTTTGATTCAGGAGCAGGAACAAGCAGAGGCAGGGGTATGGTGAGAAGGTATTATTACCCATCACAGCCCAAAGTCAATCCATATGTTGCAAGGAGGAGACCGTCACGGTCATTTGCTGAGGTACAAAAACGTTATTCTATCACAGAGGAAACTATTGGGGAACCTCCGGTTGGTGGTAGATTGCAATTGTTTTATGATGTATGGTACTGTATAACATCTGATCGATTTATATTAGATACTGTGTCAGGTGCTATTGTAGAATTTATGGAAGGAGTTGATCCACCTGTACAGGATAAACCTAATCGGGTATTGATGTTTTCTGCACCTGAAATCTTTCAAGTAAAAGAACTAAAAAGTTTATTTTAAAAAGGGGTAATTGAAAGTACGGGGAATCATCCGCAACAATTTGTTTCAAATATTTTCCCCAGGCCAAAGAACGATGGGGGTTGTAGAGTCATTCTGGATCTCACAAAATTGAATTCATATGTCTAGTATAGACATTTCAAAATGGACACCTTCAACACTGCAAAGGAGTTGTTGTCCATAGGCCGTTACATGGCTACCACAGCTGTAGACAATCAAGGAGTAAGATCAGTATCATGTGATCATCTGGTCAACCTGATGTGGCATTGGTGTGTATCTATGAATATCTGGCTTTCAGCTATCTATCTCCCAGGGAAAGACAATGTTGTGGCAGACAACAGATCACAGAAGTTCAAAGACAATACAGAATGGATGTTAAATCCACAAATTTTCCAAAATATTGTCAGTCGGTATGGTGTACCAGACATTGATCTGTTTTCGTCCAGATTAAATCACCAGTTGCCTAAATACATCTCATGGGCGCCTGACCCAGGAGCAGTAGCGTTGGATGCATTCTCGCTACATTGGGGAAATATGTTTTTCTATGCTTTTCCCCCATTTTGCCTGATTAGGCAATGTCTCAGTAAAATAGAGCAAGACTCTGCCACGGGTGTTTTGGTGGTTCCAAACTGGCCTACACAGCCATGGTTCCCATTGATGCTTAGAATGATAATTGAACCATTTATGATGATTCCCAGCTCCAGGGATTTGTTGGTACAACCAATGACAGAACAAGTTCATCCATTGCATGATCATATTAATTTGTTAATCTGCTGGTTCTGACCAGACCATTGCTAGGGCTTGGACTGTCGGATAGGACCATGGATGTCATAACTGCAGCTTGGAGAGATAGCACTAAGAAACAATATATGTCTCATATAAAGAAATGGGAAGCTTTTTGTATTCAGTCAGATATATCTTATCATACTACAAACATATTGGATGTATTCGAGTTCCTTGCTATGTTGCATTTTGATCAGCACCTTAGTTATAGTGCCATTAATAGTGCTCGTGGGGCTTTATCTTCCTATTTACAACAATTTTCAGAACATCTATCTATCGGGTCTCATCCATTAATATCCCGATTTATGAGAGGGATTTTTAATTCAAAATCCTCCCAAACCCAGATATACAGAAATGAGGGATGTTAGTATAGTTCTAACATTGCTTCGGCAATAGGCTCCAATTACGTCATTGTCTTTTCAGAAATTAACATTTAAAGTAGTAATGCTCATGGCATTAGTGTCAGCAGAAAGAGTACAAACATTGCAAATGTTACGTTTAGATTGTATGCATTTGTCTGCAGATAACATTACTTTTTATGTTTATGATCTAATCAAACAAAGCAGACCAGGGAAGTCTGGACCCAAGGTAATCTTTAGAGCATACCCTGTCGACCAAACATTGTGTGTGGTTAAGCATCTGACTCAATATATTGGAGTAACCAAGAGTCTCCAAGGTTGTGAGACAGCAATGCTTATTACCCGTAAAAAAACATACAAAAAAGTGTCAGTAAAAACTATTTCTAGATGGTTATAACAGGTTTTGGATTTAGTTGGAGTAGACACTGATGTGTTTAAATCTCACTCCACCAGGGCAGCGTCCACATCCGCGGTGAAGGCACAGGACGTGCCGCTCGACCAAATTTTAGAGGCCGCAGGATGGTGTAAAGAAGAAATTTTTTCCAAGTTTTACAATAAAACTGTTCTCATGGTGCCAGAGTTTGGACATGCTGGGTTGGGTTCTGTTTGATTATTTGCTTTCTTTTATGTAATGATTCATATCTTTTGTTGTAATCTTCCCCTAGGATAGAGGGGTTATTACTTTTCTTTCTTTTATTATTATTAAAATACTTATTGCATAATTCAAGCAATGTTCAATAATATTATTTACTCACTACTGTGTCAACTGAAGCAGTGTGTCGTATGGAATGAATCTACGACATGAAAATCACAGAGCTTCAAAATCTTCATGTAGTCACTCATGTGACTCCAAAGTAAAATAGTAAGATTAAATGAGAACTTACCTGTTCGAAGTTTGATCTTTATTTTGTGAGGAGTTACATTGAGGGATTACGTGCCCTCCGCTCCCGACCCTCATAATCTAAACGATCATCTTGTCTTGTGTGAGCCTTACTATCTTACTTCGGATATTGGTTCTGTGTTTTCACGCCACTGCTATGAAGTATGCTGAGCATTACGAGATGATTCACGTAATCCCTCATCGTAACTCATCATAAAATAAAGATCAAACTTCGAACAAGGTAAGTTCTCGTTTAATCTTACTATTTTCATGCATTTGACCCATATCCCTCTAAACCTTTCCTATCCATGTATCTGGTCAAATGTCTTTTAAATGTTGCTATGTACCTGCATGAACCATTGTTGAAGATTACTTTTAGAAAGGGAAACCTCATGACAATGATTCCTCCTCCAAACACACTCCCAGAGATCATAAACTTAATATTTATGTTCAATCGAGGTAAAAGCTACAGCTCCAGGGCCACTTCTGTGCAGTTCACATCATCATCACATCTGGCCTCAATTGGGTTTGAGATGTTCGGATAGCTAAGTGAACATGATTAAGGTAGGTGTATTTAAGTGATGGACATATTGAACACAGGCCTGTGCAGTATTACCATACTACATCTAAGGGCTGGGGATATTGGGAACAGTGGGAAAGAGGCAGATGAACTACCCAACACCATTAAGGATTATGGATAACAGGTCCCACTCAGCTTCCAACAGTAGCAATTAATCAACACAGCCGTCTACTGCGCTTTTAACTACCAGACGTGAGCCAAATGGGGAGACTAAAAAGGGCGACGCACAGCTTTGTCAAAGAGTCAAATTTTAAAAAGCATCTTAAAAGAGGAAAGAAGTGCAAGGGGAGAGATTTAGCACCGATGGGCAGATGATCTGCTCATTAGCTCAATGTTATGTTTTAGATCATGCAGCATGCCAATTGGCTGATCAGCTATCCTGGTTACAATTACCATCAATTGTGAAAGGTTGAGAACCGTTGGTAGAAACATGAGCGAACATGGGAAATAGAAGCAGGGGAAGGCTTTTAATCCCTCTTGACTGCTCCATCATTCAAAAGGTTTTTAACCTCACCACCAATTTTGTTCAAAACTGCTCAACCCTTGTTTCCCTTAATATTGTCAAATCTCTACCTGGTGGCACAGTGGCTTACAGCACTTGCAGCGACAGAGACCCGGGTCCGATCCCGACTACGGGTGCTGCCTGTACGGAGTTTTTCGTTCTCCCCGCGAGGGCGTCGATTTTTTCAAGATCTTTGGTTTCCTCTCACTCTCTGTAGGTTAGTAGGTTAATTGACTTCTGTAAATTGTAAATAGTCCCTAGTGTGTAGATAGTGTTACTGCACGGGGATCGCTGGTCAGCGCAGTCTCGGTGGGCCTGTTTCCGCAGTGTATCTCTAAACTCCACCTTGAATCTGGTCAGTGACTGAGGCTCCACGGCCCTCTTAGATGAACAATTGAAGATGTCATCTGATGGACGAAGACATTTCTTCCAACCTCTATCCTAATTGTCAACCTCTTATTGCGTCTACAAATTGGTTCTAGAAACCCCATTCAGAGGAAACATCAACTCCTCATCTACCATCTCAAGCCCTGAAAGAATTGTGTTCCTTTCATAGAACAAAGAACATTGAACAGAAGAGCACAAGAACAGATGTTTCTACCCACATGACCTATACCGAATATGATGCCAAGACCAACCTTTATCTGCCAACACAATCCATATCCCTCCATTCTCCTGCATATCCATGCGCCTATCCAAAAGTCTCTTAAATGTCACTATCATATCTGCTTCCACCATCACCTCTGGCAAAGCACTCCAGGCACCCACCACCCTCTGTGTAAAAAACTGCATCACACATCTCCTTTAAACTTTGTCCCTCTTACCTTAAAGCTATATCCTCTAGTATTTGATTTTTCCATCCTGGGAAAAAAGGTTCTGTCTGTATATAGTATCAATGTCTCTCATAATTGTATACACTTCTATTAGGTCTCCCCCAAAATTCAATGAGATCACCCCGTGTTCTTTGAAGCTCGATACCTGGTCTTTTTTTTCCACTTCTCAGGTGGCAAACTTGCTGTTACAAGAATGACATTGGCAGTTCTTTTACCGGGTGCTCCGGTTTCCTCCCGTACTCCAAAGACATGCAGGTTTGTAGGTTAAATGGCTTCTGTAAATTGTAAAAGTTGTCCCAAGTGTGTGGGATAGTGTTAGCGTACAGGGTGATCGCTGGTCAGCATGGACTTGGTGGGCCAAAGGGCTTGTTTCCGCACTGTATCTCAAAAAGTTTTTTTTTAACTTTCAATGGTTCATGTACATAGTTATTCAGATCCCTTTGAATGCCAAATACCTTTAAATTTCTTGCCATTTAAAAACCTACTCAATTTTTCAATTTTTTTCCAACAAAGTAGATGGCATTATGTTTCATCTGTCACCTCCCTGCCTTTTCACTTAGCATATCCTTACCTCCCCGAAGCCTTTCTGCTTCTTTCCACAGCCCAGCCAGAGTGTGGACACTCTATGTGGATACATTACAATTAATTTCCTCATCTACATCGTTACTATAGACTATGAATAGCTGGATCCCCAGCATTGATTCCTGCATTGATTTTAAGCTGGAAAGGGTGCAAGGAAGATTTACGAAATGTTGCCTGAGCTATAAGAAGAGATTGAGCAGGCCAGGACATTATTCCTTGGAGCGCAGGAGATGATAGGTGATCTTTTTAGGTGTATAGGATCATGAGAGGAACTGATAGGTAAATGCACAGTCTTTTACCCAGTGTAGGGGAATCATGATCCAGAGGATACATGTTTACAGGTGGGGCGCAGAAAGGATCAAAGATCTAATAGGAACCTGAGGGGCAATTTTTTTACGCAAAGGGTGGTAAGTATATGGTACGAGCTGCCAGAGGAGGTAGTAGATGCAGGTACTATCATAATGTTAAAAAAACATTTGGACAGGTGCATGGATGATGGGTTTAGAAGGATATGGGCCAAATGCAGGTAGGTGGAGTGTGTAGATGGAGCATGTTGGTCGGGGTGGGCAAGTTGGCCCAAAGGGCCTGTTGCCACTCTGTATGAATCTATGACTCTCTGCAAATGACCCATTTATACTTTTTCTTTCCTTTGCATTTATTAACTAATCCACATTGGTATAATGCCTAATACTATAGAGTTTTAGAGTCATACAGCATGGAACCAGGCCCTCCAACCAAACTTGCCTATACCAACCATGCATGCTAATTTTGCTGTAATATTACTGATTATTAATTTGTTTCATTGATTATTCTATTTATTTGGGTTATTGTGTTAATATGTCTGTGAAGCTGCAGCAAGTTAGAATACATGACAATTAAACACTTGATTCTTGACTCTAGTCTCTTATCTGGCACATTATAAAAGGCCCCCTTAAATACACAACAGCCACTGGTTTGCCCTTATAGTGCTAGTTACAACTTCAAAACATACTTGTCAAACATAATTTCCCTTTCATAGATCCACATTGCCCAATCCTTTCAGAACCCTGCCACCATTTCCTCAATGTTACATTCCAGCATGGAGTATGTCCCTACTGGTCTGACTCACACTGGCCATCAGTAGGCATCTTTGGAAGATGTGGGGTAGAGGATATGGTTTGAGGGGAAGGGAGAATGGTAACCTCTCTGGTGCCAACTGCAGACAAAAGTCCCTGGACTGCTGCAGTTATGCACACTTAATGTTTAATTTATTGGTGTTTAGTTTATTGTCACATGTCACAAATGGCGTCCTATATCAGAAGTATGTAATGTGTAAAAAAAGTGACATCAAATGGTGTTTGGAGTTAATAATTCAATAGTCCAAAGTATGTATTTTTCATGTTTTCTTCTGATATAGGCCATTAGGCAGATCAGCCTATGCTGGCTATCAGAGCAATCCCATTTGCCAACTTATTTCCTGGTAATTTCCTCCTCGTTCATCTGACCATCAACTCCACCTTTATTTTCTCACTGCTCCTTTACACCGAGGGCAACTGATGGCAGCCACCCCATTTACAATCGACAACATAGTGGCACAGTGGTAGTGTTGCTCCCTCACAGCGTCAGAGACCCGGGTTCGATCCCGACTACAGATGTTGCCTGTAGGGAATTTGTGCGTTCTCCGTGTAACTGTGGGGGCTTTCTCCAGATGTGCCGGTATCCTCCCACAATCCGAAGACGTACAGGTCTGTAGGTTAATTGGCTTTTGTAAATTATAAATTGTCACTAGTGCGTAGATAGTGCTAGCATACAGTGATCGCTGATAGGCGCGGACTTGGTGGGCCGAAGGGCCTGTTACCACTTTGCATCTCTGTAGTCTAAATTCTCTGGGTCATCAGAGGAAGCAGGAGCACCGACTGCTGAGGGGGAGAAATCCAGGCAGTCAACAAGAATGTGCAAACTCCACACAGTCAGCTCCAGAAGACAGAGATTGAACTTGAGTCGCTGGAGTGGTGAGGCAGCCTGATGCGTCACTGTGCTGTAATGATGGAGTGTCATGGGGAAGATTTTTAAATGGATCTTCCCAGCTGCAACCCTGCGGGAGTTTGGCAGGATTAGTTTGTTGCTGTTTCACATTAAGCCACATCAGTTGTTGGGGGCTATTGGTTGGGACATGCAACAAAGAAGGCCAATTCATAAGGAGGAAGAGAGTCTCATTCATCCTTTGATGAATAAACCACCAACAGAAGTTTGACGCTAGATCTGTTTCTGCTAAGAGGGGTTGAGGAAATGTTTGATGATGCGGTTTGATTTTCTTTCTTGATCGGAATTTAAAAAGTTCAAGTTTATTGTGGTATGCATAAGGGCAGGAAGGTATAAGAAACAATGAAACATATTTTTATAGTAACAAAGGAACACGGATTAAAATAAACAGACAAAAATAAATTAGACATAAATTACACACATTTTTTTAAAACTGGACAAAAAACAAGGGAGTAGTGCAAGAACGTAATTAGAAAGCTAAACAATGAGGAAAGCAGTTGTTCCTGAGTCTGGGGATGTGGGGCTTCATGCCTCTGGACCTTCTGTAGTAATGAGAAGATGGCATGCCCTAGACGGTGGGGATCCTTAAAGATAGATGCCGCCTTCTTGAGGCATCACCTTATTAGATGCTTTCAATGGGAGGCAGTGGGGAGGGCTGTGCCTGTGATGGACTGGGCTGAGTCTAACAGTCTCTGGAATGTATTTTCAACCACTTTCTCTTGAAGACAACGACCTCCCTGAACCACTTTCCTCTTAGTCTGCCGAGTAAGCAACATAGCCCATTTTGAAAGTTATACCATTGTTTTCAAATCCTTCTATGGTCTAGCCCCTTCCACCCTCTCTCGAATCTCCTCCAGCCCAAAACTATCTGAGATCTGCAACTCTTCCAATTCTGGCCTCCACAAGTTAAATCTCCCTACCAGTGGAGGCCATGCCTATGGTTGCCAAGCTCCTCACTGTAGAATAATTCCCTCCCCTATTCCCTCTACCACTTTCTGCCTACTTACATGACCCAGCGGAAAATAGACACACCGTGAGCCTCAGTCTACAACTCATCAGACAACAAAAGTCCCTCTCTTTTAGAGCAGCAATGG
The DNA here is from genome assembly GCA_035221665.1 of Okamejei kenojei. Lineage (NCBI taxonomy): Eukaryota > Metazoa > Chordata > Chondrichthyes > Rajiformes > Rajidae > Okamejei > Okamejei kenojei. Next base: position 23,083,361 of record CM069146.1, on the reverse strand, counting down.
ACAGGGCGAGTTTAGGAGGGGGTAAAACGAGGCCACCAAAGTATTCAAATTTGAACTCTAACGTGGAAGCAATGTCATGGCGTTATAGTGTCAAAGAGCTAAACCATCTGGAAACAGGTCCTCCAATCCAACTTATCCATGCCAACAAGTTGTCCAACCAAACTAGTCCCACTTACTTCTGTCTGCCCTATATCCCTCCAAATCTTTCCCATCCATGTACCTGTTCAAGGATCGCTTAAATGTCATAATTGTACCCACTCTACCACATCCTCCATATTCGCACCAGCTTCTGTGTTGAAAAAGCAACCCCTTAGTTAGACCCTTTTAAACCTTTCCCCTCTCACCTTAAACCAATGCCCTCCGGTTTTGACTCCCTTACCCTAGGGAAAAGACTATCGATTCACCTTAGCTATGCCCCTCATGATTTTATATCTTAGCTATGCCCCTCATGATTTCCTCAGCTCCAAAGACAGCCTTTCCAGCCTCTCCGAACAAGCCAAAGTTTACATAGCCAATAACATCCTATTAAATCTTTTTTGCACCCTTTCCAGTTTAATGACATCCTTCCAATGACAGGGCAACCAGTACTGTACAAGTAAGCTTTGATGTTTTCATGCCAAGAAACAAGAGGAGATGCCGCTGTAAATACTATTGACTGCGGAAGTTGGCATGCACTTCAAAATACACAGACTAATCGTTGTGTTCAGTTGAACAAACAGGACTTTCTTATTTGTACAAAATTATGCTGTTTGCAAACTAAAAGCAGATCTTCCTCAGATGGAAAGCATTCAGGACAAAACATCTTTGTTCCTCCAGGGTCAGTAAAGTCAGAAGGGGTTCCAGAAGCAGCTGATGACTGGCTGCGTACCAAACACCTATTACGTAGAAAGTCCAAGCACTCCAGTCATATTTGGGGGTCTGCCACGCACTGAATTGCATTGTTCTCCAGCAAGAGAACCAGCATTGGATCTTGTCTCTGGAACTGATCCTGTCACCAACTAGAGGAAGGTCCTGAACTACCATCTTTGCAACCCAGTCAGCAAAAAGACTGTACATGATTACAATCAAGCCATCCACAGTGCACAGATGCAAGATAAAGGGAATAACATTTAGTGTAAGATAAAGTCCAGTAAAGTCCGATAAAAGATAGACCAAGGGTCATCAACGAGATAGATGGTGGATCTAAATCATTCCAATTATTTGTACAGCGAACTTTATCTGAACAACTTCTAATACATTAGCCTTCTTAAATAAGATGACCCATAATGTAAGCAGTGCTCCAACGTGGTCTCACCGATGTCCTACGAAGCATTAACCCCATATTCTGGTAATCAATATTCCTAGCAATCAATGGAAATGTTCTGTTAGCTTTCCTCATTACTTGCCCTACTTGCGCATCCATTTGCAATCCCTCACCATTTAGATTTAACAATTAAAAAAATAATTTTCATGATAAAATGGACCACTTCACAATTCCCAATGCTGTACTCCATTTGGTAGATCTTTAGCCACCTAACATATAACCTATTGTCGTAACTTCCTTACGTCTTGGGATGAATGGTGTCCTCCAAGTCGTTTGAATGTCAAGACTAGATGGCCATTGCCTAGCACCTTGCTGTCACTGGCTTTTATCAGCTGATGGGGATATCTGGTCAGATTGGATTACACATGACTTTCTGTGATAGGACATACCTTGGCAATGTTTGGGGCAGCACAGTGGCACAGCAGTAGAGTTGCTGCTTTACAGTGCCAGAGTCCCGGGTTCGATGCTGATTATAGGTGCTGCCTGTAAGGAGTTTGTACATTCTCCCTGTGACAGCATAGGCTTTCTCTGTGTGTTCTAGGTTTCCTCCCAAACGCCAAAGACACATACAGGTTTGCAGGTTAATTGGTTTCAGTAAAAATTGTAAATTGTCCCTAGCATGTGGGATAGTGCTAGTGTTCAGTGTGATTGCTGGTCGGCACAGCCTCGCTCGGCCAAAGGGCCTGTTTCCACACTCTCTCAAAAGTCTAATTATTCTACATGCCACACAGATGCTGCTCAACTCAGAGTCGTGTGGCGTGGAGAAGGGTGCCAACCCAAAACGTCACTATCCATGTTCTCCAGGGATGCTGCCTAACCCGGTGAGTTACTCCAGCATTTTGTGTCTTTTTTATAGAAACAAGCCATTTGCTTCACCGTCCCCGCAGTATAATATAGATAAATGTGAGGTTATCCACTTTGGCGGCAAAAACAACGGGGCAGATTATTATCTCAATGGGGTTAGGTTAGGTAAGGGGGAGGTACAGCGAGACCTGGGTGTCCTTGTACACCAGTCATTGAAAGTTGGCGTGCAGGTACAGCAGGCAGTGAAGAAAGCTATTGGAATGTTGACCTTCATAACAAGAGGATTTCAGTACAGGAGTAAAGAGGTTCTTCTGCAGTTGTAAAGGGGTCTGGTGAGACCACATCTGGAGTATTGTGTACCGTTTTGGTCTACTAATTTGTGGAAGGACATCCTTGTGATTAAGGCAGTGCAGCGTAGGTTCACGAGATTGATCCCTGGGATGGCGGGACTGTCATATGAGGAAAGATTGAAAAGACCAGGCTTGTATTCACTGGAGTTTAGAAGGATGAGGGGGAATCTTATAGAAAGATATAAATTTATAAAAGGACTGGACAAGCTAGATGCAGGAAAAATGTTCCCAATGTTGGGTGAGTCCAGAACCAGGGGCCACAGTCTTAGAATAAAGGGGAGGTCATTTAAGACTGAGCTGAGAAAAAACTTTTTTACCCAGAGAGTTGTGAATTTATGGAATTCCCTGCCACAGAGGGCAGTGGAGGCCAAATCACTGGATGGATTTAAGGGCGAGATAGAGCTCTAGGGGCTAGTGGAATTAAGAGATACGGGGAGCAGGCAGGCACAGGTTATTGACAGCCATGATCATATTGGATGGCGGTGCTGGCTCGAAGGGCCGAATGGCCTCCTCCTGCACCTATTTTCTATGTTCTATGATTCAACTGCTTTTCTATACACTTCTTAAATGCTGTCTGCCACTCTGCATCCATCTTTCTTTCCCACGGTGCATTCCATGAGTTTTAACTTATTAGCTACAGACTTTGTACTACACAGCCCTACTGAGGGACATTATCAAATGCTTTCTGCATGTCCATATAAAATATATTTATTGGCATTTCCCCGTAACTAGACGAGTCTTCAATTCAAAATGTGTAAAACCTTGTACGACAAAAAGTGCTGGAGTAACTCAGCAGTTCAGGTCACAATATGGACAGGTGGCGTTTCAAGTCAGGACCTCTCTTCAAACTGAAGAGATGTTGCCTGTCCCACTGAGTTACTCTAGCACTTTGCGATTTTTATAAACCAGCATCCGCAGTTTCTTGAGTCTACATTTTGTAATAACATATGTTGCTTGCAACCCCACGACTTCTCAAAGTACTTTGTAACTAATGACTAAGATGAAGGAATTTGGACATTGCAAAGTCCCATAAACCTCTTGCACACATCTAACCAGACACATGTCTTCTTTGTGATGTTGGTCAAAACATGAATATTGGCCCAGGAGAATAATGTTGAGCACTGCTTTCATTGCTGCAGATGGTTTTATGTGAAGGATCATTTGATGGTTCAGCTCCTTGCTTATTTAAGGACCTTTTTACATTTTTAATTTTTGGTTCAGGTCAAGCCATTTTGTTGGTCATTTGGAAATTTTGGTGCAATTGGCAATTTTAGTCATTGAAAAAAAGGCTTCTAGCCAATGTATAACCATGTTTAATTTAGAGAGAAAATTGCAACCAAACTGATTGTGACAGTAAATAATGTATTTACAGTCAGAGTTAAGGGGACACCATCCAGTTGGGTATGGCTGCCCCGCCTGCAGCTGTCCATCTTTTCACTTCTTTTTTTAATTTTAATCTGTTAAAATAGTGTTTTGTTTTGGAGGTCTAGTCTTTTTATGTGGGGGGTGGGGTGGGGAAGGGGGAAACTGCTTTTCCTAGTTCCTACCTGGTCAGAGAGTCAGCTTTCCTCCGAGCAGCATCTTCGACCCGTCCTCGCGGCCTACCATCGGGTCTGGAGCGGCTTTTCCTGAGGGAACTGGCCAGAACCATGGCTTCGGTGGCAGTACTGCACTGGAGCTCTATCCCAGAGCGGGCGATGCCTTTCCCGGGTCACCGCGCTGGAGCTCCGGAATGCTGAGTCCGCCGATAGAACATCGCGGAGCTGCGGGTCTGTGGAGGGGCCAGCCGCGGGCGGCGGCGCTGACTTCAACACCGCGGAGCCTGGGATCTCTCGCCGAGATGGCCAGCGGTGGAGCTCCGTCCAGTGCGGCCTGTTCGCTTCGGAAGCCGCGGTCTCTGGTAAGGAAGTGGCCATTCCTGCTATCCCAAGCTGCTGAGAGGGTTCTCCCGACGCCGGAGCACCATCTCCCGGCGAGAAGGGCCTGAAACATCGGGCCGCCGTGGTGGCGATTGCGGAGACCTCAATAGGCCCGACTATGGGTGGACAAGGGGTTGGGGACTTGACTTTGTGCCTTCCCTCACAGTGGGAACCGTTGTGGGGGGATGTTTTTTTATGTTTAATGTTAAATTCCTTTATAATGTTATGTTGTATTCTTATTAATGTGCTGCAATGGCAACTCGAACTTCACTACACCAATTGGTGTATGTGACAATAAATGAACCTTTGAACCTTTGAGTCACCCACAACCTTTCTCCACCTGCATTCATCCCCCTACCCACATTATTCAGTTATGCCACCAACTTGCAGATTTTCAGTAGTAAAATTAGTTATACAGCACAGAAACAGGCCCTGTGGCACAATATCAAATATCATTTTATTTTGATCTAATTTTCCAGCACTTGGCCCATTGCCTTCTAACGGATCAAGTGCCCGACTAGTTTTTTTTTAGATGTTGTAAGAATCCCTACCTCCACCACCCATTGATGTGATGCATTTCAAATTCAAACCATTCTCTGGCAGAATAACCTCTTCCTTTTGAAAAGGCATACAGTGGCTTGCAAAAGTATTCATACCCCTTGAACTTTTCCACGTTTTGTCACGTTACAACCACAAACGTAAATGTATTTTATTGGGATTTTATGTGATAGACGAACACAAAGTGGTGCATAATTGTGAAGCGGAAGGAAAATTATACATGGATTCCAAATTTTATTACAAATAAAAAAACTGAAAAGTGTGGCGTGCAAACGTATTCAGCCCCCTGAGTCAATACTTTGTAGAACCACCTTTCGCTGCAATTACAGCTGCAAGTCCTTTGGGGTATGTCTCTACCAGCTTTGCAGATCTAGAGACTGAAATTTTTGCCCATTCTTCTTTGCAAAATAGCTCAAGCTCAGTCAGATTGGATGGAGCGTGTCTGTGAACAGCAATTTTCAAGTCTTGCCAGAGATCCTCAATTGGATTGAGGTCTGAACTTTGACTGGGCCATTCTAACACATGAATATGCTTTGATCTGAACCATTCCATTGTAGCTCTGGCTGTATGTTTAGGGTCGTTGACCTGCTGGAAGGTGAGCCTCCGCCCCAGTCTCAAGTCTTTTGCAGACTCTAACAGGTTTTCATCCAAGATTGCTCTGTATTTGGCTCCATCCATCTTCCCATCAACTCTGACCAGCTTCACTATCCCTGCTGAAGAAAAGCATCCCCACAGCATGATGCTGCCACCACCATGTTTCACAGTGGGGATGGTGTGTTCAGGGTGATGTGCAGTGTTAGTTTTACGCCACACATAGTGTTTTGCATTTAGGCCAAAAACTTCAATGTTGGTCTCATCAGACCAGAGCACCTTCCTCCACATGTTTGCTGTGTCGCCCACATGGCTTGTGGCAAACTGCAAACGGGAGCTCTTATGGCTTTCTTCTTGCCACTCTTCCATAAAGGACCGATTTGTGGAGTGCACGACTAATAGTTGTCCTGTGGACAGATTCTCCCACCTGAGCTGTGGATCTCTGCAGCTCCTCCAGAGTTACCATGGGCCTCTTGGCCGCTTCTCTGATCAATGCTCTCCTTGTCTGCTCTCAAAAGCCTGTCAGTTTAGGTGGACGGCCATGTCTTGGTAGGTTTGCAGTTGTGCCATACTCTTTCCATTTTCGGATGATGGATTGAATAGTGCTCCATGAGATGTTCAAAGCTTGGGATATTTTTTTTATATCCTAACCCTGCTTTAAACTTCTCCACAACTTTATCCCTGACCTGTCTGGTGTGTTCCTCGGGCTTCATGATGCTGTTTGTTCACTTAAGTTCTCTAACAAACCTCTGAGGCCTTCACAGAACAGCTGTATTTATACTGAGATTAGATTACACACAAGTGGACTTTATTTACTAATTAGGTGACTTCTGAAGGCAATTGGTTGCACTGGATTTTATTTAGGGGTATCAGAGTAAAGGGGGCTGAATACTTTTGCACGCCACACTTTTCAGTTTTTTATTTGTAAAAAGATTTGAAAACCATGTATCATTTCCCTTCCACTTCACAATTATGCGCCACTTTGTGTTGGTCCATCACATAAAATCCCAATAAAATACATTTACGTTTGTGGTTGTAACGTGACAAAATGTGGAAAAGTTCAAGGGGTATGAATACTTTTGCAAGCCACTGTACCTCCAGATTTAGGAACAGTTTCTTCATCAGGCAACTGAACAGTCCTCTCATCAGCTAGAGGGCCGTCCTGACCTCCCGTCTACCTAATTTGAGACATTTGTTGGACATTAATTGGACTTTATTGGACAAATGATATATCTTTGCACTAAATGTTGTACCGATTACCCTGTATCTGCACGGTTCATACATCGTCTTTTCTTTGACTGGAGAGCATGCAAACAAAAGCTTTTCACTGTAACTCAGTACATGTAACAATGTATCCCTCTTTCGGATCACACTGTATCTGGCCAATCCTTTCTCGCCCCTCAACACTGCACGTTTCAATCCTTATTAAACCACCACCGATGAATGTGATCGGTTTATGTAATATTTGTATAATTTATTATGTATAACATACCAAGCAAATGTTTGGGGCAGCACAGAGGCACAGCAGTAGAGTTGCTGCCTTAAACCCCTGTCCCACGGTACGAGTTCATTCCAAGAGCTTCCCCAAGTTTGCCCTGATTCGAACTCGGAGATTTATGGTAATGGCCACTCATCGGTACTCGGGGCTCTCGTGGACATTTTTCAACATGTTGAAAAATCTTCACGAGTTTTCCCGTGCTTACCTGCCGTTAGCGAGTCTTCCTGGGTACCTGCCATTCGCGTTACGAGCCGGTAAGAGACATCCCCGAGCTCCAACCTATCCGCTACGTTCATTCTCCGTGCTTACCATGAGTTTGATTTTTTTTTTTAACGCGGGAGAGCACTTGAATGAACTCGTACCGTGGGACAGGGCTATTACAGTGCCAGAGATCCGGGTTTAATCCTGATTGAATGACTCACTAAGCTGTCTGCACGGAGTTTGTACTTCTCCCTGTGACCTGCGTGGGTTTCCTCCAACACTCCAAAGACTTGCCAGTTGGTACGTTAATATGGCTTTGGTAATTGTAAATTATCCCTAGTCTGTAGGATAGTGTTAGTGTATGGGGATAGCTGGTTGGTGCGGACTCGGTGGGCCGAAAGACCCGCTTCCGTGCTTTGTCTCTAAACTAAACTAAAGATCATGAATATATCTCCTATGAAGAATATCTTGTTTATTATTCCACTCAATTAATTTATCTCTTTTTTTTTTCTCTTTATCTTTTTGTTATCTATCTTTATTTCCTACTGTTATAAAATAAAAAATATATAGAAGTACAAATAAGATAGACTGTAAATTTTAAATATATTAAGACTGAATGTGACGATAATATTTTCTTTTTGTATTGCATTGATTTTATATTTCTTCTTAATATGTAATTACTTCTAATAAAAATATTTTACAAAAAAAAATAAACTAAACTAATACATCTGAAAATTGCAAGCCTAATTATTTTGAACTCTTGGCTGAGTTACACAGCCACCACAATCGCACATAGGGTCGAAAGAAACAGTCCCCTCTGCTACCCTATGTTCAATATCAGGAACATTGCGGTGTGGACAGTGTCGTATTGCAGGTGTTGCATTTGATCACAGTACAGGGCTAAACTAACTCTTCTCTGCATGGATCTTGAACACACTTCCTAAGATACTTTTATATACGGTAAACACAGGGATGATGTTTTCTTGGCTGCAGTTTCTAGAATCAGGAGGTCATAATCACAGAGACAAAAGGAACTGCAGATTCAGAAATCTTGATCTACACACAAAGTCTTGGAGTAACTCAATGGGTCAGGCATCATCTGTGGAAGGAATAAGGTCAGAAGCTCATAAGTGATAGGAGCAGAATTAGACCTTTCGGCCTATCAAGTCTACTCCGCCATTCAATCATGGCTGATCTATCACTCCCTCCTAACCCCATTCTCCTGCCTGCTCCCCATAACCCCTGACACCCATACTAATCAAGAATCTATCTATCTCTACCTTAAAAATATTCATTGACTTAGCCTTCATTTTACAGATTCACCACCCTCTGTCTAAAGAAATTCCTCCTCATCTCCTTCCTCAAGGAATGTCCTTTAATTCAGAGGCTATAACCTCTAGACCTAGACTCTCCCACTAGGGGAAACATCCTCTCCACATCTGTTCTATCCAAGCCATTCACTATTCTGTACATTTCAATCAGGACCCCCCCCCCCCTCATCCTTCTAAACTACAGCGAGAACAGGCCCAGTACCATCAAACACACAACATATGTTAACCCACTTATACCGGGGATCATTCTTGTAAACCTCGTCTGGACCCTCTCAAGAGCCAGCACACCCTTCCTCAGATATGGCGTCCTGATAATAATACTCCAAATGCGGCCTGATCAGCGCCTTGTTTTTGTATTCTAGCCCTCTTGAAATAAATGGCAGCATTGCGTTTGCTTTCTTAACTACCAATTCAACTTGCAGATTAACTTTTTGGGACTCCTGCACCAGCATTCCCAAGTCCCTTTGCACCTCCGATTTCTGGATTCGCTCCCCATTTAGAAAATAATCTGCGCCTTTATTTCTACAACCAAAATGCATGACTCCGCACTTTGCTACACTACGTTCCATCTGGGGTAACATAAAACTAGTGTGAATGGGAGATCAATGGACAGCATTGATATGGTGGGCTGAAAAGCCTGTTTCCTTACTGTATTTCTAAACTTTACTTTTTGGGCCAGGATCCATTTTGAATCTGAAGAAGTTTCCCGACCCGAAACGTCGTCTGCCCATTCCCTCCATAGATGCTGCCCAACCCGCAAGCCAAGGTTTTTGTGAACTAACTTCACAGTGGGGTACCCATAGAGACCACAAGGTGTTGCAGTAACTCAGTGGGTCAGGCAGCATCTGTGAAGGACATGTCCTCCAGATATGTTGCCTGACCTGCTGAGTTACTCCAGTGCTTTGTGGTCTCTGCAGTTCCTTATGTAACCATAGAGACCACTGTGTTCAGAGCATTGAAAGACCACCAGGGCACTACTAATGCCAATCTTTATATCCTCACTGTATTGAAGTGAGAGGTGTTCTGGATATTAAGATACTCCAGGGATAGACAAGAGTGTGGTGCTGAGGTAAAATATCAGCTCTGATCTTACTGCCTGATAAAGAAGCAGAATACAATGTTTTGCTTCAATTTCTTATGTGGGTGTTCAGGCAAGAAGCTTCTGTATAATTCAGGAAGGCAGCTCAGCCCACCCCTGCCTTAAGCTCTCCCTGGGTTGGGAATGATGTAGATCATCATCTCTGCTTTCTTGAGTGCCAGTAAAATACACTTGGCAAGATACTGTACATGGATGGGAAAGGCCTGGAGGAATATAGACCAGGTTGTCGGCTTGATTGGGCAACTTGGATAAGTTGGGCTGAAGAGCTTGTTTTCATGCTGCATAACCGTGAATCCCCAATACTCTAATTGAGCAGCACTTTCTTGCATAAAGGATATTTAAAAATCCCTCACTCTCTTCAGCTTGCCCTTGGTGTGGGATAGGGTCAGGCAGGGAGGGGGGAGGTGTAGTTGGGCGGGGTGGGGGGGTGTGATGGTGGGGTAATGCTGTGGAGTTGAAATCTCTCACATACTCTTGTGAGGGATACATCCTTTAAACAACCCAAGACTAATAAGGAGTAAGCCATTTAGAACGGAGACGAGGAAACACTTTTTCTCACAGAGAGTGGTGAGTCTGTGGAATTCTCTGTCTCAGTGGAGGCAGGTTCTCTGGATGGAGGCAGGTTCTCTGGATGCTTTCAAGAGAGAGCTATATAGGGTTCTTAAAAATAGCGGAGTCAGGGGATATGGGTGGGGTGGAAGATTGCAACCTTCACGTGGTCCGCCCTGTTTCCACTACTGCAATCAACTCGACGTGCACACACAGAAGACCAAATAAAACAAGTTGTCCAACAACTTTAGGCTGTGCACGCCACACGAAAGAAGAAGAAGGGGATATGGGGAGAAGGCAGGAACGGGGTACTGATTTGGGACAATCAGCCATGATCACATTGAATGGCGGTGCTGGCTCGAAGGGCCAAATGGCCTACCCCTGCACCTATTGTTTATTGTCTATTGACTTCTAAACTAGAACTGATTTGTAACTAAGGCAGAGAATGGGGAAAAAAGGATTAATTGCAATCTATGATTACCACGGTCAAATCCTCATTGCATCAAGCCTCAAAACTAAACATCTTAAACACATTCTTAATCAGGATATAATTAAATCATTTTTTATTTAGTTGAACCCACTTTATGCATTCCCAATGTCATGAAAGGCGCTATGCAAATGCAGATGGAGCTAGACTGACCCCCCTGAGATGCTCTAGCAACTCAGCAAATACATGCAAAAATACAAACAAGTTGCTGGATGAACTGAGCGGGTCAGGCGCTACACAAAAGTTTCATCTGCATTTATGAAGAGCCTTCCAAGACACTGCGGTGGGCGGGGGCCATAAAGTGTTTTAATCAATTAAGTATTAATTGAATACAATCCGATTCAAGCGGTTGTTGGAATTCAAGTGCAAAACAGTGTCAGCTCCATCCTTACTATTAAACAACAGTACAAAATAAGGCAACAATTAGATGGCGTGTCAGGTCAGGTAGCATCTCTGGGGGGAAAGGAACAGGTAACGTTTCGAGTCGAAAAGAAGGGTTTCGACTCGCTGCCTGACCCGCTGAGTTACTCCAGCACTTTGTGTCTATCTTCGGTGTAAACTAGCATCTGCGGTTCCTTCCTACACGTCAGACAGAGTGTGTTGGGTTTTTTTTTTATAAATAGTGACCGATTAAACAATACAGGGTTGTTTTGTGTAACGGTACCGTTGATGGGGTAAGAGAGGACGTGGGTTTCACGGTTCATCCGACAGTGCAGCTCTCTCCCAGTTTCCACGCCTCCCTCAGTGGCTGAACGCACTTGGAACACTCGCTTACACCGCGGCGGAGTGGCCCTGAACCTGATGTAGTCGTTCTACCAGCCCTTTCCTAAACCTAGGATTTGGTGTTCTCTCTCTTTAATAAAACAACAACGCTTTGATGTTTTAAAGAGGTGACACAAGAAACGCTACAGTATGGCATAGGGGGGAGGTGGGAACAGGAACTCAGAGGGTCGAGGAGCATCTGTCCACACCTTCCACAGTTGCTGCTCGATCCAGAGTTCCTCCAGCAGTTTGTTTCTCGCAGTTTTATTAATTAAAACGTTCTCCTTATCTGCACGCTCTATCTAGAATCCAGCCGTCTAAAGCATGAAGTGTCCGTGAAACAAAAGGTTAAAAACATTATTCAAACTATGAAGTTGCACCAAATGATTCAAGTCACAACGTTGGACGTGGGTGGGAGAAGGGACTGCGAAAATCTAAATGTCAGCTCCATCCTTTCCAAATGTGCAGAACGAAAATAAAGCGTTGCAAATGAACTTTAAAAGTTCCACGTTACTTGCAAATGGATGTTCAAAATGCACCCGAAACAACTTAAATCAAAATCCGCGGCTCACATTACCTGCTTTTGCAATAACTCCCGAGGTTACAAAACTAACGACTTCGGTTCAAATCCATGATCGTCCAACAAGTAAAGTAGCCAAACGTACAAAGGGTTCACACGAGTTACTTTGGCGAGATGAAACTTCCGAGCAGCGTAACCCCTCCGACCGCCCCACAAACTCTATCACCCTGTGGAGATTTTTTTTTAACTGTGATTGCATATTATGTTGTTCCAACTCATCCTACTCGGACAGGCGGCGTTTTTTTTCCTTGCTAAGAGTCCTGCCTTATGAAATGCAACCAATAATAGTCTAAGAAATACACTGCAGTGTTGCCCCCTTTCTTTCAGGTGGGATTTATATAGTTTACATCCAAACGGTAGCATAGATCACTCCTCAGCGAATAACCACACTCAGTTCTTAATCATGCCTTTCTCTTGACCTGCGTACTTTTAAAGCGCACAGCAATTACATAGAAACATAGAAAATAGGTGCGGGAGTAGGCCATTCTGCCCCTCGAGACTGCACCGCCATTCAATATGATCATGGCTGATCATCCAACTCAGTATCCCGTACCTGCCTTCTCTCCATACCCCCTGGTCCCTTTAGCCACAAGGACCACATCTAACTCCCTCTTAAATATAGCCAATGAACTGGCCTCAACTACCTTCTGTGGCAGAGAATTCCACAGACTCACCAGTCTCTGTGTGAAAAATGTTTTCCTCATCTGTTCCTAAAGGAATTCCCCCTTATCCTTAGACTGTGACCCCTTGTTCTGGACCTCCCCAACATCGGGAACAATCTTCCTGCATCTAGCCTATCCAATTCCTTAAGAATTTGGTAAGTTTCTATAAGATCCCCCCTCAGTCTTCTAAATTCTAGCGAGTACAAGCCAAGTCTATCCAGTCTTTCCTCATATGAAAGTCCTGACATCCCAGGAATCAGTCTGGTGAACCTTCTCTGTACCCCCTCTATGAAAATAATGTATTTCCTCAGATTTGGAGACCAAAACTGTACGCAATACTCCAGGTGTGGTCTCACCAAAACCCTGTACAACTGCAGTAGAACCTCCCTGCTCCTATACTCAAATCCATTCGCTATGAATGCAAACATACCATTTGCTTTCTTCACTGCCTGCTGCACCTGCATGCCTACATGCAATGATTAGTGTACCATGACACCCAGGTCTCGTTGCATCTCCCCTTTTCCTAATTTGCCACCATTCAGATAATAGTCTACCCTCCTGTTTTTGCCACCAAAGTGGATAACCTCACATTTATCCACATTATACTGCATCTGCCATGTATTTGCCCATTCACCCAGCCTATCCACGTCACCTTGCAGCCTCCTAGCATCCTCTTCACACCTAACACTACCCCCCAGCTTAGCGTCATCCGTAAACTTGGAGATGTTGCATTCAATTCCCTCGTCCAAATCATTAATATATATTGTAAATAGCTGGGGTCCCAGCACTGAGCCTTGCGGTACCCCACTAGTCACTGCCTGCCATTCTGAAAATGACCCGTTTACTCCTACCCTTTGCTTCCTGTTTGCCAGCCAGTTCTCTATCCACATCAATATTGAATCCCCAATACCGTGTGCTTTAAGTTTGTATACTAATCTCTTATGTGGGACCTTGTCGAAAGCCTTCTGAAAGTCTAGATATAACACATCCACTGGTACTCCCTTATCCACTCTACTAGTTACATCCTCGAAAACTTACCTTTCGTAAATCCATGCTGACTTTGTCCAATGATTTCACCACTTTCCAAATGTACTTCTATCCCATCTTTAATAACTAACTCTAGCAGTTTCCCCACTACCGATGTTAGACTGACTGGTCTGTAATTCCCCGTTTTCTCTCTCCCTCTTTTTTAAAAAGTGGGGTTACCCTCCAATCCTCAGGAACTACTCCAGAATCTAAGGAGTTTTGAAAATTTATCACTAATGCATCCACTATTTCTGTGGCTACTTCCTTGAGTACTCTGGGATGCAGACTATCTGGCCCTGGGGATTTATCGGCCTTTATTCCATTCAATTTACCCAACACCACTTCCCGGCTAACCTGGATTTCACTCAGTTCCTCCACCTCAGTTCCTCCCCCGGTCCCCTGCTATTTCCGGCAGGTTATTTATGTCTTCCTTAGTGAAGACAGAACCAAAGTAGTTATTCAATTGGTCTGCCATGTCCTTGTTCCCCATGATCAATTCACCTGTTTCTGACTGCAAGGGACCTACATTTGTTTTAACTAATCTCTTTCTCTTCACATATCACATATTACAAAGTATAATAGGATATGGTTATGTGTTGTAACAAAGAGATAGTTCTGTGATGAACTTTATAAAGTTTGCAAGCTTTTTACGTAATGGGAAAAATGTATGCGGGCAGTCACATACGGTGCATTTGGTGGAGCAGGTGTCTTGAGAGATCCTGGTTCGATCATGACCTCAGGTGCTCTAGTTTACCTCTCGATTTGTCTGGATGTAATAGAGTTACACAGAACAAAAACAGGCCCTTCGGCCCAACGTGCCCATGCCGATCAAGATGCCCCCATCCAAGCTTGTCCCACCTGGCCGCGATTGCCCCATATCTCTCTAAACCTTTCCTATCCATATACCTGTCCAAATGCCTTTTAAATGTCATTATAGTATCCACATTCAACACCTCCTCTGGCAGTTCGATCCATATACCCACAACTATCCGTTGCATGGATTGGAGGACTTTGGTTGGAGGGAGAGATGGGACGGACCCAAAGTGCTGGAGTCAGGCAGTATCTCTGGAGAACATGGATAGATGACGTTTCCGGTCAGGACACATCTTCATTCTAAAGAACGGTCCAACCCGAAACGTCTCCTGTTGCAGTCTGAAGAAGGATCTAACCAAAAACATCTTCTCCAGGGATGATGCCTGACCTGATGAGATACTCCAGCACTTTGTGTCGCGTTTCTACAAGGGGTTGGATAGAGTAGGCTTCTTTTCCCTGAAGTGAAGGTGATTGAGGGGTGACTGGATAATATAAGATTATGAGATGCACAAATAGGACGGATAATCAGAATCCTTTCCCCGTGGTAGTGGTATCAAAATCAAGCAGGCGTTGTTTTAATGTGACCAGGTGGAGATGTAAAAGGGATCAGAGCGGCAAGGTTTTTACTCAGTGATTGAGATCAGTAACACTGCTAAAGGAAGTGGTGGAATCAGATCCAATTACGGTGGTTAAGAGGCACCTACAATAGACACATGAATAGGCATGGCATAGAAAGATATAGTCCTAACACGGGCAAATGGGAACAGCATACATAGACAAAAAGGTTGGGCCAGGCCCCGCAGATAATCATACCTGAGATTAAAAGGGAATCAGCGGATATAGAGGTGATATCCAACACAATGGGAACAATTTACAGAAACCAATTAACCTACAGACTTGTATGTCTTTTGAACGTGGGAGGAAACTGGAGCGCCCAGAAAAAAACCCTGGCGGTCATAGGGAGAACGTACAAACTCCATACAGACAGTGCCCATTGTCAGGATCGAACCAGGGTTTCTGCTGCTCTAAGGTAGCAAATCAACCACTGCACCACTCTGCAGCCATGAATGGCCATGATTTATTGAATGGTAGAGCACGCACATCTCTTTCTTCAGTCCCTTATGCCCGAGTGCTCTTATTTGAGACATGAGTTCAAGTTCCACCACTGATGCTGAGGAATTCAAATTCAATTAAATAAATCTGGAATCAAAGGCTAGAATTAATCGTTTTGACCACAAAACCGCTGGGTTGTTGTAAATACCCATCTGCTTCCCTAATGTCCTGTTAGAAGTCCTTGCCCATTCCAGCGTGCATTTAACCAATCCCACAGCAATATGGTTGACTCTGTTTGATTCAGCCCCTCAGCCCAGTAAGCAAGAGTTTAAATCACTTTTCAACAGGAGAACAAACTAAACATGAGTGCATGAAACACAGACATTCTTAAACATGCTCAATGATTATTGAATAATCAGTCATAAGCATATTCAAGGACAAGTCTCACCCCGATCATTCCCTCTTCTCCCCTCTTCCATCAGGCAAGCGGTACAGATGTGTTGAAAATGCACACCTCCAGATTCAGGGACAGTTTTTTTTCCCCAGCTGTTATCAGGTAACCATCCTATCACCAACTAGAGAGCGGTCCTGACCTCCCATCTACCTCATTGGAGATCCTCAGACTATTTTTAATCAGACGTTTCTGGACTTTATCTTGCACTAAACGATGTGCCTTTTATCTTGTATCTGTACACTATGGGTGGCTTTATTGTAACCATGTATAGTCTTTCTGTTGACTGGATAGCACACAAGTCAAAAAAGCTTTTCACTGTACCTCGGTACACGTGACAATAAACCAAACTCAACTGAACTGGAAAGAGTGGCATGGTACACCTCATCTCCAAACCACCTTCTCAAGGGCAATTGGAAACGTGCAAGAAATGCCACCTCCAATAAATGAGTAATAAAACTCTTCCTAACTCTTTTGTGCCAGGTACATCAAGAGCTAAAAGTAGAATGATGCCTTCTCTTCAAGGTCTGAACCCCACTCATTTCAGGTGAAGAGACCAACTGATCTTGGTGTACTGGCACAAACATTAAAGACAGTGAAACTTAAAACTAGCCGTTTCCAGTCACCATACCATAAAGTTCAAGCGCCATTAACCAATGAATGCTCCAACCTGGTATAAGCTGTGATACTGCTCTTCTCAGCTGGGCCCACACGTGAAGATGCTGATGACTGGTGACAAACTTTCTTCACAGAAGGTCAGGCAGCATCTCTGGAGAACATGTAGAAACAAAGAAT
Organism: Okamejei kenojei; assembly: GCA_035221665.1. Taxonomy (NCBI): domain Eukaryota; kingdom Metazoa; phylum Chordata; class Chondrichthyes; order Rajiformes; family Rajidae; genus Okamejei; species Okamejei kenojei. The sequence continues at coordinate 23,066,529 of CM069146.1, read as the reverse complement.
TGCAGATGCTGGTTAATACACAATAGGATACAAAGTGCTGGAGTAACTCAGCAGGCCAGTCAGCATCTCTGGAGAACATGGACGAAGAAAGGTCTCAACCCAAAATGTCACCTACCCATGTTCTCCAGAGATGCTACCTGACCTGCTGAGATACTCCAGCACTTACTCTGGATCTTAACTTAACTGAGTTACTCTGGATCACATGGATAGGTGACATTTCAGGTCAAAAACCGCCTTCAGTCGGGTTGTGATATATTTTGGGATGTCCTGAGCTGAAGAGATGTGAGCAGGAATGGGCCATTCAGGCACTAGTCCTTGCTCCTCCATTCAAAGGCAGATTTGACCTTGGCCTCAGCTCCACTTTCTTGCCATTGACCATAACCCTCAACATGCTTATGTTCCAAAGCTTATCTGTTTCAGCCTTGAACAGATTCAATGATTCCACCTCCATAAGTCTCCGGGTTAGAGAATTATTATTGTTCATGATCCTCTGAAGAGGGAAATTCCATCTCCGTCTTTTTATTAATAAACTACGGACCCTAGTTCCACGGTCCCTCAGCATACACATTATCAAACCCTCTTGAGAATTAGAGTGTGGAACCAAGGAACTACAGATGCTGGTTTACAAAGGAAGATACAAAGTGCTAGAGTAACTCAGCGAGTCAGGCAGCATCTCTGAAGAGCATGGATGGGTGACGTTTCGGGTAAGGACCTTGTTCAGTCTGAATAAGGGTCCCGACTCAAAGCATCACCCATCTATGTTCTTCAGGAATGCTGCCTGACTGTTGAGTTACTCCAGCACTTTGTGTTCTCTTCAGAATTATATGTTTCAATAAGATCACCTTTAATTCTTCTAAACTCCAGAAGCCAAGTCTATGTAATCCTTCCTCGCACACCGAGTTCCCTCTGCTCTTTCATTCTCCCGTATGCCCTACCATTCATTACGTTTATCTTAACCTTATTAATCTTCCTAAAACACATCACCTCATAGTTTTCAAGAATCAATACCATCCATCGTTCATTTGCCTATCAACAATCATCATGCTCTTGAACATGACTAACACCAACTTAGCTACGAACTACAAACTGTCTTGGTTGCTCTATGGACTTATGCTTTTAAGCACCAATATTGGCGTTTTTAATTTATTGAATCTTTTTAGTTTATAATGTTATCCATGATTACGATGTTTACAAACCTGTTAAGCTGCTGTAGTAAGAATTTCATTGTTCCATTTATGGTACATATGACAATTAAGCACAACTCATTTATTTCTCTCTCTTGACCACATGATTGATATTATTCTGAAGCCAAATTCTGAAACTAACCTTACCATCACCGACACCATTATTTTGCATTATCTCTTCATTTAAACAATATAAAATGCTTTTCACTTCTTCCTGCAAAAATGGATAACCTTATCATTCTACAAATTAAACTTCCTCTTTCCAATGTTTTGCACTTTTGCTTAATCTTTGCATTCTTCTTGATCATCCTCACGTTGCTATCCCACCATCTGAGTATTGTCAGTACATTTGGCTACAGTACACTTGTTCCATTCATCTGAAATGTTAAAGTAGATTGTAAATATCTGAGGCCTCAGCTTTGATCCCTGTGGTACCCCTTTAGTTACAGCTTGCCAGCTCGCAAAAGACGCATTTATCCTGGAATCAGTTTTGTCTGATGTCATGGAAGAAGCTAACTGTCTTTCAATTAACAGAAGAACTTTTGCCCTTCGCGTGAGTTGGAGTCTTTGAAAGAGGGAGAACATTGGAAGGAACAATAAAAACGAATGCAAACCCAGGCCTCTTTAACTACTAGAGACCTCGGACATTCCTAGATCTTACTTAGATCTCTGGTGTTCAGTGGGAAATATTTTTTTAAATTGCTGAAGAAAAGCCAGATTCATTTGTGTTCTAAACACAGACAAATGAACTATTTATAGAACCAGCAAGAATCTGGAAATAATCCAACTGCCTCTAGCTCGCCTGCCAATAGCATGCAAATTTGACTAGTTTTGTCCTTCTGAATGTTTGGCTTTGAGGTTTTATGATTTCCCTGAGAAATTCTAGACACGCAGGTTAATGTCGGCACATCATATCCCTGCCCATGTTTGTTTACGCTGCTAATAAAACTTGGTGTTGCCCTAAGTTAATTCGAACATCTTTTATCCATTCAATCAAATCCCCTGTCACTTGTTGAACCAAATTGATTTATCTCCCTAACTAAAACTATTGCCTTGACTGCTACCCAATTTTCATTCACACTTTAAAATGTAACATGCGGAACGTCTTTTGTTCACACAAGTGGTTAGGAACTGGATTGCTTTACCGTGGGGAATAGTAGAGGCAGATCCCACTGTAGCATTCAAAATAGAGCTGGATCCGTACCTGAAAGGAACACATAACCCCCTCTCCCCCCTAAGAAGGGCACCCACCCGAACCGTCACCTATCCATTTTCTCCAGAGATGCTGCCTGACCCATTGAGTTACTCCAACCTTTCATATCTATCTTTGGTATAAACTAGCATCTCCTGTTCCTCTTTATTTTATTAAGCAGAGCTATGGGGAGAGGACGAGGAGTGGGACAGTTTGGATTCCATTTTCTCCAGAGATGTTGCCTGAGCCGCTGAGTTACTCCAGCCTTTGTGTCTATGTTTGGTATAAACCAGCATCTGCAGTTCCTTTTTATTACATGAGCAGGGCTATGGGGAGAGAACATTGGAGAGGGACTATTTGGATACCTCTTGTACACATGCATTATAGATCCAATGTGTCAAACAGACCCTGTGCTGTAACATTTACATAATTCTGTGAATTTCAGTTCCAAGCACATACCCGTTTCTTTAAGGAACTAATCTAGATCTGCTTCCACTATTCCTCTTAATTAACAGCCTCCTACCTCAGGAAATGCTCCCGCTGACTCTCTTCATTCTTAGGCAATGATTTAGCATTTATGCTCTCCAATTACTGATTTGAAAAACAACATTGTTCTTTCTGGGGTCTTGCTATGTACAAATTAGCTGCTACATTCCTAACATTGCAACAGTGACTAACGGGGCGCCATTGATTGTAAAATGCAGTGGTTCATCCTGAAATATTGAAGAGTGGAGAGGGGAGGCAAGTTGATCGTTTAAGCAACGTAATCGAGGGTACGTTTCAGCAGATGTTTCATTTAAAACAGGCAGCCAGGTTTCACTGACCTTAGGAGTCACGGCAGCTGAAGGGCGGTGAGAGACAGAAGCAATGACAGCACAGCTGGTGGTTCAGCTAGTCTGTAGCAGAATTCTCCCCTGTTCAGAGTCCTGTTCAATGCTGACTTTTCAAGTAGCATCATCAAAACTGGTCCTTATTGCATTGCCTAGTGCAAATTGTCTTCTTTATTTTGTACACTGCAACTGTGATTGTTTAAGACAGAATTCATTGAGAATAAAATACCTTGGAACCTTCTGAAATCATGACCTGAGTTCTTGTTTCTGCAACAGTGAAATTCTGAGATTGTCCTTGGAGTGAGGTGAAGTCTTTGGAAGAGGGAGTACAGAGGAGGGAAGAAGAAAAACTAATGCAAACCTGAACCTCAATAAGTACCAGAGGCATGGAGATTCCTAGAACTTACTTAGATCTCTGCTACTCATTGGGAAATATATTTTAAAAAATTGCAACAGGAAAAACAGGAGGAAACATTCATATCCACAACCCACTTTCACTTTGTCAAAGCCTTGGGTCGGGTGGTCAAAGGCTTTTGGCACATTCGCCTTCATCAGTCAGAGTACTGTGTAGTGAAGTTGGGAGGTCATGTTGCAGTTATATTAGACATCGGTGAGGCCACATATAGAGCATTGTGTTCAGTTTTGGGCACCATGTTCTTAGGACAGATGTTGTCAAGCTGGAAAGAGAGAGCAGGCTAGGACTATTCCTTGGAGCGCAGGAGGATGAGGGGTGATCATATAGGGGTGAAATCAAGAGAGAAATAAATCGGGTAAACGCAGAGTCCCTTGCCCAGAGTAGGGTATTTCAGAAGCAGCGGACACGGGTTTAAGGTGAGGGGAGAAAGATTTAAAAGGAACCTGAGGGGTAGTGGGTGTAGTGGGTGTATGGAACGAGCTGTAAAGTGTAGTGGGTGTATGGAACGAGCTGCCGGAGGAGGTAGTTGAGGCAGGGACCACCGCAACATTTAATAAACATTTAGACAGGTACATGGATACAATAGGTTTAGAGGGATATGGCACAAATGCAGTCAGGTAGGACTAATATAGATGGGGCATATTGGTCTGTGTGGGCAAGTTGGGCTGAAGGGCCTGTTTCCACGCTGTATGACTCTATGTCCCCCTGATTCAATGACTCCTCGGGATTATTATACTTCAATCAAGTCCCTTCTCCTACTCTTTGCTCTTCTGTTACATTTCACTATCTTACTCCAGCACCAGACTAACCTGCTTCACCTGAGCCTGATGAGACTCCACAATGACCAGTTGTAAAGAATGATTAAACATTTGGGCTGGGTTGGGTCAGGCCCTGCAAGCTGAGCTGATGGCTTTCTCCGGACCAGTGTTTTGCTCTCTATTACTGGCATGTAAAGAACGTGTTTCAACTTGTTCCACTTATAGCCTGTTTCAGTTCATAATTACCCAGCTCTGAGTTCTGTTGGATTGGCCATGGTTGGATTTTTAATTTTAGTTTAGTTTAGAGATACAGCATGGAAACAGGCCCTTCGGCCGACTGAGTCCATGTCGACCATCGATCACCCGTTCACACTAGTTCTATGTTATCCCACATTCTCATCCACTCCCTACACACTAGGGCCAATGTACAGGGAGAACCTTCTTCAGGGGGAACATACAAACTCCACTGGGAGAAGGTACAAATGCTTCTATCCCAGCCAACTTAATTCAAAATCTGGAAGCCTTAGATGGTGTAAATAAGGGGAGACCTCACATAATCTTCTCCTGCTCATAATTAATTGGTGTGTAAATAATCCCCTTTTAAATTTTACAATATGGTCTGACTTTCTCCTCTGCATTTGTGACTATAGACCTGACTTCCAAGCCTTAAATCACGACTCACCCCAGAAAATGCACATTTTTGTTTTTTTTCTTTCTGGGATAAAATGTCTGTCTTTGTTGATCAGCGTGTGGTTTAAAATAAAACCGCAGACGACACACAGAGATAATAATTTCTGTTAGAGTTTAAGCCAGCTCGCCAGCACATTTGCAACTGTGTAAATGCCTGCAAAAAAAGGAACTGTAAATGGGACATCTTGATTGGAAAAGACCACTTTGGGTTAGAAGCATCACATCTCAAGTTGTCCTTTGTAGTACAGCAGGTGTTTGCTCATCAAACTTTTGGATGCTTTAGACTTTAGAGATACACTGTGGAGACATGCCCCTCAGCTCACCATGTCCACACCAACCAGCGATCATCCCATACACAAGCACCATCCTACCCAATTTACAACTTTTTACAATAGCCAGTACAATACCTGCACGTCTTTGGAGTGTGGGAGAAAACCGGACCACCCGGTAAAAGCACATGCAGTCACAGGGAGAACCTTCTTCAGGGGGAACATACAAACTCCACTGGGAGAAGGTACAAATGCTTCTATCCCAGCCAACTTAATTCAAAATCTGGAAGCCTTAGATGGTGTAAATAAGGGGAGACCTCACAGTCAAAAATGTTATAACCAACGCATTCAGACTTAAAGGCAGTGGCAAAAGTACCAGGAGCAAGATAATAACTCGAGGTGCCTGAGTTATTGGGAGAAATTGAGCAGGCCAGGACTTTATTCCTCGGAGCACAGGAAGCTAAGCAGCAATCTCATAGTGTTAAATTAATTAAAACAATCATTGTGTTAAAATAAAAGGATCCCGACCCAAAATGTCACCTATCCTTTGTCTCCAGAGATGCTGCCAGAACAATAAAATTAATTGTAACAAGGAACTGCAGATGCTGGTTTACCAAAGGAAGACACAAACGAAAAAGTTATTCCAACATTTTTTGTCTTTCAATTAAATTCATAATTGCAGCGGCATAACAGGCCTGCAAACTGAACACACTGAGATAACACATAATAAAATTACGTGCTGCACACATGTGCAAGATGCTGAATGTTATGGATTGGCAAGGTCCACTGTGGGACACCCTGAAGCTCAATGCAGGCAGCTCAAGGGGTCTCTGGGAAAGGTTGCAGGTTAAAATCTTCTCCATTGCACAGAGGGGTTAGAGCCTGTGTGAAAAAAAAACTCCTGGACATATCGTCAGTAAAGAAATGTTGGTCATGATGAAGAAGCAAGGAACTGTAGATGCTTTTTCACAGAAAAGGGCACAATGTACTGGAGTAACTCAGTGGCTCAGGCAATGTCTCTTCTTTGGCAATGTCTCTTCTTTGGCAATGTCTCATTGCCTTCACTCCATGCTAGTGGATGGTTGAGGAATGGCAAATGAAATATAAATTGGAGAAATGTGAGGTCATTCACTTTGGTAGAAGAAGTAGAAAGGATAGTTACTTTTTAGAAATGTTGAGAGATGGAAAGGTGTTGGTGTTTGGTAGACCTGGGGATTTTTGTACGTTTCATTGAAAGATGCAGCAAGCAATCAGGAGAACAAGTGGCATGTTGACCTTTAGTGCAAGAAGATTTGAGTGTAAGAATAGAGAAAGCTTGCTCTAACTATATACAGCTATGGTATGACCACACCTGGAATACTGTTTACAGATCTGGTCTCCACAACTTAGGAGGGATAAAAGTGTGATTGAGGGCATACAGTGAAGGTTCACCAGATTGATTTCTGTATTCATTGCATGAGAAAAAATCAAGCAGACTTGTGACTCATGAAAAGATCTCACTGAAATGTACAAAATTCATACAGGGCTTGACAGTGTGAATGTGATAATAATGTTTTCAACTGACTGCCGTGTCTAGAACTAGGGATATCAGCCACTAAATAAAAGGATGGCCATTCATAAATAAGATGGGGATAAATGTCTTCACCTTGTGGATGATGAATCTCTAGTATTCTTTACTTAATTGGGCTTGCTCACTGCAGATACCTCAAAGTAGAGATCAATAGATGTTTAGATACAAAGGGAATCAATAGTCAATAGTCAAGAGATGTGGGGGGTTGTGCAGGAACTGGTGCTGAGATGAATGGTCAACTATGATAACATTAGTTTTGGCAGTTTAGGCAGAACATCTGGAAATCTGTATATTCTTATTTTATGGGGAAAAAAAGGCAAGTAAAGTGGAAAAGAAGCCACTCCACTTCCCTTTTTTCCCCAACACCAGATCCATTCTAGGGTCCCGTAACTATGTTAGCTTCCTGAGCAAGTAACATATGTAATAACAGTTAAATTCTGTAGAGGGGGTTTACTGAAGAATCTACTCGTTGAATGAGAGACTGGATTACTAATGCACGCTAGTGCTGCTCCAGATGAGACTATTCAGTACTTTAATTGACATTTGAAAGTTTAACACTGTACTACCGCTATGGGATGTTTTATAGCAATGCCGGCCTTTTATTCTGTTTCTTGTGGAATTACAAATTGAGTGTTGGGTGCAAGTCTGCAACTGGTAATACAATTATTGTCTGCAAGGTTAATATTGTATCCAGAGTGAAAATGGATGAAACACATGCTGTTATCATAGAATCATAGAATAATAGAAAATAGATGCAGGAGCAGGCCATTCGGCCCTTCAAGCCTGCACCGCCATTCAATATGATCATGGCTGATCATCCAACTCAGTATCCCATACCTGCCTTCTCTCCATACCCCCTGATCCCTTTAGCCACAAGGGCCACATCTAACTCCCTCTTAAATATAGCCAATGAACTGGCCTCAACTACCTTCTGTGGCAGAGAATTCCACAGACTCACCACTCTCTGTGTGAAAAATGATCTTCTCATCTCGGTCCTAAAAGACTTCCCCCTTATCCTTAAACTGTGACCCCTTGTTCTGGACCTCCCCAACATCGGGAACAATCTACCTACATCTAGCCTGTCCAACCCCTTAAGGATTTTGTAAGTCTCTATAAGATCCTCCCTTAATCTCCTAAATTCAAGCGAATTCAACCTTCTCTGTACTCCCTCTATGGCAAGAATGTCTTTCCGCAGATTAGGAGACCAAAACTGTACGCAATAATCCAGGTGTGGCCTCACCAAAACCCTGTACAACTGCAGTAGAACCTCCCTGCTTTTGTACTCCTTTTGCTATGAATGCCAACATACCATTTGCTTTCTTCACTGCCTGCAGCACCTGCATGCCTACTTTCAATGACGTGTACCATGACACCCAGGTCTCGTTGTATCTCCCCTTTTCCTAATCGGCCACCATTCAGATAATAGTCTACCCTCCTGTTTTTGCCGCCAAAGTGGATGACCTCACATTTATCCACATTATACTGCATCTGCCATGCATTTGCCCATTCACCCAACCTATCCAAGTCACCTTGCAGCCTCCTAGCATCCTCCTCACAGCTAACACTGCCCCCCAGCTTCGTGTCATACGCAAACTTGGAGATGTTGCATTCAATTCCCTAATCCAGATCATTAATATATATTGTAAATAGCTGGGGTCCCAGCACTGAGCCTTGCGGTACCCCACTAGTTACTGCCTGCCATTTTGAAAATGACCCGTTTACTCCTACTCTTTGCTTCCTGTTTGCCAGCCAGTTCTCTATCCACATCAATACTGAACCCCCAATACCGTGTGTTTTAAGTTTGTATGCTAATCTCTTATGTGGGACCTTGTCGAAAGCCTTCTGAAAGTCCAGATATAACACATCCACAGGTTCTCCCTTATCCACTCTACTAGTTACATCCTCGAAAAATTCTATAAGATTCGTCAGACATGATTTACCTTTCATAAATCCATGCTGACTTTGTACAATGATTTCACCACTTTCTAGCACTTTCCCCACTACCGATGTTAGACTAACTGGTCTGTAATTCCCCATTTTCTCTCCCTCCTTTTTTAAAAAGTGGGGGTACATTAGCTACCCTCCAATCCTCAGGAACTACTCCAGAATTTAAAGAGTTTTGAAAAATTATCACTAAAGCATCCACTATTTCTGGGGCTACTTCCTTAAGTACCTTGGGATGCAGCCTATCTGGCGCTGGGGATTTATCGGCCTTTAATCCATTCAATTTACCTAACACCATTTTCTGGCTAACCTGGATTTCACTCAGTTCCTCCATCTCATTTGACCCCCGGTCCCCTGCTATTTCCGGCAGATTATTTATGTCTTCCTTAGTGAAGACAGAACCAAAGTAGTTATTCAATTGGTCTGCCATGTCCTTGTTCCCCATGATAAATTCACCAGTTTCTGACTGCAAGGGACCTACGTTTGTTTTAACTAACCTTTTTCTCTTCATATATCTATAAAAACTTTTGCAGTCCGTTTTTTAGTTCCCTGCCAGTTTTCTTTCATAATATATTTTCCCTTTCCTAATTAAGCCCTTTGTCCTCCTCTGTTGGACTCTGAATTTCTCCGTCCTCTGGTAGGCTGCTTTCTCTGGCCAATTTGTACGCTTCATCTTTTGCTTTGACATTATCCCTGATTTCCCTTGTTATCCAAGGATGCACTACCTTCCCTGATTTATTCTTTTGCCAAACTGGGATGAACAATTGTTGTAGTTCATCCAAGCAGTCTTTAAATGCCTTCCATTAAATATCCACCGTCAACCTAGGAGCTAGGAGATAAACTTAAAAGTAGGACCTCAAAGGTAGTAATCTCCGGATTACTACCAGTACACGGGCCAGTCAGAGTAGAAATAGGAGGATAATGCAAATGAATACGTGGCTTGAAATGTGGTGCAAGGGGGAGGGATTCAAATTTTTTAGGGCACTGGGACCAGTTCTGGGGGAGGTGGGACCGGTACAAACAGGACGGTTTGCACCTGGATTGGAATGGAACCAATGTTCTTGGGGGAGTGTTTGCTAGTGCTGTCGGGGAGGATTTAAACTAATGTGGCAGGGGGATGGGTACAAGAGCAGAGAGGCAGGAGGGTGTAAAATGAGGGTAGAAGCATTAGGTAGCACGGTGAAAAGTAAAAGTGGCAGGCAGACAAAACCAGGGCAAAAATCAAAAAGGGCCACTTTTCAGCAAAATTGTATTAGGGGTAAGTGCGTTGTAAAGACAAGCCTGAAGGCTTTGTGTCTCAATGCAAGGAGTATTCGTAATAAGGTGGACGAGTTGAACGTGCAGATAGATATTAATGATTATGATATAGTTGGGATCACGGAGACATGGCTCCAGGGTGACGTAGGCTGGGAGCTGAACATCCAGGGATATTCAATATTCAGGAGGGATAGAGAGAAAGGAAAAGGAGGTGGGGTAGCGTTGCTGGTTAGAGAGGAGATTAACGCAATGGAAAGGAAGGACATTAGCTTGGAGGATGTGGAATCGGTATGGGTAGAGCTACAAAACACTAAGGGGCAGAAAACGCTGGTGGGTGTTGTGTACAGGTGAGGGGTGTTGTGTAACAGTAGCAGAGAAGTTGGGGATGGTATCAAACAGGAAATTAGAAATGCGTGTGACAAAGGCAAAACAGTTATAATGGGTGACTTCAATCTACATATAGATTGGGTTAATCAAATTGGCAGGGGTGCTGAGGAAGAGGATTTTTTGGAATGTATGCGGGATAGTTATCTAAATCAACATGTAGAGGAACCAACGAGAGAGCAGGCTATTTTAGACTGGGTTTTGAGTAATGAGGAAGGGGTAATTAGCCGTCTTGTTGTACGTGCCCCCTTGGGCAAGAGTGACCATAATATGGTTGAATCTTCATTAGGATGGAGAGTGACATTGTTAATTCAGAAACAATGGTTCTGAACTTAAAGAAAGGTAACTTTGAGGGTATGAGACGTGAATTGGCCAAGATTGACTGGCAATTAATTCTAAAAGGGTTGACGGTGGATATACAATGGAAGACATTTAAAGACTGCATGGATGAACTACAAAAATTGTTCATCCCAGTTTGGCAAAAGAATAAATCGGGGAAGGTAGTGCATCCGTGGATAACAAGGGAAATCAGGGATAGTATCAAAGCAAAGGATGATGCGTACAAAGTAGCCAGAAAAAGCAGCATACCAGAGGACTGGAGAAATTCAGAGACCAGCAGAGGAGGACAAAGGGCTTAATTAGGAAAGGAAAAATAGATTATGAAAGAAAACTGGCAGGGAACATAAAAACTGACTGCAAAAGTTTTTATAGATATGTGAAGAGAAAGAGGTTAGTTAAAACAAATGTAGGTCCCTTGCAGTCAGAAACAGGTGAGTTGATCATGGGGAACAAGGATATGGCGGACCAATTGAATAACTACTTTGGTTCCGTCTTCACTAAGGAAGACATAAATAATCTGCCTGAAATAGCAAGGGACTGTGGGTCAAAGGAGGAATTGAGTGAAATCCAGGTCAGTCGGGAAGTGGTGTTGGGTAAATTGAATAGATTAAAGGCCGATAAATCCCCAGGGCCAGATAGGCTGCATCCCAGAGTACTTAAGGAAGTAGCTCAGGAAATAGTGGATGCATTAGTGATAATCTTTCAAAACTCTTTAGATTCTGGAGTAGTTCCTGAGGATTGGCGGGTAGCAAATGTAACCCCTCTTTTTAAGAAGGGAGGGAGAGAGAAAACGGGGAATTACAGACCAGTTAGTCTAACATCGGTAGTGGGGAAACTGCTAGAGTCAGTTATTAAAGATGGGATAGCAGCACATTTGGAAAGTGGTGAAATCATTGGACAAAGTCAGCATGGATTTACAAAAGGTAAATCATGTCTGACGAATCTTGTGGAATTTTTCGAGGATGTAACTAGTAGCGTGGATAAGGGAGAACCAGTGGATGTGGTATATCTGGACTTCCAGAAAGGCTTTCGACAAGGTCCCACATAAGAGATTAGTATACAAACTTAAAGCATACGGTATTAGGGGTTCAGTATTGATGTGGATAGAGAACTGGCTGGCAAACAGGAAGCAAAGAGTAGGAGTAAACGGGTCCTTTTCACAATGGCAGGCAGTAACTAGTGGGGTACCGCAGGGCTCAGTGCCGGGACCCCAGCTATTTACAATATATATTAATGATCTGGATGAGGGAATTGAAGGCAATATCTCCAAGTTTTGCGGATGACACTAAGCTGGGAGGCAGTGTTCGCTGTGAGGAGGATGCTAGGAGACTGCAAGGTGACTTGGATAGGCTGGGTGAGTGGGCAAATGTTTGGCAGATGCAGTATAATGTGGATAAATGTGAGGTTATCCACTTTGGTGGCAAAAACAGGAAAGCAGACTATTATTTAAATGGTGGCCGATTAGGAAAAGTGGAGATGCAGCGAGACCTGGGTGTCATGGTACACCAGTCATTGAAAGTAGGCATGCAGGTGCAGCAGGCAGTGAAAAAAGCGAATGGTATGTTAGCTTTCATAGCAAAAGGATTTGAGTACAGGAGCAGGGAGGTTCTACTTCAGTTGTACAGGGTCTTGGTGAGACCACACCTGGAGTATTGCGTACAGTTTTGGTCTCCAAATCTGAGGAAGGACATTATTGCCATAGAGGGAGTGCAGAGAAGGTTCACCAGACTGATTCCTGGGATGTCAGGACTGTCTTATGAAGAAAGACTGGATAGACTCGGTTTATACTCTCTGGAATTTAGGAGATTGAGAGGGGATCTTATAGAAACTTACAAAATTCTTAAGGGGTTGGACAGGCTAGATGCAGGAAGATTGTTCCCGATGTTGGGGAAGTCCAGGACAAGGGGTCACAGCTTAAGGATAAGGGGGAAATCCTTTAAGACCGAGATGAGAAAGACTTTTTTCACACAGAGAGTGGTGAGTCTCTGGAACTCTCTGCCACAGAGGGTAGTTGAGGCCAGTTCATTGGCTATATTTAAGAGTGAGTTGGATGTGGCCCTTGTGGCTAAGGGGATCAGAGGGTATGGAGAGAAGGCAGGTACGGGATACTGAGTTGGATGATCAGCCATGATCATATTGAATGGCGGTGCAGGCTCGAAGGGCTGAATGGCCTACTCCTGCACCTAATTTCTATGTAACCCTTTAAGAAACACTTGCCAGTTTATCTTGGCCAATTCACATCTCATATCCTCAAAGTTACCTTTCTTTAAGTTCAGAACCCTTGTTTCTGAATTAACAATGTCATTCTCCATCCTAATGAAGAACTCAACCATATTATGGTCACTCTTGCCCAAGGGGCCACGCACAACAAGACTGCTAACTAACCCTTCCTCGATACTCAGTACCCAGTCTAGAATAGCCTGCTCTCTCGTTGGTTCCTCCACATGTTGGTTTAGAAAACTATCCTGCATACCTTCAAAGAAATCCTCTTCCTCAGCACCCCTGCCAATTTAATTCACCCAATCTATATGTAGATTGAAGTCACCCATTATAACTGTTTTACCTTTGTTGCATGCATTTCTAATTTCATGTTTGATGCCATCCCCCAACTCCACTACTACTGTTAGGTGGCCTGTACACAACTCCCGCTAGCGTTTTCTGCCCTTTAGTGTTTCGCAGCTCTACCCATATCGATTCCACATCCTCCAAGCTAATGTCCTTCCTTTCTATTGCGTTAATCTCCTCTCTAACCAGCAACGCTACTCCACCTCCTTTTCCTTTCTGTCTATCCCTCCTGAATATTGAATATCCCTGGATGTTCAGCTCCCAGTCATGGTCACCCTGGAGCCATGTCTCCGTGATCCCAACTATATCATATTCATTAATAACTATCTGCACATTCAACTCATCCATCTTATTATGAATGCTCCTTGCATTGAGACAGAAAGCCTTCAGGCTTGTTTTTACAACACTCTTACCCCCTATACAATTACATTGAAAAGTGGCCATTTTTGATTTTTGCCCTGGATTTTTCTGCCTGCCACTTTTACTTTTGACCTTGCTACCTATTGCTTCTACCCTCATTTTACATCCCTCTGTCTCTCTGTTCATGCTCCCATCCCATCTCATTCGAGTGAATCCATAATCCAGATTAGTAAGGTACAGTGGTTATACCACTGCACTAGTGATTCAAGCTCCGGCTGCCTGACCTGCTGAGTGCTTCCACAATCTCCTGTTCTTATTTTAGAGAAAAGAGTGTTTTCTAAAATAAGGAGGCTCCCTGAGAGAGACAAGGAGATGGGGAATTGTCACCTGCAATTGGCTGGTCAATTGCAAATCTCTGTTCAACGGGAAATAGGTGGGCATTGATACCAAGTAGAACTTAGTAAAGATAGACACAAAGCGCTGAGCTATAGGGAGAGGTTGAGCAGGGTAGGACTATATTCCTTGGAGTGCAGGAGGATTAGGGGTGATCTTATAGAGGTGTACAAAATCATGAGAGGAACAGATCAGGTAAACTATATCATATGAGTCTTTTGCCCATAATAGGCAAATCAAGAACCAGAGGACATAGGTTTAAGGTGTGTGTTAAAGATGTAAGAGGAACCTGAGGGGTAACCTTTTTTACACAAAGCGTGATGGATGTAAGGAACGAGCTGCCAGAGGTGGTAGTTGAGGCAGGTCAAGTGACGATTAAGGAACATTTAGACAGGTACATGGATAGGACAGGTTTAGGGGATATGGGCCAAATGCAGGCAGGCGGGACTTATGTAGATGGGACACATTAGTCAATGTGGGCAGGTTGCGCAGCAGGGTGTAGGAAAGAACTGCAGATGCTGGTTTAAATCAAAGGTAGACACAAAATGCTGGAGTTCATTCGCTCGTGTGTCAGATGATGTATAGCTCGCAGTTGGCTTCCGTCATCATCCAACATGCTGACAGGATTGTTAAAGAAGGAACTGCAGATGCTGGAGAATCGAGGGTTACACAAAAAGCTGGAGAAACTCAGCGGGTGCAGCAGCATCTAAGGAGCGAAGGAGATAGGCGACGTTTCGGGTCGAGACCCTTCTTCAGACTGCTCAGGGATCAGGGAAACGAGAGATATAGACGGTGATGTGGAGAGATAAAGAACGATGAATGAAAGATATGCAAAAAAGTATCGATGATAAAGGGAACAAGCCATTGTAAGCTGCTTGTGGTGTGAAAATGAGAAGCTAGTGCAACTAGGGTGGGGGAGGGAGATAGAGATAGAGGGAATGCCAGGGCCCGAGGGCTGAGGGAGAGGTGGGAAGGGGAGGAGACAGCAAGGGTTAACAGAATTGAGAAAATTCAATTTTCAAGCCCAAAGGATGCAGACTCCCCAAGCGGAATATGAGGTGCTGTTCCTCCAACTTGCGGTGTTGCTCACTCTGGCCGTGGAGGAGGCCCAGGACCGAGAGGTCGGATACGGAATGGGAGGGGGAGTTGAAGTGCTGAGCCACCTGGAGGTCGGGTTGGTTTTTGCGGACCGAGCGGAGGTGTTCGGCGAAACGATCGCCAAGCCTCCGCTTGGTCTCACCTGACAGGATTGGTCGCCCGACGTGTCACAGGGTGCATCGTGTCGTCGTTTCCGAGGATCACCATGAGAAGGCTTCTGTCATGATCCCCAATGCTGGAGTAACTCAGCGGGACAGGCAGCATCTCTGGAGAGAAGGAATGGGTGACGTATTCGGTCGAGACTCTTCCTCAGACTGATGGTAGTGCAGTGGGCGGTTCAGACATAGAATGTAGACGGAGCCAGTAAGACTGCTGGGAGAACTGGGAAGGGGGAGGGGATGGAGAGTGAGAGAGAGAGAAAGCAGGGGCTATTTGAAGTTAGAGAAGTCAATATTCATATCACTGGGGTGTATGCTACCCAAGCGAAATATGAGGTGCTGTTCCTCCAATTTGCACTGGACCTCACTCTGACAATGGAGGAGGCCCAGGACAGCAAGGTCAGATTGGGAATAGGAGGGGGAGTTAAAGTGCTGAGCAACCGGGAGATCAGGTAGGTTAAGGCAGATTGAGCGGAGGTGTTCAGCGAAACGATTGCCGAGCCTGCGCTTGATCTCGCCAATGTACAGAAGGTGACACCTGGAACAGTAACATAGAAAATAGAAAATAGAAAATAGGTGCAGGAGGAGGCCATTCCGCCCTTCGAGCCAGCACCGGTTGGAAGAGGTGCAAGTGAACCTCTGTCTCACTTGAAAAGACTATCTTGATCCTTGGATGGAGTCGAGGAGGGAGTTTTAATCTACAATTTGAGAGGGAGTAGAGAAAATCGGAAGTGTCAATACTACAGTTGAACAAAGGGGACTATGGAGGCATGAGGGAGGAGCTAGCCAAAGTTGACTGGAAAGATACCCTAGCATGGATGACAGTGGAACAACAAAGGCAGGTATTTCTCAGAATAATACAGAAGGTGCAGGATCAGTTCATTCCAAAGAGGAAGAAAGATTCTAAGGGGAGTAAGGGGCAATCATGAGCACTTAATTGCTGGAGTCAATTATAAAAAATGAAATAGTGGTACATTTGGATGGCAGTAACAGGATTGGATGGATTTACGAAAGGGAAATCATGCTTGACTAATCTTCTGGAAGTTTTTGACGATGTAACTAGGAAAATGGACAGTGGATGTAGTGTACCTGTATTATCAGAAAGCATTTGATAAGGTCCCACATAGGAGATTTGAGGGAAAAATTAGAGCGCATGGTATAGGGGGTAGGGTACTGACATGGATAGAAAATTGGTTGGCAGACAGGAAACAAAGAGTAGGGATTAACAGGTCCCTTTCAGAATGGCAGGCAGTGACTAGTGGGGTACCGCAAGGCTCGATGCTGAGACCGCAGCTATTTACAATATACATTAATGATTTAGATGAAGGGATTAAAAGTAACATTAGCAAATTTGCAGATGACACAAAGTTGGGTGGCAGTGTGAACTGTGAAGAGGATGCTATGAGGATGCAGGGTGACTTGGACAGATTGGGTGAGTGGGCAGATGCAGTTTAACGTGGATAAATGTGAGGTATCCACTTTTGGTGGCAAAAACAGGAAGGCAGATTATTATCTCAATGGTGTCAAGTTGGGCAAAGGGGAAGTACAATGAGATCTGGGGGTATTTGTTCATCAGTCACTGAAAGTAAGCATATAGGTACAGCAGGCAGTGAAGAAAGCTAATGGGATGTTGGCCTTCATAACAAGTGGTGTTGAGTCTGGGAACAAAGAGATCCTTCTGCAGTTGTGCAGGGCCCTGGTGAGACCACACCTGGAGTATTGTGTGCAGTTTTGGTCTCCAGATTTGAGGAAGGACATTCTTGCTATTGAGCCAGTGCAGCGTAGGTTCACGAGGTTAATTCCCGGGATGGCGGGACAGTCAAATGTTGAGAGAATGGAGTGACTGGGCTTGTGTACACTGGCATTTAGAAGGATGAGAGGGTATCTTATTGAAACATATAAGATTATTAAGGGATTTGACATGCTAGAGGCAGGAAACATGTTCACAATGATGGGGGAGTCCAGAACCAGGGGCCACAGTTTAAGAATAAGGGGTAGGCCATTTAGAATGTAGATGAGGAAAATCTTTTTCACCCAGAGAGTTGTGAATCTGTGGAATTCTCTGCCTCAGAAGGCAGTGAAGGCCAATCTTCTGGATGCTTTCAAGAGAGAGTTTGATAGAGCTCTTAAAGAGAGCGGAGTCAAGGGATATGGGGAGAAGGCAGGATTGTGGTTGATCAGCCATGATCACAGTGAATGGCAGTGCTGGCTCGAAGGGTCGAAGGGCCGAATGGCCTACTCCTGCACCTATTGTCTATTGTAAAGGGACAGGTGTTGCATCTCCTGCGGTTGCCGGGGAAGGTACTTGGGGAGGGGGTGGTTTGGGTGTGAAGCGACGAGTTGACCAGGGAGTTGTGGAGGGAACGGTCTCTGCGTAAACCAGAAAGGGGTGGAGATGGAAAGAACTGGCCAGTAGTGGGATCCCGTTGGAGGTGGCGAAAGTGTTGGAGGATTATATGCTGTATGCGACAGCTGATGGGGTGGAAGGTGGGGACAAGGGGGACTCCATCCTTGTTGCGAATGGGGGGAGGGGGAGCAAGAGTGGAGCTGCGGGATGAAGGGCCTGTTTCCACACTGTATGACTCTATGCTAGAGTATCTCAGCAGGTCAGGCAGCATTACCAAAGAACAACGACAGATGACGTTCTGGGTCGAGACCCTTCTTCTTAGAATTGTTCTCCATACTTACTTCACACTTTAATTCTTAGCTGTGTCATTTATCTTTTGAACACAACTGAATCTTGACCAGATCAATAAGGAAGAGCAGGAGAAGGTAGCTTCTTGTTTCAGAGAATCCCAAGTGGGAAATCTCACAGAGAAAATTATCAGTTAGTAATGATAGGTTTATGGTATAGAGAACTGTGTAACCTAACTTAAAAGGCAATTTATAGCAAAATAAAATTGACGTTGCGGTTGAGACGAGCACATCCCTCAATCAGTGGCTCATTCTGCAGGATGATCCATTGTCTGCTCATGCATGAAGTTTGCTCTAATTGCATGGAAAGACTCAAAATTGTCGATATTACATCAAATAGCACCTTCAGTAAATGAACCACATAAAGTCATGTACACGTGCCAAATTTAACGTGACAAGATGTTCACACAAGTCATGAATCGTTCTTTGTCTACATGAAGAGTCGGACCCCTGAACTAGCTAAACAAAAGTTATGATTGGTGTCTGGCATACGCCGTCGGTGGAGGCATATGCTCTCACACCTTTTAAGAAGGATCTAGACAGGTGTCTGAATTGGCAAGACATAGAATGTTATGGATCTAATATGGGTCAGTAGAATTGTGTTGATAGGTACAATGGGTGGCACAACCGTGGTGGGTGAAAGGATCTATTTCTGTGCTGTGTTGCTTTATCGTTGAGTATCCCCACCATTCAGACCATGTCTCTCCATGTCTGAAGCCAATTAACCTACGGTGCTGTATTGCTTTATGACTCACATCCTAATTATAATCCTATCTCAACGACAGAACGCCGTAGTCCATCTACTGTACCTCATGAACTTGTTTTATTTTCCTAATTTTGTTTTGCATTAAAATGTCTTCGTTTTTTTCTGTAGTCTTCTTTCTTTCAGAAACTTTATGTAATTTATGTGTAATTTAGGTATAACTTGTTTTTGTCTATTTATCTGATTCTATGTGTCTGTGTGCCTGTAATGCTGCAGCAAGCAAGATTTTCATTATATTTGTACCTCGCTGTACGTGCACATGACGATAAAGTTGATCTGGCTTTCATGTTACCACTTTAATAGTGTGCAGCAGTTTCAAGTTTCAAATATTCTTGTTTATTCTGATGAGGTAACTTGTATACAAATTATCAGTACAAACCTTATTAACATCTGTTCTTGGGCAAACACGAGAGAATGCGGAATCTGAAGCAAAACCAAAAACCAAGCTGCTGGCAAAACTCGGCAGGTCAAGCAGCATCTGTGGGTGGGAAGGAACGTCTCTGATCAAATCCCTGCATCAGGACACACAGATCCAGGCAACACACTACCAACATAAATTATACAAATTATATGTAAATTACACATAGATTACACAAACATACAGGGCAATTGTGCAAAACAATCAGAAAAAAAGCAAGTCTATGGTAATACAAGAGGCCCGTGGTGTTCGGCTGCCGAGGTAGAATGAAGCTTGCGCAGGTCCGTTTAAAAACCTAATGGTTGTAGTCATACAACTATACAGTAAGGAAACAGGCCCTTTGCACCAACCTTGTCCATGCCGATCTAGTTGGCATGTTGGGCTGGACCCATTTTTCCTCCATTTGGCCCATACCCTCTAACCCCTTCCTATCCATATATCTGTCCAAATCTTTTTTTTAAGTTGTAATTGTATATGCTTCTTTAGTTTCTTCTGGCACAAAGGTTCCTGAATCCGGTGGTGTGGGACTTCAGGCTTCTGTAGCTCCTGGTTGAAGGGTAGCAATGAGGAGAGACATGATCTCAATGGTGGGGATACTCAATGATAAACGTTAGACTTCACAGCTACAGAGTGGAAACAGGCCGTTCGGCCCACCAAGTCCGCAGCGGCCAGTGATCACCTGCACACTAGCACTATCCTACACACGAGGGACAATTCACAATTTACAGAAGCCAATTAACCTACAAACCTGTATGTCTTTGGAGCGTGGGAGGGAACTTGAGCACCCGGAGAAAACCCATGCGGTCTCAGGGAGAATGTACAAACTTCGTACAGACAGCACCTGTAGTCGGCATTAAACTCGGGTCTGGCGCTGTTACGCAGCAACTCCACCACTGCGCCACCATGACGCTTCCAATCCCAGTTAGACTGCATCCCAGCGCCTCATGTAGATGCTTTCAATGGTGGTGAGGGTTGTGCCTGTAATGGATTGGACTATTTCCACCACTCTTTGCAGCCTTTTGTGTTCCTATGCATTTTATGACATAAAATGGTGCCGGAGAGAGGCGACTTGTTGCAGGCAGCATGCAGAAGCAAACTTGCTTGATCACGTATCATTAAGTGCTTTAAGTGCATTTTAAGTTCATGATCGAAATCTTGAGAAGTTTAAAAACGAAACTGTGCAAAGCACAAAAGGAGAGATGAAGAATCTTTCCCCTTTCACACCTCTCCTAGAGCAAGGACCCTCCTCCAATGAATGATGCTCCACATGGCACCAGCTCCCTGGCTCAAACTGCTGATGGTCCAATATCTGGTGAACTCACACACAGGGCGAGTCACAGGAAAAGGAATTCAAACAAATAATAGCCTTTTGACTGAATGCAGACAGGACATGCTAGAACTGGTGACCCAGACAAATAGTTACTAAGTGGGATGAATGCGCAGTTAAATGTCAACTGTATCTTTGGGGCTAAATGAATGCCTGTCTTAAATTTGCTGCAACATTTCGTACCTAAAGATCAGTTGCATACAAATGCTGCCCAGTGTAGATTTATCAGTTCATTCATACTACATTTTCAAAACCGTCACTATTCAGATGGAAGGGAAGATAATACCGAGGAAAGAATGGCTATTAACCTTCGACCCCATCACGTGATTGCTATTCATGGCGAATCTTTGCTGAGCCTGCAATTCCACCATCAATTAAATGCATTTCTCTGTCTACATGGTCTTGAATTTGAATCTCAGCCTGTGTCTGTGTACGTTAACTGACACGGGTGATTTACAAATTAGCTACTATTACTGGAGCACATCTTGGGCTGGTGGTGGGGGAGGGTGTATCGGTAGGACTGGTCCATAAGACCACAAGACATAGGAGCAGATTTAGGCCATTCACCCCATCAAGTATTCTCTGTCCTTCAACCATGGCTGATTTTTTTTTCCTTTTCAACCATTCTTCAGCCTTCTCCCCATAACCTTTGACATCCTTCCAAATCAAGAACCTATCTATCTCTGCCTTAAAAATACCATGTCGACCTCCACATCCATCTGTGGCAATGAATTCCACAGAATCACCACCCTCTGGCTAAAATAAATTCTCCTCATCTTCATTTTGAAGGTACTATATATCCTTTCATTCTGAGGCCCTCTGGATCTAGACTCCCCATTACTGGAAAACTTTTCCACATCCATTCTACCTTGGCCTTTCATTATCTGGTAGGTTTCAATGAGATCAAAGCAGTGTGGCCTTGTTTGAAATCATCATTTAAGTGGCATAAATATAATGTACTCACTAAAATACATCCAACAAGGTAATCAGGAGAAACTCCTTTAACCAGAAAGTTGTCATGATGTAGAGTTGAATAATTGAGGTGAGTAGCATGGATTTAAAGGGAGGCTTGATAAGCATGTGCATGTGTGTCTGTGTGTGTGCAAGAGAGTGAGAGTGCGAGAGTGAAAGTAAGGGAGAGTGCGAGAGAGAGAGGGAAATAGAGAGTACGAGAAAGAGTGTGAGAAAGACAGAGAGTGTCTGCGAGAGAAAGAGAGTGCCTGTGAGAATGCGAGAGTGCGAGAGTGCGAGAGAGAGTGTGGGAGTGCGAGAGAGTGCCAGAGAGAGGGAGAGAGAGAGAGAAAGAGAGGGAGAGAGAGAAAGAGAGGGGGAGAGAGAAAGAGAGAGAAAGAGAGAGACAGAGATCAATGGGGCATGATCTACTTGGGCTGAAGGGCATGTTTCAACAAAACTAAGTGTTCTGATCCGAAACGTCACCTATCCACGTTCTCCAGAGATGCTGTCTAAACCACTGAGTTACTCAAGCACTTTGTGTCTTTTTCCATGGTGCTACTTGTGTGTAATCCTACAGTCAGAACTCCTCGTCCACTAATTAATGTCCTAATTCTTTCTGCATGCGTTGGTCCAACTTTATTTCCCAGGTCAGACACAATCCCTGCCTCACTGTTAATCCTTGCTCTTGACCTGGGAACTGAACTTCTAAGCTTCAACGCTCATTCCTCACCTACATTACTGATTCTTTTTTTTTTAATAGTTATTTTATTATTTATGTTCTATTTTCTAAAACAAAAATATACAAAGAGATAGCTTTTCAGAAGTCATCATAAAATCACATTGGTATCTTAACATCCTGAGTATCTAATATTGAATGCAAGTTTCGACAAAGTGCTGGAGTAACTCAGCAGATGAGTCAGCATCTCTGGAGGTCATGAATAAGTGACATTTTGGATCTGGGCCCTTCTTCAGATCCTCCAGTACTTTGTGGTTTTTTTTTGTAAAGCAGCATCTGCAGTTCCTTGCATCCACATTGGATACAAGATTTTCAGCAATGGAAATCAAGTATATTAATGAGTGCACAAACTATTCCATTTGATATTTGAAAATTATTATTTTCTTTTGTAAATATCATAAGCAATTAACAAGACATTTCAACAATATCAAATGAAAACAGAGAATTAACAAAGGTTGATAATCTTTCATAGAATTGTTCCGACATGAAATCTCAACTTTCTCCCCACTGATGCTATCTGACCTGCTGGGTGTTTCCAATTAATGAAATAGTTGAGAAAATACTTCTTCACCTTGAGGATCGGAGATTGTGGAGGGAGGGTAGTTGCAGAAACCATTGAAATATTCAAGGGGAATGTGATTGAACAGGATGGAAAGGAAAAGTTAGATTTATTTGTGTACATCATTAATACCAGCATAGGTCAGTTGTGCCAAATGGCCTGATCACAACTACCTTGATGCATTTCATTGAGATATTTACCCACTGTCACTCATTAACAGTAAAGAACGTTTTGTGTCTCATTCATGTAATTTAGCCAACACAATGGACTCAGATGCTAATCCTCTCGCCCCTTCCATATAAAACCGTGGAATGAGGTGGGGAGGGGAGATAATCCTATGGTTGGTAATTTGGGGTCATTTTCCATTCATTACTACTCCAGCACCGACCCTGCCTGAAATGCCGACCCCTGCATGATTGTGGGCCATCAGCCTTTTTCATGCGTCGTTAAAATCACGTAAAATATACATTCTCTGGTTTGCTTATTAATTTAAAGAGAATTATTAGTTGCAGATGGTGAAATTACACCATTCAGGGATTGAGGCAACACATGGTGGCACCTCATTTACCACCTGAACAACAGATGTGTTAGTATATTAATATGGTGATTATACAAATAACCCCTTCATTACAAAATGGACAAGGGCATTAACTCCTTAGGGGAGTTATTACTATTGTGCTGTGACTCTTAAAAATGTCCTTTAAAAACGTGCCATTTCTTTCCCAGTTTAATTTAACCATTGCAAGCCTAGGAGGACTTATGTCCCCAGTGGGTCTGTAGCTGTGAGGCCTGTGATGTGTTGGGGGTGGGGAAAATAAGGGATGGGTAGTTGACCAGCGAGTGGGGAAGAATTGTAAATAAACTATTGAGCAGTTAGGGAGGGATGAGATCGGGTAGTTTATAACACAACTGTATGAACATTGAATTCTGCAATCTTAGGTAACTACTAACAACCCTCTTCCCTTTCTCCCCACACACCCTATTTCTCCCACATATTTCATCCCTCTCACACCTTCTGCTTTTATGTTCAGCGTTCCAACCATCTGTCTATCAAGACTGCCTCCCTCACCTGTGTCCACCTATTACCTGCCACACTTTGTCCTGCCTCTCCTCTCCCCCCACCTACAATAGTCTGAAGAAGGATCCGAAACCTATTAAGGTTCTCCAGAGATGCTGCCTGACTTGCTGAGTTACTCCAGAACTTTGTGCCCTTCTGAGATTAAACACAGTTATTTTCATAAGGGATGAAGTTGCAGGTTGGTGGACAAGTTGGCTTGTCACAGATTGTGGTGTTGAACAGCGTTGGAGAATGGGGCTGTTTAGTAGAGTGAGGTAAGTAAAACCAACTCACCCAAAGGTATCCTGATCCAACGCTATACTTGCACAACCACATTGTCCCAGGAGGGCTTGTGCCTAGTTGCATCACGATCTGGTTGGGCAACGCCCAGGAACGAAGGAGATTACAAAAAATGATAAACACTGTCCGGTCCATCACAGGTACTGAGCTCCCCAACATCAAAGGGATCTATAGGAGACCGGATAGGCAGTCAGCATCATCAAGATCTTACGCGACCCTGGCAAAGCTCTCATTTCACTCCTGTCATCAGAAAGAAGGTACAGGAGCGTGAAAACCATGACTTTCAAGTTCAAATGTTGTTTTGTATACTCACCAGGCAAATCATACCATACATAGGTACAAACATATCACACATGAGCACACCAGGTTGTGCAATAAAAAGGTAGGAAAGAGTGCAGTATATAGTGTTACAACTGCATAGAAAGTGCAGGTTAAAAAAATTGCACGAAGCGCAACAGGGTAGATTGCCAGAAAGGTAGAACAAGGCAGAAATTCATCTTTAGCACATGGAGGTCAGTTGAAAAGACTGATAACTGTGGGAAAGAAACTGTTCTTAAATCTGGTGGTTCGTGCTTTCAAACCTTTGTATCTTCTGCCTGAGAGGGAAGGTGACTGTGGTGAAGGTGGTCCTCTATTATGTTGGCTGCTTTCCCAAGGCCCATTTTGCTTCCCACTTCCCTGTCTCCGCGCTAGGGCTTGTGACTTTCATTGTGATGGAGACCCACAGGCATTAAGGAACCTCTGGCCTATGTTCACACAACAAGGAACTGACACCAGGATTATTCCTCTAATTATTAGGGGAAACAGTTAACCGGTCCATTTGCCAACACCAGGATCCACAAAGTACTGGAGTAACTCAGCGGGTCAGGCAGCATCTCTCGTGAAAAAGGATGGGTAATGTTGAAGGGTCTCAACCCAAAATTCACCCATCTATATCCTCCAGAGATGCTAGCTGACCTGCTGATTTACTCCAGTGCTTTGTGTCTATCTTTGGTATAAACTAGCATCTGCAGTTCTTTGTTTCGACAAGATCCTTTGAAGGGTGGACATGTTGGTTGGCAGGTGTCCCCTATCGAAACCCAGCTGAAATAAGTCATAAGGTCATAAGTGAATAGAACTAGAATTAGGCCATTCGGCCCATCAAATCTACTCCGCCAGTCACTCATGGCTGATATTCCTCTCCCTCCTAATCCCATTCTCCTGCCTTCTCCCTATAACTTCTGACACCTGTACTAATCCAAAATCTATCTCTGCCTTAAAAATATCTACTGACTTGACGTCTAAATGCGAAATGAAGTAGTAAATTATGTTGTTATAATTGTTGAATAAATTGTTAGGAGAATTAAATGTTTAGAATAAATGTTTGATAACAGCCAGAAGTCTGGAACTCAGCAAGAAATTGGAATGTTTGGGCTGGATAGTTCTCTGGAGATTTGAAGCAGGATGTTTCAGATAAACAAATGCATTTGAATGCAAGTGATTTTTGTAAGTACATCTGGAGAGACCTACACATCGCTTGGGAATACCTTATTCAATGCTACTGTGGAGCTAAAGCGAGGTAAAGCATCTGAAGGCAATTATTTCAAATCACTACCTTTTTACACCACTGGATCATTTTCATCTGCCACAACGGGCATCAGTCTATATCACAGTTTTTCACTATAAGGGGAAAGTGACCAAAATATTATTAACTATGTATCCCTCTTGAGCTCACAACTGTCCCTAGCCAACTATCAGCCTATCAGGGAAGCTCCTTACCTGAGGTCATCTCTTCTTCATGAATAAGGTGTTGGAGTGATTTTACTGGCTACAAACTAATGTGACTGAGCCATTACCATTGGTGAATGTGGCTGCTGGCCATGGACCTACAGTCGATGACAGCCTAGATACAAAGGGAAGCAGAGTGCTGCTGCAAAGCCCACAAGCACTGCCCTGTTCCTGCTGCTGTCAGTGGGGAAGGAACTGCACTGCTCAGGCCTGGGAAATAGTATAGATACACACAAAATGCTGGAGTAACTCAGCGGCTCGGTCAGCATCTCTGGAGAGCAAGATTAGGTGACGTTTTGGGTTGGGACCCTTCTTCGGACTGATCGTGGGGGACAAAGAAAGGTCCTGTGCCCTCTAGTCTTTGATGTTTCCACTATTAGAAACCGTGTGGCTTTTCTCCGGGTACAGCCACAAAATGCTGGAGTTTCAGCGGGACAGCATCTCTGGAGAGAAGGAATGGGTGACGTTTCAGGTCAAGACCCTTCTTCAGACTGATCAGTCTCTATCTTCAATTTTGTCTCTATCTTCAACTTAAACCAGCATCTGCAGTTCATTCCTACACATTTTCTCTGGGTGCTCCAGTTTCCTCCCACACTCTAATGTGAATGACACGAGTGGAATAACATGGAGCTTGTGTACGGATGATCAATGGTCGATGAGGATCCGGTGGGCTGAAGGGCTTGTTTCCACGCTGTATCTCTGAACTAACCTACACACAAGTGCACAATCAACATAAAGATGGACATAGAAACATAGAAAATAGATGCAGGAGGAGGCCATTCGGCCCTTCGAGCCAGCACCGCCATTCATTGTGATCATGGCTGATCGTCCCCAATCAATAACCCGTGCCTGCCTTCTCCCCATATCCCTTGACTCCACTAGCCCCTAGAGCTCTATCTAACTCTCTCTAAAATCCACCCAGTGATTTGGCCTCCACTGCCCTCTGTGGCAGTGAATTCCACAAATTCACAACTCTCTGGGTGAAAAGATTTTTTCTCACCTCAGTCTTAAATGGCCTCCCCTTTATTCTAAGACTGTGGGCCCTGGTTCTGCACTCACCCAACATTGGGAACATTTTTCCTGCATCTGTCTTGTCCAGTCCTTTTATAATTTTATATGTTTCTATAAGATCCCCTCTCATCCTTCTAAACTCCAGTGAATACAAGCCTAATCTTTTCAATCTTTCCTCATATGACCGTCCCGCCATCCCAGGGATCAATCTCGTGAACCGAGGCTGCACTGCCTCAATCACAAGGATGTCCTTCCTCAAATTAGGAGACCAAAACCGTACACAATACTCCAGATGTGGTCTGACCAGAGCCCTATACAACTGCAGAAGAACCTCTTTACTCCTATACTGAAATCCTCTTGTTATGAAGGCCAGCATTCCATTAGCTTTCTTCACTGCCTGCTGTACCTGCACGCCAACTTTCAGTGACTGGTGTACAAGGACACCCAGGTATCGCTGCACCTCCCCCTTACCTAACCTAACCCCATTGAGATAATAATCTGCCCCGTTGTTTTTGCCGCCAAAGTGGATAACCTCACTTTTATTTATATTATACTGCATCTGCCATGCATCTGCCCACTCACTCAACCTGTCCAGGTCACCCTGCAACCTCCTAACATCCTCTTCACAGTTCACACTGCCACCCAGCTTTGTGTCATCCGCAAACTTGCTAGTGTTGCTCCTAATTCCCTCTTCCAAATCATTAATATATGTGGTAAACAGTTGCGGCCCCAACACCGAGCCTTGCGGCACGCCACTGCCTACCATTCTGAAAAGGACCCGTTCACTCCTACTCTTTGCTTCCGGTCTGCCAACCAATGACATGTCAACACCCTACCCCCAATACCATGTGCTCTAATTTTAGTCACCAGTCTCCCGTGCGGGACCTTATCAAAGGCTTTCTGAAAGTCCAGATACACTACATCCACTGGCACCCCTTCATCCATTTTACTTGACACATCCTCAAAAAATTCCAGAAGGTTAGTCAAGCATGATTTCATTTTCATAAATCCATGTTGACTTGGACTAATCCTTTTACTGCTATCCAAATGCCCCATTATTACCCTTTAATAATTGACTCCAGCATCTTTCCCACCACCGAAGTCAGGCTAACTGGTCTGTAATTCCCCGTTTTCTCTCTCGCTCCTTTCTTGAAAAGTGGGATAACATTAACTATCCTCCAATCCACAGGAACTGACCCTGAATCTATTGAACATTGGAAAATGATCACGAATGCGTCCACTATTTCTAGAGCCACCTCCCTGAGGACCCTGGGATGCAGACCATCAGGCCCAGGGGATTTATCATCCTTCAGTCCCGTTAGCCTACCCGATACTATTTCTCGCCTAATGAAAATTTCTACCCCCTTAGATCCTCTGTCCTCCAGTACATCTGGGAGATTGTTTGTGTCTTCCTTAGTGAAGACAGATCCGAAGTACCTATTCAACTCTTCTGCCATTTCCTTGTTGCCCGTAATAATTTCACCACTGTCAACATTCAAGGGACTCACATTTGACTTTGCTACTCTTTTTCCCTTAACATATCTAAAGAAGCTTTTACTGTCCTTCTTTATATTCCTGGCCAGCTTCCCTTCGTACTTCATCTTTTCAGCCTGTATTGCCCGTTTTGTTTCCTTCTGTTGTCCTGTGAAAGTTTCCCAATCCTCTGGCTTCCGGCTACTCTTTGCTGTGTTATACATCTTTTCTTTTATCTTCATATATCCTTGTTGATTCTGCTCAATCACATTAATTTCTATTGTATCCTTTATTATAGATTCCAGTATTTTCCCTACTAATTCAATAATATTTTAAACATCAAATAAATCACTGAATAGCGATAGTGGCCAATTGCTATTAAGATAAATGATTAGCCATTGAAGCGCAGGCAAGGCATGAGGGTTTGATGTCTATTCAAATTTGATATCTATTCAAATTTCTTACGTTCTTCTGTTTGTTATCAAGCGAACTCTGGCTGAACCTGGGAATAAATGCTTGGACCATGGAGCTTATTACTCCCAGCAACCTGATGGCTATCCGAAGGGAAGGCTAAAGGAATCTTGGCAGCCATAACCAATTCAGGTTTTTTGTTTGTCATTGGTCTGTTAGCTGTGCGATTTGCACATGAATTAGCCAAGTAGTGGAGTTCAAGTGAGCCTGGAGCTAATTGTGTGTTGGCGGCATATGGTCTAAGGTCAGTGAGGCATGTTCTTACAGAGGGGGCAGATTAACCAACAAAGGGCTATTCACCAGCAACATTTTCTATTTAAACTGCACATAAAGAAGGATTCGTGTTTCAAATCACAAATGCCATGGTTCCTCCAATTCCCCCACACTGTCCATTTATTGCACCATTCACCTCTCCTCTCACTTCCCCCTCACTCCTCCCCTCACCCCTCCCCTCACTTTTACCGCTCATTTACCCCTCACTTCCCCATCACTCCTCCACTCATCTCTCCTCTCACCCCTCCTGACACTCCTCCCCTCGCTCCTCCCACTACTCCTCCCCCTACCCCACCCCCCACTGCTATATGCATGGATTGCTGGAGAACACACAACAAAGTGACTAGGCAGTCTGTCCGCATCTGTGCTCAGAACAGGCATGTTCCCTATTCAGATGTGAACTTTGTAGTCAGCCCTGGCTCGGTGGTGGAGCTTCTTGTCCTTGTGTTGTAGCCTCATCCAGATTGGCACAAAAGTCCTGATTAATCCTCTAGCGTTGTACAGCACTGAAGGAATTCAACATTGATATGGTGCCCATGAACTTGCAGAAGCTGGAATCTGTTGAAAAAACAGTAGAGCTGCTGGAGGAACCTGTTGAATCAAGAGTCAAGATAGTTGAATTGTCATATGCACTGGAACAATCAGTGCATCTGCAGTTCCTTCCTACACCATCTAGAGTTCATCACACTCTCGGTACTCATCCTTGTTTAAATGTTAGGGTTATAGAGTCATACAGCATGGTTACAGGCCCTTCAACCCAACTTGCCCTCACTGAACAGCATGCCCCATCTACACAAGGCCCACCTAGCTGAGTATAACTCATATCCCTCTAAACCTGTCCTATCCATGTGCCTGTCTAAATGTTTCTTAAACGTTGCGATAGTATCCGCAAACATTTCTGGAGAACACTGAATGTTATAGGGTAACATCAAGGTGGCAAACTGTTTTTTAATTCCTCTTGCTCATAAGACCATGAGGCATGTGTGTGGAGTGAGGCCATTCGGCCCATCGAGTCTGCTCTGCCATTTGATCGTGGCTGATCTATTTTTCCCATTCTCTTGCCTTCGGCAGGAACGGGGTACTGTTTGTGGATGATCAGCCATGATCACATTGAATGGCGGTGCTGGCTTGAAGGGCCAAATGGCCTACTCCTGCACCTATTGTCTATTGTCTTATCACTGTAACCTTTTTACTCAAGAATCTGTGCTTTAAAAATACCCAATGACAGCCTCCACAGCCATCTGTGGCAATGAATTCCACAGATTCACCACCCCTGTATTCCCAAGCCTTGCAGTCTGTTCCAGAGCTACAATGTTTTCAGCTCTCTGCCTCCATCTAATTCTGGCCTTGTGTGTAGCACCACCAACCTCCAATCATTCATTTCCTTTTTTAAGTGTCTGAAATTCTCTCCCTGAACCTTCCTATTTCAAAATCTCTATCCTGTCCTTGAAGATGCTCCTTAAACGCCATAATTTGTTTCATTTTTTTTGTCAGCCGAACCTTTAATATAGAAGTAGAAACAAAGAACTGCAGCTGCTGCTTTTTACCAAAGATTGATACAAAGTGCTGGAGTAACTCAGCGGATCAGGCAGCATCTCTGGAGAAAAAGAATGGATGCCGTTTCGGGTCGGGACCCTTCTTCGGACTGAAAATAGGGGTTGGGGAAGGATGAGCTGGAGGCGAGAATAGACCAGGACAAATCGGTGCCGGCAACAAATGACCCCTGGCATGGAGGTGCCCTGGTAGCCAAGTGTTGGCTAGAGAAGGGTACACAAAAGACTGGAGAAACTCAGCGGGTGCAGCAGCATCTAAGGAGCGAAGGAGATAGGCAACGTTTCGGGCCGAAATCCTTCTTTTCGGCCCGAAATCGTTGCCTATCTCCTTTGCTCCTTAGATGCTGCTGCACCCGCTGAGTTTCTCCAGCCTTTTGTATACCCTCGATTTTCCAGCATCTGCAGTTCCTTCTTTAACAACATGTTGGCTAGAGAAGGTGCGTTCTCAAGAGAAATTAAAAGCGGTGAACTGTGGAACCGGTTATACAGCTAGGGTGGGGGAAGGGGGGAGGGGAGGGGATGGTTATGTCAAATTTAGACTGATAATGCTACCGAGAAGTTAAAAATGCCACATCAATTCACGATTTGGTTGCTGGAAATTCTACAACTGAACTATGATTAACACCAGTAAAATTACCAGCCATTAAGAAGGGAAGGATAGCCAATATCAGAAAGTTGCTGTTGACTGTTGCATCCATAAAGTGTTGACATCAAAACATATCTGCCAATTTTCCAAGAACTCTTTCCAATGGCAAATGCTATTCAAACACTTTGAGGTCAGGTTGAGCACAACTGATACAGCTGTTTGAATGTACTAATGTCAGTAAGTGTATACATTGCTTTACATTTATATTCGTATTGCTTTTCATGGCCATCCGTGAACAAGTCTGTACGCAGAAGGAATTCAACAAACCTATAGAGCTAGTTTGGAACATGAATCTCTAAAATATTTGGTAACTGCAAACAACTATTTGCAGTTACCAAATATTTCGGCTAAAAGATATCAGTGGAGCCTAAAGAGAAAATAAAATTGCATTATCTATCAAATTTAAAGAGACATTCCTTTTGCCTCTAGTTTTCTTGTTAACTCAATTTGTTGACTTATTTAGCGAGAAATGCTAACCAATTGAGTGAAGGAGGAAGCAAGGCTAGAGAGACCGTTTTAATTTTTCTTTAGCCCTTAGACTTTGGAGATACAGCGTAAAAATGGCCCAGCAAGTTCACACCGAACAGCGACCACCACGTACACAGGCACTATCCTATACACTGGGGACAATCTAACCTACGCCTTTTGGAGAGTGGGAGGAATCCGGAATACCCATGCAGTCACAGGGAGAACGTACAAACTCCATACAGACAGCACCTGTAGTTAGGATCATACCCGGGTCTCTGGCATTGTAAGCCTACCACTGCACCGCTCTGCCACCTTTGTTAAATATGATTTTCAATAAGAAAAACTCAAAGTGCTGGAGGAACTTAGCAAATAGGTTGACATTTTTTGTGTGATGTTTGAAACAATTAGTGATAGAATTGTTGAGAAACCAACTGAGCTAATTTAATTAGAATTAAACATATTAATGAATTACAGAATAATAATTCAGAATAATATTACAGAAATAAACTGTAGAAAAATATTGGTGATTATAGGTCTGGGCGAGATTAGCAGAGGTTTGTTAGCTTGTTTGTTATTGTTACACATACTGAGATACAGTGAAAAGCTTTTGTTGCATGCTATCCAGTAAAAAAAAGACTATACATGAACACAATCAAGCTGTCCACAGTGCAAAGATAAAGGAGAACGTGTACAGCATGTAATGCATTGATACTGTATAACATTGAACTCAATATATTTCATTCATTCATCATCGTTGAAAACATTAGCGACGCAGTGGTGCTGGTTTCCAACGGGAACGGTGACGGACGCACCACACATCTCTGTCCTCCAGTTCCTGCGGAAGTGTAGGATTTTGGTGTGTGTGCTTTATCATCATTCCTTACAATGCTATGTACGACAGTGATCTCAACTTCTACTGAAGTGTGGATGGCCGTTGGCTCGCTAGAAGCTCATCCGCCCTTTGACAAGTCTTATTTTTGGTCCTGCTAGGCCCCTCCTCGCCTGGCAAACCAGGTGGGGGAGACGACCATGGTGCAGGTAGCACGGGATTACATGGTACCCGTGGGGGGGGGGGGGAACTCCCCGCGACCTGACCTCAATAG
Source organism: Okamejei kenojei (assembly GCA_035221665.1). Taxonomy (NCBI): domain Eukaryota; kingdom Metazoa; phylum Chordata; class Chondrichthyes; order Rajiformes; family Rajidae; genus Okamejei; species Okamejei kenojei. The sequence continues at coordinate 23,033,550 of CM069146.1, read as the reverse complement.
AACTGAGGTTTATTTGTTTCAGAATAGTTCATTGTCCTGATGTTCAGGGCAACCTCCCTAACAAATGTTGCTCATAGGACATCCTACCCCACCCTATCGCACAACCCGACTCCAAGACTGATCCTTTTCCGAGATTGGATCTCTGTCAGCCAGTATAGTCTTGCTATTCTTCTGAGCCTGGCTTGCTGGAAGGCGGCAACTGATACAAACACCGGTCAACTCCAACAGCAATGCAAGGGATTACCTTTACCGTTGATGATGTAGTCAGAAGACTGGCGAGCGATTGTCACGGAGCCTTAAAGCACACAAACAGGGCATTCAGCCTACCATATCCATGGCAATTGTCCAGTGCCCATCTATACCCCTGGTGCCCGTCTTATATCTCTCCCTCTCACTTTAAGACTATGCTGCCTAGATTTAAAATCATCTACCCTGGGAAAAGGACTTGGCAGTAAGACCTGGCAATTCATATGCGTTTCCAGACACTTTTGAGCAACATTTGTTACTGAGTGGTGCAGGCTTGAGTTAAAGGGAGAGGCAGGATAGACTGGAACTTGTTTCTCCACAGCGTAGGAGGATGAGGGGTGACCTTAATGAAGTATCCAATATCATGAGGGGCATGGACTACGGAGATACTTGGTGCCAAGACAACAACATTTCCTTCAATGTCAGCATGATAAAGTGAGGTTGTGATCAACTTCAGGAAGCAAAACGGTACACTTGCCCTGGTATACATTGACGGTGCCGAAGTAGAGATGGTTGAAAACTTTAGGTTCTTAGGAATAAATACCTTGCACTAAAAGTTATACCTTTTATTCTGTATCTGTACATTGTGGACAGTTTTATTGTAATCATCTATAGTCTTTTTGCTGACTGGATAACATGCAACCAAAACAGCTTTTCATGGTTCCTCGACACACATGACAATAATAAACTAAATTAAATGAATGCACACACTCCTTTTCCCCAGTGTAGAGAATTAAAACTAGATGGTGTCGTTTTAAGGTGAGAGGGGAGAGATTTCAAAGGGATCTCAGGAGTATGTTTTTCACTCAGAGTGTGGTCCGTATCCGCCACATGCTACCAGAGGAAATGGAAATAATTATGACTTTCAAAGGACATTTGGACAGATGTACAGACAGGGTGGGATCAGAGCAATATGGGCCAAACACAGGTAAATGAGGCCAGAACAGAATAGCAACATGGTTGACATGGACAAATTGGGCCAAAGGGTCTGTTTCCATGTTGCATAGACATCCGACTATGACTCTACGAGAGTGCATGCCTCTACCACCCAATCCGGTAGCACATTCCATGTTAAAACTACCATTTGGGTGAAAATTATTTTTTGTCAGCTCCCTTCTAACCCTTTAGACGATAAACTTTAGAGATACAGCGCAGAAGCAGGCCCTTCCGCCCACTGAGTCCACGTCGACCAGCCATTCCCTTACACTAAATCTATCCTACAGACTAGGGACAATGTTACCAAGGCCAATTTTACTTCGGAGTCACGTGAGTGATTCCGTGAAGAAGACCCGCCAGGCCGCATGCGCACCAGTATGTCAGCCGCATTGACGCACAGAGGCTGCGAGGAACGGAGCTCCACCAGCGGTAAGTATGCAGACTCCAGGTAAGTTAAAAACTTTTCATTGGAGTTCGAATCCGTGCTGGCCGGTACGCTATACCGAGTGCTGGCATGGAAAAAACAGGGAAGGGAAAGCGGCGAGTAACAACCAGCCGTGGCAGTTCAGGCTTGGAAGCCCTGCCTCATACCCCTGTTCAGTCGCTAGCTACAGAGTTAGCGACTGCAGACTTAGTGCTACACAGCACAGAGCCGTCGCCATTAGGGCGCAAGGCAATTGATAAGTCTGCTAGGCCCACGGAGTCGGGGGATGATTCCTCACTGGGGCTGGATAGAGTGTGTACACGCCTATCCCAAGTGGAGGAGCTGTTGCATACAGTCCTCCAAAGAACTTCACTCCAAGAGAAGGAGTGTCAGCACTCAGAGAAAGAAGCGTCAGCAGCAACAGTGCTGCCAGAGAACCCTTTTAATTTTGAAGGGAGTGCGATGGGTCAGATCAGTCCTGAGCCCGAATCTGATGGGGAAGTTCAGCCAGGAGAAACAGAGTTGCCAGATGTTCCACCATTGGCACTTCCATTTGCTGTCCCATCAGGAGCAGGGGAGCCGCTAGGTGAAGAGCTGGCTACCACAATAAATTACATGGTTTCCCGTCAGCTCCAGGAGCTTACTATGGATGAGCCAGCCAAAAAACATGAGCCTCCAAGCAACTGTGAATCAAGTTATATGGGGTCAAATGGGACCCGGCATGCAAAGCCAAGAGATTAAAATGCAGAGAATTTTAAAGTTATTGGCTGCTGGCATTACAGCATTTGCAAGAACAATGGATGGTGGTTTTGTGACCAGAATACACCAAGAGGCTCTAGGGTTGTTATGCAACACCCATTTTGAGATCAATTGTCTCAGGAAAAGGGCCATATGGGCCACCATTAATCCCAGATATGTTGCGCTTTGCAAGCCAGCAAATATCCAACCAGCTGATCTGCTGTTTGGCGCAGATATTACCAAACAGGTCAAAGAAATAAATGAAGATGCAAAAACAATGAGCCTGATGAGACCAATGATGCCCGGCAGACAGCTGAAGAGAAAGTATCCCTACAGAACTACCTCAGCGTCTGGGGCTACTCCAGGGACAAGTCAGTTCTCAGCGCAGGGGCGTGGATGGTATCCCTCGGCTGGAGCACGAGCAACCATGGGGGCCACTGCCAGAAGCTGGAGTCAGCCGTAAGTGGACCTGGTTTTCATTAAAAAAATTAAAAGTAACACAAGAAAAAGTTGGCGGTAGATTACGGCTTTTTTATAACGAATGGAAGCAGCTTACTTCAGATCTGTTTATCAGGATTGTAATTCAAGGATTTCAGATTGAATTTATTCCAAATAGTGTTTTACCTCTCCAACATGTTTCTAGCAGAACACTTTATTTTTCACAAACAGAGGTAATGAAGGTTCAAGCGGAACTCACAAAATTATGTAACAAAGGTGTAGTTGAAAAGACAGTTCATCAAGTCCATCAATTTGTGTCAAATATTTTCCCCGTCCCAAAAAAGACAGAGGATGCAGAATAATTTTGGATCTGACAAAATTAAATCCATTTGTACTCCACAGACACTTCAAAATGGAAACATTGGTTACGGCCAAACAACTGATTTCCAGAGGTTGGTATATGGCAACAATAGATCTGAATGATGCTTATTATTCAGTGCCTGTTCATTGCGAGCATAGAAGGTATTTTAAATTCATTTGGATGAATCAATTATGGCAGTATAAGGCACTGCCGAATGGATTGACCTCAGCTCCTAGAGTATTCACTAAATTGCTAAAACCAATTTAGGGGCTACTTAGAGGTCAGGGCCGTGTAATTATGGCCTATTTGGATGATATTTTAATAATTGGGCAAACAAAAGTATTAGCTGAAACATCAGTGGCAATTGTCAAATTCACACTTGAAAAACTGGGGTTTGTCATTCATTTGGAAAAATCTAAATCGACACCAATTACCACAATTGATTATTTGGGGTTCTCAATAGACTCAATAAAAATGGTAATTACTTTGCCCAGGGAGAAAAGTACAGAGCTAATTGAGGATAGTTGAAAGCTTTTAAACAAGCATCAACCTTCAATTAGACAAGTGGCAAGGCTGCTTGGGAAAATGGTAGCAGCCTTTCCAGCAGTCCAATTTGGGCCTTTGCATTATCAGCAATTACAAAGAGCAAAGGAACAGGCACTCAAGGTACAATGGGGGCATTATGATAGGCCCATGCAATTATCAGCAGAGGCATTTACTGATATTTTATGGTGGATCCAACATGTCTCCAGTAGTTTCAGCACAGTAGTGCTAGAACAACCTTCCATGGTCTTACAGACTGATGTCAGTGCACTTGGGTGGGGTGCCACGGACACGATTTCAAGTTGTGGAGGAAGATGGAGTATGGAAGAAGCGTTGCTTCTGCAGACATGGGGAATTAACCAATTAGAGCTTTTGGGAGCATTTTATGGGCTCAAAGCTTATTGTTCTAACAAGAGCAGTCTGCATGTTCAGCTCCAAATTGATAACACCACGGCAGTCGCATATGTCAATCACATGGGTGGTAACAAGTCGGTATCTTGTGACAGACTGGCAAACCAAATCTGGATCTGGTGTATTGACAAACACATTTGGCTCTCAGCTATTTATCTGCCAGGAAAATTCAATACAGTGGCAGACACCAGGTCACGGAAGTTCCATGACAACATAGAGTGGATGTTGAATCAGGATGTGTTCGAAGAGATCATTGTCAAATATGGAACACCAGATGTCGTCTTGTTTGCATCCAGACTAAACCACCAGCTTCCCAAATATGTATCATGGGAACCAGATCCTGGGGCAGTAGCGATTGACGCTTTCTCGCTGAATTGGGGTGGTAAGTATATTTATGCATTTCCACTGTTCTGTCTCATAAATCAATGTCTGCTTAAAATCAAGCAGGACAATGCTTCAGGGGTCCTGGTGATACCTGACTGGCTTACCCAGCCATGATACCCTTTGATCCTACAGCTGATGACACAACCTCTGATTGCTGTTCCTAAACAAAGGGATTTATTGATGCATCCGGTAACTGGCGAATGTCATCCGTTGGATGACCATATTGATTTGTTAATTTGCAGATTCTAAGAAGGCCATATCTGGGGCATGGATTGTTGGGTCGAACTGTGGACATGCTTACTGCATCTTGGAGATCGAGTACACAAAAGCAGTATTTTTGTTATGTAAAGAAATGGGAAGTTTACTGTGTACAAAATGATATCGGTTATTGTACAGCACGTATTTCACATGTTCTGGAGTTTCTGTCAACCCTCTACTATGATGAAGGACTAAGTTATAGTGCAATCAATACAGAAAGAAGTGCTTTGTCATCATAGTTAGTGATGAAGTCAGACAAACATTCAATTGGATCTCACTCTCTTGTTGTTCGATTAATGAAGGGCATTTTTAATTCCAGACCTCCCAAACCTAGATATATGGCAATTTGGGATGCGAGTATGTTCCTTAGAAAACTATCTCATCTTTGTCTTTGACCAAAATCACCATGAAGGTGGCCATGCTTATGGTATTGGTTTCAGCACAAAGGGTACAGACGTTACAAAAATTACAGTTAGATAGAATTACAGTTTTACATTTATGACCTCCTCAAACAAAGCAGGCCAAGTGTCACAGGGTTTAAAATAGTATTTTCAACATATCCTACGGATCCTCCTTGTGCGTAAAAACACATTTGATGCAATACATTGCAGCTACAGAGAGCTTACGTAACATGGAGACATGATTGTTTATCAGTTATAAAAAAACACATAGAGTGTCAATTAACACTATTTCGAGATGGCTGAAACAAGTTTTGATTGATGCAGGTATTAACACAGATATGTTTACATCTTATTCCACTAGGGCAGCAGCTACGTCAGCGGCCAAAGCGAAGGACGTGCCCGTCGACCATATTATGGCGGCCACCGGATGGGTAAATGAGCTGATGTTTCAGAATTTTTATCATCGGCCGATTGTCGATCCAGGGCTGTTTGCCAATGCCATTTTAAGTTCTGTTTAAGTGCCCTGGGATTAAGGGGTACTGTCATTTGTTTATATTGTTAAATAAACCCTATTACTACATTGAATGCAATGTTACTACTAATGCATTTATTTCTCATTCGAGTCAATCAATGCAGTGGGATGCCGAGTTTGTAATCTGCGGCATGAAATCACAAAGCTTTGAACTCTTCACGGAATCACTCACATGACTCCGAAGTAAAATAGTAAGATTAAATGAGAACTTAGCAGTTTGAAGTTTGATCTTGATTTTATGAGGTTATGTTGGTGATTACGTGCCCGCCACGCCCAACCCTCTCTCATAAAGGATCATATGGTAGTTCTCAAGTCACGCATCTTACTATGTCACTTCGGTGTTGTTATTTGTGATTTCATACCGCTGCTTTGAAGATTGGTGCGCATGCGGCCTGGCGGGTCTTCTTCACGTAATCACCAACGTAACTCCTCATAAAATCAAGATCAAACTTCAAACTGGTAAGTTCTCATTTAATCTTACTATTAATCTACTAACCTCTATGTCTTTGGAGTGTGGGAGAAAACCAGAGCACTGTGACAGCATAGGTTTTCTCCAGGTGCTCGTATTTCACGTTCCAAAGACATGCAGGTTTGTAGGTAAATGGGCTTCTGTAAATTGTCCCTAGTGTGTAGGATAGAAATATAAATAGAGTATGGTGAATCGTTGGTTGGCGTGGACTCAGTGGGCCCACATGGCTTCTCTCATCGTTGTATCTCTCAAACTAAACTAAACTACTGAATTGGCCTTTTTCCAACCAAAAAGTGAACACTAGGAATTATGACAGTTCAGACAACAAATCCTGGGATGGAATTTTAGCTTTGGCTGCAACAGTGAAACATTGCAAAACTTGGTCTTGGTTTGAAAATGGGTTCCATTTCTCCGCATAATCCTACTCAAACTCACTAGCATCTGGCATAAGTCAATGCAAGCAGAGAGCACTTCAATAAACTATTTACATGGTCAACAGATATTGCTTTAAGAAATAGAAACAAGGAACTGCAGATGTTGGTGTACAAAAGAAGGCTCAAAGTGCTGGAGTAATTCAGCGGTTCAGGCAGCATCTCTGGAGAACATGGATAGGTGACATTTCATGGGAAGGGTCAAGACCCTTCTTCAGACTGTTGTAAAGAAGGAGAGAAGCAGGAATCCCAGAGGGGGAGCAAGAACTCCCATTGGAGAGAGAACTTCTTCATTGATATTTTGGACCATAAAACTTTTTCCCACTCACCTTAAACCTATGTCCTCTAGTAATTCACAGTCATATCCTACGAAGTAACCATGGATCCTATGTGACAATCTTCTGGATCAGCCCACCATGAAGGACTTGGTCAAAAGCTTTATTGAAGTCCATGTAAACAACATCCACTATCTTACTATTATCAATCTTCTCTGTTACCTCCTCAAAAAATCAAATTTCTGAGACAGTACTTCTTCCGCAGAAAGTCATGTAGACTGAGGCTAATAAGACCATGCTTTTCTAAATGCAAGTAAATCCTGCCCCTAAGAAACTTCTCCAATACCATGATGTGAGGGTCACGGCCTATAGTTTGCTAGATTATCTTGATTGCTCTTCCTAAACATAGAACAACATTGGTTATTCTCCATTCCTCTGAAACTTCATCTTTGTCTGGAGAGAATACGAAGATCTCAGCCCCAACAATCTCCTGCCTTGCCTCCCTTGATATCCCGGGATACTGCAGTTCCCATCTGTCTAAAGGGACATATGTGCTTTGATTTTCTCTCACAGACACAACATCTCTTCATACTTAATTTCTATGCTCTAAACGATCAACATATCTCTCCCTGAAGATAGACACAAAATGCTGGAGTAACTCAGCAAGAGACAGCATCTCTGGAGAGAAGGAATGGGTGACTTTTCTGGTCGACCCGCTAAGTTACTCCAGTTACTCCCACCTGGCCCGCTAAGTTACTCCAGCATTTTTGTCTATCTTTGGTATAAACCAGCATCTGCGGTTCCTTCCCACACTTCCTCCCCCTAATTCATCATCCATGTCTTCTCTTGATGACTATCGGTGGAAAAAACTAATTTAGTATCTCATCTGCAAGTTGGTGAGATGACTGATCCATCCTCTCACCAACTAGACCTCCTGACCTCATCTCATGGGCACCTTCAAACTATCTTTAATCAGACTGAAGAAGTTCCGTAGCTATGGGGACACGCATGGGCCCCAGCTACGCTTGCCTCTTTGTTGGGTACGTCGAACAATCCTTGTTCTCGGCGTACCAGGGCCCCATCCCCGACCTCTACCTCCGTTACATCGACGACTGCTTTGGTGTCACCTCCTGCACCCACACACAACTGACTGACTTCATTCATTTCACCACCAACTTCCATCCGGCACTCAAATACACTTGGACCATTTCCGACACTTCCCTACCATTCCTTGACCTCACCATCTCTATTGCAGGTGATACGCTCCTGACCGACATCCACTACAAACCTACTGACTCCCACAGCTACCTGGACTACTCTTCCTCCCACCCTGCTTCCTGTAAGGACTCCATCCCCTATTCCCAATTCCTCCGTCTACGCCGCATCTGCTCCCAGGATGAGGTGTTCCACACCAGGTCATCACAAATGGCCTCATTCTTCAGAGAACGGGGATTCCCCTCCCCCACTATTGATGAGGCTCGCACCAGGGTCTCCTCCATACCCCGCAACACTGCCCTCTCTCCCCATTTCCCCCACTCACAAACAGGGCAGAGTCCCCCTGGTCCTCACCTTTCACCCCACCAGCCGGCAAATACAACATATAGTCCTCCGCCAGTTTCGCCACCCTCCAACGTGACCCCTCCACCCGCCACATCTTCCCATCTCCCCCCCTGTCTGCCTTCCGCAAAGACCGCTCCCTCCGCAACTCCCTTGTCCATTCTTCCCTCCCCTCCCACTCTACCCCTTCCCCGGGCACTTTCCCTTGCAACCGCAAGAAATGCAACACTTGTCCCTTCACCTCCCCCCTCCACTCCTTTCAGGGACCCAAGCAGTCCTTCCAGGTCCGACAGAGGTTCACCTGCACCTCCTCCAACCTCATCTACTGCATCCGCTGCTCCAGATGCCAGATGATCTATATCGGTGAGACCAAGCGGAGGCTTGGCGATCGCTTCGCCGAACACCTCCGCTCGGTCCGCAATAACCAACCCGACCTCCCGGTGGCTCAGCACTTCAACTCCCCCTCCCATTCCACATCCGACCTCTCGGTCCTGGGCCTCCTCCACGGCCAGAGTGAGCAACACCGCAAGCTGGAGGAACAGCACCTCATATTCCGCTTGGGGAGTCTGCATCCTTTGGGCTTGAATATTGAATTTTCTCAATTCTGTTAACCCTTGCTGTCTCCTCCCCTTCCCACCTCTCCCTCAGCCCTCGGGCCCTGGCATTCCCTCTATCTCTATCTCCCTCCCCTACCCCAGTCGCACCAGCTTCTCATTTTCACACCACAAACAGCTTACAATGGCTTGTTCCCTTTATCACCGATACTTTTTTGCATATCTTTCACTCATTGTTCCTTATCTCTCCACATCACCGTCTATATCTCTCGTTTCCCTGATCCCTGACCAGTCTGAAGAAGGGTCTCGACCCGAAACGTCGCCTATCTCCTTCGCTCCTTAGATGCTGCTGCACCCGCTGAGTTTCTCCAGCTTTTTGTGTACCCCTGAAGAAGTCTGAAGATGGGTCCCAAACCGAAACATCACCCATCCTCTTTTTCCAGAGATGCTGCCTGACCTGCTGAGTTATTCCAGCACTTTCTGTCTATCTTTAATCGGACTTTACTGGACTTAATCTTGCACGAAATGTTATACCCTTTATCTTGTACCTGTACACTGTGAACTGTTTGATTGTAATCATGTACAGTCTTTTCATTGACTGCATAGCACACAACAAAAAGCTTTTCTCTGTACCTCAGTACATGTGACAATAATAAACTACACTAAATTTCTTCTGGCTTTAGGCATAAATTACCTAATTTTTTCATGTGGACCTACCTTTTCCGAGCAACTTTGTTTGCACTGCTCTAGTACAATAGGTTTCAATGGAGGTTAGGAACGCACCGAGCACATGCACTTTACAGTAGATGACCTGAGACTAAAGAAGACAATGTTATTAAGATGAAGAAAGATGTTCTGGTGATGGTTCGAACATGTGGCAGAAAACTCATTCTACGGTCAAGTAGGAAACAAAGACTGTGACAAATTAGCTTACAGAGAAATACAGTTGCTAGCTTTCAGAAGATTTTTTGAAGTCTATTTTCACTCTGATCAGTCAGGCAGATGTAAAAGGGAGTGTTCCTCAGACTCTGAAAACATCTGCGATTCCATCGAAAACAAACACTGTAAAACAAATCAGAATCAATGGAAACCACCATGCCACAAACATAGTTCACCATTTCAAGTAAAGGACATTGCAACTTAAAGTTGCAGTACCGATATGACCAGACCAAGTTGTGAGCTCTTTGATGACTATTCTCCCACATCCATGACTCACTTCTAATGTCTCAGACTGTTCCTCCAAGACACGCAATTCCAGCTGTGGTTGGTGAGTCACTTTAGCTGCCTTAATTCCAGGTGTTCCTCATAGCGAATAGGAAAAAAGGCAAGAACATAACAAGTAAAAGTGGGAGTAGGACCTTAAGCCTGCTCTGCCATGCAATAAGACCTTGACTGATCTAGTAACTGAAGTGGGGCTCATGTTGTCGACCTCCCCGTGGTGAGCCCTGTCAACTGACTTCAGTCAGGCGAACGACAACAAACGGAGACAGCAGCAGCGCCGCAGCTTGGCGCCAACCCGAAGCATGCGCCCTTTTTCGGGTGGGCACCTACGGATGTCGAACCGGATGGCATCACCCTGCTGCGGACTTCTGCTGCCTCAAACGCAAGAAGAAGAAGTAACTGAAGTCAACTTTTCCTCCCCGTATCCTCTGGTCCTTTAGCGCAGTGACACAGCAGGGAGTGCTGCTGTTGCACAGTTCCAACCACCCACGTTTGATCCTAACCTCAAATGACGTCTGTGTGGAGCCTGCACATTCTCCAATGGCCGCTGTAAACATTTCCTCCAAACATGCTGTCTGACCCGCTGAATTACTTCTGGTGTTTCGTTTTCTTCCCACATCACAAAGACCTTTTGGTTGGTAGGTTCAGCGAAACACAAAGTGCTGTGGTAACTCAGTGGGTCAGGCAGCATCTGTGAAGGGAAATGGACAAACGACATTTCGCATCGGAATCCATCTTCAAACTCAAGAAAGGTTCCAACCCAAAATATCTGGGATAACCTGAGCAACCACCCAAAACATCACCTATTCATTTTCTCCACAGATGCTGCCTGACTCGCTGAGTTACTCCAGCATCTTGTATTTTACTAATCCTTTCATATGAAAGAGATAGGGGAGAGGCATAGATAGGGTAGACATTAGAGAGTCAGATTATTTTTCCCAGGATGAAAAAAATCAAATACTAGAGGGCATAATTTTAAGGTGAAAGGGATAACGTTTAAAGGAGATGTGCGGGGCAAGTTTTTTACACAGAGGGTGGTGAGTGCCTGGAACACGCTGCCGGTAGTGGTTGAACCAGATACATTAGTGTAATTTAAAAGACATTTGAATAAACATATAGAAATACAGGGTTTGACAGGATATGGATTATGTACAGGTGGATAAGTGATCGTTCAGTTTAGTTTAGTTTAGAGATACAGCGCGGAAACAGGCCCTTCAGTCCACCGGGTCCAGGCCGACCAACGATACCCACATATTAACACTATCCTACACCCACTAGGGACGATTTTTCCATTTACCAAGCCAATTAACCTACTTACCTCTAAGTCTTTGGAGTGTGGGAGGAAATCAAAGATCTCGGAGAAAACCCATGCAGGTCACGGGACGAACGTACAAACTCCGTACAGACAGCACCTGTAGTCTGGAACAAACCCAGGTCTCCGGTGCTACATTCGCTGTAAATGGCCTGTCCCACTTTCACGACCCAATTCACAACCTTTTTTACTCGTGGACATTTTTCATCAGGCTGGAAAATCGCCCCGACCTACTTGGTGCCACAAGTACCTACGACTAGCATCACAAACTACCTATGACCTACCTACGACCTCCTACGACCTCGTGACGACCATGCTGCGAGTATGAGTCAAGGGTAAACTCGGCAGAGGACATGAATTAGGTTGTGAAAATGGGACAGGCCCTTAAGGCAGCAACTCTATCGCTGCGCATTATGTTTTGTGAATTTAGAATATTGTGTGTTGCTTAATATTCCAGCCACGTCAGTTCCTTGTGCCCTCTTGTTGTTAGGTTCATTGCCTGCTGTAAATTGCTCTGAGTGTTGGAGGGAGGCAGGACAATCAAGGTTGATGGGCAATGTAAGTGAGAAGTTATAGAGAAATAATTAGAATTTGAGAACAAGCATATTCACAAATTCACAGAATCGCCTCCTGTTATTTACATAGAACACAGAACAGTACAGCACAAGAACAGGCCCTTCGGCTCACAATGTCTGTGCTGAATATGATGCCAAGATAATCACTTATTTACCTGTACATCTACTCCAGCACTTCGTGCCCACCAAGTCTTCACCTACCACAGATCCTCCTGTATATTAGTTGTATCCCACACACTGGAAATAATTTATAGAAGCCAATTAACCTACAAACCTGCACATCTTTGGAGTGTGGGAGGAAACCGGAGCACCCGGAGAAAACCACAGAGTCACTGGGAGAACGTACAAATTCCGTACAGACAGCACCCATGGTCAGGATCAAACCCAGGTCTCTGGCGTTGTAAGGCAGCAACTCCACTGCTGTGCCACCCTTTACTGGGATAACTCAGTGGGATTATTTTGGGATAAAATCATTTGTTTGCCCTTGCCTATCCTATCCTTAAATTCCCTTTTGACTTGTTCTCGCCTTGTACAATTACAAAAAAACTGGAAAGATAAGGTTTTACTTTGTCACATAAAATCCTTGATCGTATGTCAACACATTCCTTGCAGACTGACCCAGTGGGTGTGATTAGTCATTCCGTTGCTATGTGCAGGCCAGTCAAGAAGAGCCTTGCAAAAGCTAAAAAGGTCCTTGTATCCTTAGGGCAATCTGTATTGTTTCCTCATCTCCAATAACATCCGTCAATCAATTTATATTACAATCGCTTTCTATATGTAATTCAAAGCCTAAGGCATGAGGTTGGATGAGGTCCTACATGTGTCTGTATGATTAGAAAAGTATAGTTTAAGACTCGAACAGGTATATTTACATCTGGAATCTGTCTAAGGTGATTGGTAAGGAGCCTTCAATTGCATCCTGGTTGGCAGTTTGGGGATCTGAATGATACAGATTGACTCTAACATGTTAACTCTAACATGTTAAAAAGTAAACAGAGTGAAACTTTACAATTCACCTTTTTCCTCCCTAATTGTATTTTTCCATTGGTCTTGTTTTTGGCATAGTCCTTTTTCTTTTGACTGTCATGCAGAATGTATGTGTAATTTATGTACATAAGTTTTAGGTGATGTCTGAGTTCAGCTTTTCTTCCGAATTGTGTTTTTCCACTGGTCTTACCTTTATGCAGTCTTTTTTTCTTTTGGCTGTCTTGCAGAATTTATGTTTTTGTGTGACGTCTGAGTCTATGTGGCTGTGATGCTGCTGCAAGCAGGATTTTCATTATACAGGCATCTCGCATTTTATGTGGGGGTTACGGGATTGAAAAGCAGCGCGTAAAACAAAATGTTTGTAAATCATACATAAGCAAGGTACTGCACGTGACTACGCTGCCAATTGAAATAAATGAGGTAAACCACATCATACAACATTATAAATATTTCCCTTCAACCTGTACAATGCTTTACCTGAAATGCATGATGCTAACCGTCAGAGCATCAAACTGAGAAAATTACCCGTATATAGTCATGGAGTCATACAGCATGGAAACCGGTCCCTTGGCCCAACTTGCCCATGCCAACCAACATGCCCCATCTACATTGCCCATATCCCTCAAAACTTATCCTATCCATGTACCTGTCCAAATGTTTCTTAAACGTTGCAATAGTATCTGCCGCAACTACCTTCTCTGGCAGCTTGATCCATACACCTACCACCCTTTGTGTAAAAAAGTTATCCCCCAGGTTCCTATTAAAGCTTTCCCCCCTCTCAACAAATGCCCATGTCCAGTATATGCTCCTTAACTGGAAAAATATATTCCAAAAGCTGATAAATTTAAACATATAACCTAATAGTTGCATGCAATCATTTGAGTTTTCTTTCTGTTAAGCAAAACTGAACTAACAATTTGAGCGAGGTAGCCTGAAAATAGGAGTACGTAAATTAAACTTCGGTAGTAGTTAGACAAGCATGTTAGTCTAAAAATGCATAAATCAAGGCTTTTTAGACTTTAGATACAGCACGGAAACAGGCCCGTCAGCCAACCTTGTCTGCACAGACTGGTATTCACCCTATACACTACACTAACACCTTAGAGACATTTTTTACCAAAGCCAATTAACTCACAAACCTGTACATCTTCGGAGTGTGGAAGGAAACCGGAGCACCCAGAGAAAGCCCACGCAGTCAGAGGGATAGCATACAAAGGGTGTGTGGAATTTATTTGAACCTTCTCATTGGCTATTAGGTCTGCTGCGGGATGCAATGGTGAGCCCAGTGGGAAAGAGGAGGAATTTGGTAATGTAGAGTGGCTTACAAAAGTATTCATACCCCTTGAACTTTTCCACATTTTGTCATGTTACAACCACAAACGTAAATGTATTTTATTGGGATTTTATGTAATACACCAACACAAAGTGGTGCATAATTGTGAAGTGGAAGGAAAATGTTTCCAAATTTTATTACAAATAAAAAACTGAAAAGTGTGGCGTGCAAAAGTATTCAGCCCCCCCTCAATACTTTGAGTCAATACTTTGTAGAACCAGAAATGTCTTTTGGGGTATGTCTCTACCAGCTTTGCACATCTAGAGACTGCCATTTTTGCCCATTCTTCTTTGCAAAATAGCTCAAGCTCAGTCAGATTGGATGGAGAGCGTCTGTGAACAGCAAGTTTCAAGTCTTGCCAGATATTCTCAATTGGATTTAGCTCTGGACTTTGACTGGGCCATTTTAACACATGAATATGCTTTGATCTAAACCATTCCAATGTAGCTCCGGCTGTATGTTTAGGGTCGTTGTCCTGCTGAAAGGTGAACCTCCGCCCCAGTCTCAAGTCTTTTGCAGACTCTAACAGGTTTTCTTTCAAGATTGCCCTGTATTTGGCTCCATCCATCTTCCCATCAACTCTGACCAGCTTCCCTGTCCCTGCTGAAGAAAAGCATCCCCACAGCATGATGCTGCCACCACCATGTTTCAGGGTGATGTGCAGTGTTACATCACCACACATAGCGTTTTGCATTTAGGCCAAAAACTTCAATTTTGGTCTCATCAGACCAGAGCACCTTCCTCCACATGTTTGCTGTGTCCCCCACATGGCTTGTGGCAAACTGCAAACGGGACTTTTATGGCTTTGTTTCAAAAATGGCTTTCTTCTTGCCACTCTTCCATAAAGACCCGATTTGTGGAGTGCGCGACTAATAGTTGTCCTGTGGACAGATTCTCCCACCTGAGCTGTGGATCTCCGCAGCTTCTCCAGAGTTACCATGGGCCTCTTGGCTGCTTCTCTGATCAATGCTCTCCTTGCCCGGCCTGTCAGTTTAGGTGGACGGCCATGTCTGGGTAGGTTTGCAGTTGTGCCATACGCTTTCCATTTTCGGATGATGGATTGAACAGTGTTCGTGAGATGTTTAAAGCTTGGGAATTTTTTTATAACCTAACCCTGCTTTAAACTTCTCCACAACTTTATCCCTGACCTGTCTGGTGTGTTCCTTGGGCTTCATGATGCTGTTTGTTCACTAATGTTCTCTAACAAACCTCTGAAGCCTTCACAGAACAGCTGTATTTATACTGAGATTAGATTACACACAAGTGGACTCTATTTACTAATTAGGTGACTTCTGAAGGCAATTGGTTGCACTGGATTTTATTTAGGGGTATCAGAGTAAAGGGGGCTGAATACTTTTGCACCCCACACTTTTCAGTTTTTTATTTATAAAAAAAGAATTGAAAACCATGTATCATTTTCCTTCCACTTCACAATTATGCGCCACTTTGTGTTGGTCTATCACATAAAATCCCAATAAAATACATTTACGTTTGTGGTTGTAACATGACAAAATGTGGAAAAGTTCAAGGGGTATGAATACTTTTGCAAGCCACTGTACATTACCAAATTCCTCCTCTTTCCCACTGGGCTCACCATTGCATCCCGCAGCAGACCTAATACCCAATGAGAAGGTTCAAATAAATTCCATACACACCCTTCAACAGTTTGCTCGGCCTACTTGCATATGAACAAAGATTCCCCTCCTGCCCTTCACTTGAATGTGGCAGGAAACACTGTACGTGACAATACTTTATTTTAATGCTTTAAATATTTGTATGCTTTTAATACATTTTTAATTAATTCTAGCTATGGATCATTTTATTTATTTCAATGTTTAAATTATTTTTTAATTTTACAATATTTTACATTTATTGACTGTAGAGTCATGAATCATTTTGTTTCCACGCATTCATTATATGCATTAATCAATATTTTAATTAAATATCTGGGGTTATGGATTATTTTATTTTAGTGTTTTAATTACTTGTTACTGGTTTACAATATGTTAATTACATTTAGTAATTTTTAATTTCAAATTCAATTTAATTAAATCCATGGAAATGCTGGCAAGCTATCACAGGCTGTTAGAGTCATCGAGTCATTCAGCATGGAAACCTCCATGCTGACCATGATGCCCGATCTATGATGACACAGTTACTTACATTTGGCCCATATTCCCTCTAAACCCTTCCTATCCATGTTCCTGAAGACCCTGCCGATTTCCTGCGTACACAATGAATTTGCTTTTCTGATTATTATGTGGTTTACAGAGTACTATGTTTACACAATCTGTTGTGCTGCTGCAAGTAAGAATTTCATTGTTCTGACTGGGACATATTGTGAGGGATAAAGTGATTAAACCCCACTATTGTAAGGGTTCAGGAGAGGATTCTAACCGATAGAGGCCAGGGAGAGGATTCTGACAGCTGTGGATGAAGTTACCAGAACTGTCCTTGAGTAAGGATTGATGGCGGTATAAGGGGAGTGATGGATGCGACGCTTATCAGTAGAGGCGCGTGATGGATGCGACCCTTGTCAGTAGAGACTAGCTTTTAATTCAGATACAAGAGAACTGAGACAGGTCAGTTGGAGGTGAGCAAACTGGGGCAGGTCATTTACAACTGAGCATGCTTAATGAAATAAATGAATATTACTAACACACCCCTGGTCACGAAACTGCTCATTACCATGAACATGCGATGTATGATGTGGGAGGTACTTGGGGGACGTACCTATAGACTGTGCACCTCAGTGCTCTGATTGGGGAGAGCCAGAAGGGGAGGTTAAATGTAGAATTGTGCGTGTAAAGGGGCTTTACTTTCCTGACTTTGGTGTGTCTCAACTTGAGAGGCACCCGACTCTGCAGACTCACAAATAAAGCATTTCTTCTTTCCATGATTTAGTCTCTGAGTAGTGATTGTGAGCACAACCTATATCTCACAAAGTGGGGGCTCGTCCGGGATTGCCACTCTGGCCGCTCGGCGGAGGCACGGAAGGAAGGGAAGGTGCACCTTGCTGATTTCAGCAGTCTCTGATCTCCTTGCTTGCCATCAGCGGTTTGGGCGAGTGATATCCGGACAAGAGACTCGGGAAACAAGAGGGAGTGTCGGAAAAATAAACAAGGGACGGTCGAGCGATTCTTGTGCACAAGACCCGGCTAAGAAAACTGACTATTAAGTATTGCCCGGGCGACCGAGGGTCTGTCGGACGGGAATAGTCCGATAACCGGAACGGGAAAAGTAAGAGTCCGGAGGGAAAAGAAAAAGGCTCAATGGTGAAGAGCCGCACAGGCAATCTTGGGGAGAACGAAGCCCTGGGGATAAAGATAAGGAGACTATGATTAAGTTCTGTTATTTTGATTAACCAAAGGAACCAATAAGGGGGAGTTCAGTCTGGTGGCCACGACTGGGCTCCGATGAGGATTGGGCACTTTGGATGCTGTACAGAATATTCAGAGTATCACTCAAACATTGCAAAAATCTAAGGAAAATCATAGTGCCAAATGTTTTGAGTACGAAAAGTTAAAAAAAAAGGAAGGAGCAGCACATGAAAGAAATATTGAGTTGTTTCACACAATCTATAGAAGAAACTCATATACAGATTGGTCAGGTACATGAGCAGTTAGTGAATAGCAGAAAGTAGAGTAGCAATAAGAATTATATAAATATTAATTTTGAAACTTTAATTTGTGTAGGAAATTGTATAATTTCATTGAAGTAAGAATGGAACTAATGTGATGTGTGTGTAAAAACCAGTTTTGAATGAAAGAGGAAGTTCATATATGTGATAGGTTTGTTTGCTGTAGGCCACATGTTGTAAGGGTAGGTGTGTGTGTTCCTTTAAGAAATTGTAAGCAATGGGGGAGGTTACGAACAGCTGTAAGGTAATGAACAACGCTTTGTATCATCGCAACTTAAAAGGGGAAAGTTGGAAAATGTAGGTTGCTTGGCTTTGTTGATGTTTCTATAGATTTCTTTTCAGTAAAGTTAATTTGGAAAATTGTTACTAGTACTAAATAGTGGTGAGAATGGATTGAAATAATTGGAAATAAGTTAATTGCTGAAACGTGACCAGCTTTTGTGGTTTGTTTAGATGAACATTCTGGTTGGAGAAGGGTAATGATTGTTTGCTGAGATTTTCAGAAACAGTTGTGAGGAAGTGGCCCAAAGAAGGCACTTTCAAGATAAATGTGTGACAAGATGGAAGTGTTAATAGTAAGATTAAACGAGAACTTACCAGTTTGAAGTTTGATCTTTATTTTATGAGGAGTCGAGTTGAGGGACTACGTGAATAGAAGCCCGTACAGCCGTTGGTGCGTCAATCTTCAAAGCAGCGGAATGAATTCACAGCTAACAATGACTGAAGTATAATGGTAAGATGATAAAACTAGAACTACCAGATGAGATCTATGAGGGTGGGAGCGGAGGGCACGTAGTCCCTCAACTCGACTCCTCATAAAATAAAGATCAAACTTCAAACTGGTAAGTTCTCATTTAATCTTACTATTTTACTTCGGAGTCACGTGAGTGACTACGTGAAGACTTCAAAGCACTGTGAATTCACGCCGCAGACCCAAATCCGACGTTCACACTGCCTGGATTGACTCAAAGTCATTAACAATCAATCATGCATCAGTAACAACATTTGTTAAATAAATAACAATTTGTTTACAAACAAATCATAACAAACCCCTCTAACGCAGGGGGAAAGTGTAACAGTACTCAAAACAGAATCAGCAAACACCCCGAGCCTTGAAATCGGCTTGTGATAAAACCTCTGAAAAGTTAGCTCACTGGACCATCCTGCGGCCGCGAGGATATGGTCTATTGGCACGTCCATCGCCCTTGCCGCGGAAGTTGATGCCGCCCTGGTGGAATGAGATTTGAATTTATCAGTATCAATTCCAGCACTTGCCAGGACCTGCTTTAGCCACCTTGAAATTGTTTTCACCGACACCTTACTGTGTGGTTTTTTGTGACTAATAAACAAAGCCGACTCTGTTCCTCTCAGAGGTTTAGTAATCTCAATGTAATGAGATAAATGTGAAACTACACACAAGCGATCATCTGCGGGGTATGCTGAAAACACAATCTTACATCCTGTCATGCCTCTTCTATTATGTTTAAGCAAATCATAGACATAAAATATAATGGCATCTGCCGACACATGCATTCTATCTAGCCGTAGCTTTTGCAACATTTGTACACGTTGAGCTGAAACCAACGCCATAAGCATGACCACCTTAATAGTTAATTTGGCTATAGATAGGCTTGTAACCGGAGCCCACTGGCGAAGAACCATAAGAACCTCACTCACATTCCAAATCCCGGCATACCTGGGTTTAGGAGGATTAGAATTGAAAACTCCCTTCATGAATCGTGAAACTAACAGATGTGTCCCTACTGTATGTAATTCTGCATTCATAAGTAAATAAGAAGACAGAGCACTTCTGGCTGAATTGATCGCACTGTAACTTATTTTTTGGTCGAAATAAAGAGTTGACAAAAACTCCAATACGTCCGTGATCCCTGCAGTGTGATATACAATATTCTGCTGTAGGCAGAATTGCTCCCACTTCCTTATATAGGTGATATATTGCTGCTGTGTACTATCCCTGCAGGCCGACATGAGAACATCCACCGTCCGATGAGACGGTCCTCTCCCCAGGTATGGCCTCCTTAAAATCTGCAAATTAACAGATCAATACGATTATGTAAAGGATGTTGATCCCCAGTGACTGGATTTACCAGTAGATTTTTATTCTTGGGAATAATCATGTAAGGCTCCCTAGCCATTATTAATACAACAGGAAACCATGCTTGTGTAGGCCAATCTGGCACTACCAATACCCCTGAAGCGGAGTCCTCCTTGATCTTTTGCAAACATCTGCTGATGAGACAGAATGGAGGAAATACATACACAAACATTCCTCCCCAATGCAGCGAAAACGCATCCACTGCTACTGCCCCAGGATCTGGTTCCCATGAAACATATCTAGGTAACTGATGATTTAATCGAGAAGCAAACAAGTCAATATCTGGCATTCCATACTGAACAATCATTTGGTTAAATACATCCTGATTTAACATCCATTCAATGTTGTCATTAAACTGACGTGACCTAGTGTCAGCTACAGTGTTGAATCTTCCTGGCAAATAAAGTGCTGAAAGCCAGATATGTTGGTCAATACACCAGCTCCAAATCTGGTTAGCCAGTCTATCACAAGACTGTGACTTAACTCCACCCATGTGGTTTACATATGCCACTGCTGTGGTGTTGTCAATCTGAACCTGCACATGCAAGTCCCTCCTTGTAGAACAATAAGCTTTGAGCCCATACCAGGTGCCCAACAACTCTAAATAATTAATCCCTCTTAGTTGAAGAAGCAATGTCTCATCCACATTCCATCTGCCTCCACAACTAGAAGACATATCTGTTGCACCCCAACCCAGTGCACTTACATCAGTCTGTAATATCAGTGACGGTGGTTCCACCAAAACCTTCCTAAAACTTGTTGAAACATTTTCTATCCACCATTGTATGTCAGCAATCGCCCCAGCTGACAACTGCATAGGCCTATCAAAATGGCCCCTTTGTATTCTCAGTGCCTGTTCCTTTGATCATTGTAATTGTTGATAATGCAGAGGACCATACTGCACAGCTGGAAATGCTGCCACAAACTTCCCAATTAACCTGGCTACTTGTCTAATTGAAGGCCTTTGTTCTCCAATGAGATTAACACAGTCCTCAATTAACTGATTCAATTTATCCCTGGGCAAAGTTACCAACATGTGATTGGAATTAATGGTAAATCCCAGATAATCAATAATTTGGACTGGTGATAATTTAGATTTATCTGGGTGAATAACAAATCCGATTTGTTCAAAAGTGATTTTAACAACTGAAACTGATGATTGAGTTTCAGCATGAGTCTTTCCAACAATCAGAATATCATCTAAGTAGGCCATTACCACATGCCCCTTAGCTCTAAGTAACGCTAACACAGGTTTTACCAATTTAGTAAATAATCTAGGAGCTGAAGTTAATCCATTCGGCAATGCCCTGAATTGCCACAGCTGAGTCATCCAAATAAATTTCAAATATCTTCTATCATCCTCATGAATAGACACTGAGTAATACGCATCCTTTAAATCAATAGTTGCCATATAACACCTTTTGGACACTAGATGTTTGGCCGTGGTAAAGGTTTCCATTTTGAAATGCCTATAACAAACAAACTTGTTCAAACTCGATAAATCCAAAATAATTCTACACCCCCCAGTCTTTTTAGATCTGGGAAATATATTTGACACAAATTGTCGACTTTGATAGACAGAAGGCTCAATTACCCCTTTCTTATGTAAGGACTGAATCTCTGCTTGAATAAGCACATTTTCTTCATCTGAAAAAATAAGTTTACGACTAGGAAAATGTTGATTAGGTAGACTGTCCTTAGAGTAAAATTCAATTTTCACCCCTTCAATACTACTAAGTATGAACAAATCTGATGTCAACTGCTGCCATTGTTTGAGAAACAATTTTAACCTTCCCCCAATTTGAACAGGAACATCAATTAATTCATTGTCTGTCGATGTTTTCCTTACCTGCATCTTTCCTTGCGGACCTTGTTGTCCTCGACCTCTTGTGGAGAAAGGCACCTTCCCCTTCATGCTGGCAGCCTGCCAGTTCCGAAATTGAAGACCTGAACGGCTCGTTCCTTCTCCTGCATCCACATTAGTTCCTTTCCAATACGGAGAAAACCTTTTGCCTTGCTTACCAGCCGGCTTAATGAGGGCCATAGTTTTAACATCTTCATGACATTCTTTGACCCTTTTTGCAAGGTTACCTCCAAACAACAGATTTTGTGGTGGTACACTGGTCGGTTTGCACAAACTTGCCAAATTCGGATTAAGCACTGGCCTAATAGCGGCCCTCCTGATGTTATTGATTTCAAAAAATGCATTTCAAAGGAATCCCAGTCCGTCCTGGTGTGCTTCAACCATATTGCTAGGATCAATAACTTTCACCACAGCTGTAATACCTGCTGACAACAGTTTAAGCACTTTTTGAAACTTCATCTCCTGGGCCCTAGCAGGCATACCCATCTGTGACCAAATTTGGTGATTAACCACCGGTACCTTCAGGAGATCACAATTAACAGGAGCTTTATAGTTTTTTGCTGCTTCATCCATAGCTAGCTCCTGTAACTGGTGGGAGAGCATATACTGAATGGCTTCAGCCAATTCTCCATCAATCGCCTCTCCTGCCTCTCTAGGCTCAGCAAACTTTCCAGCAATGTTTGGAATTACCTCCAACCGAACTTCTTTACTGCTCTCCCCCAGCATAGAATCAGTGTCAGCAAACTGCACTGATGGAACAATCCTCCTCACAGGCAGGATAGTTCTGCAGCCCTGGAACAGGTGCTGCTAGCACAAGCTCTCCATCAGCCTGGCTTGGGCACCACTCCTCCTCACGGAGCTGGTCCCTGTCGAGCATTCTTTGTAATAAAATCTCGACTTGGGAGAGCCGTGAGCAAACGGACTCTCCTATGGAGGGTATAACCTCCATGCCCGACTCATCTACGGGCCTGACAGACTTGCCAGTGGCCTTCCGCCCTACTGGCAAGCCTTCACTGCCCCCAGGCAGTGGGTCCGCAACCACTGGCTGTGTAGCCAGCACCGGACCAGGTATACCAGACGGGCCTCCTTCCACAACACTCTCCTGGTCACTCTCCTTTCTACCTGCGGAGCGCCTCGCCGACACCTTCTTTACTTTCTGCAACATATCTCCAAGAACTTCAAACCGTCGCAGAAATGACCTGTGGTAAAAATTTCAACAACCTTACCTCCGTTTTTAAACTTACCGCTCTGAGGAGCGCTGCTGCTCCAACCGCCCGACTGCACCAACGTTTGACGTCATGACGCACCAATGGCTGTACGGGCATCTATTCACGTAGTCACTCACGTGACTCCGAAGTAAAATTATGAATTATATGCCACAGATAAGTTGGAAAGGTGGGAAAAGAGGAGAAGAAAGGAATTAGATGTACTTAAGCAGTTTACAGAGAAAAGGAGAGAGAAGCAGTGAGGAGGTAACAGAAGTAGGAAACGACAGGTGTGAAAGTAATAAATCATGAGGTGTCAGTGGAAGATTTTAAAAGGAAGGTGAATAAATTTGCAAAGGATAAACTCTCTGAGAAGTAAGAAATTGAGTTTAGAATGAGGAAGAAGGCATATCAGAAAGGATTAAAGTGGGAAGCAGAGGGATAAATTGATGAGACTGCTTTAAACAGATAAGAGCAGGCCAGAGACAGATTATTCTTTGGGGCACCCATGAACTGAGAGGGCTAAAAAAAATACCTTACCCAATATTCCTGATGTGGCAGGAAATGGATTATGGCTTTGGAGGAGGAGAACGTGGGACGATTATTGGCTATGGGAGATTTGAAGGCACTGTTGGTGAAAGTGATAGGAACCACTAAAGATGGCTGGTATAAAAATGCTGCGAACAATGCAATAAACAATGGCACACTGTTTGACACAGTCAGGCAGAGGGTATGGCAGGCCTCAGACAATAATCCAGCAGCCTATCTGGAGAACAAGCTGAAAAGGTGGAGACTGGAAACTGAACAAGAAATAGAAGTCAACCAGTTAATGAACTATATTTTGAACCGCTGCGGTAGATGTCATTCCTCCTAAAGATTGGAGGAGGTGGTGGGATTGTAATCTATTTCCCACCCCTGATTCAGTGATCATTTGGTCAATGAGGTTGAGAAATATCGCAAAGATAGGAAAAAGACTTGCAGACCAGCAGGAAGAGATGCAGAGAAAAATGATGCAAATGTAACTTGAAGAGCTCAAAAAGAAAGAGCGTGAAAAAAGGAAAGACAATGTTGTCAGTAACAACAGACCTGGTTGAAAAGTCTGAAATAAGTGATGCACCGACACACAGTGAGTCCTATGACAGAGCCAAACAGGGGCCAGAGATTCCATGCTAATAATAAATGTATTTGGGAGAGTATTTCCTCAAATGCCCTATCAGGAGTGAAATAAATCTGGATATAAGCCTAGACAGGACTGGGGTCCCCAAGGGAGGGAGGGATCTCAAGGGGGAGGTCAAGGAAGGCTAGTAAGGAGATAGGTAATGGATAAGGTGTGTTGGGGATGTGAACAGGTATGGTAATCAGGAAATAATAATAATTATATTAAGATAGTGGTGAACATAGCTATGGTAAGAACATTAAGAAGAGGTATTAAATACACCTAGGCTAGGATGCGGCAGGGTTTTAAATACTAGCCCCATGTTTTTAATCAGATGTTGTAGGCAGATTTGGAAGGTGTTGATATAGTATGTGGATGATTTGTTGGTTTGTTCCACAAGTGAGAAGCAATGTGAGAGACATTGTAATTATCTTGGAAAAGATGGCATAGGAGGTCATAATGTATCAAGGAAGTTGTTGTTTTGTCAGCAGCAGGTAGAATATTTTGGACGAGTAATATCTAAAGAAGTAAAAGCTATAGCGCAGGATCAAATTGAAGCGATAATTGAAGTTCCCAAACCTCAGACAGTAGAACAGATGATGATGATCTTGGGAATGGCAGGATATAGTTCAGGCTAGATTGGGAAGTATGTTGAAATTGTGATGCCATTAAGGAAAATAATGAAGGAAGAAGGACACACAAGTCTGAGAAATGTTTTACAGTCAGAGCCTTTGAATGAAGGGGACAAAAAGGTTTTGCTTGTGGATGTTTCTTGTTAAAGGGATCATAATAGCAAGTATGCAGGGTTTGAAGTGTTGCATCAGGATGAATTAGACTTTAAGGTAATCAAATTGGAATCTTGCCTGCAATCTTGCTTAGCTCAGTTGGCAGAAATTAAGGCTTTAAGAGCAGCATATGTACATGGAGTCTGGCACATGTTTGGAGCAGTAGGGAAACAGAAAGGCTTTGAGAAAAGCAACGGAGACCCCATGCAAAGTTAGCAGTATCCCCCTATGAAATGTTGTTTGGGTTACCTTATTTTGAAAGATAGAAGGAATACCCACCATAGAGGGCAGTGGTATTCTTAAGGAACTATTTACTGGCAGTATCTCTACAAGAGCAGGGAGGTTCTACTGCAGTTGTACAGGGTCTTGGTGAGGCCACACCTGGAGTATTGCATACAGTTTTGGTCTCCTAATCTGAGGAAAGACATTCTTGCCATAGAGGGAGTACAGAGAAGGTTCACCAGACTGATTCCTGGGATGGCACGACTTCCATATGAAGAAAGACTGGATAGACTTGGCTTGTACTCGCTGGAATTTAGAAGATTGAGGGGTGATCTCATAGAGACTTACAAAATTCTTAAGGGGTTGGACAAGCTAGATGCAGGAAGATTGTTCCCGATGTTGGGGAAGTCCAGGACAAGGGGTCACAGTTTAAGGATAAGGGGGAAGTCTTTTAGGACCGAGATTAGAAAATCGTTTTTCACACAGAGAGTGGTGAATCTGTGGAATTCTCTGCCACAGAAGGTAGTTGAAGCCAGTTCGTTGGCCATATTTAAGAGGGAGTTGGATGTGGCCCTTGTGGCTGAAGGGATCAGGGGGTATGGAGAGAAGGCAGGTACAGGATACTGAGTTGGATGATCAGCCATGATCATATTGAATGGCGGTGCAGGCTCGAAGGGCCGAATGGCCTGCTCCTGCACCTAATTTCTATGTTTCTATGTTTCTATGTTCTCTTACAGAATTAAAAGCTAAAGAATTATTGGCTCAAAGCCCACCACTCGACTTTCCAATACATGCTGTAAAGGCCGGCGACTGGGTACTGGTCAAGAATTGGAAGGAGGAGAAACTCCAGCCCCGGTGGACCGGCCCACACCTAGTATTACTGACAACCGAGACAGCAGTACGAACAAAAGAAAAAGGGTGGACCCACGCAATCCGGGTTAAAGGACCCGTTGACCCACCCGCTCCTGATAAAGAGGAACAGTGGATGGTGAAGCCAGGGAATAAGCCCCTAACATTAACTTTTAGAAAAAAATAAATGTATAACTAGCAGTATGAAAGGAGCAGTCGTGGTATTGCTTGCTCTGCATGTAATCATTGTAAAAAGTGTTAATAACTGTGATAAATGCTACCATCCTATCAGATACGGAGGCCGGACATCCAGATCATTTACCTATCATTCCCATGTGAACGATGCTTGCTATAACCTGGGGACTAAAACTATTTGTGAGGATGGGGGAAAGAAGTATTATATGGTAGAGAATAGGGGATATGTAGGGAGGTTTGGGTATGTTACCTGCCCAAAGGGGGAGAGATGGGTTTGTATGACTAGGACAGGACAGTTGGGTCTCCCTTTCCATGCCTTAAGACGGACATTAGACAAAATGAAGGAGGAAGTAATAAAAAAGGTTAACGAAAGTAGCAGTCACCAAGCCTCCCCCTCCCCCACCTACTCAGCCTCAATTGCACCAGACAATGTATGAAGAAATAAAGAAGCAGATTGAGATCCCTGAAGGAGGGAAAAACCTGTTTGTGGACTTGGCCCTCCGGATAGCTGGAACCCTGAATGTGACTAACTTTTGGGTCTGTGGCGGACCACTGATGAGCTCACGTTGGCCGTGGAGAGGATCTATTGTTGAAGTATGGGACCTGATGGAGTGGAACCTGACAGTTGGACAAGACCGAGGTCCCCAGGCATGGGTCCTGACAGACGATCCGGTTGGGATTGAGTGTATCGCTAGGCCCTGGGCAAGGGATGCCGTCCTAGTAGGCAGCAGCCGCTGCCAGCGCATCGTCACCCAGTGGCCAAATCAGTCCAGAGTGTGGTGGCCAGAGGAGCCTAAGTGGTATCCAACTAAGAAAGATGGGAGAAACTGCACTATCTGGATGAAGACTGATGGAATGGAATCGACTGGACTATGGAACTGCACCGGGAACAACCCTTATCAAGGAATCCCGGTGTTGCGAGACATATGGAACAAGGTTACCTCTAGTGGACCGGCCCCTGAAGGACTGTTATGGATATGCGGACACAAGGCATACTCGGTGTTGCCAACAAATTGGAGCGGAACTTGCTTCATTGGACTGGTACAACCGGGATTTTTCCTGTTAAACACCGAAGAAAGGCGGTCGCTAAGAACACCTGTATTTGACGACCTATATCGGAAGAAGAGGAAAATGGACATCGGAAAATGGGAAGATGATGAATGGCCACCCGCAAGAATCATCTCATACTATGGACCAGCCACTTGGGCACAGGATGGATCCTGGGGCTACCGAACCCCGGTATACATGTTAAACCGGATCATAAGACTTCAGGCAGTACTGAAAGTAATTACCAACCAAACTGCGGTGGCACTGGAGACGCTGGCAAAGCAGCAGACACAGATGAGAGCAGCAATATACCAGAACCGGTTGGCCCTAGACTACCTCCTGGCAGAAGAAGGAGGGCTATGCGGGAAATTCAACCTCTCTAATTGCTGTCTAAACATCGATGACAACGGACAGGCAGTGATGGATATATCAGAAGGAATCCGTAAGTTGGCACATGTTCCCATACAAAAGTGGAATTCGATTATGGGAACCCGATGGTGGGATTCCATCCTCGGAGGAGCATGGTGGAGAACAGCGGGACTCGTGTTTCTATGTGCAGTGGCTGGGCTGATCTTTATCCCCTGTTGTATCCCTTGTTTTAGGGAACTTATTACAAGGAGTATAAGTCAGATGCAGGCTGTAGTAGTGCCTATGGGAGAAAAAGGGGTAATACAGAAAATAATGATAATGCGACCAGGGAAGGTCCAGGATCCACAGGAAGAGATTAGGAGAATGTTGCTTCAATTCGAACTGAAGGAGCTTGAAATTGAGGTTTAATCAATAGATGCGTAGCAAAAGAAAAAGGGAGGATTATGAGGGATAAAGTGATTAAACCCCACTATTGTAAGGGTTCAGGAGAGGATTCTAACCGATAGAGGCCAGGGAGAGGATTCTGACACAGCTGTGGATGAAGTTACCAGAACTGTCCTTGAGTAAGGATTGATGGCATTGTATAGCGGTAGAAGGGGAGTGATGGATGCGACCCATATCAGTAGAGGCTCGTGATGGATGCGACCCTTGTCAGTAGAGGCTAGCTTTTAATTCAGATACAAGAGAACTGAGACAGGTCAGTTGGAGGTGAGCAAACTGGGGCAGGTCATTTACAACTGAGCATGCTTAATGAAATAAATGTATATTACTAACACACCCCTGATCAAGAAACTGCTCATTACCATGAACATGCGATATATGATGTGGGAGGTACAGGGGGGACGTACCTACAGACTGTGCACCTCAGTGCTCTGATTGGGGAGGGCCAGAAGGGGAGGTTAAATGTAGAATTGTGTGTATAAAGGGGCTTTACTTTCCTGACTTTGGTTTGTCTCAACTTGGAGAGGCACCCGACTCTGCAGACTCGCAAATAAAGCATTTCTTCTTTCCATGATTTAGTCTCTGAGTAGTGATTGTGAGCACAACCTATATCTCACAATATGACAATAATGAGCCTGTCCCACTTAGGCAATTTTTTAGGCAACTATGTAAATTGCTCGTTCTAAGCTTCCCCCCAGTCTAGTTTCAGTCAAAAATCACTGAATCAAGCACTTGAACAACTAATCTTTATTTTGACAAAACAGTTCAACTACTGTACCTATCCCACCGCGGGTTCGATCCTTGTATCTGCCTGATCAAGCCCTCTAGGCCTCGCCCAAACAGAGACATTCCAGAAGGTCATGCAGTCCCAAGCGCTCTCCCAGAAGATCGACACGGAATTCGTGGCAGCGGACTTTTATAGGTCCAGGGACCTCAAGAGGCTGAACCACATGGGGATGGTCTCTGATCAATCCAATTACAGATATCGATTAATCCCATACATAACAGACATGTCCCTTACCCAATAATACAGCAGCTCAATACATTGTATTCAAACAGGGCTTCTCAAGGAAGCCAACTTAGAAGCATTTACCCTGATCTGCAAGAAAACCAGACAAAGCTCAATACCTCATCCAATCAACACTCGGCAAAGTAGAACTCTGCAACATTATTTACAATTATTTACAAGGTGTATGTCTGGTTTGAAGTCATCCAATCCATTCTGTGCATTTTGCAACTAATTGCCAGGGTCTGCAGATGTTCTTATTCTTTTCTTGCAACTTGTATCTGGGCTCTAGACACACTGGCACCACTCCGCAGCTTGCCCCAGTTCTGCAGAGAGCAATTCCAAATTGACCAAATCTCCCAGCAGCCCTGAAGCTATTAACCCATTTTAAAGTCCTAGCCTCTCCAATTTGGCCAGGATTAACAACTACAGGCGACTAGTTTGTCGCCACATGTTCACCGGTGGTCGCCGGGAGTAGTCACCTCAGTCGCGTAAAAAGTCGTAGCGTCTTTTTGGACGCTGCTAAACTTTAACATGTTGAGAACTTTTCGGCGACAGTGGGTTTGACGCCAATGTGCGTAGCTTGACTTCTCCTCACGTAGGTGGTGTCGTAGGTTGTCGCCAGGATGACGTAGGTTGTCGCCGGTTTTTCGGTGACCTGCTACGACTATGACATTCGTCGGCAGTTGCCTAAAAAATCGCCAAGTGGGACAGGCCCATAAACACTCTTGACTATTGATATGATGGTGATATTTAAGACACTTTTGGATAGACACATGGATAAGCAGAGAATGGATCACATGCAGGCAGAGGATATCAGTTTCACTTCCTGTTTGACACAAATATTGTAAGTCATTGGGCCTGTTCCTATTCTATTCTGTACTGTTCTACGTTCTTCATTTGCCATCTGCCATGCTCCATGACTTTGACATTTGTGGATCGATCAGCACAATTCACTGGTGACCCATCACTGTGTTCTAGTGACAAATGTTTTAGTGGCAAAGTCCTAATATTGAAGCCTCATTTAAAACTTGGCCAGAATCTCAAGAGTGGGACAGGGGTGGAGTGATGATGGCCAAGTAAATCATGGGCTGAGTGTGGGGAAGTGTGACGCCATGGGGAACAAAGTTTCTCAGATAAACAATGCTAATTCTTCCTTTATCTGGGGCTGCTTCGCTCTATCACCTAGGACTCTGGTCAAGGCATTTATTTTGTGCTCTGACATACAATAGCAGTCATAATCGTACCTACGCTGTGGCTCCAGCTCCCAACCACAAGCCTCCCTCATGAACCCATTCCGACCACCATTTCTCTATTTTAAGGTTGGCACGGTGGCACAGTGGTAGAGTTCCTGTCTTACAGCGCCAGAGACCCAGGTCGGTTCCTAACAACGGGTGTTGTTTATATGGAGCTTGTACGTTCTCTCCTTGACCTGCTCACCCCATTATGCTCATCCCCCATCCCTGAGTTCCCTGTTATCCCCCTCTTTCCCCTCCCCCTTGTTCTCTTCCATCCATATTCCTCTTACTAACTCTACTTTTCACCTCTTCTTTCCTTATCGGGCACCCTTTGTCTCCTTTGCACCTCTGGCCTTTGCCACTTATTCCACCCATCTGCCAATCACCTTCCCTCACCTGTATCCACCTCTTACTTGCGAAGTTTTGTCCCAACCCCACCTTTCTTTTCCAGCTTTCTCTCCAGCTCCAAACAGCCTGAAGAAGAGTCCTGACCTGAAACATTGTCTGTCCATTTCCTCCACAGATACTATCTGACTTGTTGAGTTACTCCTGCACTTTGTCTTCCGCTCCAGATTCCAAGATCTCCAGTTTCTTGTGTCTACATTCTGGGGAACCTCTTTCGCACCCTCTTTAAGGCCTCAACGTCCTTCTTGTAAATCATGTCTGGACTAACAAATCTTTTAGTCCGATTGATGTTAAATAAAATCATCCAGCTAGAGAGATTGTCAGCACCATTTCTGTAGAACCATACATATTTTATTTAAGAAGTACCCATGGTTATTTTTTGATTGTAAGCTACAACATGGAAACAGACCCTTCAGCCCACCAAGTCCATGCCATCCATTGATCACCCGTTCACACTAGTTCTATGTGATCCCACTTTCACGTCCAATCTATACACCCCCAGGGCATTTACAGAAGCCACTTAACCTACAAGCCCACGAGTCTTTGGGATGTGGGAGGAAACTGGAGCACCCGGAGGAAACCCATGCGATCACAGGGAAAACGTACAAACTCCACACAGAGAACATCTGACGTTAGGATCGAACGCGAGTCTCTGGCGTTGTGAGCAGCAGCTCTACCAGCAGCACCACTGTGCTGCCCCTGTTATTAAAATTAATATCAACATTAGCGACACGTTGACTTCATTGCAAGAATTTTCAGTCAGAAAGATTTATCATTAATTCGCAACAGTCACCCAATGTAAATACAAGATGGATTTGTGCTTCAGTTTCATCATGTAACCCAACCACAACAGGACTGTTTGCTTGGCAACATTAGTTTGTCACTGTCTGTACACACCAGATGTTAGAAAATTCCAGAATTGTTACTCACGGAGAGATCGCTACCAACAGAACACTTGAAAAAGGAAAAAGCATCTAAAAATCATCTGATCCTTTGCAGATTAGATACATTCAGGCAGAAAGCGAATCTGAGTTTTACTTAAAGTAATACACAAAACCAGTAGCTGATGGAATTGCAGAGCGGGAGTCTGAAGAAGGGACCCAACCCAAAACGTCACGCATCATTTTTCTTTCAGGGATGTTGCCTGACCTGCTGCAGCAATTTGTGCTGGTGAAATTTGTTGAGAGGGAACTGTTGACTGATCATAGGATCTTCCCTCAGATGGGTAGGATTGCAAGCTACCCTGTGTCTTTGGTAAACATATAACCACCAATCTACATCATAAAAATAATATCTGACTATTTCCAATGTAAAAACAGAACATTCTGGTAATTTGGTAAGTATAAACTGAGTATTTCCAATGTAAAAAAAGAACATTCTGGTAATTTGGTAAGTATAAGCAGTGTATACACTGTTTGTCATTCCACAGATACTGGCTCGCCTGCTGACTTTTTTCCAACATGTTTTGTGTTTATGTCAGCATTTCAGATCATTCGCCTCTCATCAGAACTAGGGAAAGGTAGTGAGGCAACAGGCAAGTGCAGGGTTAGGGTAAGTTGTGAACACTGGAGGAAAGAATCCGAAGATGGGAAATGGGGGAGATGATGCTGAGGTACCTGTAGTGAGAATGGAACAAAGATGAGGAAGAGGTGTAAATAGTTACAGCTGAATCAATTGCAACATGGTTATTATCAAAATTGAGAGCAAAGTGAATGAAGTGAAACTTTTGCAAACAACTTGAACTGAAGGTCAAACTCAACAACATGAACTTCCAATCAACATAGAAATACAATTCCACTCTCCTTCCAATTAATGTGTTCCGTGCGGATATTCACAGTGTTGCTGAAAGAAAACTGAAGGTCTGATCACTATCATTTGCCAGACAGGATTGTGCAACATGGACACCAGGTGCTATAGCTTCTATGTCTAAGAAAGGTATCTCACTATTGTGTGGTTAGCTTATCTAATTGCAAACCTTTTTTTTAATAGATTTTTTAAAGATACAGCATGGATACAGGCCCCTTAAGCTCACTGAGTCCATGCCAACCATCGATCACCTGTTCCCACTTTTTCATCCATTCCTTACACACTAGAGGGCAAGTTAGAGAGACCAATTAACCTGCAAATCTGCATGTCTGGGATGTGGGAGGAAACCAGAGCACCTTGCATTCACAGGGAGAACATGCAAACTCCTCACCGACAGCACCTGAGATCAGGATTGCACCTGGGTCACTGGCGCTGTGAGGCAGCAACTATGAGCTGCACCAATGTGCTTAAGTTTCGTGCCCACAACCGATTTTACCCCCTTGTGTTAACCAAAGAAATAACACTTGTTGGATGAAATATCACTTGTGTCGTAGTATCTCTTTTGCTTGCAAGGACCTCAGGATAGGGTGAGCAGATATGTCAAAAGACTGCAGTTTTTTCTAATTGCTTCATAGAAGAGAAAGTGATAAACACTTCAAGGCTTGATAGTTAAAATGCCAAGAAACAGCTGCTACTCTGCCCACTTAACGAGTTTGTGTGCGGCAGTGTGCCACATCATTTTTGAAAAACGACCTTATATTCTTTCCAGGCATGCATATAGCACATTCCTGACTAATAAAGTGAGGGTTTAAGACTGAGCCAGGTGAACTGCATGTGGAGCAAATTGTTCTAAGTGCAGCCCTCTCTCATTCACTTGACAGGGAGGAATGCAGGCAAGATATAAATCACAAACTGCCTCTGGGCCACAGGTGTAGCAATCGAATTTAAGGGATAACAAGGGATGGAATGGGAGTGCCTTCATTATCTTAATATAGATAAGGGGAATAATACTGTTTGGAAGCTAAATTTGCTCCAGTTCTTTCTTTGTTCATCCCCCCTATGAAGCATTGTATTTGCTCCTTGGTTGCTTCAAACACCATATCCTTCTTACATGTCCTTTCCTGTCATTGAATCATATAACCATATAACCATATAACAATTACAGCACGGAAACAGGCCCTCTCGGCCCTTCCAGTCCGTGCCAACCATTTGTTTTCCCCTAGTCCCATCTACCTGCACTCAGACCATACCCCTCCATTCCCTTCACGTCCATATACCTATCCACTTTACTCTTAAATGTTAAAATCGATCCTGCCTCCACCACTTCTGCTGGAAGCTGATTCCACACAGCCACCACCTTCTGAGTAAAGAAGTTCCCCCTCACGTTACCCCGAAACCTCTGTCCCTTAATTCTCATGTCATGCCCTCTTGTTTGAATCTTCCCTACCCTCAATGGGAAAAACGTATCCACGTCAACTCTGTCTATCCCTTTCATCATTTTAAAGACCTCAATCAAGTCCCCCCTTAACCTTCTGTGCTCCAAAGAATCCTGGAAGATTCACTGACCAGAAACATGCTCCACGTTTCTGCCAAATAATATTGCACTTTCAATACAAGAAAATAAGTTTGCAGAGCGAGAAATAAATTACAACCAAGATCTAATCATTCTGACAATGTTTTGACAATGGTTGCCACGAAGAGTTACAAGGCTGTAGGGGGTGGGGGTGCAGATCACATCAGAAAGCACACAGACTAAGCCTCAGTGGTTTGGTTATACCCTAAGGCTCCCTTAAATATACATTTAACTGTCCTCCTCTTGTCAATGGTTTTGCAACACTCACAATGTCCCAACCTTGTGAGAATGATACACGCCATCTCCCTTGATTTTTTTTTGCAAATCCGTCCATGAGACAAATGTTTGATTGTATGTTGCTGCGGTCTAAATCAACACTGAATAATGCTGGCATGTAGCATCCCATTAAAGCATATAACCATCCATAGGTTGCACTGGGGTGCTTGACTTATTCCATGCTGACAACATGGAGTCATAAAGCTATGCTCCATAAAACCCCAGAGAAATGTGGCCAAACCGACTCCTTTTAAACTCCATACTGGGTTGGGTTTTTAAAAAAAGTAAACAGAAGGGCTTTTAATGTGCAAGCTCTATTCATCTCTAGATAACACAGCAGGACTTAAATTAGATAGTTTAGCTTATCGTCATGTGCACTGAGGTACAAGGAAAGGTTTTTGTTGTGTGCTATCCAGTCATCAGAAAACCTATACATGATTACAATCGAGCCATCCACAGTGTACAGATACAGGATATAGGGAATAGCGTTTAGTGCAAGATAAAGGCCATTAAACTCCGATTAAAGATAGTCTGAGGGTCTCCAATGAGGTACATTCAGCACCACTCTCTAGTTGTTGATAGGATGGTTTTGTTGCCTGATAACAGCTGCGAAGAAACTGTACCAGAATCTGGAGATACGTTTTCACATTTCTGTACCCCTTGTCTGATGGGAGAGGGCAGAAGAGACTCGTCCTTGACTAAAACTGAGGTTAGTGTTGTTGGGAGATCATAATGGCTCACGGGCAAGTAACATTAAAACCTGCAAAGAAATGTAGTTAATTGTTTTAAATTTTTGGCAATAAATGCTCACTGGGGAACTGACAAAGGAACGGCGCAGAAATAGGCCATTATGCCCTTTTATTCCACATCTTCATCATCTAAAACAAAAGCAAAAAAATCTTCTGGTGCCGGAAATCAGAAATTGTGGAAATAAGCAGCAAATCAAAAGAATTCTGTGGAGAAAGGAAAACAGTCCATGTTTTGGGTCGGTGATCTTTCAACCAAATCTTTCTTCTTCCAACCCCTTTTCTTCCTAATGTGGTTATCCAGAAAGCCCTTACACTAGACTTTATCAAGCAACACATAGATGTTACTCAAACCAAGGTCAACCTGTATGTGGATAACTTGGACAAACTTATTGACAAGAGAATGGAGCTAGAAGGCAAAACTGTGCAGAAGAGAGAAAATGAGGCCATCAAGATACCAATGTTCTTCACCTTTCTATATCAGCTTAGTAAATCATCTTAAAGGCATTTTACAACCAATGTTTATTTTCTGAATGTCAATCAGACATCTTATCATGAAGGAACCTGACTGGTTTCTTTACTGGTCCAAACTTGTTGTTGGTAGTGATTTTGATTCTAAAGCAGTTATTAAAATAAAAAGATACTGAAGTGTGGACCCTTGAAGTTTGTAATATACATGAATGATATGAATGTGGATGTAGGAGGTATGGTCAGTAAGGTCACATATGACACAAAGATTGACAAAGTTGCTGAAAGAATAGAGGATAACAGGCTACAGGATAATATCAACGTGTTGGTGAAATGGCTGATGGAGTTTAATCTGAATAAATCTGAGATGATGCATTTTGGGAGTACTACTGAAGCTAGGAGATATGAACTTGGTTGGTAAGGTGCTTGGGAGAATTGAGGAACAGAGGTAACTTGGTGTAGAACCCCAAAGAGCTTTGAAAGTGGCAGCACAGATAAATAACGTGGTCTTCTTCTTTCTTCTTTTCGTGTCCACCTTGTTACAAATGTTGACCTCGCTGTCATCGTCCATCCTGAAAAGGACGCAAGCTTCCGGCAACAATCAGTGGAAGCCATCACTTGTCAAAGGCATATGGGACACTGGCCTTCATTAGACAGTGCACTGAATGCAGAAGAAGGGAGATCTTTATTAAACATTGGTCAGATCTCAGCTGAGATATAGATATAGATATGCAGACTGTAGAAAACCCTTCCTCTTATCAGAGATAGATAAAAATGGACATAGATTTAGCTATCTCTGGACATAGATTTAGTGAAATGAATAAGAGATTTAGAGGGGATATGAGGAGTAGCATTTTTACCTAGAGAGTGGTGAGTACCTAGAATACTCTGCCTGAGAGAGTGCTGGGTCGTTGATAGCATTTTTAATGAAACAGGCCCTTCGATCAACTGAGTCCACATTGACCAGTGATCACCCTGTACACTAACACTATCCTACACACTAGGGCCAATTTATCATTTATACAGAAGCCAATTAACCTACAAACCTGTATGTCTTTGGAGTGTAGGTGGAAACTGAAGCACCCGGAAAAAACCCACGCCGTCACTGGGAGAACGTACAAACTCCATACAGATAGCCCCCATAGTCAGGATTGAACCCAGGAATCTGGAGCTGTAAGGCAGCAACTTTAACGCTGCGCCACCTTGCCACCCCAAATTATAATTTAAGATGTACCGAGAAGAGCACTTACATTGTCTAGGCATGGAGGTCCATGGCCAAGTGCTGGAAGATGGTAATAATATGAATGGGTGCGCCTGAGTCAGTGCGGAGGTTGTGGGCCGAATGGCCTGTTTCCATGCTGGATGGTGAGCCCACGCAAGAGGGAGACATGAACTACAGACAGGAACTGCTAATACAGGTGTTAAAAATAAAGACGTAGATTGCTGGAGTACCTCAACGGATCAGGATCCGCAGCATCTACGGGGAACATGGATAAGGAATTTTTTCAGGTTGGGACCCTTCTTCAGACATCAACTAGGCTCACTCAAGTAAGAATGGGAGACAAAGAGAATAATTTATTTCAAAAACAAATTTGGAAGAAAATCTCAGGAACGTTATATTATCAGAGATAACCTTTATCTCCAATAACAGGTTTGGAGATCGAAAGCACTACACATTTTTACAGAGAACAAGTTAGAACCATAGGTTGCTTCACAATAACATAAAGTGAATCCATCACTGATAGACAAAAGAAGCAGTTCAATGAAAGGCAAACATTCATCCTAACTGTTCCACTGCAAGTGTAAGTTCAGACACTTGACAGAGCATTGACAGAGCATTGCAAATTGTTCCAAAAAATTGCAGATTTACTTTATTTCCTTTCTATTTATCTTTAGGTATGCTGCACAACACATCAACCTCTTGGTCTACAGGTAGACATGATCTGTTATTTATGTTATGGATAAGAATACATTGACCTCAGTGGAAACATGTAAAAGTTATTTGCATTATTGCTTCTAAGAAGAGTCAAAATAATGAGGAAAGGAATCCCATAACTTCAATCTAGTGACCACTTCTGGGAAAATATGTGTGCATTCAGTTAGGATGAGGAGAGGAATAATTATAGATGTTTGTCGCAATCATGTCTCTGATTCATAAGGTTGTGCGTTCAATCTTTGTTCCGAACACTAGCAGTGGATATCTGATCCCCTTAGCTGAATTGCTGACATAGATTGTGAAATGCTGGTAAACAAGCAACAATCTCTGAAGTACCCCATTAGTCATAGCTTGCCAGTCTGAGAAGGGCCCATTTATTCACACTTCCTCTGATCTTTATGCTTGATAACTTATTCTCTATCCAGTCCAATATACTAACCCATCAATTCTCTAACCTTAGATAGACACATTGTGCTGGAGTAACTAAGCAGGATGTGTGATGTTTTGAGCTGGAACCCTTCTTCAGACTGAAAGTAGGTGGTGGGGGGAGGGGAGGGGGGGGAGAGGTACAGAGCTGGAGGCAAGGACAAATCAGGACCAACCAGGACCTGCCACAAATGTCCTCAGACAGAGTGGTACCTGGTAGGTTCATTGTTGGCAAGGGAAGGTGTGATCTGTGGAATTAGTTAAAATACTAAGGTGGAGGCATGGGGCAAGGAGGGAGAGGGGAGGGGGATGAGGGTTGAAATTACTTAAAATTAGATCATTCAATGTCCATACTGCTGGGTTGAAAGCTACCCTTAAGCAAAATGTGAGGTGCTGTTCCTCCAATGTTCGTGTCTCTATCCTTGTTGATTTTTATTTTTGTACACCAACATTGACTCTGCTCATAGTGTCATAGAACCATACAGCACAGGAAAAGGCTCTTTGACCCAATTTGTCCATGCCAGCCAAGATGCCCTGTCTAAGCTAGTCCCATTTGCCCGTGTGTGGTGGGCAAATGTTGTTTCCAGATATCGCCTACAATGGTCTAGGTTTGAGTTTTATTGTTTGTGTCCTTGCTCATCATTTCCCCATCAGTCTAACGTAACAAGAGATGTCCAAATGATCTATCAGTTGCAGAGGTGGTAACTGATTATAATTGCCCTGAATAGCTGAAGCATGGAACATGGAACAGCACAGCATAGGAACAGGCCCTTCGGTCCACAATGTCCAATACTGAGCACGATGTCAAGTTAAACTAATCTTCTCTGCCCGCATTGATTCATATCGCTCCACTCCGTCCATATCCATGTGCTCAATCCTGTTTTTCTATTCAAGGCATTCTATTATCACATTGGTCATGATAATTCCACCATTTTGTTAGTGAATACTTCAAGACCACCAGCAGCACAACATCAGCATGCCGCACTTAATGGGTCTTAAAGTGAAAGGTCCCAACCCAAAATGTTTCTTCCACAAATGCTGCATGATCGGCTGGGTTATTCCAACGCTTTATTTTTTTACACAAGATTTTAGCATCTGCAGTTCCTCGCGCCTTCAAGAATTATATGTGGTTTTAGTTTAGTTTTAGAGATAATAGACAATAGACAATAGACAATAGGTGCAGGAGTAGGCCATTCGGCCCTTCAAGCCAGCACCGCCATTCAATGTGATCATGGCTGATCATCCCCAATCAGTACCCCGTTCCTGCCTTCTCCCCATATCCCCTGACTCCGCTACTTTTAAGAGCCCTGTCTAGCTCTCTCTTGAAAGCATCCAGAGAACCGGTCTCCACTGCCCTCTGAGGCAGAGAATTCCACAGACTCACAACTCTCTGTGAGAAAAAGTGTTTCCTCGTCTCCGTTCTAAATGGCTTATTCCTTATTCTTAAACTGTGGCCCCCTGGTTCTGGACTCCCCCAACATCGGGAACATGTTTCCTGCCTCTAGCGTGTCCAAACCCTTAACAATCTTATATGTTTCAATAACACAACCTCTCATCCTTCTAAACTACAGATTGTACAAGCCCAGCCGCTCCATTCTCTCAACAAATGACAGTCCCGCCATCCCGGGAATTAACTTTGTAAACCTACGCTGCACTCCCTCAATATAGCATGAAAACAGGCCCTTTGATCAACTAAGACAATGCAAACCATCAATCACGTTCACACTAATTCTAAATTGGTCCCACTTTCTCAACAACTCCCTCCATGCTGGGGCAGTTACAAAGGCAATTAACCTACAAATCTCCACATCTATGGGATGCGGGAGAAAATTGGAGCATCTAGAAACTCACATGGTCATAGGGAGAATGTGCAAACTCCACGCTCCACACTCCACACAGACAGCACCCAAGGTCAGGATCATACCCAGGTCTCTGGTACTCTGAGGCAACAACTCTACCAGCTGGCCCACTGTACTGCCCAATTGAAAGGTACAAGATACCACTGAGAGGGACTTAATGGGACCATGGGCACTCTCACAGAGGGGAAGGACTCCCATTTCAGACAATCCATACACTTCATGATTGATATTAATTTTCTTTGAATTTATTTTGTTACCTTCTGAGTTTGGGCGTGTAAGGAAAAAAAAACAATGGGAAAGATGGAGCTGAAGGGGTGGGAGCATTAAAGGATGGGGAGAGTAACATACTGTAACTCATACTAATGATCTTCCTGTTTCAAATCGTTCAACAAGTGTACTGCTCTCTTTCAAAACAGCCCATCTGAAAGCATTTATTCGCCTGTAATCTTACAGATTAGTCATTGACATCAAAGGCCTAATTTTACTTGAAATGAATATGGATCTGAATCAAAACCAACTAACTCCGTCTGGGAAAGAGGATCTGAGAGATAGATAAGATAAGTTCAGTAACAACCAAAATATATCAAGAACATACTTAAAATGATTAATCTCAGTATAGTGTAGGTTGGAATGAATTTTCTTGGCATGAAAAAGAACAACTTTAAGGCACAGAATATT
Source organism: Okamejei kenojei (assembly GCA_035221665.1). Classification (NCBI taxonomy): domain Eukaryota; kingdom Metazoa; phylum Chordata; class Chondrichthyes; order Rajiformes; family Rajidae; genus Okamejei; species Okamejei kenojei. Next base: position 22,992,858 of record CM069146.1, on the reverse strand, counting down.
TCTGCACAGCTTCAGTGACCAAAATTGATCCAGACCATTTGTGCTGTCTGTGTGGAGTTTGTGTGTTCTCACTATGACCACATGGATTTCCCCAGGTGCTCTGGTTTCCTCCCACATCCCAAAGCTTGTTGAATGGTTAATTGACCACTGTATATTTTCCCCAGTGTAGGTGGGTGTTTGCAGAATCAGAATGAGCATGTGAAATAGGTCGGGTTATTGGGAAATAACTGACAAATGGGATTAGTAGGTTGGCTCTGTCATTTAACGTTACGACCAAATGGCCCCCTTCGTTGTCATAAGGAAATATGGAGGCATGGGATATATGGCTGAAAAGAGTGTGTGAGACAAACTATAAAATATGTTCTCTGGTTCTTCAATCACATATACTCGGAAAAAGACTGTGCATTCATTTTATCCATTCCCCTCTTAATCTTACACACTTTTATAAGATCATCGCTCGGCCTCCTGCGCTCCAAGGAATAAAGTACCAACCTCTCCCTATTGCAGAGTCCCTCGAGTCCTGGCAATATCCTTGTATATATTATCTGCACTCTTTCCATCTTAATGGATTTTTTTTCTATATCAGGATGACCAAAAAATGAACACAATAAATAAACCAAATGAGCTTGCGCTACATGAGATGCTGCCTTACGGTGGCAGAGTCCTGGGTTCGATCCTGACAATGGGTGCTGTCTGTATGGAGTATGTATGCTTTCCCTGTGACAGCACATAATCCTCCAACACTTTCGCCACCTCCAACGGATCCCACTACTGGCCATATCTTCCCATCTCCACCCCTTTCTGCTTTGCGCAGAGACCGTTCCCTCCACAACTCTATGGTCAACTCATCCCTTCCCACCCAAACCACCCCCTCCTCAGGTACTTTCCCCTGCAACTGCAGGAGATGCAACACCTGCCCCTTTACCTCCCCCATCGACACCATCCAAGGACCCCAACAGTCTTTTCAGGTGAGGCAGAGGTTCACTTGCACCTCCTCCAACCGCATCTACTGTATCCGCTGTTCCAGGTGTCAACTTCTGTACATTGGCAAGACCAAGAGCAGGCTCGGCGATCGTTTCGCTGAACACCACCACTCAGTCCGCCTTAACCTACCTGATCTCCCGGTTGCTCAACACTTTAACTCCCCCTCCCATTCCCAATCTGACCTTTCTGTCCTGGGCCTGCTCAAATGGCAGTGAGGCCCAGCGCAAATTGGAGGAACAGCACCTCAAATTTTGCTTGAGTAGCTTACATGGCAGCGGTATGAACATTGACTAACTTCAAATAGCCCTTGCTTTCCCTCTCTCCATCCCTTCCCCCTTCCCAGTTCTCCCACCAGTCTTACTGTCTCCGACTACATTCTATCTTTGTCCCGCCCACTCCCCTGACATCAGTCTGAAGAAGGGTCTCGACCTGAAACATCACCCATTCCTCTCCAGAGGTGCTGCCTGTCTGGCTGAGTTACTCCAGCATTTTGTGTCTAGCTTCTCTGTGACTATGTGGATTTTCTCCGGGTGCTCCAGTTTCCTTCCACACGCCAAAGACGTACAAGTTTGTAGGCTAATTGGCTTCCGTAAAAATTGTACATTGGTCCTAGTGTGTTGGTTAGTGCTAACATACGGGGTGATCACTGGTAGGCATGGACTCAATAGGTTGAAGACCTGTTTTCGTACTGTATCTCTAAAGACTAAAAGTCTAAGTATTTTAGTAGAGTTTACGTAGCTCTGGGCAAAATGCAGGCAAATGGGACTAGGCCAGTATGCCAACTTGGTTGGCATGGACAAGGTGGGCCAGAGTACCTGCTTCCGTTTTGCATTACTCTAAAAGCAATAACAGAACAATAATACGATAATCTCACTATCTCCACCTCGGTTCTTTTTCAGAATCTGAGCATCACCAGCATGCTTATTGCCTATCCCTTAATTGTGCTTGAGTAGGAGTTGCTGAGTCGCTTACTTGCCCCTGCTGCTGTCCTTCTAGTGAAGGTAATCCCACAATGTATATATAGCAAGGTCCAGGATTTAGTCTCAGTGACAATGAAGAGCAGGTAATAAAATGCTATGTAGAAGCAAGTAACGGCAGATGCTAGTTTACAAGATAATGCACAAAGTGCTGGAGTAACTCAGTGGTTCAGGCAGTATTGCTGGAGAACATAGATAGATGACGTTTCGGGTTCACTTCTTCAGACTGAATCCAAATTGCTACGTCAGGATGACGTCTGTTATGGAGGGGACTCTGCAGATGGTGGTTACAGGTTTGGGTCAAGCTATTGGAATAACCCGTGAAAGTAATTACAATGCATTTTATGGATGATACATATCCCAGCCACAGTGCGCAACCTATGGAGGCAATGATTTGCCACTATCATGATGGAATCCCAATCATGTAGGTTGCCTTGTCCTGAATGGAGTTGACCTTCTTGACAAATGCTGCACTGCACTCAATGAGGCAATTGGAGGGCATTCTGTCGCATTCCTGACGTGTTTAGTAGATGGCCATCACAAGATGGCCCTTGCTATCTTTGATGGAAATGTACAGTACTTGAAGCCTCCTTTGCTCTTTTGCTGTTTAATTGTTTACCACTATTTTACACGAGGCATTCGTGCGACTGCAAAGGTTTAATATTACCTGTTGGTTGTGAGAGCCATTCTGTCTATTGCATGGTGTTTTTTGCCGTTTGCATGCCATCCTGTATTGCAGCTTCACTATGCTGGCAGTATTATGTATGCCTGATGTGGCTCCCAGCAAGCCCTTTAATAGAAGCAAGGTTGGGATTCCCGGCTTATGATTGAGCAAGAACATGTCCGGCCATTCAATTACAGATAATGATAGCGTCCATTTCTTCTGTTTCTGAAGGACCACAACTCTTCATGGCTGCCCAGTTTTGAGTTACCAGATCTATTCTGAGTCAATTTGATTTAGCACATTTGTGGCTAAACTATACACTGGAGAGTGCCCCCAGTATGAATACCAGACTGTATCTCCACAAGGCATTGGTTACAATGATAACATAGACAATGCATTTGCCATAATGTTAAGGGGGGACTTCATTGAAACTTACCAAATAGTGAAAGGCCTATACAGAGTAGATGTGGAGTGAATGTTTCCACTCGTGGGAGAGCCTAGGACCAGAGGCCATAGCCTCAGAATAAAAATACATACCTTTAGAAAGGAGATGAGGGGGAATTTCTTTAGTCAGAGGGTGGTGAATCTGTGGAATTCATCGCCACAGAAGGCTGTGGAGGCCTATGACGGGGATTACAGGTTTGTAGGTTAATTGGCTTGGTAAAATTGTAAATTGCTCCAAGGGTTTATAGGATAGTGTTAGTGTGCGGGAATCGCTGGTCGGCGCGGACACAGGGGCCGAAGGGCCTGTTTCTGCGCTGTATCCCTAAACTCGAAATTAAATTTCTGGTGCTGGGTATTATCAATATGTGCCATGTTTGCTAGATAAGCTAGATAAGCATTTATATCATTGGCAAAGGTGACCATGACGCTGCTGGATTATCTTTGCATGTTGTTCACTTAACGTCCCTTAGGGAAGGAAATATATCACCTTTATCCACTCTGACCTATGTTCACCTATAACAAAGTTATTGTTGCCTCTTGATTACCCCTTCAAAGGGCCTAGGGGGCAATTAGTGATAAACAATAATGGGTATGAATTATAATTGAAACAGACCATTTGGCCTAACAAGTCTGCACTGGTTTTCGAGCTGCATTCAAGCTGCTCCATCTTCTTCATCAAACACTATCAGCAAGTAGTTCTGTTTCTCTCTCATATCTCTCTAGCCTCCTAATATTCACACCAACTGAAGGCAATACATTACTGGCTGTCCCCCTAAATGCCAAAATATTCTTCCACTCACATTGTTAACTACCTGAACAGCAACTGATTGCCAGAAACAGTGAGGTGGGAACAAAGATTTACATAAAGAGATAGGAAGGGGAAACATACTTCAGGACTGCATCAATTGAATGTCTGGAGCTGCAGAAGCAATCAGTTTAATGCAAAGGCAGTGTGCAAGGATTGGATCTTGGCCTGAGGAGATTTCCAAATAACAGAGGTAACATGTTAGCCAAGGAACGTTCTGCTGAATGTTTTTCATTCCCCTGCTTTAAAAACAAAATCTAGTTTTTCTGTGCTCAGCACTCAGAGCTGTGAGTCATCAAGTTCCTAGGGTCACATCCGATTCCAGAGACTGGAGCACAAAATTCCAGACTGTCACTCCTGAGGGAGGATTACACTGTTGCTGGATTTCCAAATCCCCCTGTTCCCTCAGGTGGATGCAAATCACCCCACAGCGCAGCTTTAATTAAAAGCAGAGAAGAATCTCCCCACTGTTTCAGCCAACATTCACCCACTCACCGACCACACAATAACAGATTGGAGGAAACTTCTCCCCATAACGAGAGATAGATTTGTATCTATTTAAGCGATTTAGAAGAGATCTGGGGGGGGGGGGGGGAGATGGGGGGGCTTCTTAATCCAAAGACTGGCAAGACTCTGTTAAGTATATGTTCATAAATTAATGTCATAAGAGCAGAATTAGGCCTTTCGTCGATTCAGTCTACTCCTCCATTCCATCATAGCTGATCTATCTTTTTCTCACAACTACATTCTCCTGCTTTCTCTATGTAATCTTTGACACCCTTACTAATCACATGCCTGTTAATCTCCATTTTAAAAATACCCAAAGACTTGACCTCCACAGTCGTCTGTGGCAATGAATTCCAAAGATTCACCATGCTCTGACTCTGGAAATTCTTCTGCATCTTTCTTAGACAATAGACAATAGACAATAGACAATAGACAATAGGTGCAGGAGTAGGCCACTTGGCCCTTCGAGCCAGCACCGCCATTCAATGTGATCATGGCTGATCATCCCCAATCAGTACCCCGTTCCTGCTTTCTCCCCATATACCCTGACTCAGCTATTTTTAAGATCCCTGTCTAGCTCTCTCTTGAAAGCATCCAGAACCTGCCTCCACTGCCCTCTGAGGCAGAGAATTCCACAGACTCACCACTCTCTGTGAAAAAAGTGTTTCCTCGTCTCCATTCTAAATAGCTTACTCCTTATTCTTAAACTGTGGCCCCTGGTTCTGGACTCCCCCAACATCGGGAACATGTTTGTATGACTGGTAGATTCTGTGGCCATTGCAAGTATTTATGTGAAAAGTTTTCCTCATTCCCTTTCATTTGCTCTAAACTATTTGGACATCGTGAGATAATTAAAGACACAATATTAAATATTTTCCTCCATGGGAGATAAACAAAAATAGTTAATGAAAAGAACATAGTATAAACATGCTATGTCTGAAATTGAAAATGTGCCTCTCAAATTGAATTCATACAAACCAACCAATGCTGTTTGAGGTCTAGAACTGATCACACTGGACCAGCTAATTGGTTACAGATATTTTCTTTAAGGGGAAAGATACTCTACCCATATTTGATTCAGTATGACTCTGATGGGAATAAACAAAATATGATTCCCTTGAAAATGGCAAAAACATGTTGAAGGAAAGGTGAGTAAAAGCACTTAAGATCTGTAATTTCATAAACAAACATAGAATGTCGAACAGTACAGCACAGGAACAGGACCTTCAACCCACAACATCCATGCCAACCATGTCATCCTAAACTAATCCTGTCTGCCTGCACATGACACACATCCTTCCACCCCTTGCCTATTCATATGTTTGTCTGAACATCTCTTAAATATTTATATTTGTTTGCACCACTTCACCTGGCAGTGCATTTCAGACACTTACCATTCTCTGTATAAAATCTTGCCTAGTACATCCACTCTAAACCTTAAGCTATGCCCTCTCAACCTATTCCTAAAGCTTTCTCCCTCTTGACCTAAAGCTATGCCCTCTTATGTTTGACAGTTCCACCCTGGGAAAAAGACTGACTATCTGCACTATCTGCCTGTAATAATGTTATATACTTCCAACAGATCTCCCCGCAACTTATGCTCCAGAGAAAACAATCCAAGTTTGTCCAAACATTCCTTGTAACTAATACTCTCGAATCCAGACCACGTTATGGTGGGTTTGCACCCTCTCTAAAGCCTTCACACTCTTCCTGTAATGTGGTGAACAGAATTTCACACAATAATTCATATATGGCCTAACCAAAGTTTTCATCTCACTGTTTCCCTCTCCCCTGACTCTCAGTCTGAAGAAGGGTCTTGTCCCGAAACGTCACCTATTCGTTTTCCCCAGGGATGCTGCCTGACTGGCTGAAATATATATTTTTTGTCTACCTTCAATACAAGCCAGCATCTGCAGTTCCATCCTACACATTTTATACACTGTAACATGACTTTCCAACATATACTGAACACACCAACAAGTGTGCTGTATGCCTTCTTTACCACTTTACCACTCTTTACATCTTGTTTCCATATATCATAAACAACAGAAACATTCAGGGACCAATTTGGGTAACTTTTTTTTTTAGCTATTAGTACTCCAGGTACTGGGCGAATGGCAAACCACATACTCAGTTCCATTCGTGAAAGAATGCTCATACCACACTCTGGGTGGAAAACTATGGCAAATTAAATCAACTTTATTTCCAGGCTTTCAATTTAGAAATATGTGGGAAACAGTTATTGAAATATAAGAACCTGGAATTTCAACTTTCTTACACAGGGGGTGGTGAGTGCCTGAAACATACTGCTGGGGATGGTGGTTGAGGTAAATACGATAGTGACATTTAAGGGATTTCTGGATTGGCACATGGATATGCAGGGAATGGAGGGATAGGGATTATATGCAGGCAGATAATAGTTGGCCTTGGCATTATGTTTGGCACAGACATTGTGGGTCGGATGGCCTGTTGTTGTGCTGTATTGTTCTATGCTCCATGTATTTTTGTTCATTTCTATTTTCAAGTAGAAATAAAATTACCAACTGATACACATTCTTAAATTGGAACAATATCTCTTGGCAAGCAAGTTATTGGCTGATTTTCATTTTCATTAATTTTCATTAAGTTCAAATGAGAGATTTTAACTTATTTTCCATCATATACAAAGTGCAGGTGGTGGTGGGAGTCTTGGATTGCAACACTGGAAGTACCCTGGTCAACCTTCCACCCACAACCAAATCATGTCTACTCACTCTAGCCTTGAAAATCCATTAATTAATAATCGTAAATTTAAGCACATTTGGAAAACAGCTTGTACATTTTGTACAGACTATTCACACGCTTAGTCCCCACATTACAACCATATGTCTACTGATCATTCTCTTGTGGAAATAAACGTTCTATCTCATAAGAAGGAAGAAAATTGATTTTGAGTGAATACTTGTGTGTAATATGAAACCAAATGGTAAGAGAGGACATTAATTGACAAATGGGCCAGTAAAGGAAGTTGAAAGAGGTTTGTGGCAGAAAACAAAGGTGGTCTAGTGAAGGTATAAAAACAGGGATAATTGAAAATATACAGAAATGTGGTGCGACTTCAAAAAACCTAATAGAATACTCCTTAGCTAAAATAAAATTACTGCCTTCTGGGTTCAACATTAGTTTCTCAATTCCAGCTAGGTTCAATGCCCTGTTACATGTTTGCTTCTCTATTTGTACCTGCCAATTATGTTTAGTATTTTGTCTTTTGTGGCATAAATTTGCATACCGAGTCCGCGCTGACCAACAATCACCCTGTGCACTAACACTATCCAACACATGAGGGACAATTTATAATTTTACCAAAGCTAATTAACCTACAAACCTGTACGTCTTTGGAGTGTGGGAGGAAACCGGAGCACCTGGAAGAAACCCTTGCAGTCACAAGGAGAATGTACAAACTCTGTACAGACAGCACCAGAGTTAGGATCCAACCTGTCTCTGGCACTGTAAGGCAGCACTGTGCCGCCCAATAATGGGACAACTTAAACAAAGGAACAACATTGTTGTTCGGGGCAGGTCAGTGGCAGCACGGTGGCGCAGCGGTAGAATTGCAGCCTTACAGCGCTTGCAGCGCCAGAAAGCCGGGTTCGATCCCGACTACGGCTGCTGTCTGTACAGAGTTTGTACATTCTCCCTGTGATCGCGAGATCTTCGGTTTACGCCAACACTCTAAAGACGTACAGGTTTGTAGGTTATTTGGTTTGGTATGTGTAAAAAAAATGTCCGTAATGTGTGTGTAGGATATTGTTAATGTGCGGGAATCGTTGGTTAGTGTGGGCCGAAAGGCCTGTTTCCACGCTGTATCTCTAAATTAAACTAATCCAAACTAAAATGAGCTACTCTCCAGTTGTTTTGCTTTTTCATTAATTTAACTTGTTTTAATGGTTGTTTATTATATGAACTATTGATTTACTGTGTTTACAAATCTGTTATCCTGCTGCAAGTAAGAATAGTAAGATTAAATGAGAACTTACCAATTTGAAGTTTGATCTTTATTTTATGAGGAGTTACGATGAGGGATTACGTGAAGACCCCGCCAGCACGCATGCGCGACATTCTTCAAAGCAGCGGTGTGAAATCACAGATACCAGAGTTGACTGACATAGTAAGATAAGAGAACTAGCATACCAATTGACCTTTATAATAGAGGGTTTGGGAGCGGAGGGCACGTAATCCCTCATCGTAACTCCACATAAAATAAATATCAAACTTCAAACTGGTAAGTTCTCATTTAATCTTACTATGTGAAGATTTCACAGCTCTGTGATTTCATGCCCTGGAACAAGTCCATGCTCACACACTGCCATTGTGAGAAATGGAGGAGTATGTTAACGTATTTCAGACATGAAACTGTGCTGAAAAACAAAAGGTATTTATTCCACAATACCAAACAATAATGCCCCTACATCGGGGAAATTATAAAACAGAACTTAATATTTTTTCCGCAAACGTCTCAGGTGCGGCCACGGGTTTATTGTAAAACCGCTGAAAGGTTTTTTCATTACTCCAACCCGCTGTTGCAAGGATGTGGTCCATTGGAACTTCCATCATCCTTGCTGCTGATGTGGATGCAGCCCTGGTGGAGTGCGATTTAAACACGTTAGTGTCCACCCCCGCTGCACCCAATACCACCCTTAACCATCTGGAAATGGTTTGCACGGTGACTCTATGGTAAGGGCATTTGTGGATAATGAGCAAAGCCCTCTCCGTGCCCCTGAGACTCATAGTGACCTCTATATAGCGTAAAATGTGGGTCACGATACATAGACGGCAATCTACGGGATAGGCCAGGAAATCCAATTTTTGACCGGATGAACCAGGCGTGTCTTGTTTGAGTAACCCCTGTATAAAGAAAGTTTCCTTGCTATTGGATATTTTCATGGCGTCAATCCTTAGCTTTGTAGGAACTGGACCCGTTGTGCCATTACGAGTGCCAGCAGCATGACCATTTTGATCTCTACAATGCGGAGGCCGCGCGCCAACTCTCGGACACCTCCTCCTACTTACCCCTGGACCATGACCCCACTGACGAACACCAGGCCACCATCTCGAGCACCATAACCGACTTCATCAGCTCCGGCTCCCTACCCCACCGAGCCTCCGACCTCATCGTTTCCCAGCCCCGCACGGCCCGATTTTACCTTCTCCCCAAAATCCACAAACCCGACTGCCCTGGCAGACCCATTGTCTCTGCCTGTTCGTGCCCCACCGAACACATTTCCACATACCTTGACGCCATCCTAACCCCCTTTGTTAAATCCCTCCCCACCTACGTTCAAGACACCTCAGACACTCTCCGTCGGCTCCGTGCATTCCATTCTCCAGGCCCCCATCCTCTCATCTTTACCATGGACGTCCAGTCACTCTACACCTCCATCCCCCACCAGGACGGTCTCAAAGCCCTCCGGTTCTTCCTCGACCAGAGGAGCAACCCATACCTGTCCACTGACACCCTCCTCCGCCTAGCAGAGTTGGTCCTCACCCTCAATAACTTCTCTTTTGATTCCTCCCATTTCCTCCAAACACAAGGCGTAGCTATGGGCACACGCATGGGCCCCAGCTACGCTTGCCTCTTTGTTGGGTACGTCGAACAATCCTTGTTCTCGGCGTACCAGGGCCCCATCCCCGACCTCTACCTCCGTTACATCGACGACTGCTTTGGTGTCACCTCCTGCACCCACACACAACTGACTGACTTCATTCATTTCACCACCAACTTCCATCCAGCACTCAAATACACTTGGACCATTTCCGACATTTCCCTACCATTCCTTGACCTCACCATCTCTATTGCAGGTGATACGCTCCTGACCGACATCCACTACAAACCAACTGACTCCCACAGCTACCTGGACTACTCTTCCTCCCACCCTGCTTCCTGTAAGGACTCCATCCCCTATTCCCAATTCCTCCGTCTACGCCGCATCTGCTCCCAGGATGAGGTGTTCCACACCAGGTCATCACAAATGGCCTCATTCTTCAGAGAACGGGGATTCCCCTCCCCCACTATTGATGAGGCTCGCACCAGGGTCTCCTCCATACCCCGCAACACTGCCCTCGCTCACCATTCCCCCACTCGCAAACAGGGCAGAGTCCCCCTGGTCCTCACCTTTCACCCCACCAGCCGGCAAATACAACATATAGTCCTCCGCCAGTTTCGCCACCTCCAACGTGACCCCTCCACCCGCCACATCTTCCCATTTCCCCCCCTGTCTGCCTTCCGCAAAGACCGCTCCCTCCGCAACTCCCTTGTCAATTCTTCCCTCCCCTCCCGCTCTACCCCTTCCCCGGGCACTTCCCCTTGCAACCGCAAGAAATGCAACACTTGTCCCTTCACCTCCCCCCTCCACTCCTTTCAGGGACCCAAGCAGTCCTTCCAGGTCCGACAGAGGTTCACCTGCACCTCCTCCAACCTCATCTACTGCATCCGCTGCTCCAGATGCCAGATGATCTATATCGGTGAGACCAAGCGGAGGCTTGGCAATCGCTTCGCCGAACACCTCCGCTCGGTCCGCAAAAACCAACCCGACCTCCCGGTGGCTCAGCACTTCAACTCCCCCTCCCATTCCGTATCCGACCTCTCGGTCCTGGGCCTCCTCCACGGCCAGAGTGAGCAACACCGCAAGTTGGAGGAACAGCACCTCATATTCCGCTTGGGGAGTCTGCATCCTTTGGGCTTGAACATTGAATTTTCTCAATTCTGTTAACCCTCGCTGTCTCCTCCCCTTCCCACCTCTCCCTCAGCCCTGTGTGCTGGCGGGGTCTTCACGTAGTCACTCACGTGACTCCGAACTAAAGTTTCATTGTTCTGCGCCGGAACATTCCTTGATGGAAAATGTTGGAAACACTCAGTAGGTCAGATGGCATCTGTGGAGAGAGAAAGTAGATTATCATTTCATAATCTACTGTCAAATTAGTGGCAATTGCATATTATTTAAGACAATACTGACAGTCACAGTAGTTTTGAAAGTGATGGGTTAGCAAAGCTGAGTGCTGCCTAGCAAGTATTTGATCTGATTTGCAGTGTTCAGCATAGGTGCTCATTGGTTAAAGAACATAAAACAAAGGAGCAGAATTAGGCCATTCAGCGCATTGAGTCTATGCTGCCATTCCATCATGGCTGGTCCATTTTACCCTATCGACCTTAATCTCATGCCTTCTCTCCAAAACCTTACTAATCTAGAACCTATCATTCTCCCCTTTAAAAATACCTAACGTCGTGCCCTCAACTGTCTTCTGTAGCAACAATGTCCACAGATTCACTACTCATCAAGCTAAAGAAATTCCTCTTCATTTTCATTTTGAATGTTCATCCTTTTATTCCGAGGCTGTGCCTTCGGATTTTCCCATTACTATAGTTTAGTTTATTATTATCACGTGTACCGAGGTACAGTGAAAAGCTTTTTGTTGCATAATATCCAGTGAGCAAAAATACTACACATGATTACAATCAAGCCACCCACAGTGTGGCCATGATCTTTGGTTCTAGACTCTCCCTTTACTGGAAACCGTTTCCACATCCCTAAAGGGCTGTTCTGCATATAGAATTAATTGTGAGAACAATTGCCGTTAATTAAAAAAAATTGTAGCAGTAATTAGGTGAATCATATTATTTAAGGAGTTTAAGAAAATCGTTTGAATCCATAATTCAATACGTTTCCTAAAACTCCCCTCCCCAACTCTATAAACATTGCCTTGAACTAAACGCATCTTCATCCCTTGCTTCAATCCCTGTATTCAGGCCTCTTCCCTTAGAACAGTTATCTGTACTTTCTTAGAATTTGTTAATGACCTGAGCAGGAATATTTGAATTCATTCCAACGACAACATGGAGTGAATTTTAACATTAACAGCCTGGAAAGATCCAAAGATCTACTGGTCCTTGCAGCTCTTCGATATTATTGAGCTCTCATCTAGATCCAAATTCAGGAGCCATCATTGAAGGAACTATAGAGGGAGGGTGGGGGTAAGGGTGCCAGCATGGTGGGGTGGGAAGGTGGGACCAAGATGGGCTGGCATCTCTTCACTCTCCCTCTCATCCCTGGCAGTGACATCCCGGGAATAGGAGAGATAAGCGTAGGTTTTGTCTTACTCAGAAGAAACAGTCTCATGCCATTACCCACTGTGAGAGCGGGTCAAGTGGAGGAAGAAGCTACTTTGCAAACAACCCACTCCACATCTCCCCTCCTGCACTCCTCTCCACCCCTGGCCATCCAACTGCCAATTTAATTATGATCCATGCAATGGGAAGGTAGTAGTTCATATACTATTTAGATGTGAATGGAATCAATGACTGTCGGGTCAGTACATGAAAGTGGAGCTGATGCAAAAAATCCGCTATAATCTTACTGAATGACAGACCAGGCAAAGAGATTGAATAGCTTACAACTACTTGTATACATAATGTCCCTATATTCACATACACTCACTGTTCTGCTGTGCGTGTGCTCAGTTATCTCATACTCAGGCTTATTATTATACCGCAAACTGTCCACAGGTTTCACTGAAATTACCAGATAGAACATAGAACAATACAGCATAGGAAGAGGCCCTTCAGCCCACGGTGTCAGTTCTGACCATGATGCCAATTTAAACTGCACATCTGCCCACATGTAGTCTAGATCGCTCTATTCACTGCCAGTTAATGTGTCTGTCTGACTGTCTCTTAAATGTTACTATCATACATGCTTCCACCACATCCCCAGGCAGTGCATTCCAGGCACCTATCATTCACTGTGCAAAGAAAGCTTGCCTCATCAATCTCCTTTAAACTTTCCCCCTCTCACTTTAAACCTATGCCCTCTGGTCTTTGAAATTTCCATCTTGGGAAAAAGGGTCTGACTACCTACCTTATCTATGACCCTCATAATTTTATATACTTCCATCACGTTCTAACAAGTGTGAAGAATTGAGATAAATACCCCTTGAGAAAGAATAATGCCACTAAAATCCATTTGATCCCAACATTGTTGTAATAACTTGTAAATTAAAACTGATTGAGCCTAATCTCACCCAAAGGACAACATCTGCAACAATGCTGATCCCTCCACATTGCAATAGAAAGCTAGTCTAGCTATCTGCATACGTCTCTAAAGTGACCCTAGATAAAAGAGGCATCAACGTTTGTTAATCTGCCCTGTTTTCATATATTCTATGTTGCTGATGCCAGCACTTGGTTCTTTCCAATTCCCTGAAACCAACCACAAATGTTTTAGTAGCTACAGAGTGTGAAATAGCTTGTGGGTAAACAATGGAGTTCCCCCCTTCTCCTTGTAGGTCAGGTCAGATCTAGACGATAGGTGCATTCTCAGGGTAGTAAGCTGAATGAGGTTTTATTACCGAGACTGGATTATCAGTACAATAAGCAGTGTTAGGCACGGATTTAGGTATCAACACCTGGCCTTAAATCACTGCTCCCATCTGACCAACCTGGCATCACAATGTGAGGAATTCAGAGGTCACTGGCTACAGACAAAGTGATCTTGTAAGGACAAGGCTAAAGCCAGGGCAGGTTTGCTGTAGGAACAGCCAAATGACTTCAGCCTTCAGTTATCTACATCTCTTTAAGTGTTATCCAGACCAGCCCCAACAGAAATTGCAGGGAGATAGTTTTGATACTGGACGATAGTAACCATTTATTGACAATCCTTTCCTATTACTTACCTCCAGTGACTATAAAAGTACCTGAGGGTACACAAAAGGCTGGAGAAACTCAGTGGGTGCAGCAGCATCTAAGGAGCGAAGGAGATAGGCGACGTTTCGGGTCGAGACCCTTCTTCCTTTTTTTTTTGGGAACGGCCCTGCACAGGGATCACCCAACTTCCGCGCGGCCCCCGCTGCCGGTTTGATCGCGCTCACCGCATGGAGTCGGATGCTGGTAGGACAGGCCCTTAAAGTTTAAAGTCTATTGCTAATCTCAGTTTTACTTCATTGGGGTCTAATTGTAATAACCCATTGGCATCGGCCAGGGTACAGGTACTTAGATGTAAATTAAACACAATCTTTTCTTGGTTGGTACCTGTGCACATGTTGGTGAGGACTTGCTGCAATCAAACCAATGCTAACATTTCCCTTTGTAACCCAGGGATGGCGGGGCTAGTGCATCTCTCGCACTCTGGTCCCAGCTGAAACTTCTCATCTTGGTCCAGATGAGGGATCTTTGCTAATATTTATATTACTAAAAGTTTGATCTTGACCACTTCCTGCTGTCGTCGCCTATCTCCTTCGCTCCTTAGATGCTGCTGCACCCGCTGAGTTTCTCCAGCCTTTTGTGTACCCTCGATTCTCCTTCTTTAACATAAAAGTACCTGACTTTAGTTGTGTCTATCTTTGGTTTTAACAGCATGCTAAACATGTGAGTGATTGACACATTGCTCACATCACAGAGTCACCAGCATCAAGTTTTTATTCCCAGATATCAAAGGTTCACAGGTCTGTTTATTATCACGTGTACCAATTCAGGTACAGTGAAACTCAAATTACCTTACAGCCACACTAAAAAAAAAGCAACAAGACACACAACTACATAAAAGTTAACATAAACATCCACCACAGCGGATTCCCCACATTCCTCACTGTGATGGAAGGCAATAAAGTCTAATCTTCTTCCTCTTTATTCTCCCGCAGTCGAACCATCCGCAGTCGGAGCGATCGAAGATCTCGCGTCAGGGCGGTCGAAGCTCCGGCGGCTTGGAGATCCCAATGCCGGTCTCTAACCAGGGACCGCGAGCTCCACGATGTTAAAGTCCGCAGGCTCCCGCGGACCAGGTCCGCACTGACCAGCGATCTCGGCACATTAACACTATCTACACACACTAGGGACAATTTTTACATTTTACGCCAAGCCAATTAACTTACATATTTGCACGTCTTTGGAGTGTGGGAGGAAACCGAAAATCTCGGAGAAAACCCACGCAGGTCACGGAGAGAACGTACAAACTCCATACAGACAGCGCCCGTAGTCGGGATATAACCCGGATCTCCGGCACTGCATTCGCTGTAAGTAAGTAAGTAAATGTTATTTTTATATAGCACGTTTAAATCAACTCGCGTTGAAACCAAAGTGCTTTACATAGAAGAAAAAATTAGGTTTCCGTACATCCATAGAAAAATTAAAAAAAAGAAAAATGACACAACACATTATAGAATTTAACATGAACGTCCCCCCCACAGCAGAATCAAAAATTTCCACTGTGGGAAAAGGCATCAGAAAGTTCAGTCCTCTTCGTCTGTGATCACCCGAGGTCGGGGCCTATTTGTGGCCTCCGCAGCCAGTCCGATGTTTTCAGGCCCTCTTGCCAGTCATCAGAGTGTTTCTCCCAACAGCTCCGGCGTTGGGAGAAACACTCCTCAGCGGCTTGGAGTGTCTGGAGCGGCCGCTTCGTCCCCGGAGACAGCGGCTCCCGGAGTCCACAGGCCGCGCTGGTCGGAGCTCCGACTCTGGCGATCTCGGCGAGAGATCCCAGGCTCCGTGGTGTTTTAAATCCAGCGCCACCCGCGGCTGGACGCCCGCAGACCGCAGCTCCTCGATGTTGGAGTCGGCGGTCACAGCACTCCACAGCGACTCGGTAAGGCATCGCCCGCTCCGTGACGGTGTTTCAATGCTGCGCCGCCGCCAAAGCTGGGGTTCTGGCTGGTCCCGACAGGAGACACCGCTCAGTCCGATGGTAGGCCACAACTCTGTAAGGCAGCAACTCTACCGCTGTGCCACCGTGCTGCCCCTGAGTTGATGCCTAATGAATGAAGTTTGTAGTGGAAGCTGAAAATGATGGTTCTATACTGAGTAATATTTAGTTGAAGGGAATTTCTGCTATCAAATACTGAAAAGAATAGGTCACAAAGTGCTGGGGTAACTAAACAGGTCAGGCGGCATCTCTGGAGAACATGGATAGGTGACATTTTTGGTCGGGACCCTTCATCACCTATTCATTTTCTCCACCTGACCTACTGAATTACTCTAGCACTTAGTGTCCTTTTATGTAAACCAGCATCTGCAGCTCCTTGTTTCTACACAGGAAATAAAAGATTTACTAAACTTACTCTGATGACTGGTAGCAACACATATAATACAGTCAATCTGAAAACATCTACACCAACGTTGGGAACTGGTGATTGATGAGGTGGCACTGAAAAGATATAACAGATGTCAATCCTTTGTTCCTAAACTCTACCAGGCCTATAATTTACAAACTCTATAGATGCTAGATTAGAGGAAAGCCTCTACACTTAGCAAGAGAATAAACATTGGTCTTTCCCAATGCAATATGTGTGTGGTCATAGTGGAATACCCTTCTCAAACGATGCTCATGCAACAAGTACATCCCATCCATCACTAGATTTAATGGAAGATTTTACCAGCAAATCAAAATCAGAATCTTTGAACATAATTGAGCTGTGGTTGAATATAATAAGAATAAAATAAATTTGAAGGAAGGTTGACTTCTAGCTTAGTTTATTTTAGTTTAGTTTAATTTATTGTCACCAAGGTACAGTGAAATGCTTTTGGTGCATGCTATCCAGTCAGTGGAAAGATATGATTACAATCATACCATCCGCAGTGTACAGAGAGATTTAAAAGAGTGGAGCGATTGTCATGCATGATTATAGATCCACTTCTGTTACTAACATGCAATGAAAAGCCTGGCTCGGGTGCCGTCTTGGATTAGGCTACCCCATCTTGGTTTAGGCTACCCCATCTTGGATTAGGTTTCTTAATTGATTGATTCCAGATTGATTTAAATGAACTGACAATGTTTAAGGGGTCAATTTCCCTCAGAGGACTTTGCAAAGAAGAAGCTACTTTGAAGTCATGTCACAGCAAACACTGTGTACTCTGCAAGATCTGACAAACAGCAATTTGATTACTTTGAGTAACGTTGAGTGAGTGATAAATTCTGACTGGGACCCTGAGAAGAGCTCCCCTGACCTTCCAAAGGTGAAGGGGTTGATTTGTAGGGGTCTTTTCCTCTTGCTTCCACTTGCCAGAGAACCTAGAACTAAGAGACACTATTTTGGAATAAGAGGTCACGAGTTAACACAGGAATTAAAGATTTATTTTTTCTCTCCAAGGTCCATCTTTGGAACTCTATTCCTCATGAAACGGTGGGTTAGGTTTTTAAGTATTTTTAGGGCAGAGGAGGGTAGATTCTTTACAAGGTGACAATGTACAGGAAGGAATGCAGAGTTTAAATTGCAATCAGATCAGGCCTGATCTTGTTCAATGGCAGAGCAGACGTGAGGGATACACTCCTGCTCCTAATTTACATGTGTGTTCATATGAAAGACAGCAACTGCAATAGTTCCGCAGCACCAGATAATTAACCAGATTACTGTGGTCAATTTTTAAGAGTTAAGTTTAGTTTACTTTAGTTTAGAGATACAGCATGGAAACAGGCCCTTCAGCCCATCAAGTCCGTGCTGTAGGACAGCAACACAACTGTTGCGCCACTGTGCCACCCCTATCTCAAAGCCATTAGATTTAGCCTCTCTATCTTTGATTTAGGAAGGCAACAGTGAACTAAGAATCAGGCTCCCAACCAGTGCCTAATGCTTAGGTATGACAATAGACAATAGGTGCAGGAGAAGGCCATTCGGCCCTTTGAGCCAGCACCGCCATTCAATGTGATCATGGCTGATCATCCCCAATCCGTACCCCGTTCCTACCTTCTTCCCATATCCCCTGACTCCGCTGTTATTAAGAGCCCTATCTAGCTCTCTCTTGAAAGCATCCAGAGAACCCGCCTCCATCGCCCTCTGAGGTAGAGAATTCCACAGACTTACCACTCTCTGTGAGAAAAGGTGTTTCCTCATCTCCATTCTAAATGGCTTACTCCTTATTCTTAAACTGTGGCCCCTGGTTCTGGACTCCCTCAACATCGGGAACATGTTTCCTGCGTGACCAAACCCCAAAAGCTACTGAAACCAATACAGCACCAATAATATATCACCAGTCACGTTAGTGTTTTCATGCCACTAAAAATCTCCAGCAGGCAAGTTTCTGCATTACACCATTGGCAATTGCCCGTTTAAAAGACCTATCATGAAATTATAATTAAAAGCATGTAAATGACAGTTCCTGTGACTGTTTGTATTTAGAAGATGCACAGATGGTAAGGTTTGAGCCTGAGGTTGACTGCTCTTAGCTCATTGTATATAATCTCACAGTGAACTGTGTATATGTTCCACAGAGATGACAACATTGGAAAGATTGAGTCTGGTTTCCAGCTATTGAGAAGAATCCTGATATCCCTGATTGCTAGGACATGTTTGGTGACCTGCGTAAGCCACAAATGCAGAGCTTGAAAATGAGAATATCCTGGCCTAAGATTTGTTACGTGATTATTTCAACGCAAAAGGGAGGTATTTCAGACCATTGATTCCATGCTGGCTCCCAGCAGAGCAATCTCTTTACTTCCCTGTAGTCCTTATGCTTTCCTGCATGCTCACCTGCAAATCCCTTTTTAGATCCTCTTGCCTCTGACCTGCAAGTAACACAGAATGGCAAAATAACTGACCAGCACATCTTTGAGATGAGGGAACTCCCTGTGGATTATGTGCAGGCAGATAAGAGTTGGTCTTGGCATCATGTTCAGCACAGAGATTGTGGGCCGGAGGGGCTGTTCATGTGTTGTACTTTTCTATGTTCTATAATCTGCCAGGATAGCATGCAAACAAATCTTTTCCCTGTATAGCGATACACATGACAATAATAAATCAGTACCAATAATTAGGAAGGAGTTAAAATTGCGCCTAGGTGCTAATGACATCACCTAGGCCTAACATGCTTAAGTAAAGAAAGATAGCACCACCTTTAGGCCAGTGTCTTTACCACCTGCTTGGGAAAGCTGGCTGTAATTGTGAACAGTGAGATCCAGATAAGTCCAGGACATTTTTAAAGCAAGGCAATGCAAGAGATTCCTCAACATTCTGACACCAACATTCCTTGCATCTGAATAATATTCTAAAACTTGTACAAATTCAAGCTAAGACTTTATTCTTTGGAGCGCAAGAAGATAAGGGGTGAACTTATAGAGGTATATGACATCATGAGTGGAATAGATAGGGTAAATGCACAGTCTTTTACCAAGAGTAAGAGCCAGAGGGCATAGGTTTAAGGTGAGGTGGGAAAGATTTAATAGGAATCTGAGGGGCAACTTATTTACACAAAGGGTGGTAGGTATATGGAATGAAGAAGGGTTTCGGCCCGAAACGTTGCCTATTCCCTTCGTTCCATAGATGCTGCAGCACCCGCTGAGTTTCTCCAGCACTTTTGCCTACATATGGAATGAACTGCCAGAGGAGGTGATTAAGGCCGATACTAGCACACCATTTAAAAAACATTTGGACAGACACATGGTTGGGATAGGTTTAGAGGGATATGAGCCAAACGCAGGCAGGTGGGACTAGTGTCGATGGGGCACGTTGGTCGGCGTGGGCAAGTTGGGCTGAAGGACCTGTTTCCATGCTGTATGACTCTTACTCTATGTTAGGCACAGATATATATCATGGGCTTATACTCATTAGTCAGTGCTTTCAGAAACAAAGCAGAGCAGTAAAGATAAAAAGGGACAAAAATATATTTTCCCTTTCATTTTGGACTGCAATGAAATGCAGATCCCAGATACAAGACAGCCACTAATCCACTGCGGTACTCAAATCCAGTGCTGCATATTTCTCTGACCCTACTAATGATTATAAAACACCAGAATTTGTTTTAAATATCTACCCTTGCCGGCCTGAAAGTAAAACAAAGTGCTGGAGTACTCAGTGCACCAGGCTGCATCTGGGAGGGAATGGACAAGCGACGTTTCGGGTTGAGACCCTTCTTCACAGGTGAAACGTCATCTGTCCATTCCCTCTCCAGATGCTGCCTGACCTGTTGAATTCTTCCAGCATTTTGTGTTTTGCTCAAGATACGAGCAGATTGCACTATAATCTTTCACCACTGTGCAGTTTTGCACTAATTGTTGTATTCATTGCTGCATTTATTATTTCTGTTTATGTACTGTTCACTCTGTGAGCTTCATGCGAGCAAGGAATTTCATTGTATCCTGGTCTATATGGCAATAAACTAATCTAAATCCGAATCTAAATAATTGGTGTGACCACTTCTCAAATTCTATGAACTTTTCTTGGAATTGCAGTGGAAGAGGTTTATTAAAAGCATATGGAAATTGGAAACATAATGAGAGATGGGATAGAATTGCAATGTGATTTTGCAAATTGAACCTTTTTTCATTTAAAGATGTTTGAGGTGCAATAATTGCTGCTTTGCAATTCTGAAAGGATTAAATAATATAGGCAAGCTGATTCATGTTGACTGGAAACATCAGACCCCAGGCTCAAACTGAAGGGTGGTTAACTTCAAAAATAATCTACAGTAACATAATTTAGGCTTTTAGTTTAGCAAAACAGCATGGAAACAACCCTTCGACCCACAAAGTCCATGTCTACCATTAATCACCCCTTCACACTAGATGTCTGGTTGCCCACTTTTGCATCCACTCCCGGCACAATAAGGGCAATTTACAGAGGCTAATTAACAAACTTGCACGTGTTTAGGATGTAGGAGGAAACCGGAACACCTGTTTCGTCAATCTTTAAACACATTATTATTTAACTTTAACTGTTTTCCTCCACATTATTATTAAAATGGGTGTCACAGCAATAGCCTACAGCAATGTCATATTTTGAAATCTGACATAAATAAGGCCCCATTAACGAACTAATTAACTAACTAATTAACTCCCCGTGACCTAGTGTCCTTCCCTAATCACAGTCCTCCAGATCTCTCTGTCTATAATCAAGTTCATGTTCACGTTTATCATCACATGCACGAGTACGGTGAGGTAGAGGTATAATGAAAAATCTTGCTTGCAGCAGCATCGCAGGCACATAGACTCAGATAGACTAACAAAAACAAATTATACACAAAATAATACACAAATTACACACAAAATTCTAAAAGACTGCCAACAAACAAGACATCATCGCACAAACATAATTATAAGAAAAAACAAATTCATAGGAATGCAAGAGGCCATGGTTTTCCATTGGAGAAAATGAAAAGGTGATGATTCAGGTCAAGACCCTTGATCATTCAGACGCTGT
The DNA here is from genome assembly GCA_035221665.1 of Okamejei kenojei. Lineage (NCBI taxonomy): Eukaryota > Metazoa > Chordata > Chondrichthyes > Rajiformes > Rajidae > Okamejei > Okamejei kenojei. Next base: position 22,971,326 of record CM069146.1, on the reverse strand, counting down.
TACTGCAGCACTTTATGGTCTATCTTCGGTGGTAGAAAAATAGTTGTTCCTGAAAATGGTGGTGTGGTTCTTCAGGCATCTGCATCTCATGCCCACTGTTTGCAATGGGCGGCACAGTAGCAAAGGTAGAGCTGCTGGAAAAATAGATTATGAAAGAAAACTGGCAGGGAACATAAAAAAAGTTGACTGCAAAAGTTTTTATAGATATGTGAAGAGAAAGAGATTAGTTAAAACAAATGTAGGTCCCTTGCAGTCAGAAACAGGTGAATTGATCATGGGGAGCAAGGACATGGCAGACCAATTGAATGACTACTTTGGTTCTGTCTTCACTAAGGAAGACATAAATAATCTGCCGGAAATAGCAGGGGACCAGGGGTCAAATAAGGTGGAGGAACTAAGAGAAATCCAGGTTAGCCGAGAAGTGGTGTTGGGTAAATTGAATGGATTAAAGGCCGATAAATCCCCAGGGCCAGATAGTCTGCATCCCAGAGTACTCAAGGAAGTAGCCACAGGAATAGTGGATGCATTAGTGATAAATTTTCAAAACTCCTTAGATTCTGGAGTAGTTCCTGAGCATTGGAGGGTAGCTAATGTAACCCCACTTTTTAAAAAAAGGAAGGAGAGAGAAAACAGGGAATTACAGACCAGTTAGTCTAACATTGGTAGTGGGGAAACTGCTAGAGTCAGTTATTAAAGATGGGATAGCAGTACATTTGGAAAGTGGTGAAATCATTAGACAAAGTCAGCATGGATTTACGAAAGGTAAATCATTTCTGACGAATCTTATAGAATTTTTCGAGGATGTAATTAGCAGAGTGGATAAGGGAGAACCAGTGGATGTGTTATATCTAGACTTTCAGAAGGCCTTCAACAAGGTCCCACATAAGAGATTAGTATACAAACTTAAAGCACACGGTATTGGGGATTCAGTATTGATGTAGATAGAGAACTGGCTGGCAGACAGGAAGCAAAGGGTAGGAGTAAACGGGTCCTTTTCAGAATGGCAGGCAGTGACTAGTGGGGTACCGTAAGGCTCAGTGCTGGGACCCCAGCTATTTACAATATATATTAATGATTTGGACGAGGGAATTGAATGCAACATCTCCAAGTTTGAGGATGACACTAAGCTGGGGGGTAGTGTTAGGTGTGAGGAGGATGCTAGGAGGCTGCAAGGTGACTTGGATAGGCTGCGTGAGTGGGCAAATGCATGGCAGATGCAGTATAATGTGGATAAATGTGAGGTTATCCACTTTAGTGGCAAAAACAGGAGGGTAGACTATTATCTTAATGGTGGCAAATTAGGAAAAGGGGAGATACAACGAGACCTAGGTGTCATGGTACACCAATCATTGAAAGTAGGCATGCAGGTGCAGCAGGCAATAAAGAAAGCAAATGGTATGTTAGCATTCAAAGTGAAAAGATTTGAGTATAGGAGCAGGGTGGTTTTACTGCAGTTGTACAGGGTTTTGGTGAAACCACACGTGGAGTATTGCGTACAGTTTTGGTCTCCAAATCTGAGAAAAGACATTGTTGCCATAGAGGGGGTACGGAGAAGGTTCACCAGACTGATTCCTGGGATGTCAGGGCTTTCATACGAGGAAAGACTGGATTCGACTTGGCTTGTACTCGCTAGAATTTAGAAGATTGAGGGGGGATCTTATAGAAACGTACAAAATTCTTAAGGGGTTGGATAGGCTAGATGTAGGAAGATTGTTCCCGATGTTGGGGAGGTCCAGACAAGGGGTCACAATCTAAGGATAAAGGGGAATTCCTTTAGGACCGAGATGAGGAAAACATTTTTCACACAGAGAGTGGTGATGCTCTGGAATTATCTGACACAGAAGGTAGTTGAGGCCAGTTCGTTGGCTATATTTAAGAGGGAGTTAGATGTGGCCCTTGTGGCTAAAGGGATCAGGGGGTATGGAGAGAAGGCAGGTACAGGATACTGAGTTGGATGAACAGCCTTGATCATATTGAATGGCGGTGCAGGCTCGAAGGGCACATTTGAGCCTGCAACTCTTGCAACTATTTTCTATGTTTCTATGTTTCTATGTTTCACTGTGCCAGAGACTGACCATGGGTGCTGGCTGTGCGGAATTTGCACATTCTCGAGCGGCAGCATTTTGAAACAGTAATCCATGCCTTTATTACATCTAGGCTGGATTATTGTAACGCACTCTACTCTGGAGTCGCAAGAGCTTCATTGGCTCGTCTCCAGCTTGTCCAAAATGCCGCCGCTCGCCTTTTGACCGGAGCTCGAAAGACGGAGCACATTACGCCAATTTTGGCCTCCCTTCACTGGCTCCCAGTGCATTTTCGAGTTCACTTCAAAATTCTTTTGTTTGTTTTTAAATCGCTGAATGGGCTCGCCCCGTCTTATCTCTCTGAGCTGCTCCACCTATATGCTCCTGCCCGGTGCCTCAGGTCAGCTGATCAGCTGCTCCTTGAGGTACCAAGGTCTAAGCGGAGGCTCAGAGGGGATAGAGCCTTTTCTGTTGCTGCTCCGGCACTCTGGAACACCTTGCCGCTGCACATCAGACAGGCCCCCTCACTGTCCATCTTCAAATCCTCCCTCAAGACTCATTTTTATTCCTTGGCTTTCGACACTGGCTGAGGCTTTGCTCCTGTTCTTAGTGCTTTTAATGTCTTTTAACTTTTTGAGTGTGTTTTTTATAGTCCTTCGTCTTACGGTTTTTAATGGTTTGTAATGCCTTGTCCATGAGTTCTCATGTACAGCACTTTGTGGCAACTGTAGTTGTTTAAAGCGCTTTATAAATAAAGTTATTATTATTATTATTATTCTCCCTGTGACTGTGTGGGTTTCATCTGGGTGTACCGTTTTCATTCCACATCCCAAAGACTTGCGGGTCCGTGGGTTAATTGACTTCTGTAGATTGCCACTAGTGTGTATGATCCGAAAGTGGGATAACATAAAATTAGTGTGAACAGGTGATCGATGGTCGGTGGGCCATAGGGTCTGTTTCCACACTGTATCTCTATACTAAACAATGAGAAGAGGGCTAATTGGGATTTAAGATGATAGAGGCCACCTTCTTGAGGCAGCACCTCATGTAAATGCTTTTGAAAGTGGGGAGGGCTGTGATTGTGATGGATTGGGCTAAGTCCACCACTTTCTATAGTCTATGTGTTGGAATTGCCACACCAGGCCATGATACTTCTTCTCAGGCCACCTTCCGTCATGGCTGGCCATGGGTGTCTCCAGGGTGCTATTCCTTATCGTCTGTGCGTGACTGTATAACGTGGGGAGACTGGTGCACAACAGCTACCCACAGTCCTTGACAGATCTGGGTCAGGATCTTCAGTGGCATTGAGTCCAAACACCCTTTTCTGCTGCAGCCTTTATCCGCCTTCCCAGCCATTGTGATGCTCCACTAAGGTCAGACATCGTCCTCCGCGAGTTCCACCATTGAGGTCTTGGTTGGATTGCTCTTTGTCAGAGGGCAATTCATGATACAGGTAGTCAAGATGTAGTCAGGTTTTGGATCAAACCATTCTCCAATCTTCAATCTGAAGAAGAGTCCTGACCCAAAACATCTGCTGTCCATTCCCTCCACAGTCTGAGCTGCTGAGATCCTCCAGTAGTCTGTTTTTTGCTCAAGATTCCAGCAGTCTGTTGTATCACCAGAGAAAAATCACATGCCTGTCGTTAAAATGTAAATTACAACAAATAATTTAGAATGCAGCTTAGATTATTTTCCCTTTCTTATCCATAGATTTATAATCTGCAAACACCCTCCAACCCCAGAGAGTCCTGCAATGGAGTGCATCATTAAATAGTCAGCAAAGGGAAGTCAGCACGTTTGAGGCTTTTATGCTTGCCTGTGTATTCAGCAGCTTGCCGTACTTACACAGAGGCATTTAGGCAGTTCCACACAGAACTGCCAGCAGTTCCCTATAAAGGCAAGCCAACTTGTTTTGTAACATTAGTAGAAGAATTGATGAGAACACCCAGCCAAAAAGTTGTTAAAAGTGAAACATTTGACACCCACCTATGAAAGAATTTAATAAACAGCATCTTTGATACTGCAGCTCTCTCTATCTCAGCACTGAATGGAAATATTAGCCTGGAGCCTCTGGATCAAGGCTCTGGAGCGGAATTTGAAAACTCAAATTTACATCTCAGTATTGTCAGATATTGCTCTGCTGCTCAGGCTAAGCCATTGTCCCAAAGCAACTACAAATTACTGAAGCAAAAAAGCACAGCATGATTTTGTACAGCGTCCTTCCTTGTTTTTATATGACGTATCTTCATGCCAATTTAGCTGACTCCATATTAAATTTATCAATCCATAATTGTAGATAATGATCCCGGGGATGATTGGGTTAAGGTATGAAGAGTATTTGAAGGCTCTGGGTCTGTACTCACTGGAGTTTAGAAGGATGAGGGGGAATTTCATTAAAACCTACTGGATAATGAAAGGCCTAGGTAAAGTGGACATGGCAAGGATGTTTCCAATAATGGGGGAGTTAATAATCGGAGGGCACAGTTTCAGAATAGAAGGACGTACCTTGAAAATGGAGATGAGGAGGAATTTCTTTAGCCAGAGGGTGATGCATCTGTGGAATTCTTTGCCACAGACGGCTGTGGAGGCCAAGAGGCTGGGTATTTTTAAGGTGGAGATTGATAGATTCTTGATTAGAAAGGGCGCCAAAGGTTACAGGGAAAAGGCAGATTGGGTTAAATGGGAAAAATAGATCAGCCATGATTGAATGGCGAGTAGACTCTCTGGGCTGCAAGGCCCATTTCTGCTTCTATGTCATGAACATCTGATCTTATGGAGAATAAAAAGCTTGAGCCTTTGCTTTGTCCACATTCCTGCCCAATCTTTGCAACAACTGTTTCCTTTGGTATCTAAAATTCTAATCATATTAACCTTAAATTAAATCAATGACTCAGTATCAACAACCCTCTAGGGAAAATTCACAATCCCCTGCTTTTCATTGTCCTTAATAGTTTGTCCTGACACCATGTTCCCAAGTTCTCTCCTCTCCAGCTAGCAAACACAGGCTTTCAGCATCTACCCAGTCAATCCTTTAGATTCTCAACACAAAAGCCTTTCCTATCTATACAGGAGAGGTCAGGTTTCTCAGTGAATACATCACACTGGACATGAACAGAATGTTTAAAATAAGTGATCTAAGCAGCTGGCCTGACTTGATACGGGAAATTGTTACGTTTTGGACCAGAATTTGTCCTTACAGTTAATTGTTCCTTGATTGAATCTGAACCAGCTGATCATTACATTCCTGCTCCAGGCTCTGCAAAAGAACAAGGATCATGCATCCCTGCTTCTGATTACATTGATCATAAATCAAGGGAAAAACATAACAACTTGTTGTCTTCTTCAAGTATCTCAGTGCTTAAATTCTTTACTTAGTTAGTGTAACCACAACAGAAGATATCCTTCTCTGCACAATGTACAGATGTGCAGCTTCACTTAGTTTAGTTTAGAGATACAGCATGGAAAGAGTCCCTTTGGCCCACTGTGTCCATGCTGGCCACAGGTCATGGGTTTCGGGTCTGAAGAATGGTTCAGACCTGAAATGTCATCTATTCTTGTTCTCCAGATATGCTGCTTGACCTGCTGAGTTTCTCCAACATTTTGCGTCTATCTGCGGTATAAATCAGCATCTACAATTTACAGAGGCCAATTCACCTACAAACCTGCACAACTTTGGGATGTAAAAGGAAGCCAAAGCACCCGGAGGAAACCCACACGGTCACACAGGGAGTACTCCACACAGACAGCACCCAAGGTCAAGATCCCACCAGGTCTCCAGTGCTGTGAGGCGGCAAATCCACCAGCTGCACCACTGTGCCACTTAGATGAGGGAATGTAACCTTTCATCTATAATCCTGAAATTAATTAGTGATATTTTGTGTGTAGGAAGTAGATGAGAAAGAAAAATGACAGAACTAGTGTGAACCGGTGATTGATGGTAAGTGTGGACTCGGTGGGCTGAAGGATCTGCTTTCATGCTATATCTCTAAATTAAACAAAACTAAACCACCTGTGCTTAACATTGTTGACAAAATCCTGGGGTCATCATTGACTTAAATTTAGTAGGTACTGTAGCCACAAGAGTAGGTCAGAAATCCATGACAAGTAACTGACCTCCTGACTCGCCAATACTTTTCTATCATCCACTCGATGCAAGTCAGAAGTGGCGAAAATATTTTGCTCTTGACTGGATGAATCTAGAAACATAGAAAATAGGTGCAGGAGGAGGCCGTTCGGCCCTTCGAGCCAGCGCCGCCATTCATTGTGATCATGGCTGATCGTCCCTTATCAATAACCCGTGCCTGCCTTCTCCCCAAATCCCTTGACTCCACTATCCCCTAGAGCTCTATCTAACTCTCTCTTAAATCCATCCAGTGACTTGGCCTCCACTGCCCTCTGTGGCAGGGAATTCCATAAATTCACAACTTTCTGGGTGAAAAAGTTTTTTCTCACCTCAGTCTTAAATGTCCTCGCTTTTATTCTAAGTCCTCCCCTTTATTCTAAGCTTCAAAATTATTCAAGAAGCTCACTGCCATCCATCTCAAGGTAGTGTGACTGCTACCACATCCACCACCCTAAATATTCACTCCATCAATGAACAATACATGACATAAAATCAAGACACAAGAGACTGCAGATGCTGGAAATTTAAGCAAAACATAAAGTCCTGGTGGAACTCAGTAGGAGCAGGCAGTATCCATGGAAGGAAAATGAAAAGACAATGTTTTGGGTTATCATCCTTCTTCAGGCTGAAGAAATGTCCCGACTCAAAATGTCGCCTGTCCATTTCCTCCCAGTTGCTGCCTGACCCGCTGAGTTCCTCCAGCACTTTGTGTTTTAATATAAGATCAATCCTTTGAGCATGTCCATTTGGCTTCTTCTTTGGCTCAATGTCAATAGTTGCGTGATTACACTCTTGTAAAAAACGTGGGATATTTGCTACATTAAAGACATAACATATAAGCAGACGCTGTTATAAACTGATAATGTATTACAAAGTCACAGCACATACTGCATTAAACCAGGCTAACTTTTTTTTCCCGAACCAGGTTCACATTCACAAAATATATTCAGTGCTTTTCTTTCTATTTATATTTCCAACTTTCTTTTCTTTTAAGCTTTGAAATGATAGCTTATCTGTACATTGGCCAAACATTTGACAGCAAAAAGGCTGTTAAATGTCTCTTAAAAGAACCTTCAACTAACCACCAATCTGGTATTGAGCACGTGGTTACTTGATATCTCTTAATACAGTGTTCCCGTCTTTAAAAAGGGGCCTAATTAAAAGGATAAGAAAGACCCTCTCGTACATAAATAATATTTGTGTAGTGTCTTTCATCTCAAACCTCAAGCGACTTCATACAGTTTTTTACTGTAAATGATGTAATGCCTACAATGTAAAAGACTTGCATGTATAAATCATCTTTTATAACCTTCTACACTATACAATTAAGGAAGCATTTACTAAATGTCATAATTGTAGAACAGCACAAATCTGTGCACGGGAGGTTCCCAGAAACAGCAATGAGATAATGATTTGTTTTAAGTGACGTTGATTGAGGCCCAAATGGTCCAGGATATTAGGAAAAATTTCCCTTTCTTTAAAATTGCAGCATAGGATCTTTCATCTTTATTCAGGAGAGTACTTCAGGAGAGGCCATCTTAACACAACATCAAAGGTAGCACCAATGACAGCATGCAATTACACAGTCCTGCATTGGAATCAATGTAGATGTTGGCATTAGAAATCTGGAGTGGCAACTGAACGTACAATCCGTTGCGCTTGACATGAGTAAGTTAATTAGTTAGTGTTGTAGGGGAAAGAATAGTGTGAGAGCTAATAACTAGTAAATTGGGGTGTGGATTGTGCTAATTTGGCATGGAGAACCTCAGACAAAGCCTAAAAGTAGCGACATGGAATGCAGCAATGATGACACCCAAGTTTCAGAAACTTCAATATGTTATAGCATGCACCCATCGTTATAACAGAAAATTGGATCTGCTGTCAACTAAGTTAGACTTGTGAATAATCACTTTATTCTGTAATCAAGGCCTAATTTGTTACCTAATTAAGTCCATTCTATAATGAAGACCTAGTTTTACTGTTAATTGTGTTTCTGTGTAATCTTGTCAGTTGGGAATGTAAAAGCTGTACTAAAGTCACATTCAGGAAATCTGCTTTGACTGCTCTCCTGGTTCATACCAGTTTTAATAAATTGCCCATTACTTCAAACACCAACACTGAATGGCCTTTCCATGTGCTCCTACAGTTAACACTGTGGGCAAAGTGAGAACATGACTGATAATAATTGATAAATTCGAAAATACTTACTGTGCATGGATACAACATTCCTCATTCCACCGGATGGCGCCGCAGTGGCTGCCTCGCCAATAGTCTGTCTTGTCCTTTTCCTTCTTTGTTGTCTTTTAATATGTGTTAAATGTATGTTTTAGTGTTCTTTAGCTTGTTGGAGGAATCTTTTTAATCTCTTACCTCGACGAAGATGCAATTTTTTTCCGTATCGTATCTCCATCCTCGCTGCGGCCTAACATCAAGGCCTTTGCTGGGGACCGACTTTAGGGGCTCCAACCGCGGGAGGCTGCAGGGCTTAACATCGTAGAGTTGGCGGTCCGTGTCGAGGATCGACCATGGAGCTCCAACCACGTTAGCCTGCGGACGTTAACATCGTGGAGCTCGCGGTCACTAGTTAGGGACCGACTTCGGGAGCTCCAAGCCACAGGCTAACACCGCCCCCATCGCGGGAGCTTCAATCTCCGGCTGCGGGAGCTTCGATCGACCCGACTGGGAATGGTTCGACTGCCCCGTTCGCGGGAGAATAAGGAGGAAAGAAGATTAGACTTTATTGCCTTCTATCACAGTGAGGAATGTGGGGAATCCGCTGTGGCGGATGGTTATGTTAACTTTTATGTGGTTGTGTGTCTTGTTGCTTTTTTTATTATGGCTGTATGGTAATTCGAGTATCACTATACCTTAATTGTTACACGTGACAATAAAATACCCTTTGAACCCTTTATTCAATTTATACTGCCTCAAAAGTGCTAGTCTCCATCAGCACTGTATTGGAATGTCAGTGGGGGGTTTTCAACATGGAAACAGGCCCTTTGGCCCAACTCATCCATGCCGATCAAGATACCCCATTCAAGCTTATCCCGTTTGCATGCACGTGACTTATATCCCTCTAATCTATTTCAAATACTTGACAGCATAGCTTTATGGTGAGAAGGGTAAAATTTATAGGGGATATGCAGAGCAAGTTTTTTACACAGAGGACAGTGAGTGCCTGGCACGTGCTGCCTGGGGTGATGGTTGAAGCAGATACGACAGTGGCATTTAAAATACTTTTGGATAGGCATACGGATGTGCAGGGAATGGAAGGAAATGGGTTGCGTGACATCATGCATGGAGCAGACATTGTGGGCCATAGGGCCTATACTTGCGCTGTACTGTTCTATTTTCTATGCTCCAAACCTTTTTGATCCATCTCTGTGTTTGAAAGGCCTTCGAAACGATACCATATAATAGGATAAAGGTTATAATGGGTAAAACCAGTGGGCTAAGAGGCTATTAAAGTGAAAATAAAAAGTAAAAAGTAAGGAGTAGGGTTGAGGTCATTATTCAGAATGAAGAGAGATGAAAATCAGAATTCCACAAGGATCAAGACAGATTCATAACTAACTGCGATAAATTGGACTGTAGCTAAGAACACCATATCAAATTATACCAAATTGTGGCTATAACTAGCACTGAGGAATGACACATTATTCAAGAAAACAGGCAGCACAGATAGTTAAATGAACGTTAACACAGATAAATCTGAGATTAAAAAAGCACATTGCTGGAGGAACTCAGCAGGCCAGGCACCATCTGTGGAGGGGATGGACAGATGATGTTTCTAACCATGCCCCTTCATCTTCCAGAATCTGAAGAAGTATTCCTGGAAACATCGCCAGTCCTTTTCCCTCCACAGATGATGTCTGACCACCCGCACTTTATTTGGTAAAGGATCCAGTATCTGCAGTCTTTTGGGACTCAGAGCTGAGATAATACAAGTAGGCAATCAGAAACTCCACTTGCACCTTCAAGAAAATTAAAATGAATGGGAGGAGGAAAACGGGTGTATTGCTGAAAAAATCAATTAAAAAAAGCATAATAGCGCGTGAAAATAATTAAAAAATATTACAAATCACAGAGATCTAATCCTGGGAATAAAGTATTTAAAAGTAAACAAACTATGATAAAATGTACAAGGACTGGGTCAACCTGCCCTGCACACATTTTCTGGAATCACCACTATTAAAAAGGGCAGAGAAGTACTGGAGAGAGTATATACAAAGTTACAAGGATGGTACCAAAATAAATATCATGGAAGATTTTCTATAGGGAAGATTTAGAAATATTAGAGATCGCTAAAATTGTGAATACTTTGAATCCTTACAGGTACTATCACCGTGTTTAAGAAACATTTGGACAGGTACATGGATAGGATAGGTTTAGAGGGTTATGTACCAAAAGCTGGCAGGTGGGACTAGTGAAGATGTGGTATATTGGTCAGCGTGGGCAAGTTAGGCCGAAGGACATGTTTCCATGCTGTATGACTGTCTCTATGACTTTGAATCCCATAAATTACCAGGAAAGATTGGCCAGGCGGGAGTTTTTTTTTTCTTCAAATTAAAGAGCCTGGGGAGGGAGTTAGTTAATGTGCATGAAATTATGAATTTCCACAAAAGAGCGGAGAGGAAGGATCTAAGTTACTGAACAGAAAGATAATTGGGCTGCTTAGATTTACGATAAATGGTAGAAAGGTTAGATGGCACTTCCACCTAGGTGCAACCCTCCACTCACCGCTGGCTCTGTCCTGTACATCTCAATGGCAGAAGTCAGATCTGCTTTAACAAGAGTAAACTCAGAAAGTGAACGGCCCTGATGAAGTCCCTGGACAGGTTCTGAAATCATGCATCAATCAACTGGCCACAGTCTTCACCAACGTCTTCAACCTCTCACTTCAACAGTTTACCGATCCCCCATCTGCTTCATGGAAACCTCCATTATTCCAGTGGGCTGAAGGGCCTGTTCTTGTGTCAATGTTCTACTGTAGGTATACTGTTTACTCTGTGAGCTTCATGTGAACAAGAAATTTCATTCCACCCTGCTGTATACGACAAAAAACTAATCTGAATCTGAGAGTAGAATCAGGTATGGCAGTTTACAAAATAAAGTGCTGGAGTAACGTAGCAGGTCAGGCAGCATCAAGTTCAAGTTCACGTTTATTGTCACATGCACCAATTAGGGTACAGTGATATATGAGTTACCATACAGCCATACAAGCAAAAAAGAACACAATACACAATAAATTTAACATAAACATCCACCACAGTGAAATCAACATTCCTCACTGTGATGGAATGTAATAAAGTTCAGTCATCTTCCTCCTTTGTTCACCCCGTGGTGGTCGGGGCTTTTGAGCCCTCAGCACTGCCTCTGCTGACAGTCCGCTGTTCAAGCCATCTTGTCGGGAGATAGAAACTCCGGCATCGGGATGGATCGGAACACTCTGCAACATGGAGCTTCCGAGTCAGCCTCTTCTTACCAGAGACCGTGGCTTCACGGTGTTAAAGTCCCCAGGCCCCGCGGTTGGAGCACTTCCTTGGCAAAGGATCGCCCGCTCCGCGATGGTAAGTCCGGGCCGGTCTCCAGGAAAGGCCGCACCAATCCAAGTTGTTAGGACGCAGGGGGGGGACGGAGAAAGATCACATTTCTGTCGAGGTAAGTGACTGAAAAAGGTTCCCCCCTATTTCCCCCCCCCCCCCCACCCTTCACATAAAACATACCGAGAAACATTAAAACATACATTTTAGACACAGTAAAAATAACAAAAAAAGTCGAAATGACACACAGGCTGCTGGCGAGGCTGCCATTGCGGTGCCAACTGGCGGAAGCTCATCTCTGGAGAACATGGATGAGTGACTTTTGGGGTTGGGACTCTTCTTCAAATTGATCGTGTGGAGGAGAAAGCTGGAAGAGAGGAAGAGCAGGACAAAGCCTAGCAGGTAATAGGTGGATATAGGTGACGGAAGGTTTGATAGGCAGATGGTTGGACAAAGGCCAGAGATGAATAGCCAGAAGGTGTGTAACAAAAGGATTGAATAGTTGCTAATTGTGAATGTAGGGGAAGGAATGTTGGAGAAAGGGAAGGAGGTGTGAGTCCAGTGTGAATGTTGGAGGAAGGGAAATAGGCGCAAGTCCAGGTTAGGCACGGGAGAAGGAGGTGTGGGGGCAGGAAGAAGAAAAAGAAGGAAAGGAGGCAGGCTTCAGATCTGTTTCTGATTCTGACTCTGAAATACTCAGCTGGTCAGGCAGTATCTGTGAGAAGAGAAACAGAGTTAACAATTCAGATCAAAGCTGCTTTGTTAGAAATGGAAAGGGGACAAAAGAAGTGTCTTAAGCTGCAGGTGGAATGTCTCTGAAAGGGTAAAACCTTTCAGAGGTTAAGCTTTAAAACAAAATTATCTAGTCAACAAGTGATGGGAGCAGTTAGAGAATGAGAACACAGGTGAGTGTAGCTAGACAGAAGAACGTAGGAGCTGCAAATTGCAGAGCAGGAAGACCTGCCCGTCAGATCGGTGGGCATGTCCTCCATTCCCAGAGATAAATAAAAAATACTTTAAAAAAAACAAATTCACTGAGCCAGTATCACAGACAAGCCACTTATACAAATTAAGTAACCTAAAGTTGTACAATTCAATATTGAATCCAGAAGGCTGCAACGTATCCAAACGGAAGTTGAGATGCTGTTCCTCAAGCTTACTTGGGACACACTGCAACAATGCAGAAGGCCATAGACTGATAGGTCAGAGTGGAAGTAGGAATGAGAATTAAAATGGCTTAAATAGCACAATGCTTTTTGTGGGAGCTTGCTATGTGGAGTGTTTCCTACATTATAATGTTCCTCATACATGCAAAATGTCTGAGGTTCCTTGAAGGTGCCATACAAAAGCATTCTGTCTTTTTTGTTCTACTTTGGCCAAATGGCTTCTTTCTCTACACCACATAAAGTTCTGGAATGCATTACTGAACAACTATTATAAGATAAAGGCCCCAATTGTTTGTATTTAATAAAGCAAATACATTTCTCAGTGGAAGCAGATGCCATCTTCCGGTTGCGGGAGGTGGACATACTGTATGCCAGAGAGAGATGCAGAAAATACCATAGTAATGAATCATACTAATGGCAATATCATCCCATGTTCCTCAAGAACCCTGGTAGTCAAGTCAAGAGTGTTTAATTGTCAAATGTACCAAAACAGAACCAATGAAATTCTTACTTGCAGCAGCACAATAGGTTTGTAAACACAGTACTTACAATAAACAAACATTTAAAAAAGTTCAATAAAAAAATTAAAAAATGCAATTTGTGCAAGTTCTTAGTGTAACCAAGGCACTTAATAATTCAGAGTTAGTTGGAATAATATAAAATTATTAAGGGATTGTACAGGCTAGATGCAGGAAAAATATTCCTGATGTTGGGGGAGCCCAGAACCAGGGGTCACAGTTTAAGAATAAAGGGTAGGCCATTTAGGACTGAGATGAGGAAAAACGTTTTCACCCAGAGAGTTGGGAATCTGTGGAATTCTCTGCCACAGTAGGCAGTGGAGGCCAATTCACTGGATGTATTCTAGAGAGAGTTAAATTTAGCTCTTAGGGCTAACGGAATCAAGGGATATGGGGAGAAAGTAGGAACAGGGTACTGATTCTGAATGATCAGCCATGATCATATTGAATGGTGGTGCTAGCTCAAAGGGTCGAATGGCCTCCTACTACACCTATTTTCTATGTTTCCATCTATGCTTCTAGTAGTCATTGAAGCATATAGCTTACTCTTATTGATGCCCTGTAGACATTATGTTTGGCACAGATATTGTGGGTTTTGGGGCATATTCCTGTGCTATACTTTTCATGAACCAAAGCAAATAATGCAAAGAGAGCTGTGGCGAACTGGGCTACAGGTCAGGCATAACTTCAGTGAATATTCTCAAAGATAATTGGTCTCCTGTTACTGTTTTCTTGTATGTCACAATCTGGGTTAAAATTGATGATTATGGACAGTGAAACTATTGTAGATATATATAATTTTATCTCAGTTCTTCTGGGTTAGAAAGTGGGGAGCGGGAAATCATTCATGATCTTTGTCCCCAATTAGTATCCACAAGGAAGGCAAACAGTAAATGCTTCGATGACTGGATGGGAATGACAGAATCTATAGTTATGCTCTTCATGGATGAAGAGCTGTCAATACTGAATGGTCAGCTTCAGCAATGATCTGCTGTGCCTGGTACGGGAGGCTACCTACACCCATGGGCTATATAAACAGGGGAGTCTGTGCTCCAAGAAACTAGACAGCAAAAAGAGCAAAGTGCTGAAAGAGTTAACAATGGCCTTTGAGTCATCTCATCGCCTGACAGATTCCAATGTACATTTGATGTGGTTTCATGTACTTTTGCCACAGTATGAAAGGAACTGCAGATGATTGTGCATCTGTGTGCATTGTTTCCACAAGATTTGTTCCGTTTTTCTGCCTCATATGCTCACCAGATGTACATAGTTCTGCAAATACTCTTTTAAAATATTTTTTATTGGGTTAAAGTTAGTCAATGGAATTATTCATACAAGCAACTCTTCAGATTTATCACTGGTATTTCATTGGTGAAAATGTGGTCACACGATGCTCTCTCTATTTTCTTCTCATGTTCCTCCTACAGTCTAAATGCGGGCATCCTACGCATTCCTCCTCCTCTCTGACTCCTCAGAATAGCGACACCCCCAACTCCTGTATCATTCTTTCCCAGGACTTTCAAAACTACAGATGTTTGTGGCCCCCTTTGAGGCCTCTTTCAGCTGTAATCAAGAGGTATTTAAAACTCTAGGCTAACCACATTAATTATTTTCCTCTTGTGGCTGGTTAACTGCACCTAGGTTTCTCCCAGAACAGACAACTTACCATCTGTTAGTATATTCTATACCAGAAGTCTTCGCATCACTTAAGATTTTGATAGTACAACATTGCTACTCTGTATTGCAGGAATAATAAATTAGTACTTATCTGCATGCTGGTTTCACCTGCATTCAGTCAACAATTACAAGAAAACAGCAACAGAAGACTAATTAGTCTTTGTAAATATTCATTGAATTTATGCCTGACCAATCACCTAGTTAGCCATAGCTATCTGCATTATTTGCTTTGGTTAATGAAAACGTAGAACATAGAAAAGTACAGCACAGGAACAGGCTGTCCAACCCATAATGTCGATGACAAGCATAATGACAAGATAAACCAACAACATCTGTCAACACATGATCCATATCCCTCCATAGCAAGCCATGTGCCTATCTAAAAATCTCTTAAATGCCACTATAATTTCTGCCTCTGTGAGGGATAAAGTGATTAAACTTCATTAAAGTAAGGAGTTTTAAAGAGAATTCGAACTGAGAGGGGCTGGAGAGAGGATTCTGACACAGCTGTGTCTGAAGGTTGCCAGACCCATCCTTGAGTCCTTGAGTAAGAAGTAATAGCATTGTATAGCGGTAGAAGGGAGTGATGTAGAGAGATCCCTATCAGTGGAATGGAGTGATAGATCGGACCCTTGTCACTATAGCTTAGCTTTAGTACTGATATAGGAGAACTGAGAGGGTTCACTAGGCGGTGAGTAAAACTAGGCCAGGTCATAAGCAACTGAGCATGCTTAATTGAATAAATGAATATTACAACACACCCCTGGTCAAGAAATTGCTCATTACCATGAACATGTTTGAACATGCAATGTATGATATGGGAGGTGCGAGGGGATGTACGGTGGGATGTACCTACAGATTGTGCACCTCCGACCCTGATTGGAGAAGGGTCCGGAGGGGAGGTTGAATGTAAGATTCTGTGTATAAAGGGGGATGATTTCTTTGGCTGCGGTGTGTCTCGAGTTGGAGAGGCACCCGGTCTGCAGACTTGTAAAATAAAGAATCTCGTGCTTCCAGGATTTAGTCTTTGAGCATTAATTGTGAGCATAAAGGGTATCTCACAAATTGGGGGCTCGTCCGCGATCGCCACTCCGGCTGCTTGGTGGAGGCAAAGAAGGAGGGGAAGGTGCACCCTGCTGATTTCAGCAGTCTCTGATCTCCTTGCTTGCCATCAGCAGTTTGAGCGAGTGATATTCGGTGAAAAAGACTCGGGAAGCAAGAGGGGGTGTAAGGTAAATACGTACGGGACGGTCGAGCGATTCTTGTGCACAGGACCCAGGTAAGAAAAGCGACTATTAAGTATTGCCTGGGCGACCGGGGTCTGTCGGACGGGAATAGTCCGACGAGACGATGGGAAACCGGAACGGGAGACGTAAGGGTCCGGGGAACCGGATGAGGCTCATACTGATATGGAGCCTAACATTCCGCCCGATAGTCCGTTGGGGCGAATGTTGTATGGATGGGGTGAAGGGAACACCCGGGGTAAGAGTAAGGAAACTATGATAAAGTTTTGTTACTTTGAGTGGCCAAAGGAGCCTATTCGAGGGAGCGCAGTGTGGTGGCCGCGGTTGGGTTCAAATGAGGACTGGGTGAGACAGGCGTTGAATGTTTTTGTGAATGAAAGACAAACGCCGAATCAAATAGAAAAGGATTATGCCCAGTGCTGGAAACCCAATAATGGGATGTTTCCGTTAAAGACGGAAAGAGAGCAGGATGAACCTGACTGGCCACCAATTGGTGATGATCACCTACGGAGACTGCCCCCACCATATGAATCCCAGCCCCCAAATATATCCCCATCAGCGCCGGCTGCATCTGCCCAGGAGGTCCCACTAAGCCAGAGTGGATCGGCAGTAAACCTGTCCGCTCCTGTCTCAGAAGAGACAGATAATAGAGAATTACAGAAAGTAGAATGTGAAGGAGAGAGCCAGTCAGATGAGGAAGAGGAAATAAAAAGTCAGGACAAGGATGGGACGGGTGGCCCAGGCAGTAGTCGGAGGACGCGATCTCAAACGAGGGCAGCGGAACAGGGATTAGAGCGATCTGTTCGAATGAAGCCCCTCAGGGAGGTCCCGTTAGGGGGAAATGCCGGGGGGATGGGATTTGTAAATGTGCCTCTCACCAGTATGGAGGAGAGGAACTTTAAAAAGGAGATGAAAAGTTTATTGGAAGACCCCTTGGGACTGGCTGAACAAATAGATCAGTTCATAGGGCCAAAAATGTTTTTATGAAAAATATTGAGTTGTTTCAAACAATCTCATTGAAGTAAGAATGGAACTAATGTGATGTGTGTAAACCGGTTTTGTATGAATGAGGAAGTTTGTATATGTGATAGGTTTGTTTGCTGTGGGCCACATGTTGTAAGGGTATGTGTGTGTGTGTTCCTTTAAGAAATTGTAAGCAATGGGGGAGGTTATTGTAAGGTAACGGACAACGCTTTGTATCATCGCAACTTAAAAAGGGGAAGTTGGAAAATGTAGGTTGCTTGGCTTCTATAGATTTCTTTTCAGTAAAGTTAATTTGGAAAATTGTTAGTCGTATGTATTTAAACTAGGAATTGGAATTTGGGAATTGTAGGGGGAATGGTTTGAACAAAATTAGAAATAAGTTAATTGCTGAACAACAAGCAGCTTTTTATGGTTTGTTTAGATAAACATTCTGGTTGGAGAAGGGTAATAAATTAATGGGGCCCAGGGAAAAAAAAAGGAGTTGGCAGACAATGATGTCAATAAGGGGAAGTTTGTTTACTTCAGAAGAAAGACAGATGGTCAGACAGGCAGGAGAAGGGGTTACAGGCTCAAGCGGGAGCAGTAAAATATCCCATCACTGTGCCGGATTGGAGTAACCAGACAGAACAAGGAAGAAACAGTATGAAAATCTCAGGGAAATAATAATTAAGGGAATCAGAGAGGCCGTTCCCAAGGGACAAAATTTTGAACGGGCTTTTGAAAATCAGCAGAACAAGGACGAACCTCCGACAGTGTTCTTACAAAGGTTAAGGAGGAATGTCCAGCAGTATTCGGGGATAGACCCTGATTCAGACGCAGGTCAGCAGTTGCTAAAGGTTAATTTTGTAACAAAATCATGGCCAGATATTAGAAAGAAATTGGAAAAATTGAAAGATTGGAATGACAAACCATTGAATCAATTGTTAACAGAGGCTCAAAAGGTATATGTAAGATGGGATGAGGAGAAACAGAAGGGAAAGGCAAAAATGATGTTGCAAGCAGTACAGCAAGGAGTACAGAAGGGGGGAATCGAAGGTGATAGAAGGCCGGGTGCTCATGGAGACCGGGGAAGGGGAAGCGGTAGCATTAGAGGATGAGGAAGAGGTGAATGGGGGGACCGAAGTTGGGGTCCCCGGGAAAACAAGGAACAAGAATCAAGAAGATGGTACACGGGGCCACCCCGGTGTTATTATTGTAGAGAGGAGGGTCATTTCAGGAGGGAATGTCCCAAGCGACGACGGGAGGTGCAGTCGTACGCACTCATGGAGGAAGAATAGGGGAGTCAGGGGTTCCGCTCCCTGGGGTGTATGGGATACACACGGGAACCTCTGGTAAACTTGAGATTAGGACCCCAGGGAGAGGATATGATATTTATGGTAGATTCGGGAGCAGAGAGATCGAGTGTAACTAAGGTACCAGAAGGAATGAGATTGGGTAAAAAAAAAACAGGTTAGAATCTCAGGGGTAGAAGGGAAAGTGATGACATTACCCGAGGTAGAAGGTGTGTGTGGTAAAATATGAGAATCGGGAAACTACGGAAGATTTAATCTTGGTACCCCAGGCAGGGATAAATTTGATGGGGAGAGATTTACAAATCCAATTAGGAATGGGAACAGCCCCCGTAGGGGGACAGATAATAGTCCAATTGTATAAATTGACCACAGAGGACGAGGGAAGAATAGTCCCGCAGGTGTGGGCCAAGGAAGGAAACCGGGGAGGGCTGCAGATCCCACCCTTGAAAATAGCTCTGAAAAAAGAAAGTGAGATAGTACGGGTAAGGCAATATCCAATTTCTATGGAAGGAAGGAGAGGACTTCAGCCAATTATAGAGAACTTACTAAAGGACGGTATATTAGAGAGTTGTATGTCCCCATATAATACCCCCGTACTCCCCGTAAGGAAGACCGCGGGACGTTCAGATTGGTCCAGGATCTCAGGGAATTAAATAAGGTAGTTAGAACGCGACACCCGGTAGTCCCGAACCCGTATACCATAATGGGACGGATACCCCCGAATCACAAGTGGTTCAGTGTGGTAGATTTCAAAGACGCTTTTTTGGAGCTGTCCCCTGGCTGAAGAGAGCTGGGACTTTTTTGCGTTTGAATGGGAAAACCCGGAGACCCAAAGGAAACAGCAGTATCGGTGGACTGCGCTCCCTCGGGGATTTACAGAGTCCCCGAACCTGTTTGGACAGATATTAGAACAAGTATTAGAGGACGTCCCGAGGACTGATGAGACACAGCTGTTGCAGTATGTGGACGATCTATTACTATCAGAGGAAGAAGAGGAGGCAGTTATGGACGCAACAATAACCCTCCTGAACTTTCTGGGGGAAAAGGGGTTGAGAGTGTCTAAAAGTAAATTACAGTTTGTAGAACGAGAAGTTAAATATCTAGGACACCTGATAAGCGATGGGGAAAAGGAGAATAAACCCGGAAAGGATAGCGGGAATTACCGGACTGCCAATGCCGAAGAATAAGAAAGAGATTAGGAAGTTTCTTGGACTGATTGGATATTGTAGATTATGGATAGATGACTATACCCGACAGGTTAGGTTTCTATATGATAAATTAGGTGAAGAAAACGACAAAGTAAAGTGGGAATCCGGGGACGAACACCAGTTTAGGAAACTAAAGAACAGTTTAATCACTGCCCCTGTACTGGCTCTCCCGTCTATTGACCAGCCATTCCATCTTTTTGTGAATGCAGAAAATGGAATTGCGCTGGGAGTACTAACCCAAGAGAAAGGAGGGAAGCGGCAGCCCGTCGCGTTCCTCTCCAAACTCTTGGATCCAGTATCGCGGGGATGACCAGTATGTATTCAAGCGGTAGCGGCAACAGCAGTGTTAGTGGAGGAAAGTAGGAAATTGACATTTGGAGGAACTATTTACTGGCAGTGTCTCGTTCCCTTACAGAATTAAAAGCTAAAGGATTATTGGCTCAAAGCCCACCACTCGACTTTCCAATACATGCTGTAAAGGCCGGCGACTGGGTACTGGTCAAGAATTGGAAGGAGGAGAAACTCCAGCCCAGGTGGACCGGACCGTATCTAGTATTACTGACAACCGAGACAGCAATACGAACAAAAGAAAAAGGGTGGACCCACGCGATCCGGGTTAAAGGACCCATCGATCCACCCGTTCCTGAGGAGGAGGAACAGTGGATGGTGAAGCCAGGAAGCAAACCCCTAACAGTAATTTAAAAAAAAAAGCATTGAATGTATAACTGACAGTATGAAAGGAGTAGTCGTGGTATTGTTTGCTTTGTATGTAATTGTGGTAAAAGGTATTAATAATTGGGATAAATGTTATCATCCTATCCAATACAGAGGGCAGACAACCAGATCATTTACCTATCATTCCCATGTGAACAAAGTATGCCATGACCGAAAGACTAGAACCATTTGTAAAGAGGGGGCAAAGGAGTATTTGATGGCAGGCAATAGGGGGTATATAGGGAAGTTTGGGGCCGTTACCTGCCCAAGGGGAGAGAGATGGGTTTGTGTACAGTTAGTTTTCCCTTCTCAGATCGTAAAATGGGCAATAGATAAGACGAAGGAGGAAGTAATAAAAGAGGTTACAGAGGTAGTAGTCACTAAGCCTCCCCCTCCCCCACATACTCAGCCTCAAGTGCACCAGACACTGTACAAAGAGATAAAGAAGCAGATCGAGATCCCTGAAGGAGAAAAAAAACCTGTTTGTGGACTTGGCCATCCGGATAGCTGGAATCCTGAATGTGACTAACTGTTGGGTCTGCGGAGGACCACTGATGAATTCACGTTGGCCGTGGAGGGGATCCATTGTTGAAATATGGGACCTGATGGGGTGGAACCTGACAGTTGGACAAGACCGAGATCCCCAGGTATGGGTCCTGGCAGATGCTCCGGTCGGGACTGAGTGTATCGCTAGGCCCTGGGCAAAGGATGCCGTCCTAGTAGGTAGCAGCCCCTGCCAGCGCATTGTCACCCCAGTGGCCAAATCAGTCCCGAGTGTGGTGGCCAGAGGAGCCTAAATGGTATCTAACTAAGAAATATGGGAAAAACTGCGCTATCCGGATGGAGATCGATGGAGTGGAATCGGCTGGACTATGGAACTGCACCGGGAATAACCCTTATCAGGGGATCCCAGTATTGCGAGATATATGGAACAAGGTTGCCTCTAGTGGACCGGCCCCTGAAGGACTGTTATGGATATGCGGATATAAGACATACTCGGTGTTACCGATGAATTGGAGTGGGACTTGTTTTATTGGACTGGTACAACCTGGATTTTTCCTGTTAAACACCAAAGAAGGCCGGTCGTTAGGAACACCTGTATTTGATGACCTATATCGGAAAAAGAGGAAAATAGACATTGGAGAATGGGAAGATGATGTATGGCCACCAGCAAGAATCATCTCATACTACGGACCAGCCACTTGGGCACAGGATGGATCCTGGGGTTACCGAACACCAGTATATATGTTAAACCGGATCATAAGGCTTCAGGCAGTACTGGAGGTAATTACCAACCAAACTGCGGGGGCGCTGGAAATGCTGGCAAAGCAGCAGACGCAGATGAGAGCAGCGATATACCAGAACAGGTTAGCCCTAGATTACCTCCTGGCAGAAGAAGGAGGTGTATGCGGGAAATTCAACCTCTCTAATTGCTGTTTGAACATCGATGATAATGGACAGGCAGTGATGGACATATCAGAAGGGATCCGTAAGTTGGCACATGTTCCAATACAAAAGTGGAATTCAATTATGGGAACCCAATGGTGGGATTCCATCCTCGGAGGAACATGGTGGAGAACGGTGGGACTCGTGTTTCTATGTGCAGTGGCTGGACTGATCTTTATCCCCTGTTGCATCCCTTGTTTTAGGGAACTTATTACCTGAAGTATAAGTCAGATGCAGGCTGTAGTCATGCCTATGGGAGAGAAAGGGGAAATACAGAAAATAATGATAATGCGGCCTGGGAGGTTTATGTTTTACAGGATGAGAAGGTTAGGACAATGTTACGTCAGTTCGAGTTGAGGGAACTTAAAATGAGGGTTTAATCAGTGTATGCGTAGCAAAAGAAAAAGGGAGGATTGTGAGGGATAAAGTGATTAAACCTCATTAAAGTAAGGAGTTTTAAAGAAAATTCGAACTGAGAGGGGCTGGAGAGAGGATTCTGACACAGCTGTGTCTGAAGGTTGCCAGACCCATCCTTGAGTCCTTGAGTAAGAAGTAATAGCATTGTATAGCGGTAGAAGGGAGTGATGTAGAGAGATCCCTATCAGTGGAATGGAGTGATAGATGGGACCCTTGTCACTATAGCTTAGCTTTAGTACTGATATAGGAGAACTGAGAGGGTTCACTAGGCGGTGAGTAAAACTAGGCCAAGTCATGAGCAACTGAGCATGCTTAATAGAATAAATGAATATTACAACACACCCCTGGTCAAGAAATTGCTCAGTACCATGAACATGTTTGAACATGCAATGTATGATATGGGAGGTGCGAGGGGATGTACGGTGGGATGTACCTACAGATTGTGCACCTCCGACCCTGATTGGAGAAGGGTCCGGAGGGGAGGTTGAATGTAAGATTCTGTGTATAAAGGGGGATGATTTCTTTGGCTGCGGTGTGTCTCGAGTTGGAGAGGCACCCGGTCTGCAGACTTGTAAAATAAAGAATCTCTTGCTTCCAGGATTTAGTCTTTGAGCATTAATTGTGAGCATAAAGGGTATCTCACACCTCTACCACTGCCCCTGTCAGTGCATTCCAGGCACCCACCACCGTCTGTGTAGCAAATTGCCCTGTACATCTCCCATAAACATTGACCCTTTCACCTTGCCCTCTGATATTTTACAGTTCCATCCTGAGGAAAGGATTCTGACTGTCTACCTTATCTATGCCTCTCATCATTTTATATACTTCTATCAGGTCTCCCCTCAACCTTTAATATTCAAAAGAAAACAATTCAAGTTTGTCCAACCCCGCCTTGTACCTAATACCCCTAAACCAGGCAGCATCTTGGTCAACCCCATATGCACCCTCTCAAAATCCTCTACAATCTTCCTGTATTGAAGCAAAATCAGTCGATCAATCTAATTTTCCGTGGCTCAGTCTTAAGCCACATCAAGACCCTATGAGAATGCAAGCAAGCTGCTCAGAAAGGTAACTGCCAACCCAGGCTTGCATCTCTTCGATTACTAATTCAATCCACCAACTAGAATATCTGGAGTATTGCAGGATCCTTTGCAATTGGGGTTGCTAATATACGACATAACAAAGGAAGAGCTGCGTGGCAAAAAGATGAGAAACAAACATCGACCACCAATCATTTCCTGGTAATGGATCCTAATGTTCATCTGCTTAGATTTCATTGGCTACATCTCCTGTTGGACCTTTTTAGTGCAGTCAATGGGCATGCGGGGTCTCTGACGTAACCCAATCCTAGGTGACGGCACAGACCAAACCACGAGATATATTGTGGCGGCGCTGCCCTGGCAGCAGCGGCTCGCCTGCAGTCCGTCTGTTTTTCTTTATATTTGTTGTTTTCTTGTCTTGTTTTTTTAGCGTTAGTTTGAGTTATTATGTAGTGTATGTGTATGGGGGGGGGGGGGTGGGAGAAACATTCTTAGTCTCTTCCTTTTGGGGGGACGCGACTTTTCTTGTCGTATCCCCCGTCTCCATCTCCATCTGCGCTGAGGCCTATCGCGGAGCTGGCGGCCTCCAACTTTAACTGCGACCGACCCGAGGCTCCGGAGGCTGAGCCAGCCAGGACTTACCAGCGCGAGGCGGCCGACTTCGGGACTGCGGCGGGTTCAGGCATTCCGGCGGCCCGACTCGGAGCTGTGGCGGCTTTCCGGTGGCAGTGGCGGCGGAAGCGACTCCGGAGGTTCGGCCGCGGGCCCAGTGAACAACATCGTCGGGAGCTCGCAGGTCACAGGTTGGTGACCTGTTTTTCCGGAGCTCCCGCGGCAACAGCTGCGTCCGTTGGACTGGAGAGCGGCAGCTTCAGCAGCTTCAACCGCCCCGGGCCGCGGAGATGAACCGGCCCACTCATGGAGCGCGGTTCACCCGCGGGACTTATTTACATCTCCCGGTGCGGTCACAACATCGGAGGCCCGGGTCGCCTCAGCGCAGAGGAAGAGGAAGAGGAAGAAGGGAAGAGACAAAGACAAGATTTTTGTCTTCCACCACAGTGAGGAGGTGTCTGGTGAACTCACTGTGGTGGATGTTAAATATGTGTTTATTGTGTGTTTTTGTTATTTACTGTATGTATGACTGCAGGCAACGAAATTTTGTTCAGACCGCAAGGTCTGAATGACAATAAAGTTTTCCAAGTTCCAAGTTCCAAGTTATTGAGGATGAGTATTCCACTGGCTAATTTCAATGGCAAGTTTCATAAGCCACATCAGGAATGCTTGGCTTATCATGCATCTAAATGACGTTCAAGTTGAACATTAACCATTGGCTTTGCCCCAGACTCTTCTACAATTTGTGAAAGTTACTGGGACTCCATTGGCTTCAGGATTCACACTGAATAGTGTTCACACACTGATTAGACCTTATCTACCACAGCAATGAGAGTTTCCTGCCACCTAGAGTGAACATTGGCCACAGATCTGCATCTCCTACTTTGCCAACCGTTGTGAAACCAAAAGATTGTCTGGGAATAATCTTTTGACTGTATCTGAACCTTTCATGCTATGGTTGCTGGAGCATTAACGGGTTCATTTGATGTGTGCTTATCTACACAGGGATCTGCTGGATCCACCATGGGTCTCATCAAGCTCTGCTGAATTGTTCTGAATTGTAACAATAACATTTTTACATATTCCGGTAGACAATTTTGCCGTCAGTCCAAAATCTACTTATCTGAAAATCTCATACTTTATTTCTCGACTTATAAATGAAAATGTTTAAAAATACTTTCAATTTAAAATGGTTTTTACTGTTAAAAATCATTCCTCACAGCTTCCAACACACTTTGATACAAAGTTGCGAGACAGGAACACTGGCAGCAACACTCTGAATTGTTCAGCTCAATGGCATCTCACAGCAAGTGCACCTGACATTTGCAACAATGTTGCCATCCTAGCTCCTGGCAGGACAGGAGGGGAAGGGTCAATTAGTATTGCAATTGGGGAATGGGTTGTTTATTCAACTCCAGTGCTTGGGGAGGCTCACGAGCTATGATCTTTACTGAGGAGTGCTCGAATCCTACCTTCACCAACGGGTTGAGTTGGAGGACCACGCCTCCCGGGGGCTACGGGTAGGGGACAGGTGCATTGGGGGAACAGACCCAATGGGTCTGCATTTGGTCTAGTGACATTTAAAATTGGAAGTAAGCAAACAAACCAAAGGATTTGTTTTGAAAGGAACTGCAAATGCTGGTTTATACTGAACATAGACACAAGTGCTGGAGTTTAACTCAACGGCTCAGGCAGAATGTCTGGAGAAAAAGGATGTGTGACGTTTTAGGTTGAAACCTTCTTCAAACTGTAAGTAGGAGGGTGGTGGGGGGAGGGGGAGACTGGAGAGACAGAAAAGACAGAACAAATCTGGGCCGGCAACAGATGACTAAGGAAGGGTGGAGCCCATAATGACCCATTGTTGGCGGGGGGGGGGGGGAAAGCTGATAAGTCATAGGAGATGCGAGCAGTGGAACTAGTAGGACAACTAGATTGGGGGAAGGGGGAATTGTGGGAATGCAGGGGTTACGTGAAATTAGAGAAATCAACATTCATATCCCTGGGTTTATTTTACTCATTCATGGGGTTTGGATATGACCAGCATTAATTGTCTTTCCCTTATTGCCACCATTAGAGGACAGTTAAGGTGCAAAAACTTTGATGGATCAGAGTGTTGAGTACAACCTGAGGAACAGAGACCAATGGTTGGCAACACCCAAACCCTCATAACAATCTCTTACACTCTATACCCCCGGAGGGAAGCTTCGACCGCCGGCCCTGCTGCCTGCGGTGCTTCTGGCTGCGGTGGAAATTTTAAATCTTCAACCGTCGGCCTGCAGCCTATACCAACCTGAAGCCGCGGTCTCCGGTGGGGAAGAGCCGACCCTGGACTTACCTTGTCTGCACATCTGGATGCCTGCAGCGACGGCTGCGGAGGGTTGAGGTCCCGACCACGGGGGAAAGTGGGGGAGGACTGGCAAATGTTTGTGCCTTCCACCACACTGACATTAATGCTTAAGTTACATTTTTATTGTGTATTTGTGTGTTCTTTATTATTGTATGCTGCTGACAAATTCATTTCACTTGCACTTTATGTGCAACGTGACAAATAAACCGTATTGTATTGTATTGAAAAGACCATTAGAAAATGGAGCACAATTAGGCCATCGATTCTACTGATCCATTCAATCATGACATTTCTGTACTCCCTTCTTAACCGCATAACCTATAACGTTGTTCCTAATCAAGAACCTATCAATCTCAGCTTTCAAAATACCCACCGTCTTGGCCTCCACAGCCATCTGTGGCGATAAATTCCATAGATTCACCACTATCTGGCGAAAGAAATCCCTCCACCTCTCCATTCTAAAATAAGTCCTTTTATTGTGAAGCTGTGCCCTCTAGTTTTAGATTCTCCCACTACTGGAAACATCCTTTCCTCCTCCAATGTGATGCAATGAGCTGTGTCTTCTGCAGGAATATCTGGACCACAAGAGGAAACCTGTCTTTTCAACACCACTCAAAGTGAGATCGTAAATGTTACCATACAAGTACCATTGACAAAGTAGCTCCTTCAACTAAGAAAATATTAGGAATTTTCTTTCAGTTTTAATGATCTTGGAAAATGAATGACATCAATTATAATTTGTAGAAGAGCGTTCCATACATCTACCACCACCTACATGTGAAATCGTTAACAAATTTCACTCTAAATGTTTTGGGTTTTGTCCCTAGGTCTTAAAGTCCCCAATCAGCAGAAATAGTTTCTCGCTGTATCTGGTTGCCCTTACCATCTTGACAACGGCATCATTTCATCTTTTCCTTCTAATTTCCTAGTTTTAAGTTTCATCAGGAATTATTGCAACCACTTAACATTTATTAAATTGGATAGACCCATTTGCTGCTGATGTCTAAACACTTTTGACAGCACCTAGTAAAAGCCCTACATTGTTGATCTCAATACAGATGTCCAACAGCTATCTGAGTGCCATAGCAAAATCAGGTGGGGCTTGTCAATATTAGTTTATGAAGACGTCACTGCAGAAATAAATTGGCTCCACGTAATATTCTGAAACATGAATAACATTTCATAATAACTTGTTCAATACACTGTGGACTACATCTTCAATCAAGTCAAGACAAATTCTCCAATTATCTCACTGCCCAATGATCTACACTGCTGCCCAATTAAGCTACACCTCAAATATTTAAATCTCTATGAGACATTGCCCTTTCCTATCTGGCTAATTCCTCTCATAAAAATCCAGTAAGATAAAAGTATAAGAACTGGCTTAAGACATTTTGTGCCCTAACCACATATATTAATCTTATCTCTACGATTTGAATATCTGAATAATTTACCTTAATATTAACGCTCCAAGGAATCCATGCTCCTCTAATTTCAATAACTTGGTCTCCCATGCTTCACTTCATGCATGATTTTAATATGTCCAACTTTGATGAGTATTTCGGGCCTGTAACATAGAAACATAGAAATTAGGTGCTTCGAGCCTGCACCGCCATTCAATATAATCATGGCTGATCATCCAACTCAGTATCCCGTACCTGCCTTCTCTCCAAACCCCCTGATCCCCTTAGCCACAAGGGCCACATCTAACTCCCTCTTAAATATAGCCAATGAACTGGCCTCCACTGCCCTCTGTGGCAGAGAGTTCCAGAGACTCACCACTCTCTGTGTGAAAAAAGTATTTCTCATCTCGGTCTTGAAGGATTTCCCCCTTATCCTTAAGCTGTGACCCCTGTCCTGGACTTCCCCAACAGTACTCAAGAGCTTCCTCAGTAAACCTCTGCACTCGGCCTAATATATTGAAGAAGGGCCTTCACCTATTCCTTATCTTCAGAGACGCTGCCTGTCCCACTGAATTACTCCAGCATTTTGTGTCCGTCTTCTAATATATTTTTTTTGTGTCTTTAAAATTGGGGAAAGCTCCCGTGAAGCAAGATTATCATTTCATTTAATACAAGCGTTGACACTACAGAGCTTTTCAATAACAGCCCCTCTGCACCTGTGGAAATATGCAACCCTTCCTTGTGCTCTCCAAATAAAATCCAGATCTTTATTATTCAATGATAGCTGTCTGCTCCTAATTAATGCAAACTTTTACTTGGAAACTTGTTCCTTTTTTGTTGTGTGGTAAAGCCCTAAGAAATGGTTTCGTGCTGGGAAGCGGAAGTTGGAGGAGTGCCCTATAGACTTTCTTTAAAGAGGAAATGCCACATATGGCATCTGCTCACTGTAATCTCCAAAGAGTATCTGCCAAACCAGTGTGAACAAGGATATTGTGGTCAGTGCATTCTCCAACTGGCCAAGATCACAAATCTTCATCAGTGGTAACTCCTTTTCCACTGCTCTCATGATCTATGACTCATAATGTTCTTTAGGGGGGTGTTGGGTCTTACAACAGTCTAAGATAAAATACTCATGTCAGGAAGTCCGTGCAATGAAACTACATTGATAGATGATACCCATGCAGGAAACTATCTGCTTTCCACCATTTTACCAAATCTTAATTTCTATTCAAGACCTTTCTGTTCACAGGCGGCACAGTGGTGTATCAGTAGAGCTGCTGCCTTACAGCGCCAGAGAACCCGGTTCGATCCTGACCTCTGGTGCTGCCCGTGTGGAGTCTGCACGTTCTCTCTGTGACCACGTGGTTTTCTCCGGGTACTCCTGTTTCCTCCCACATCCCAAACACATGCGGGTTTGTAGGTTAAATGGCCTCTGTAAAATTCCCCTAGTGTGTAGTGAGCGTAACTTGTGTGAACAGGTGATCAATGGTCGGCGTGGACTCAGTGGGCTGAAGGGCCTGCTTCCATGCTGTATCTCCAAACTAAATTAAAACCTGGACCTGATGAGTGAGTGGTGCAGTGTTCGCAACAAAAATTTGGCTTTTTTCATTCTGTTATCAGGCTTCTGAACAGTCCTTCCTGAAGCTAGTGCACTGTCCAATTCACCTCTATCCCATTGTGGACATTGGACTTTGTCTATGGAACTGATGCGCTATAATGTTGAGTATATTCTGCACACTGTATTATCCCTTTTGCTCTACCTATTGTACCTGAGTTGGACCTGATTGTATTTATGTATAATATTATCTGACCCAATTGAAAAGCTTGCAAAATAACGCTTTTCATGGTACCTCAGTACACGTAACATTAATAAACCGGAACATCAACCAAAAGTAATTCCACTGATTTGTGCCCCTCACAGACCTAATTTCATCACTTGATGAGGTTTTTGTACCAGAGATCAGGTTTATCAGGCTTGCGAATTTGATTTGGTGCTATAGATTATTTTGTAAGTGCCAATAACTATGAAGTGCAAGGATCTGATGAAGGGTCTTGACCTGAAACCTCACCTATATCTTTTCTCCAGAGATGCTGCCTGACCTGCTGAGTTACTCTAGCATTTAGTGTCTATCTTCACTATGAAGTGGGCCCACCACTCACTCTGACATCCTGGTCTCCCCCATTCCACCCTCTTGCACAACTCAGGGTTAGATAGAAACATAGAAAATAGGTGCAGGAGGAGCCCATTCGGCTCTTCGAGCCAGCACCGACATTTATTGTGATCATGGCTGATCGTCCCCATCAATAACCCGTGCCTGCCTTCTCCCCATATCCTTTGGTTCCACTAGCCCCTAGAGCTCTATCTAACTCTCTCTTAAATCCATCCAGTGATTTGGTCTCCACTGCCCTCTGCGGCAGGGAATTCCACAAATTCACAACTCTCTGGGTGAAAAAGTGTTTTCTCAAGTCAGTCTTAAATGGCCTCCCCTTTATTCTAAGACTGTGGCCCCTGGTTCTGGACTCGCCCAACATTGGGAACATGTTTCCTGCACCTAGCTTGTCCAGTCCTTTTATAATTTTATATAAGATCACCCCTCATCCATCTAAACTCCAGTGAATATAAAGCCTAGTCTTTTCAATCTTTCCTCATATGACAGTCCCGCCATCCCAGGGATCAATCTCGTGAACCTACGCTGCACTGCCTCAATCACAAGGATGTCCGTCCTCCAATTAGGAGACCAAAGCTGTACACAATACTCCAGCTGTGGTCTTACCAGAGCCCTATACAACTGCAGAAGAACCTCTTTACTCCTATACTGAAATCCTCTTGTTATGAAGACCAACATTCCATTAGCTTTCTTCACTGCCTGCTGTACCTGCACGCCAACTTTCAGTGACTGGTGTACAAGGACACCCAGGTCTCGCTGTATCTCCCCCTTACTTAACCTAACCCCATTGAGATAATAATCTGCCCCCTTGTTTTTGCCGCCAAAGTGGATAACCTCACATTTATCTATATTATACTGCATCTGCCACCTCACTCAACCTGTCCAGGTCACCCTGCAACCTCCTAACATCCTCTTCACTGTTCACACTGCCACCCAGTTTTGTGTCATCCACAAACTTGCTAATGTTGCTCCTTTGGTTGATGACCTAAGTTGAATGAATTCTTGTTGGTCTTATAGCATGAGCTCTAGCTTCAAGCACTATTCCCTCATTCGACTAACATTGTTATCCAACTCGTCCTTCTTCACAGATTATATTTTTAAAAGTTGCTTTTATATTTAATGTTTCCATAACTATCTCTCCAGTAGTCCTCAACACTCCATTCGATGTTCAGGAAGGATAGAAAGAAAGGACGAGGAGGTGGGGTGACAATGCTGGTTAAAGAGATTAATGCAATAGCAAGGAAAGACATTAGCTTGGATGTTGTAGAATCAGTATGAGCAGAACTGCGAAATAGCCAAGGGCAGAAAACGCTTGTTGGAGTGGGAAACAGACCACCAAACAGCATTAGGGAGGTTGGGGATAGCATCAAGCAGGAAATTAG
Source organism: Okamejei kenojei (assembly GCA_035221665.1). Lineage (NCBI taxonomy): Eukaryota > Metazoa > Chordata > Chondrichthyes > Rajiformes > Rajidae > Okamejei > Okamejei kenojei. Next base: position 22,940,018 of record CM069146.1, on the reverse strand, counting down.
GGATGTGTGTAATAAAGGTACAGCGGTTATCATGGGTGACTTTAATCTACATATAGATTGGGCCAACCAAATTGGTAACAGTGCTGAGGAGGAGGATTTCCTGGAATGTATACAGGATGGGTTTTTTAAACCATAATGAAGAGGACCCAACTAGAGGGCAGGCAATCCTAGACTGGGTATTGCGTAATGAGGAAGGATTAGTTAGCGATCTTGTAGTGCAAAGCCCCTTGGGCAACAGTGACCATAATATGGTGGAATTCTGCATTAGGATGGAGAGTGGCACGTTTAATTCAGAGACTAGGGTTATGAACTTGAACAAAAGAGACTTTGAAGGTAAGAGAGGGGAATTGGCTAGGATAGACTGGCAAATTACACTTAAAGGGTTAAAATTGGAAATGCAATGGCAAAGATTTAATGACCGCATGTATGAACTCCAGAAATTGTTCACCTCCGTCTGGCGAAAAAATAAAACTGGGAAGGCGGCTCAACCGTTGCTGATGAGGATAGTGTTAAAGCCAAGGAAGAGGTATATAAATTGGCCAGAAGAAGTGGCAAACCAGAGGACTGGTGAAATTTAGAACTCAACAGAGGAGGACAAAGGGGTTAATTAAGAGGGCGAGGACTTTTGGGTCGGTGTCGGCACTCCCTTGAGCCGATCAATCCTTCCAACGTGGGGAGGAGGGGGAATTCACTCTCTGCTTACTCCCCTTGAAGCTGCTGATCCCATTGTCTCTGTGTCACCTCTCCTTCCCTTTCCTTTTCCCTACCCTCAGTCACTCCCTCCCTCACCTTTCCACTTTCGCACTCCCCAACTAAAGACAATGTTTAAATAAAAAATGTTCTCCCCCCATCCCTCACTCCGTCAACTCTCATAGCTTGTGTATTGGCAGCAGAGATCACATTGCGATGTCATTTTCGGTTTTTGGAATGTTGACTGCAGCGTGTGCCTGAGATCCCATCAAATCATAACACATCAAATGTGAAGAAACTTGATACGGACGACCACGGGGAAAAGCAGTAAGATTCTTCAAAAAAATTCTGTTATTGTGTAACGTTTTGGTGTAGTTCCACAGACAGACAGACAGACAGACAGACAGACAGACAGACAGACAGACGGGGAGTCCAGAAACAGGGGTTACAGTTTAAGAATAAGGGGTAGGCCATTTAGGATTGAGATGAGGAAAAACTTATTCGCCCAGAGAGTTGTGAATCTGTGGAATTCTCTGCCACAGAAGGCAGTGGAGGCCAATTCACTGGATGTTTTCAAGAGAGAGTGAGATTTAGCACTTAGGACTAAGGGAATCAAGGGATATCTGGAAAAGGCCAGAACAGCATACTGATTTTGGATGATGAGCAATGATCATATTGAATGGCGGTGCTGGCTCGAGAGGCCGAATGGCCTACCCCAGCGCCTATTTTCTATGTTTCTTTTTTTCTATTAATCTTGAAGCTAGGAGATTGAAAGAGAAATGGTTTTGACTCCCACTGTGAGAGCAGTTCCAACACATGACAACTTTTTCTTGAGGTTTTTAGAAGTCACAAACTATGTACAAAATACGCTCATTAAAGTATTGGAATGATAGCTGAATTTTAAAATTGTTATCTTTCATTTCTGCTCCCTCGTTAGCCTCATCTGTTTCTGTCTCTGAAGCATCTTCCAGCTCTGAACCTTCAGATTTCTGATCAATCAACTCTGATCTCTCCTGTATCGCCAACCTTAATAGCTCCACTATGGACAACAATAAAATAGAATTCCTTCCCTAAACATCTTTATTTGTCTACTCTACTCTCCTCTGTTAAGATGCGTCTCAAACCAACTTGTGCAAATTTCCTAATAAATACTTACATGATTCACTGTTAAACATCAATATTATGCTTATGCAGTATCTGGGAGTGTTTCACAATATGAAACGTGTTAAATAAATGTGCCTTTTGTTGAATTGTCTACACTGGATGAAAGAGACTCCCCATTCTCTGCTAGTTGCTTTCAAGCCATTTATCCCCCGCATGAAAGAATGTCTGCAATGTTAAATTGGCATGAGGACTTCCAGTACAGGAAACAATATATGTAGAAAATCATGTCAAAACTATTAAATTATATCTACTATTCTTTGATGTATTTCTACACTGCATCACCGGACTAAAACACACGTGAACAAAAACAATATCTGTTCCACATATCTTTTTAGTTAGTTTTATGATCATATTTATTATTGCTAAGGCCATATAACTGCATCAGGACTAGGTCACAAGGGCTTGTATTTTAGCAAGTTATATAAATAAAAATTGAATTAATATAGAATAAATCATTGCTATGGCCATATAACTGTTTTAGGAATGGTTCGTGTGGGCTAGTTGTTATCCTGTTATGTAAATACAAATCAAATTAGTCCAGATAAATCACATTTGAGACCAATTCCGGGTCAAACCAATTTCCCTGGCCTCTCTCGGCAACAGTCGATGTGACGTGATGCCTGTGTCAGGGTGCATGAATGAAACAATTGCTTGAACAACTCTCCTTAGGTTTAGGTTTAATCTCGTCATGTGTACCAAGGTACAGGCACCTCGCGTTTTACGCTGGGGTTACGTGCTTGAAAAGTAGAGCATAATTGAAAAACGCATAAATTAAACGTCTACATGACTATGCTGTCAGCAGTATATTTGAGCACCTTATTCCAAAAATACAAGCACGTAAATCAAGCGTTGACATTATTTCAAAAATGCATGAACCAAAACATGCATAAAACACTAGGTGCCTGTACGTGGAAAGCTTTGTTTTGCATGCTATCCAATCAAATCAAATAATACTATACTTAAATACAATCAAGCCAAACTCTAGCACAATCGATAGAACAAAGACAAAGATACAGGTGTGCAGAATACAGTTCTCAGACTTGTAGAGCGACAGTTCCAGATGCAAAGTAATTGTCTACAATGCGATAGAGGCAAATTGAAAAGTGCCCTAGCTTATGGAAGGACCATTCAGTAGTCAGATAACAGAGGGGAAGAATTACTGCAGAAGACAACTTTGACAATTCAACAAACATCAGGCTCTTGAACACTATACAACACTAAAAGAGCCACTAAGGACTATCTAAGGCTGCACTAAGGACTTTTGGCATTTTTGCACCAGTATTGAGGTTATCAATTTATTGTGTTTTTGTTTATTATATATTTTCTATGTGTATTACGTTTTCAAACTTGTTATGTCGCTGCAAGTAAGAACTGCAAGTAAGTAATTGCGACACAGTGGAGTTGCTGCCTTACATCGCCAGAGACCCGAGTTCGATCTTGCCCATGGGCGCTATCAGTATGGAGTTTGTTACATTTTCCCCATGACCGCATGGGTTTTTTCCGGGTGCTCAAGCTTCCTCCCACATTCCAAAGACGTGCAGTTTTGTAGATTAATTGGCTTCGGTAAAATTGTTAAATTGTCCCTTGGGCGTAGAATAGTGTTAGTGTACAGAGTGATTGCTGGTCAGTGCGGACTCAGTGGGCCGAGGGGCCTGTTTCCACGCTGTATCTCTGAAGACAAAATAAACTTCACTGTTATGTTATTGGTAGAAACGACATTTAAATATTCTTGACTCTTGACTTGATAAGTAAGGCTTCAAGGGATATGGGCTAAAACTAGGCAAATGAGACTAAGGCAAGAAGGCAGTTTGTTCGGCATGGACAAGTTGGGCCAACCAAGCTTCCTTCCTAAGTTAGTCCTCTGTGTTTGCATTTGGCCCAACATAGCAAGTTTCATTCACGGTGAGATATTTTGAATATGCTGAACAAGTGAAGAACTTCTACTTGAGTCATCCCATTGCCAGGCAGCTAGCCTTTCCTTACACTCCTGAGGTGGAGCTGGTAAAACTCAAAGGTTCTGTACTAAATAACGGCAATATGAGAATATAGGGCAGCTTTTTGTTTACTTTAGCTCCTTTAATAGGGCTGTAAACACTCAATACAAAAATAAATATCTCATATTATATGTGTAGGAAAGAACTGCAGATGCTGGCTTAAATCCAACTCTTCCCTTCCCACCCAAACCGCCCCCTCCCCAGGTACTTTCCCCTGAAACAGCAGGAGATGCAACACCTGTCCCTTTACCTCCATCCAAGGACCCAAACAGTCTTTCCAGGTGAGGCACAAGAGGTTTACTTGCCCCTCCTCCAACCTCATCTACTGTATCCGCTGTTCTAGGTGTCAACGTCTCTACATTGGCAAGACCAAGCGCAGGCTCGCCGTTCATTTCGCTAAACACCTCCGCTCAGTCCATCTTAACTTACCTGATCTCCTGGTGGCTCAGCACTTCAACTCCCCCTCCGATTCCCAATCTGATCTTTCTGTCTTGGGCCTCCTCCATTGTCAGAGTGAGGCCCAGCGCAAATTGGAGGAACAGCACCTCATATTTTACTTGGGTAGTTTACATCCCAACGGTATGAACCTTGACTTCTCTAACTAAAGATAGCCCTTTCTTTCTCTCTCCATCCCCTCCCCCACTAGTCTTACTGTCTCCGACTACATTCTATCTTTGTCCCCCCCCCCCTCCCATGACATCAGTCTGAAGAAGGGTCTCAACCTGAAACGTCACCCATTCCTTCTCTCCAGAGATGCTGCCTGACCCGCTGAGTTACTCCGGCATTTTGTGTCTGTCTCTCTCATATTATATCTGCACTGCGAGAAACCTCAACATTGAGGAGAATGCAGTTACATCAAGGTGCATTAACCTAAAAGGATCTTGATTATGTAATAACAGGGTTGAACATTTCAACGGTCAGAGGTCCAAGAGTTTTGCAATCAATGGGCCCATGTCAGGACTGTTGCAATTAAAAGGATTGGGTTGGGGATATTCTTATCAATGGGCCACGTTAAATGATATTTCTGATCAATGTCAGTGGAAATAGGGGTGGGGGTGGCGGAAGAAATGTAATCAATTGGTGTTAATCGGTACAGTTGTAATCAACATTCCCTGGTCATGGATTTTTCAATTAAAGTCAAGAATGTTGCTATCAATGGCCCCTGGTCGGTAGTGTTGCTGTTAATAGATCTCGGTCAGTGTTATTGAACCAAGGCCCCTGGTTAGTGATACTCTAATTGGTGGTCGCTTGTCAGTGGTTTGCAACCAAGAGCTATAGCAGCCTCACCAACAGTCGGTTGTGGGAGCCAAGATCGCCCTGACAACGGAAGGTTCAAGTGCCCCGACTGTGGGAGAACAAAGCAGAGAAATCAAATTCCTCGTATGTTGCAAAACATACTTGGCTAATAAAGTACTATTATTATTTCTAATATAGTCAGTGGTGTTGCCATCAACAGCCTTTTGGCAGTGTTGTTGGAACCAAAGTCCCTGGTTCGTGATGCAACAATCAATGGCCGCTGAGCAGTAGTTTTGCAATCAATAATCCCTGGTCAGTAGTATTGCAATCAATGGGTCATGGTCAATACTGTTGCTATCAGTGGGTTTTGTCAATACTATTGCAATCAATGGGCCTTGATCAATATTGTTGCAATCAATGGGCCTTGATCAGTAGCGTTGCACCCAATGGCTCAAATCAGAGGTATTGCTCTCAAAAGTTCTCAGTCGGGGGTGTTGCAATCAATCAGCTCTGATCACTATTGATAGATTTTGGACAGTGCTGTTGTAATCAATGGGCCTAGTAAGTAGTCAAAAGTGTCACAATCAATGGTTACTGTTGATTGTGTGTTATCAATGGGCAGTGATTTTCAGTGATATTCAAGTGTGCCCTGACAAATACATTGAAATTAATGGTTCTGTGTTGTTGCAATCAATAGGCCAGGTCAGTAGTGCTGCAATTAATGGGAGAAGAAGGACTGCAGGACGCAAGCTATGTACACCAGAGAACAACTTGTGTTGAAATAAGTTAGTTCTGGTCAGGTGTGTTACAATCAATGCCTTCAGGCCAAAGTTGGTGCAGTCAATAAGCTATGATTAAAAGTATTGCAATCAATAGTCCTGGCCTCCTGACATCCACAAGCAAAGATAGACATCAAGTGCTGGAGTAACTCAACAGGTCAGGCAGCATCTCTGGAGAAAAAGGATGGATGACATTTCAGGTCAGGATTGAAGGTGTTGACCTGAAATGTCACCCATCCTTTTTCTCCAGAGATGCAACCTGACCCGCTGAGTTACTCCAGCACATTGCGTCTATATTTGGTCAAAACCAGCATCTGCAGTTCTTAGTTTCTACAACAGTCAACCAAAATTGTCTCGCCTCAGAAATCCAACGTTTCACAGGAGGAATTAACCGTTGCAAATCATCTTTTTTGAAAATTGAAAGTAATGAATTGCATAATTATATGAAGGAATAAATGTGTAAAACACCAGTGTGGAGAGTCTATGCTCAAATAATAACTTGAATTAAATTTCCAGGCACAATGCAAGCTAGTGTGATTGTTGTTTTCTTGGCATAAGATAAACACCTGCCAACATTATCAAGTGAACAGTCCTAATTTCTATGACTGTCAACACATGTTGGAGGGAAGGTGATGGTGTAATGGTGTTATCACTGGATTTATAATCTAGATACCCAGAGAAAAGTCCTGGGGATCTGGATTCAAATCCCACCATGGCAGATGGTGATAAACTCTATTTTAGAATTAAAATTTCTGACGATGATTATCAGTATCATAATTGATTGTTGTAAAGATCCATCCAGCTCACTAATGTCCAGCAATGGAAAAAATCTGCCATCTTTATCTGCTCTGGCCTCCACTTGGGCCGGCACGGTAGTGCAACAGTAGTGCTGCTGCCTTACAGCACCAGAGACCTGGGTCCGATCCTGACTACGCGTGCTGTAGTACGGAGTTTGTACATTCTCCCCGTGACCACGTGGGTTTTCCCCGGATGCTGATTTGTAGGATAGTGCTAGCGTACGAGGATCACTGGTCGGCATGGACTCAGTGGGACGAAGAGCCTGTTTCCGCGCTGTATCTCTAAACTAAACCAGAGAGCCAAGACTGGACTGTTCACCAGGAATCGACCGAGATACCAGAAACAAAAATGGCAAAATCCACTCTTTTGATCGCGTTCCATCACTGTTATTGGGTCAAAATCCAGCCATTTTCTCTATAACAGCATCGTGGATATACCCATTGCTCAATGGCTGCAGTGGTTTAAGAATGCAGCTCATAACTTTCTCAAGGGCAATTAAGGATTGACATTCAGGACGGCACACGGGCGGCATGGTGACGCAGCGCCAGAAACTGGGTTCTGTACGGACTTTCTACATTTTCCCCGTGACCGCGTGGGTTTTCTCAGGGTGTTCTAGTTTCTTCCCACACTTCAAAGACATACAGATGTGTAGGTTAAATGGCTTCGGTAAAGATTGTAAATTATCCCTAGTATGTAGAGTAGTGCTAGTGTACAGGGGTCGCTGGTCAGTGGGCCGATAGACCTGCTTCCCTGCTGTATCTCTAAACTAAACTAATTAAATACCACTTGGCCTGTTTGGCCCACATCCCTTGAATGAACTTTCATCTTTTACTCACTAAAAACGGGGCGGATCTGCAAAATTACATAAATTATGGAAAGGATATTTGGCTCAACACTTGCCAGACTCAATTTTTGATGTTGAATATATATGCACTGAGACGAATAACATATACATATGTTATGCATGCCAATGCAAGATTGATTGAATGAAAGATACAGCATAGAAATAGGCCCTTCGACCCACTAAGTCCACCGTTAATCACCTGTTCTCACTTGTTCTATGTTATCCCACTTTCTCATTTCCTCCCTACACACTCGGGGCAATTTACCGAGGCCAATTAACCTACAAACCCGCTCATCTTCGGAATTTGGGAGGAAACTGGAGCACCAGGAGGAAACCCACGTGGTCACATGCAAACTCAACACAGACAGCACCTGAGATCAGGACCGAACCTGGGTCTCTGCTGCTGTGAAGAAGCAGCTCGACCAGCTGCATCACTGTGCCACCCGATGATGCCATCTCCATTATACTGATCTGCCGATACCTCATGGCAACACCAGTCATACAGAGCTTGATCAGAACATATGATAACGTGGGGGGAGTTCCACATTCCCTTGTCCCTGAGCGTCACATCACAGACAGTAGCAGCAGACACTGAGACTGTTTTCATATGGTTCAATGATGCAATGCAGCTGCTGTCAGGAACCATACTTTTACTGGATGATTACAGGTGAAAATCACACTAATTATTTTCTTTTGAGTTCATCCGAACTTTCAGATTTTGTTCCAGATGCAATTTAACTCTCTGATTAAGGACGGACTTCGTTGTTGAGACTCAAGTGTTTATAATGTTCATTTGCCGCCATCTAGTGATGACAGGATCAAACAATTCATGGCAGAGTGGTTATGAAAACACAAGAGACTGAAGATGCTAGAATCTAGAGTAAAACAATGCTGGAGGAATTCAGCAGGGCACGCAACATCTGTGGAGGGAAATGCAGACACCTTTTTGTGTTGGGACACTGTTTCAGACTGATGGAGTAAAGAGGTGATAGCTGGTAGAGATAGGTAAAGAGAAGGGGTAGGGCAAGAGCTAGCAAGCGATAGGTGGATTCATTTGAGGAGGGATTTATTGGCAGAAAAGTCAAGTGGAGGAGAGCAGGGTGGAGATAGTAACCAAAGCTGGAGGTCTTAAGTGAAGAAGACAAAAGATGGTGAAATCCAGCTAAATACAGGTAATGTGACTGGCTCAGATAGACATCTTGGTCGGTATGGACAAGTTGGGCTGAAAGACTAGTTTGCGTGACTATCACTTTATAACTATGACTATGACTAATGTGCTATTAATTTGTCACTCTTTGTGGGCCACAAGCCACACATGAACAAATCATTGCAGGTAATGTTTCATCACTTTTGTAAAATGTCCCATTGTAAGCTTAATGGCCCATCCGTAGGTGCAAATTAACAGGTTGTGCTCCTTTTTTTATTGCGGGTGCCAAATATCAGTTGCTTTCTTGATGTAGGAGCTTCAGTTTATGATGGGGGAAATGCTTCGTATATGCCTTGCACTATTATTGATGTCATTAAGTGGTTCTCTGACTGGGAAAACATTGTACATGATATCACGGAGACTAACCAAAGATGCCAACTTCAAAGTTTCAAGGTCAGTTTATTGTCACACGTACCAATTTAGGTGAAATTCAAATTACCATACAGTCATACTAAAAAAAACCAACAAAACAACTACATAAAAATTAACATAAACATCCACCACAGCAGATTTCCCACGTTCCTCACTGTGATGGAAGGCAATAAAGTCTAATCTTCTTCCTCTTTATTCTCCCGCGTTCGGGGCAGTTGAACCATCCTGAGTCGGGGCGATCGAAGTTCCCGCAGCCCGCGATTGGAGCCTCCACGTCGGGGCGATCAAAGCTCCCGCGTTGAGTCGATCTAAGCTCCTGCAGCTTAGAGCTCCCGAAGTTGGTCTCTGACCAGAGACTGCGAGCTCCATGATGTTAAAGTCCGAGGCTCCCGTAGTTGGCACTCAGAGGTCGATCCCTGGCAAAGGGATTGCGGGCTCCATGATAGTAAGTCCACAGGCTCCCGCGGTGGAGTTCCCAAAGTCAGTCTCCAACAATGATACGATACGGAAAAAAATTGCATCAACGTCGAGGTAAGAGATTGAAAAAAATTCCCCAACAACCCCCCCACCCCCCACATAAAACAAGCTAAACAACACTAAAACATACATTTAACACATACAAACAAACAACAAAAGAAGGAAGGGACCGACAGGTTGTTGGCTAGGCAGCCATTGCTGGCGCCACCTGGTGGTTTCATAAGTGGTATGTCTTCATCCAGAAATGCTCGCCAACAGAATGTACTCCGAGAAACATCAATACTAGATCAATACTGGATTACATAGTAATAAAGCAGTTTGGAGTATTGTATGCAAGTCTGGTCATCCTACTACAGGGAAAGATGTGGAAGCTTTAGAAAGGATGCAAATGAGGTTTACCAGAATGATGCCTGGATTAGAGACCTGATAGAAATATATAAAATTATGACAGTCAGAACTTTTCTCCCAGAATGGAAAAATCAAAAAGCTTTAAGGTGCGAGGGACTAAGTTTAAAGGAGATGTGCAGGACAAGATTTTTTACACAGAGGGTGGTGAGTGCCTGTAATGCACTGCCGGGGATGAGTCAGATATGATAGAGGCATTTATGAGACTTTTCGATATGCATATGGATATACAGGGAATGAAAGGCTATGTGCGGGCAGTTAAGAATTGGTCTTGGCATCAGATATTGTGGGCCAAAGGGCTTGTTCTTGCACTCACCCTCCTGCTCCCCGACAAACTCTCACCCTCAGTCCCCCTGGTCCACCTCTTCTGCCCTTTCTTTGTCGCACTTGACCATCAAGACTTAATAGGTGAGGAAAGAGCTGAGCAGACTCCACCCAGGCAAAGCCACGGGTCCCGATGGTGTCAGCCCTAGGGTACTCAAGGCGTGTGCCAGCCAGATGTGTGGAGTACTCCAACATAACTTCAACCTGAGCCTGAGCCTGGAGCAGGTTCCTGTGATGTGGAAGACATCCTGCCTGGTTCCTGTGCCAAAGAGGTCGTGCCCCAGTTCCTTTAATGACTGTAGACAGGTGGCACTGACTTCAAATATCATGTAGTCCCTGGAGAGGCTGGTGCTCACTCACCAATGACCCCTGGTTAAACCCTACCTTGACACCTTACAGTTCGCTCACCAAACAAAGATGGAGGTTGAGGACGCCATCATCTACCTGCTCCATCATTCCTATGCTCACATTGATAAGCCGGGAAGTGCTATGAGAGTCACGTTCTATGACTTCTCCAGTGCTTTTAACACCATCCAGCCTGCACTGCTGTGGAGCAAACTGAGGAAGGTGGCTGGATGCTCCAGAGGTGTCCTGGATCACCAACTATCTGACTGGACCACCACAGTATGTCAGGCTACAGAACTGTGTCTGGTGGTGAGCAACACAGGGGATGGTCCTCTCTCACTTCCTGTTCTCCATCTACACCTCGGACTTCAGATATAACCAGCTACCTGCTGATGTTTTCAGATGACTCTGCAATTGTGGGCTGCATCAGTGAGGGGGGAGAAGCTGAATACTGAGGTGTAGTCAACGACTTTGTTGAGTGTTGTGGGCTGAATCACCTGCGGCTCAACACCGACAAAACTAAGGAGTTAGTGGTGGACATTAGGAGGAGAGCAACACCCCTACATGTCTCCATCAATGGTGTGGGTGTGCAGTTTACCAGGGAGTACAAATACCTTGGAGTTTACCTTGACAGTAAACTGGACAGGTCAAGGAATGCTGAGGCCCTGTACAAGAAGGGCCTCTTTTTGAGAAGGCTCCACTCCTTCAACGTCTGCAGTGAGATGCTGCCAGTGGTGGCCAGTGCCATCTTCTTCGCTGGCGTGTGCCGGGGAAGAAGAGCGAAGGCCGCGGACACCAAAAGGAATAACAAACTCATCAGGAAGGCTGGCTCCATCCTGTGGGCGGAGTTGGATTCATGGGAGGTGGTCATGGAGGGGAGGATGCTCCTCAAACTGTGGATCATCTTGGACAATATAGCTCACCCACTCCATGACACACTGGTCAACCTGAGGAGTACCTTCAGCAACAGACTGATTCCACCAAGAACTCCACATGAGATGCTTTTTCCCAACTGTTCAACCCCTCCCCCTTCTGTCGTGGGGTAGACTGACTCCCCCCCCCCCCAATTTAATTTCATATTTCATGTATCTTGTGTTTTATGACTGTTGGCAGACCAATTTCCCTACTGGGATAAATAAAGTTCTATTGTATCGTATCGTATATCAAGAGTAACCCAGCAGATCATATTAAACAGGACTAGTTTTGCTTTGGAAAATGTTTCCTTCCAGAGCCTATTCTCTGTAGCACTTGTGGACTACAAGTGTTACTGAAAATAGGATCCAGAGGAACATGTGATCCCTTGTAAGGAAAGTTGGTTCACCTGTGCAGCTCACTACAGGCGAGGTGGCAACTTGGAGCACCCTCTCTCCCTGAGACGCAGGTAAAAGTTGGCATCTGTACAATTCCTGTGCATAATACCAATTGAACACAAATTTGTAGCTGGGGGAAGAAAATGCAAGTATAAACTGCTGGGACAAATTACACGCCTATTTATTAAAACAATGCCGATTTACATTTTGTAAAGCTCCACATAAAGTTCAAGATATTTAAGCTGCTTTGTTGGGTGCGAGCCAATATTTAAAGCTCTGCACGGCAATTAAGGGTTATTTATGTTGATATTTTGCGAGTGCATGGGTTATCTCTTGAACAAGAAATTCTCTGCAACTTTAAACTCTCCACAGAGATTACAAATGCACTGATCATGAGCAAGATCTTACATGCCTCCATAGCTTTATTTAACACTTGGTTGGCTTGTATAGTTTTCAATTAGACAGAATGATCAAAAGACTTGCAATAACCTAAAACTTCCTAAAGCAAAACCGTCCCCAACCTGCTCCAGAAAATGCCCACATTATCAACTTCCTTATCGGGTGAGGTTTGTGGTAAGTGACCAACAAGGTCCCTGAAAAGCAGTAATCGACTAGCTGACCAACACTGATTCCAGATCAGTCTATGCCTCAACTTTAAAATTCTTATGTTTGTATTCAAATTCCTCCGTGGGCCCACCCTTCCTCTTCTTTGTGATCTCCTCCACCCAAGATCTCTTTACGCCTCCATATTTGGCATTCTGTGCATCTCCGATTTTAACTGCTGCACCCTAGGCTCCGTGCCTTCAACTGCCAAGGCCCTAAACTGTGGAGTTCCCTATCAAATTGTTGGTTTCCTTTTCCCAGGGAAACTTTGAAGAATTACTGAATCAGTAATCAAGTAGTGAGATTTTATTTTTTAGGAAAAGAGGGAGATACAGTTAGACTTCTCCCTCGCAAGGTAACATTAATGTACAAAAGCATTCAACTTTCTGCATATCTCTCTCTAACTTTTAAGGTGGACAAACATTGAAGCATGATTGCATCTTTTAGATTATGGTGGCTATTTTTTTCCTTTTGTAATTTGTATAGTAAGTTATATTAAATTCCCAACTTTGCTCAGAACCATGTTCACTGGCATGAAGGGGGGGCGGTGGTCTTTGTAACTTTGTCGGTTCCAGATATGTGGCAACTCATTGCGTTCTCTGTGCATTATATGCAATAATAAAGAATTTCACTGTACCTACAGAAAGTACATGTGACAATAAAGTATCATTCATTCATTCACTTCTGTGTCCCATATAGGTTTCAAGGTAGGCCACCACTGGATTGGGTAGGATCAGAGGTTATTGCTTTCTTCACATAGATAGTTCGGTAGCTCCCCCTGTTTCCATCCGGTGTTCTCTGTAACTCTCTCGTTACATGCTGGATGATGAACATTGTTGGTTTGATGCTGAAGTGTATCATTAGTTATGAAAAGAGAGACCACTTTTTCTAATGCGCTTCATTAGATTGGAACCAATCATCAATTTAAGTTACTGGTATTTACTTAAATAAATAGCAGGTGAATTTGGAAAATGTTATCTTCCATTAGTAATCCATCACATGTCGTCTTGTGGAATCTGTATTAACTGTGGTAACCCTCTCTATTTTGAGTCAGAGTGTTACGGGTAATTATGCTGCAGAATAATTGAACTCGCAAGGCTATGGCGGTGACCCAAAGTGGCCCTTTTGGAAATGCATTGATTTTGAATGAAGCCAGTTGGTGCAAAAGACCCTTAGTGTCAGATTCCGCCAGAGGAGGAAACATTAATAGCAGGTACAAAAAGCTGGAATAACTCAGCGGATCAGACAGCATCTCAGGAGAAAAGGAATAGGGGACATTTCGAGCCTGACTTGATTACCTGTCTTTTATCATACTGCTGTGGCAATGCCTGTTTTCTGTGCCAATGCTGACCTCAAATTGGCAGCCATATTTCCTACATTACAACATTGACTATATTGTTCTAACTCATATTGGACCTCCCTGAGGCATGGCATGCTTCAGTTTATATTCAATGCATCTTAAGTTATCATGCAAACCTTTAATTAGACCCAGGGCTTTAAATATAAGCAATGTGTGTCATGTTTTAAAATATGCGATTTGGCTTGAAACAAGGAAAGAATGTAGTGCCTGGGAATGCAGTTACACAAGGTTAATTATTTGTTGACCGTGTTCTGTGACAAGATTCCGGAATCAGCAATGGGTCAATTATTGATTGATTGTGGAGGATACATCTTTCCCTGTACAAGTTTGGATCTCAGAGAAGGAACTACGGCAAGATAGACACAAAATGCTGCAGTAACTCAGAGGGTCTGGCAGCATCTCTGGAGAAAAATAAAAGGTGACATTCCCCAGAGAACTCTTTTTCAGCAGAGATGCTGCCAGACACATAATGCACATAATGCATAGAAACAGCCACAGAGTCAGGTGTTGGCGCCATTTCACCGTCCCAACTGCAGCTGGCCATAAAGGCTTGTTGCAGCCATCGTCTCCATCCAGTTGTCCCACAAACCACTGGAAATATGGGTATGTGATAATTCCTTGATCATTTTTAGGTATCAGGGATGACTATACCATCAGTCTGCAGAAGGGACTCGATCCAAAACTTCTCTCCATTCCTTCTCTCCAGAGATGCTGCCTGTCCAGCTGAGTTACTCCAGCATTTTGTGTCTACCTTAGATTTAAACCAGCATCTGTTGTTCTTTCCTACACATGACTATACCCAATTTGCCCTTAGATTACATGATTGGAGCAAAATCTATGATGTGATAAATGTATCTATGGAACAAATGTACTAAATGGCTGAACTGTTTTTCGTTCTTGGTAAGCTGTTATGCTCTTGGGCTAGAAAATACATTTAAATCTCTGAGTTAACACTAATTCTTCAATTAGGTCCTGGTATCTGGCTTTCACCCTACCCAAATGTTCCAGATTGGCAATAAATAAGTTTAAATCTCCTCATTTTCAATTGCGGTCCTAGGTCCTGCTCTATCTGCGAACAGTGCATCAGCGTAATTCTACACAAATCCTTCCTTTTCTCTTTTTTGTGCTTCATCAAGAGATTGGGAATAGATTGAGCAAGAGTTTTATTTTACTTCCTATTTCTTTTTCTTCATTTAATCATTGTCTGAAACCAATCATCTGAAACCTTTGGCAAAACGAGAAACATACTTTGAATGTTCTTCCCTCCCTGTGACTCATCTTGGAAACATGCTATGACTAACCAGTTTTGTTACCCAGTGCTTATCGGGCCATTTGTGCAAATAGTTTGTCTATCAGATTAAGGGGACTTTCCAACAGGAGTTACCAAGAATTCACCAATAGTGTGCGTCCTTCCAAAAAACATTAAAGGTGTATTAATAAGTTGTGACAAGGACACAAGGAGCAGGCAAAGGGTAAGTTACGAAAGTAGGCAACAAGTTGGCAGATGGAGTATAATGTTGGAAAATTTGACTTTTTCCGACATTGGAAGGAAAACTGAAAAAGTAACTAATGATTTAAACAGCATGAGATTGCAACATATTGCAGTGCAAAAGCATCGATCGTTCTCAGTATTTAAAGCACAAATAGATAGCGTGCAGGTATAGCAATTAACCTGGGAAGCTAATATGGTCGGTATAGGTAAGTTGGCCGAAGGGCCTGTTTCCATACTGTACGACTCTATGAATGTTGGAATAATATGCTCAGAATACTCAGCAGGATTGACAGCAGATCTGAACAAAGAAACAGAGTTAATGTTTCAAGTCAAAGACTCTTCATCAGAATTAAAAAAGTGAGAAAACAGTCTTGAGTTGCAGAGAGAGTTGGAGAGGACGAGGAATATCTCGTTCAGGCCAAAGTTAACTCCTTTTTTTTCTTTCCACAGATATTACCTGTTCTGTTGGACATTTCCACCTTATTTTGGTTTCCTGTTTTAGCAATAACTCCAGCATATATATCACATATTTAATGTTCCTCTTTGTTTTCTCCCTCTCCAACCACCCTTGTTAATCCATTAATCAAATAATTCGATAAAATATTGGTATGACTGCAACATCGCCAGCTGCACCTTATCAGAAATACTCTCTTTGTCCTGCTCATCCTTCCCTGTAATTCACTAGCCCTATTCTAAAGAAATGTCATCTTGGCATCTCTGTTTCACTTTTCACAAATGCTGCCTGATCTGTTCAGTGTCCACATCATAGTCAAATTTTATTTCCAATTTCATGTACAGAGTAATACAGCAGGGAAACAGCCCCTTTTGCCCAACACCTCACTGCCAACCAAGATGCCCCATCTAAGCTACCATTTGCCTGCATTTGGCCCATATCCCCTCCAACTCTTTCCTATCCATGTACCTGTCCAAAATTGCATCTGCAGCTTTTTGGGTTTTCCATCAAAGGAATGCTGTCTTGTATTAAAAGAGGTATGGAGTATAAAGGTGGGGCAGTTTTGATACAACCATGAAGTAGGTATGTTACAATACCTACCTTTAGCAGCGCTGCAGTTCTGCCGCTCCCCGTGTGCGTCACTTTGGCACCTTTCAGAGGGGGGCGGGTTTAAAATCCCGTTTTTCCCTAGACAGTCCAAATCGATCCATGTCGGGCAATTTAGTCGCTAAAGATAAATCGCTCCGACATTTCATTCATGAAGTTATTTTTAAACTACGCTAGATTATTTATTAACTAGAGTAGTTTAAAAATCATCTTCTAAAGCTCTGAACACTGACAGCAGAACGGACCTAACGTAGGCAATAAAAGAAGCGACACCGTTTATTTTTACATAAAAACTTGGTTTTTAGGAAGCATTTAATCACATTTTCATGTTGCGAGAAGGGGACAAAAAAAATGTATGAACCGGCTGTATTTTCCCTGCGGACTTCAGTGCAAACCGCAACGTTCTAATCCACCGCATTCCACCAAAACCCACTCGCAAGTTGATTTAAATGGCCATTAATTTAAAGGCATTAAACACTAAATTCCTTCCATTTGGCCAATAAATTCATGAAAATGAGATTTAAAAATCATGTTATATTGTTGATTATTGTGTGAATGTTATTTGGACACTTAGGCAATTTAAAAATGTTTATCATTTCTTAAGAAATTGATAGATGTTTAGATCTAGTAATTGAATTTTGTAATTAGCTACAATTAGATAACTAACTAATTATATGCTTTAATTTCAGGTCATCCAAGTAAGATTGTTTCATATTTGTTTCAGAATGCTTCAATCTATAATAACTGAACATTTCATTGAGTTCTCTTAATTTTTAAGAAAGTTATGGGCTTTTGACTGTTCTAGATCACAGCTTTTGTGTTAAGTCAATGGAAAGGCAATGGGGAACAAGATGCTAATTTCCAAGTATGAAAATGGCCATAACTTTTTTAATACTGAAGATATGAAAGTGAATTAGGTGTCAAATTAAACTTCTTTTTATGCTTTATCTGATGGGATAAATTGCAGACTTGATTTTTAAAATCTCAAAATTTTATAACATTGCTACATGAAGGGAACTGGGCGACAGGACCTGGAAGACTGCATACGGTTTGGCTCCCATATTTAAGGAAGAAAATACTTATATTGGGGGCAAATTGAATGGAGTCATCACAGGAGGAAGGATGGAAGGAAGTATTGTCAAGGTGGGAGTTCTGTGGGCATTTAATGAATGTTTATTGCTAACGTATCCCCTCAAATGAAGGTAGAGACATCAAGAAGTGGTAAATCTGTGGGATTAATTGCCACAGATGGCTGTGGAGGCCAAGTGAGTAGAAGAGTCGCGTTGCAACTTTATAGGACTTTGGTTATGCCTCATTTGGGGTATTATGTGTTGTTCTGGTTCACCCAATTGCAGGAAGGATGTGGAGGCTTTGGAAAGGGTGCATAGAAAGTTTACCAGAATGATGCCTGAATTAGGGGGTATTAGATACAGGGGGAGGTTGGGGAAGCACAGTGCTAGAATTGCTTGCTTTAAGGTGTGCTATGTTCTATTTGCAGCAACTGCAGGGTTTTTTTTCGATTACTTCCTCTTTCAAATCTTTCTCTGGCTCATCCTTTGCCTGTGAAGCCCCCGCAGGGTAAACAATGTAGCCAATGATGAGCTGTTACATGGAAAATGAGAAGGTTCGTAAATTTGCCAAAAAAGCAAACGTGGGCGAGCGAGGCTGCCAAAAATTACGCTACTCTTTCCTTGTTGCTAAAACTGATGGTGGCAAATGTGTGAACTATGATAGCAAGCTGCATTCCTGTCCCTTTGTCCCCCAGCTCACTGAAGCAATCTTATTTTGCCTGAGGAACTGCCAGAGGAGGTAGTTGAGACGGGTACAATAACAACATTTAAAAGACACTTGGACAGGTACGTGGACAGGAAAAATTCAGGGGGATATGGGATAACTACAGGCAAATGGGACTAGCTTATCTTGGTCGGCATGAATAGGTCGGACGGAAAGGCCTGTTGCCATGCTGTATACTGTAGCTCTAGGGCTTTCTCTACTCCTGGTTCACAATAAAGCTCAAAAATTAGAAAAAAACATTAGTAGTTGTGACAAAACAGCAGATAATGTTATAACACTTAAAATATCCCAGAGACAATCACAATTAATCAAAAAGTAATATTGATACTTTAACCTGGCATCGTGTTTGGCATAGATGTTGTGGGCTTAAAGGTATGTCCCTATGGTGTACTGTTTTATGTTCTGTGCAGAGTCAATGCTAAGGTATCAAGGATGGTCACGCATTTAAGGATAACAGAAAGAGGAAACAAAATGGTGAATTTGAAAACTGTCAAAGGCTTTAAATAGGGCTTGAAATAAAGTCACTTAGGTTCTATATCTATGTAAATGTTTTGTATTGGGAATGTCCACAAGTTTATTAAATACACAAGAGTCCCAAGTAGAAAAAGCTATAGGTGATGCTTTTGGACAAATCACACGATGGTGTCACACATTGGATGAAATGTTCGACCAAAACGTCTGGGATATGGATCATGTCAGGTTGAAGAGATTGTTCAGTTTAGTTTAGAGATACAGAGTGGACCAAGTCTGCCGACCAGCACTCCCCGCACACTAATACTATCCTATACACACTGGGGACAATTTACAATTTTACCGAAGCAAATTAACATGCAAACTTGTATGTCTTTGGTGTGTGGGAGGAAATTGAAGCACCCAGAGAAAACCCATGCGGGTCATGGGAAAAACGTATAAACTCTGTAGCGACAGCACTCGTAGTCAGGATCGAACCTGTGTCTCTGGCGCTGTTACAGGGACTCTACCATTGCGACACAGCCCGATTGGTTTAATTTGGCATCATAGACACAAAATGCTGGAGTAACACAGCGGGATAGGCAGCATCTCTGGAGAGAAGGAATGGGTAATGTTGAGTTACTCCAGCATTTTGTGTCTGTCTTTGGTTTAAACCAGCATCTGCAGTTCTTTCCTACATAATTTGGCATCATGTTTGGCTCATTGTTGGCTGAAGGGCCTGTTCCTATGCTGTACTGTTCTATGTCCTATGGCATATGGCATACAGTACCTTCAGATTCAGGTATACTTTCTTTCTAGCTGTTATCAGGCAACTGAACCATCCTATCACCTAGTAGAGAGCGGTCCTGACCTACCATCTACCTCATTGGAGCCCCTCGGACAGTCTTTAATCAAACTTTACTGGACTTCTTGTACTAAATCCTGTACCCTTTATCCTGTATGTGTACAACATGGACAGCTTGATTGTAATCGCTTCTTCTTCGGTAGGTGCACACAACTTGTTCTATTTGATCTCGTTTGTGCACGTCGGGTTGATTACATTTGTCGAAAGAGGGTGGACCAAGTGAGGGTTGCAATCTCCCACCCCAGTCCTATCGCTGACTGGATAGCATACTGCAAAAAAACTTTTCACGGTATCTCGGTACACGTGACAATAACAAACCAAAATAAACGTTACATACCCACTCATGCTTCAAACAACATGGAGTTTCTCCCCAAAATGCTGTCATTTTCCCAGGTTTTACTCAGTATCACTATCGAGGCAAGTACATGACATTTGTTTTTTTTTCTGTTATTGAATGCAGTGACTCGTATTGAGGATTGGTTCATGATACTCAAAAGTGCAAGTCTCAACAGTATATCCACATGCAGCTGGCATTACAACCAAGGCTTATCCTGTATATGTCCAGCTCTTTAAAGGAAGGAAATGGAAACTTGCATTGGGATGATCCAAAGTAACTCAAAGCTACTGAATTCCTTTTAACTGTAGTCACGTTTGCAGCGTTTAAATTCAATGCCCTATTTTCATACCTCGCTCAGCAAGTGAATAACTTACCCAATTTGTTTGCTTCATCGGTGTCGATTGATGGACACTTTTTGGCCAAGAAGTCATTGTTCTTCTCAGATTTCTTTGATGCCTACACAAGATGGCTCGTAGGGACTCTTAACAGGTGACATTTTGGTCCGAGATCCTTCTTCAAACAGAAGAATGGTCCTGACCCAAATCGTCACCTATCCATGTTATCCAGAGATGGTGCCCGAATCGCTGTGTTACTTCAGCACTTTATATCTTTTTTTGTAAACCAGAATCAGCAGTTCCTTGCATGGACAGGTTTGGACAGGAAACAGTCATACTTGTTTCTGAAAACTCACCATCCATATTTCCTTATGGCATTGAAGGAAACCTTTTGGATTTTAAATCTATCCATGCTCACAGAGCAATTCTGTTATATCCCAATTTTCCTCTCAAATTCACTCCCCCAGCCCCATCCAAGATTATGCCATCAATTTACAAGCGAGGGGCAATTTGGTATGGTCAATTAACCTATAAACCTACATGATTTTGGGATGTGGGAGAGAAGAGGAGCATCTGGAGGAACCATGCGGTCAAGTGGAGAGCGTGCAAACTCCACAGCACCGGAAGTCAAGATTGAATCTGGGTTATTCGAACAGTGAGGCAGCAGCTCTAGTCAACATAGCACAACAGCAACTCAGAAAATGCTAACAAGGTAATGTTAACTGTGAGATGTGAATGCAGTCAGCAGGAATGGTCATGGAGTCATAGATCCATACAAAAAGGAAACTGGCTCTTCAGCCCAATTTAACCATGCTTCTGTACAGCAGAAACTCCCAATGGGCCGCACAGCAGAAGTTCCCGACTGTCCGCTGGATTCTGCCAAACCCCGGCAACAGGCCTTGCTCGCCGCCATGGAAACGGGACCCGCCTGGAGAGGGAAGCTACTGACCCCGAGAACCGGAGAGAAGAGTGGAGAGAATTGGCGATACATCCTCAAGGTTGGCTGCAGAAGGCGTCCCCAGGGAACAAAGGCTGAACTGCGGCTGAACAAAGAGAGGGACAGTGGTTCACTGGATAGTCTTTATGGCCAGCGACAAATGAGACTTTGAAAATGGTGCTAAAACCTAGCGATTCTTGCAGATAGACTTAGTGGGCTGTTTCTATACATTCTGAACTTAATCTGGGATTATACTTATGTGTAGCAATAATTTTACTGATCTGTATGCAAAAACAGTGTTTCACTGTACCTTGGTAAAGAACCATTGAACCATTGAAGTTGGCATCTTGGACTAGTCCCATTTGCCTGCCTTTATCTCATAGCCCTTTAAACCCTGCCCATCCATATATCTATCCATGTCTTTTAAAAGTCATAATTGTATTTGTACCAGAAATAACTTTTTTTTTCTTTGTATAGAATGAGTTTTTATAATTTAAAATGGCTAAAACTGAGCACAAATGTAAAGATTGACTGATTAACAAGAGAGCAGTATTGATGGAATAATTTATTGAAGATACATAATCACTTGAATTCAAAAGTTAGACATTGATAAAATCGCATGTGCCTTTGTAATACTGGAAGGTTAAGAAGACCAGATTTTTTTCCATAGGGAAGAGAAGCCAAGGCTGATATGCAAGTCGTCATTGTGAACAGTTCTTAAGAATTATGAAGGGATCTATTAAGGTAAATAACTCAAAACTATGGGTTATAAATAAAGAGACTACAGGGAATTTGGGAGAAACCTTTATTTAAAGGCTGGTGGCAAAGTGACAAAGTATCTGAACGAGCAATGTGGAGAAAGCCATAGATGCATCTAAAGAGAAGGTTCTTCTAATGAGCCGAGATGAAAAATGATGGGATGAGGTTCTTGTGGAGACTTAGCAATGGTCTGGACTATTGGAGCCAAATAACATGTATCTGTAGCATGTATCATTAGAGACCAGCCTGAAGAACGGGCTCGATCTGAAATGTTGCCTATCCATGTTCTTCAGAGATGCTGCTTGACTCTCAGAGTTACCCCAGTCCAATTTATTCTTATGTGTACTCTGACATTCAGCACGTGCATCCAATTTGGCTACAGGCTGCATTGAGATGTGTTTCTAAGCAGTTACGATATATTCCAGAATTAATATTCCAGACTGACTCAATTAAGCTGCTGAGTGGGCATTGGTTGATTGGCTGGTTGGAATAATCACATCATTGTCTTCCTTCATTTGACTGATATTTGGAAACAGCTGGTGATATATCTAGCACAGCCAATTGCAGCCTTGGTTCTTGTGGGAAGAACATACTTGAGTTATCATTCATGTTGCTGGTAAATGCCCACAACCTGTTGAACTGGAACAGTTTGGCTGGGGAAAGCATTTGATTCCTGTGCAATGCACCTCAGAAGCGTCTTTGCTCAGAACTACAGTGGGAATACAGGTCACATTCATATCTTGTGTCAAAAAACCTTATTAATATTTCATGAACTAAACATAATTGACTGGATAACCAAGTTGGGAGCCTTGTCAGGGCAAAAGTAGTCTAGGGAGACAAACGAGTAAAATGTAAAAGGGTCCCCACCCAAAACGTCACCTATTCATGTTCTTCACAAATGCTGTGCACGAAGGATGTGTGGATGCTGGTATATATCGAAGATAGACACAAGTGCTGGAGTAGCGAAGCGGGTCAGGTAGCATGAACCGCTGATCCGCTGAGTTACTCCAACACTTTGTGTCCACAAGAATAAAGAGTGTTTAATTGTCTCATGTATGGAACAATTAAATTCTTACTTGGTACAGATTTACAGGCCCATTAGGCTCATCTTAATTTTGGACAGTTGACACCTGAAAATGGTTCGGTCTTGTCAACTGCTTTCTGATGGTGGGTCATTACACCTTTCTTGTGTAGGATTATTAGTTTTACCTCAAAAGGATCAAATGGGGTCAGAGAGGGGAGAGGATGAAGGGGGCTGCAGAGCAGTGATGCTTTCTGTCAAGATGAAATCAAAGGTGAGGGAGGCATAAGAGGAAGAAACAGGAATGATTCAGAACGTATTCTTTCAGTCCAGGCTTGCAGATATTAAAAAAGTGTGTAGAGAGGAATACACCAAAGATAGACATAAAGTGCTGGAGTAACTCAGCGGGTCAGGCAGCATCTCTGGAGAAAAAGGATGGGTGACATTTCAGGTCAGACCCTTCTTCAGATTCAGTCCCGTGAACTTCACCCATCCTTTTTCTCCCGATATTAAAAATGTATCAGCTCACAGGGAAACAGTAATCCATGAGCTACAGGGTTAACCTACTGTCCAATGTCATCTAACCACCAAAAGCATATCTTATTACAAGTGTGTAGGATCAAATTACAAGAAGGCTGAGATACAAAAAGCAGCCTTGGGCCCTTTTAGAATTGGGCCTCATTAATATTCAACAGGAAAGATGAATCCCAATTGGATAAGACTCAGTGGGTTAACCAAGTATTTAATGTGAAAAGTAAAGCACTTAACAACACGCTGTGCCCAGTGGCAGAGACAAGACAAGAAACAGGTATGTAGGCAGTGTTGATTAGAATCACTAACTTTCAAGTTGATAAAAAGCATTTGAGCTGTGATCTAGTCTTTCTGCTTTCTATCTCAACAAATTGTTTATGATCTCTTTCTCTCTCTCTCCCCCTTTCTTCCTCACTCACACTTTCTCTCCCTTTTTCTATTTGTTGTATTACTCCTCCATCTTGCCTGCCATCGTTTCTTTTAATACTCCAATATGTACTTGGTGATTTGTCTAATAAACATGTTAGCTCTGTTTCAGTTACGTATTGGTTTTTAAAAAAATCTGTAACGTTCCCTTTACTTCTGATATCATGGCTTATGACACCTGGTACAGTCAAAGGTAGACACAAAATGCTAGAGTAACTCAGTGGGACAGGCAGCATCTCTGGAGAGAAGGAATGGGTGACGTTTCGGGTTCTTCAGTCTTCAGTGATGTTTCTTCAGTCTGAAGAAGGGTCTCGATCCGAAACGTCACCCATTCATTCTCTCCAGAGATGCTGCCTGAACCACTGAGTTACTCCACCATATTGTGTCTACCTTCGATTTAAACCAGCATCTGCAGTTCTTTCCTACACACCTGGTACAGTGTCGCCCTGGTTGGTTGATAGATATCGGCGATGGGCCATAAACATTGGTGATAACCACAAGGTTTTTTTAATGAACTTTATAAATACACCTTCTGTAGCTGAAATCTTGTTGTTCCTTTATATATAAATAAGCACCCTTACATTAACAAACCAAAACTGAACTTGAATTGCCTTTACAGTTGTACCTGAAATCTCAAGAGTTTGGAGATTATCATTTTTTAAATTCAGTGGGCGACCAATTTGAGGATCCTTCCTTCTTCCATCGAAGAAAGTTGGTGAGATATGTAAAGGTGATGGTGTGGGAATGGGAGATATAGTGGGAAGTTCGGGGGCCATGAATGTTTGAATGCCCAAGTCTGTAAATCCTTTGCACATTTTTATTTTAACTTTTTATTCATTAAGTTAACGTTTTCCAAAATAAATGAATCCGTAAATTTAAACATGGAAAAACGCAGATCTGGCAAGTGTTGGTTGAGCTATGGGTGGGGCAGTCTGCAGATTCACTTGTGTTGACACAATTTATATTTATCTACGACGAACTTCCAACGCACAAAGAAATCTTAAGTAAATCATTTTGAAAGACTTTTCATTTCTTAAAAGTGAAACATCGCAAGGAAACATTTTTCTGGTACAATCCAGTTGGGTCGCCATAATTCAGATCTGAAGTTGTATCCAAGAAAAAATATAGTTTTTTTAAATCATTATTTTATTATTTTGATTATAAATTAAATTATTATTTCCCATTAATTGTTTTCCAAAATACCCTGGGATCTGTAGAATTTTCCTCTCTTGGGAGCCCAGGAAAGTTCCAGATAGCACCCGGTTCAAAAATGTTTTAATTTGTGATTATGAATTTGGATATCTATTAACCAGTATGTTGCGAACTTCTCAGTGAATAAAACTCTTGTATCAATTCAATAAGACATTTTATCAATACGTTTATAAATCTTCAAGGTTTGCTTATTTCAATTAACACTCAAATCCTTGACAAGGATTCCTTTAAGTTTTTCATCTTTCTCAATGTTTCTTAGATATTCCACAATTGTCAACAGATTCTTCTCATTCGTTGTCAAAGCCCACATCCCGGCCCCCATATTCCATTCTACTACCTCCACCTCCCGATCCATGTTAATTTACCATGTTGATCGCTCTCAGGGTAAGGAGTCAACCATTTAGGACTGAGAAGTGAAGTTTCTTTGTTCCAGCTTGTGAATCTATAGCATTATCTATCCCAGTGGGCTGCAGATGCTTTGTCTTTGAGTATACTTTGCTTTGGATGTTAAAGGCACCAAGGACACGGTGGGAAAATAGATGTCAGAGAATAAGTAATGACCTTACTGAATGCAAGAATGGGTGTGAGTAACCTTTTGGCCTCTTATGAACAAGTTTCCGAAAGTTGTTTGAAATTTGTCTCTAGATTAGTTTGGATTTCTGCCCTGCTGCTGCTGTAACAGAATAATTTTAATTAATATTCTGGATTCAATTTGCGCATGATATTTATGCTTCTGATGATATCCCCTCTAAAGCTTGTGTTTTATCTTGTATTTGCCACTTTGGTGCTCAATCACTTGTCTCCTGCAAGGGCTACAGAGCCAAAATAATTGTGCAAAGTAGTTGGTCAGCAATTGTGAAAATCAAGCTGATTCATCCTGCCCTTAGCTATTCTGTCGTTGACTTCGGCATTTGTGTCAGCATTTTTTTGCAATTGAGTAGACCAAGTTTTTCCAGTCAATCCAGAGAGACAGAGAGAGAGACAGAGAGAGAGACAGAGAGAGAGACAGAGAGAGAGACAGAGAGAGAGACAGAGAGAGAGACAGAGAGAGAGACAGAGAGAGAGACAGAGAGAGAGACAGAGAGAGAGACAGAGAGAGAGACAGAGAGAGAGACAGAGAGAGAGACAGAGAGAGAGACAGAGAGAGAGAGACAGAGAGACAGAGAGACAGAGAGAGAGAGAGAGAACATCCCAAGGACATGTGAACTTGAGGCTTAATTGCCCTCTGTAAATTGTCCCAACTGTGTCAGCAGTTAAAGTGGGATAACATACAACTAGTGTGAACGGATGGTTAACATGCACTCGGTGGGACGAAGAGCCTGTTTCAATGATTCTATTAATTAAGACACTTTTCTCTAGCACATTTTTGGATTTGTGGATTACCTGAGGGGTAACTTTTTCACACAAAGGGTGGTGGGGGTATGGAACAAGCTGCCAGGGAAGGTAGTTGAGGCAGGTATTATACCAACATTTAAGAAACATTTGGACAAGTACATGTGTCGGAAGGAATTGCAGATGCTGGTTTCAATCAAAAATGGACACAAAATGCTGGAGTAACTCAGTGGGACAGGCAGTATCTCTGGAGGTGGAATGGGTGATGTTTCGGGTCGAGACCCTTCTTCAGACTGATGTCAAGGGAGAAGGAGATACATCGATAAGGAAGTGTAAGTTGTGAAACAGGACAAAGGGAAAGGAGATCAAGGAAAATCAAGATCATTGTTGGCTGGGAGAAGGTAGCAACAAAGCAAACAAAGATAAAAAGTAGTCATAGACGGCATATTTTGCTTGGGCGGCTTACACCCCAGCGGTATGAACATTGACATTTCTAACTTCAAGTAACCCTTGCTTTCCACTCTCTCAATCCCTCCCCCTTCCCAGTTCTCCAACCAGTTCTACTGTCTCCGACAACATTTTATCTGTTTGCTTTGTTCACCCAGCTGACAATGATCTGCTCTACATTTTCCTTGATCTCCATTCCTTTTGTCCTGTTTTCACAACTTATACTTCCTTATCTCCCTCTCCCCTGACATCAGTCTGAAGAAGGGTCTCGACCCAAAACGTCACTCATTTCTCTCTAGAGATGCTGCCTGTCCGGCTGAGTTACTCCAACGTTTTGTGTCTATGGACAAGTATGGATAGGACAGGTTTGGAGCGGTATGGGCCAAGCACAGGCAGGTGCTTGGCCCATACTAGTGTAGATGAGACATGTTGGTCAGTGGGCCGAAGGCCCTGTTTCCACGATGAATGATTCTATGACTCTGACTCTATAATGGTGTGTCTAATTTCAGCTGAGTTTCTACAGTGCAGCATTACTTCATCACTGCACTAGAGTGGCAACCTAGATTTTGTTCTAGTAAACTGCTGGAGGTTGGTGATTTGAACCTAAATTCTTCAGACTTGAGACAACAATTTCCTTAGCAGTCATAATAATCTTTCATGTTTACTGTTCTTCTGAATAATTATTTCCTCATCCTCTTTATATAGTGTTGCAAAGTGTGGAATCGTGCATTTCGGTAGTAGGAATAAAGGCATAGACTATTTTGTAAATGGGGTGAGAATCCAGAAATCAGGGGTATGAATTGACTTCGAAGTGCTGGTGCAGGATTCCCAAAAAGTTAATCTGCAACTTGAATCTGTAATAAAGAAAGCAAACTCAATGCTAGCATTTATTTCAGGAAGGCTTGTATACAAAAACAGGGATGTAATGTTGAGGCTCTATAAAGCGCTGGTAAGGTCGCATTTGGAATATTGTGAGCAATTTTGGGCACCATATCTGAAGGAGGATGTGCTGGCTCTGGAGAGGGTCCAGAGGAGGTTTACAAGAATGACCCCAGGAATGAGTAAGTTAACCAATAATGAGCATTTGTCAGTAATGGACCCGTACTAGCTGGAGTTTAGAAGAACGAGGGGGGGCCTCATTGAAACATAATGAAAGGCTTGGATAGAGTGGATGTGGAGATGATGTTTCCACTAAAGGGAGAGTCTAGGACTGGAGGTCATAGTTTCAGAATTAAAGGACGTTTTTTTAGGAAGGAGATGAGGAGAAATGTATTTTGCAGAATGTGGTCAATCTGTGGAATTCTTTGCCACAGATGGCTATGGAGGCCAAGGCAGTGGATATTTTTAAGGCAGAGATATAGATTCTTGATTAGTACAAGTGTCAGAGGTTATGGGGATAAGGCACGAGAATGGGGTTAGGAGGGAGAGATAGATCAGCCAGGATTGAATGGCGGAGTAGACTTGATGGGCTAAATGGCCTAATTCCGTTTCTATTCCTTATGACTTCTGTAGACTTTAGGAATGCAGCACTGAAACAGACCCTTCAGCCCATTGAGTCCGCGCCGACTAGCAATCCCCGCACACTAACACACTAGGGTTAAATTACAATTTTACCAAAACCAATGAACCTACAAACCTGTATATCTTTGGAGTGTGGGAGGAAACCGAAGGACCCAGAGAAAACCCACACAGTCACAGGGAGAACATACAAACTCCGTACAGACAGAACCCGTAGTTGGGATTGAATCCGGGTTCATTGAATACGGTCCTATACTATTTAATATTTTTTCCAATGCATGAACCCTACTATTGATAGTCTTTACCTTGGTAGATCAAAAGATTTGTAAAACATTATTGTTTGTCATCACCTAACAAAGTGTTTTGGATTGATCTATGTAGGTTTTTCTCCTGCTCTTTTAAATCTAGCCAAAGTCTCGGTGGCTTATTCTTAGTATTTGAGTGACTGTTAGATATCCATAAATGAGAGGCACCCATCACCTTATCATTCTTTACACCGTTTTGTTGTTCCTTAAGCAAATCTAGGGCCTCTATTATGCTATCTATAAGATCATCCCAGTATTCTTCATTACCTGTTGTACTTCTGAGGCCACTCTTATATTTCAATTAATAAGCGGAGTAAAAGTAAGATAAATTGATTCTTGATGTGGGTTTTCGAGCCAAAATGTGACAATTTCTTTCCCTCCCCATTCGAACTGCTTAACCGTTATTAAGGAGGTGGTTTCTGAGTACTTAGAAGCACATGATAAAATAGGCCAAAGTCAGCGTGGTTTTTTGATGGAGAGATCGTGCCTAACAAATCTGTTGGAATTCTTTGAGGAAGTAAATAGCAGGATGGACTTTCAGTGGATGTTGTTTACCTGGATTTTCAGAAGGCATTTGATAAGATGCCACACATGATGCTGTTAAACATGATGAGAGCCCAAGGTTTCAGAGGGAGAATAAAGGGGGCTGGTTCGGCTTGGGTGCAGGTGACTTGTGGTGTTCCACAGGGGTCGGTGTTTGGGCCACTACTCGTCACGCTGTGTATCAATGATTTGGATGATGGAATTGATGGTTTTGTGACCAAGTTTGCGAAAATAGGTGGAGGGGCAGAGAGTGTAAAGGAAACAGGGAGTCTGCAGAAGGACTTGGACAGATTGGGAGAGTGGGCAAAGAAGTGGTAGATAGAATACAGCATAGCAAAGTGTGGAATCGTGCACTTTGGTAGTAGGAATTAAGTGTAGACTATTTATCTAAATGGAGAGAGGATTAAGAAATTGGAGGTGCAAAGGAACTTGGGAGTGCTGGTGCAGGATTCCCAAAAGGTTAATTTGCAAGTTGAATCTATAGAAAGAAGGCAAATGCAATGTTAGCATTCATTTTGAGAATACTGGAATATAAAAACAGAAATATAATGCTGAGGCTTTATAATGCAATGGTCAGACCAGATTTGGAGTATTGTGAGCAGTTTTGAGTCCCATATCAGAGGATGGATGAGCTGGTGTTGGAGAGGATCCACAGGAGATTTATGGAAATAATCCATAAGCAGAGATTGACAGATTCATAATTGGTAAGGGCATCAAAGTTTATGGGGAGGAGGCAGAAGAATGGGATTGAAAGGGAAAGAGATCAGCCATGAATGAATGACAGACTCATTGGGCTAAATGGCCTAATTCTGTTCCTTTGACTTATGAACTTATAACCTGCTGAGTTCCGCCAGCAGATTGTTGTTGGGGTGAGAATGGGTACTGGGGATTTTGAGTGGGAAAGACAAGAAAGATTGAACTGGTTCAAAGAACAGAATGAAAGGAACTGCAGAAGGTGGTTTACAAAAAAAAAAGACATATTGCTGGTGTAACTTAGCAGATCTGGCAGCATTTCTGGAGAACATGGATACGTGACATTTTGGGTTGGGGCCTTTTTCAGACTGATTGTAAGGGGGTGGAGATAAAAAGCTAGAGGAGAGGAGGGGTAGGACAAAGCCTGGTGAGAGCAGAAGGAATCCAACTACTAAGCAGCAACAACTTCAATTTATATTCCATTTATTGAACATTATGCCAAATTAAAGTAATTTCCTCTGTGCTTTATCTCCCTCCATTAGTTCTCCTCTCAACTTTTGGCGCTCCAGAGAAAATAATCCAAGGATGAGAATTTTAACACTGCATATTTGAGTATGACATATTCTTAATTTCAGATTCTTTATAAATTTTCGGTATGAATTGATTTCATAAAACATAGATCAGTCGCACAGTGGCGCAGTGGCAGAGTTGTGCTATACAGCGCCAGAGATCCGGGTTCGATCCTGGCTACAGGTGCTTGGCTGTACGGAGTTTTATGTTCTCCCTGTGACCTGCATGGGTTTTCTCCAAGAACATCGGTTTCCTCCCACACTCCAAAGACGTACAGGTTTGTAGTTAATTGGCTAGGTCTGTGTAAAATTGTCCCCAGTGTACGACAGGTTAATGTGCGGGGATCACTGGTCGGTGCGGTCCTGGTGGTCCCAAGGGCCTATTCCCGCACTGTATCACTAAACTAAACAGTACAGCACAGGCCCTTCAGCCCATAATATCCATGCCGAACAGCATACCAAGTTAAACTAATCTCCTCTGCCTGCATGTGATCCAAATTTTAGAGCAACAACAAAACATGTGCTTGGGTAGGGCCATTTTAAACATAAGGAAGTGGTGGGAATATAATAAAAAAATCCTCAATGTCTAACAAGATAGAAAACAATATATTTTTGTTTTTTACAGATCATGTATGGTGATGAGACAGCACAAGTATCCTCTGAAGAACAGAGAAGAAGAAAGTCGATAGGAATGCCTTGCATAGGTAGCACAAACGGAACCCCAAAAGTAGCTGTGGGTCTGTAATCAGCTACTGTTGGGTTCCGTTCCTGCTAGTCATGGACAGACTGCCTGAATATTCCTCAGTTCAACAGCTATGTGAGGTGCGGAGTCAAAGGAACTATTGAGTCTCGGTTACAGAACATTTTAAAATTCAATTATAGTGAATATATTTTTATTTTGGCAATACTGAGATGAGGTTGTTCTTGCATAACTTTAATAAGCCTTATGTTTGCATTGATAATATAATTAGACTAAGTGGGACCCGTGTGTCCCAGTCACACGGGAGGAATGGTCCCCCAACGCAACCCATTCCCCAACACAATATTCCACCACTCACCCGTTCTCCCAAGGCAACCCATTCCCCTAATGCAATATTCCACCACTCACCCATACCCCCTAACTGCGCAGGCACGGCTCATTTTCCCTCATCCCTGAGCACTCCCTCCCCCTCCTCTTCCTGTGTGGGAGGGGAGGTAAGTGGGGTGTGGGGTGGGGTGGGAGGGGAGGAGAGGTGTGTGTGGGGGGGGGGGGGTGAAGGGGGTGGTGTGAGGGAGGCGGGTGTGTGGCAGGGGGTTGTGAGGTGAGGGGGAGGTGTGTATGTGGGCGGGATGAGTGTGGGGGGGAGGAGGGATGTGGGAGGGAGGGTGTGTGGGGCAGGGTGTGTGTATGGGCAGGGGGATGTGGGGGTGGGGGCGGGGAGGTGTGTGGGGGGGAGTGTGCAGGCGGAGGGGTTGTGGGGGGAGGGATGTATGGGGGCAGGGGGTTTGTTGGTGCAGGAGGGTTGTGGGAGCAGGGGGGTTGTGGGAGCAGAGGGGTGTTGGGGCGGGGGAGTTGTGGGGTCGGGGCTGTTGTGGGGGGAGAGGGTTGGGTGGGGGGGGTGGTTGTGGGGGCAGGGGGGTGTGGGCGGGTGAGGTTGTGTGGGGGGAGAGGGGTGTGCAGGCGGGGGGAGTTGTGGGGGGATTGGGGTGTGTGGGGAGTGAGCTCAGAGAAAAGAAGGGGTAAAGAACCATGGGGGAGTGGGGGGGCATCACAGGAGAGGGGGGGAAGGAGCCAGCAAGAGGGACCAGAGGGGTAGTGGCTGGAATTGGCAGAGTGATAGGGACTCACAGCGGGCGCTCGTCACTGGTCGCTCTCCTCCGCCAGGATTAGAGTCTCCGCTTTCCGCTTGGCGACATCTCCGACTCCGGGCTGGGCTGGGTCGGGTCGGGTCTCCGACGCTGGGCTGGGATGCTGCTTGGGGCTGGGCTAGCGTAGATAGGGTATCTCGGTCGACGTGGGCAAGTTCAGCCGAACGGCCCGTTTCTGTGCTGTATATCTCTGACTGACCCACCTGATTACTATGTGTACATATTGCTGGTGTAGACCCTTCAAGATCATTCTCAAAGTAAAGACCATGCGTCTTAGGCAGAGTGAGGGTTACTGCCTCTAGAAAAATTGAGAAATATTTTTTGTTCTAATTGGAGTACCCAGATTTTTTGTGCGTTTAATGATCCAGTATGCATTTTGTCAAATGCCAGTGGCATATGAGTGGTTATTTCTCAGCAATATGGCCCTCACTATTAGAACATAGAATCCTACAGCACAGGAACTGGCCCTTCAGCCCAATGATATCCGTGCTGACCCTGATGCCAATTTAAACTGCACATCTACTTGCAAGTGGCCTATATCCTTCAATTCACTGTCTGTTCAAGTAATTGTCTAAATGCCTCTTAATAATTTTATATACTTCTATTAATTCACCACTAAGCCTCTGTAGTTCTACAGAAAACAATTCAAGTTTGCCCAACTTTAACTTTGCAGCTAATGCTGTCTAATCTAGGCAGTATCCTGGTAAACATCTTCTGCACCCTGTTCAAAGCTTCTACATAATTCCCATAATACAATAAACATAATTGTGCTTTAATCTTCCGGATCAGCCTGCCATGCCAAAAACTTTACTAAAGTCCATGTGTACAGCATCCACTGTTCTACCCACATCAATCATCTTTGTTATCTCCTCAAAAAAACTCAATTGTGTTTGTAAGACATAAACTCGCCCATACAAAGCTATGCTGACTATCAATTATAAGTACATGCTTATCCAGATGGGAGTATGAACCATCTCACAGAATCCTATCCCATAATTTTCCTACGTCTGATTTAAAACACACCAGCATTGTCCCGGTATGCAAACACCAGATAAAGAAGATGGTGCATCAGTTGAGGTGGTCCCTGTACAGACTATCACTGTCTTTTGCCTTATCTTCATATCATTGAAACAAGTTCCATGCCCTCCCAATCAGATCATTTGTGTGTGGTCATAATATTGGCTATACTGTACGCTGCTCTCATGACAGCCATTCTGGAAATAAAATTGTTGCCCAGCTCCTTGGAGAATGTGGCATTGCTGAGGAAGTCAGGGGAAATATGTAGAGCTATTTGTCCTGACCAGCTGCATAACACAGGGCTCTAAATTTACTGCTCCCAAGAATGCATGGGAACAAATATCACCTGCTGTTGGGAAATCATCAGTTTAGTCTTTGCCAATGATTGGTTGTTAACCAGAATTGACAATTAACAAGCACACCCGAAGGTTCAGGACTACATATTAAAGGATGTACAGAAGCTGGGTGCAGTCACTGCAGGAGCTGTGAGGAAAGGCCACAGTTTAAGGGCTGCCTTGCTTTGCACATAAATTACTTTAAATCTGACTTTTAAAACGCCATGAAATATTGCTTTCATTTCCTAAATTAACGATAGCTGATAACAAGCTAACATTAAGTAGCCTGATATGTTATGAAAATGTTGAATTGAATATCATATATTACATAATTTTGATTATTCTGTTATAACTATAGTTTGCAATTAAATAAAATGAATTTGAACCCACAGCCTTCTGATTTGGTGACAAGAGCCACTTGCTGATCTAACGACACCGGTAGAGTTCTCTGGAATGACACGATCACTCCTGGTTAAGCCTAAATAAGTACTTACCGGGAAACTCGTGTCAGCCAAGAGGGCTTCCCAGCTCCTCCAGCAATTCTTGGGATACATCTCAAGTAGCTTCTGAGAAGATAAAGTCCATCCATTGCGGGAAAGCTGTTTGAAGACAATGACTGTAGAAAAGATGAAACAATCAGATTTTGGGAACATTGGGAATGAGCACAGCTTCTTGCCAGTGTACTAAATAAAGTTGTTTTCTGTTTGTTCCCATTTTAGAGGGTTTTCAATGACTTGCTTGGATAGGAGGCTCTGCTGTGTGGAAGTCTGGATAGGAAGGGTTTGGAGGGATATGGGCCAAATGCAGGCAAATGGATGATCCCAGAATACCAACTTAGTCAGCGTGAACAAAGAGGGCTGAGCGATTCATTTCTATGCTGCATAGCTCTATGGCTCTAGCTCTAATTCACACTTCAACTGTGCTTTCACTGATTCCAATATCCTGGAATAGCAATATAACTTTATTTTGTATTTTGCAGCAAGTTGCCAATCCCATCCATGTTTTGAATCCAAGAAAATTGACCATAGGCAGAATGGTAATGACCATTCTGGTAACAACATAGAGGGATACCATTTAGCTTACTAATTGACTGAAAAACCGGGAAGTGGAACAGAGAGTGGCACACACACACACGCCAGGGCAGGGGGGGGGGGGGGGGGGGGGGGGGGGGGCTGTCTGAAATTCACACGGTGCAAAGCCAAAGTGATACAGACACACACCGCGATGAACAGGAAGGTTGGCGCAGTAATTAAGATGGCTAGCACAGTGTTCGGTAACTCCTTTAAAAGAGGTGGGGGGGGGGGGCGGAAAAGGAGGGGAGACAACTTTTAAGAAGCCAGACAACTTTTAGTAAGACAGAGATGCGCAGCTGTGAAGTTCGGCGGACATTACCGGTCAGTTATCCTTGGTTCTGAAAATGACTGCTTATGTTTTTTTTCTCCAATGAGCCAATGAAATTCACTGGTCAGCACTGGATACAACCTAAGAGAATCTTCGACCTCCAGGCAACCCATTAGAGCCTCCTGGCGTCCCACCTACAGCACGAGAATTCTCGCTTCTCTCCATGGCGGCTTCATTCTAGCGACACTAATTTTTAAACATGTTGAAAAATACTCGGCGACCATATTGAGGCAGCGACTAGTTCCCAAAATATGAGAACTCCTCATGACCATGAAGGCGACTCCCCGACAACCATCTGCGAACATGTAGCAACTGCATAATCTCCTGTAGTTGCCTACAACGTCGCCTAAGTGGGACAGGCCCATAAGTCTATACCAGAATCTATGTAAGAGCGATTCAGCTCGCATTCCACCGTGCTCTCCCTGTGGCCGTATAAATTCATTATTTGCAGAAACATATCCAATTCTATTCTGAACATTGATAATTGAATCTACGCTTGACTAAGCAGCAAATGACAGGTTTGTAATGTAAAGTTTTTCACAATGTCATATTTGGTTCTATTGCCAATTATCTTTTATCAATATCCCCTTGCTCTTTGGTCTTTCTGCTGTTGGTAACAGCTTCTTTCTACTCATCTCTGTAAGGCTATCCCTCAACCTTTGATACTCCAGGGGTGATAAATCCCCAGCCTATCCAGTCCCTCCATAGAGAATCTGTGTACGCCACTTACTGACATACTTCTTACAGCTGAGTGACCAGAACTACACAGGTGTGGTCACACAATGACTTGTACAGTTGTAATATGACGTCCCAACTCATATATTCAA
Source organism: Okamejei kenojei (assembly GCA_035221665.1). Taxonomy (NCBI): domain Eukaryota; kingdom Metazoa; phylum Chordata; class Chondrichthyes; order Rajiformes; family Rajidae; genus Okamejei; species Okamejei kenojei. Next base: position 22,904,056 of record CM069146.1, on the reverse strand, counting down.
TGCCCTAACCAATGAAATCAAGTCTGCCAAATACGTCTTATGCATCCAGTAGGTTGGATCTACAATTGCTTGTGCATGCCATATTTAATTTATTATGTAAGCATTGTGTTATATTCTCCTGGGCCACCGATGCTGCTGCCTGTATCTCTACTCCAGCTCCCCTACCCCCCACGGGCCTCCACCAGCGACTCCACCGACCCTCCCTCGCCTCTCCACCGGCCACCAGCCGGCCAGAGCCGTCACCTCACCAGAGTTCCAAGGTCAGCACCAGGCCCACAAACTCCACCATGCTGACAGCACGTGGTTGACTAATCTTCTGGAATTTTTTGAAGATGTAATTTTGCCTGGGTTCCAGCAACTAAGTTACAGAGAAAGGTTGAACAAGTTAGGTCTTTATTCTTTGGAGCCCAGAAGGTTAAGGGGGGACTTGATTGAGGTCTTTAAAATGATGAAAGGGATAGACAGAGTTGACGTGGATAAGCTTTTCCCATTGAGGGTAGGGAATATTCAAACAAGAGGGCATGACATGAGAATTAAGGGACAGAAGTTTAGGGGTAACATGAGGGGGAACTTCTTTACTCAGAGAGTGCTGGCTGTGCGGAATGAGCTTCCAGCAGAAGTGGTGGAGGCAGGATCGATTTTAACATTTAAAAGTAAAGTGGATAGGTATATGGACGGGAAGGGAATGGAGGGGTATGGTCTGAGTGCAGATAGATAGGACTAGGGGAAAATAAATGGTCGGCACGGACTGGAAGGGCCGAGAGGGCCTGTTTCCGTGCTGTAATTGTTATATGGCTATATGGTTATATACCGTCGGTTTCTAATTACATTTTATGATATATAATAGTGTGCTGCCTCTTTACTTTATAATTTTGTCCCTGTACCCAAAAAGGCAAGGATTACTTGTCTTAATGACTACAGGCCTGTCGCATTGACGTCTGTAGTCATGAAGACACTCGAAAAGCTTGAGCTGGCCAAATATCGCAAACTCCCTGCTGGACCCTCTGCAGTTTGCATATTGGGCCAATAGATCTGTGGATGATGCAGTCAACCTGGGCCTGCACTTCATCCTACAGCACCTAGACCGCCAGGGGACCTATGCGAGGATCCTGTTTGTTGATTTTAGCTCTGCATTCAACACCATTGTGCCAGAGCTATTACACTCCAAACTTTCCGAGTTGACTGTGCCTGAACCCCTCTGTCAGTGGATCACCAACTTCCTGACAGACAGGAAGCAGCATGTGAGGCTGGGCAAGCACATCTCGGACCCGCAAACACTCAGCATAGGAGCACCGCAAGGCTGCGTACGCTCTCCTCTCCTCTACTCTCTCTACACCAACGACTGCACCTCCACAGACACCTCTGTCAAGCTTCCCAAGTTTGGGGACGACACAACCCTGATTGGACTGATCCAGGATGGGGCGTCTTGGTGCCCTATCAACAACCTAGAGCTCAATGCTCTTAAGACAGTGGAATTGATTATAGACTTTAGGAGAGCTCCCCCTCCCCTCACCCCACTCACATCAACAACACCGCAGTCACATCTGTGGAGTCTTTTAAGTTCCTGGGAACCATCATCTCCGAGGACCTTAACTGGGGGGCTACCATCGACTCCACCATCAAAAAGGCAAAACAGAGGATGTACCTCCTGCGGCAGCTGAGGAGGCAATGATGGTCCAATTCTACATGGCCATTGTAGAGTCTGTTCTCACCTTCTCCATCATAGTCTGGTTTGGCTCAGCCACCAAGCACGACACCTGGAGGCTGCAGCGAATCGTCCGATCAGCAGAGAAGATTATTGGCTGCAACCTTCCCTCCATTGATGAACTGTACACTGCAAGGGCCAGGAAGTGAGCGGGCAAGATCATCTCTGACCCCTCTCACCCTGGCCATAAACTCTTTGAATCACTTCCCTCTGGAAGGCGACTCTGGACTGTCAAAGCTGCCACAGCCAGACATAAAAACAGTTTTTATCCACAAGTAGTTGCTCTACTCAACAGCCGAAAATGTGTAGCCTCCCTTTGATCTGGTATTTTGTTGGTTCACATGCTTGATCAATGGTGTTTTATCATTAATGTTTTATTATTATTAATGTTTAGTGTTTTCTGAGTCATTCGTAACTGTCACTGTATGTCATGTTGTTACTTGTGGGCGGAGCACCAAGGCAAATTCCTTGTATGTGAATACTTGGCCAATAAACTTACTTACTTATTTTGATCTGTATGGATGTAATATAGTCACACATGGGATTTATGGGTTATACATATAGCCTACGTGAGAAAGCCTACGTGGGTCTTGGCATCATATTCAGCACAGATATTGTAGGTCAAATGACCTGCTCCTGTGCTGTACTGTTTTATGCTCTATATCACAAGGAGAACTTCAAACTCCACACAGACAGCACCCAAAGTCAAGACAACTGCTGCAAGGCAGTGACTAATTGTGCCACTCCACCTCCTAAATATTAGAACCTATTATTAAACATGTCACAGCAGAGTACTTAGAAATAATAAAGGTAATTAAGTAAAATCAACTTGGTTTTGTAAAGAGGAAATCATGTACAACCAATTTATTATTGTTTTTTGAAGTTGATATCTGGAAATTAGTGTAAGTATATACTTAGATTTCCAGATGACATTTGACAATGTGCTATACCAGAGGTTATTACTGGAAACAAAGGATGATGATGTAGGAAGTGATATGTTTATGTTTGGGCAGAAGATTGGCTGACTTATGGCTTTTAGTTTTGCACTAATATTGGGTATTTTTGTTTATTTATTGTTTGTTTGTTTATTAAGTTATCTATTGGGTACTGATGTTTACAGACCGGTTATGCTGCTGCAAGTAAGAATTTAATTGTTCCATTTCGGTACATATGACAGTTTGTCCAAGCCAAGACTTATATAAAGTTATTTTAGGCTATAAATTTGGGTACATGTTTTTTTTTTTGCCTTGGGACAGAGTTGGCAATTTTTACTCAACCGTGGACTTGGATGACATCAGTTTGCAGACGATATGTAAACTGGTAGGTACATTTTCACCTGTGATTTTCAAGATGGTAGATAAGATGGTGAAATATAGCAAATGAAATTAATGCAGAGAAATGAGAACCTGTACACACAGGAGGATTAAAAATGAGAACACACAATAAACTGGATTCATTTGAAAATGTAGATGAAAAATGAGATTTTAGTGTGTGTGTATATACACAAATCTTAGAAAGATCCAATTCCTATAACCCTATAAATAAGTTTCAGAAGTTTAACAATATTCATGTACAGCAAAAGATAGACACAAAGTGCAGGAGTAACTTAGCAGGTCATTTAGCATCTCTGGAGAAAAAAGGATGGGTGACATTTTGGGTCGGGATCCCCACCCCTACTTTCAGTCTCATGAAGGGTCCCGACCTGAAACATCTTTTCTCCTGAGATCCTGCATGACCTGCTGAGTTACCCCAGCACTTTGTGTCCATTATTGGTATAAACCAGCAACTGTAATTCTTTGTTTCTACTCAAGTAGAGCCACTGCTACCAAATTCCAGATTATTTATATCAAAGGGTCCGAAGACCAAAGTTGATCACCTTTCCAAACTAATATTCTTCATATTCACACTATGTTTTTTTCCTCACATCCAGCTAATTTTCAATCCATCATTCCACACACCTAACAAGATGCCTGCTACTTTTGTGTCCTAATTTTGCAAGAAACATCAGAAATGTAATTACACGCAAGTGCCACATAAGCATCCAAGTTACATCTATTAGAAAGAAATAAGCACTGTCGTAGATAATTACTCTTTCCAGCCTAACTGCATTTCAAGAGAGCAGGCCATTGAGATTGTATATAAAAAGTTAAACTTGTAATTAAGTGGAAAGAATGACTCACATTATTTGAAATTTAATTAAATTCATTGTCATATCAAATTTCTTGTCAAAATATAGAAGGGAGAAATATCATAATCAACATGAGAGTGATATTCATGAAAGCACTTCTGAAAACCATTACCTGCTCTGTATGCTACCTAGCTGTATGAATTTGGATGTCTGCGCTTTGAATCTATTTTTCAAGACTAAGTACATTCCATCTTAGTTACATACATTGAATTCCGTAAGAATAAACAAACATCGAAGAGGTGATTTAGCCAAATAAACAAAAGAGATATAAAGGGGGGTTACATTTTCTTTTAATTTTAGAGATACAGCATGGAAACAGGCGCTTTGGCCACTGAGTCATACACTAGTTCTATCCCACACGCTGGGGACCATTTACAGAACCCAATTAACCTACAAACCTGCATGTCTTTGGAATGTGGGAGGAAACCGGAGCACCCAGAGACAACCCATGTGATGACAGGAAGAACGTACCAATTCCGTACAGATAGCACCACGAGTCAGGATCGAACCCAGGTCGTTGGCGCTGTAAGGCAGCAACTCTACTGCTGCGCTACTGTGCCACCCTTTGCTTAAGAATCTAATTTGGTTTCAAATTTAACATTGAGTTTTGTCGTAACTATTTTCATTTGAAGATGGTATCAAGGGGCCTCCGGTCATAATCTATCAATCTATATATTACTAAAAGTCTGATCTTGACCACATCCTATTGTTCTGAATATTGATTTCAGAAAAAACGCTGCCACTTACGGCTGTGATTTTTGGCCATCTTACTCAGTCCCCCTCCGCTGCGCAGGTCAAGAGGATTTTTCCCATTGATGAAAAATAAAAGAGTTATTAGTGTTTAAAAAATGTTGAAATGCTCTCTCCTTGAGGCCACGCCCCTTCTGGAGGGACTATAAAACCCGGAAGTGTTGAGTGCCTCAGTCAGTCTCTGCAAGATGGGGGGAGCGAGAGGGTCACGTCTCTCAGTCTGAGCTGCGAATAACAGTGAACACATGTCTACTAAACTGTCAGTGGTTTTACTGACCTGTCAGTGCCCTTAATGTGGTTTGAAAATATAGTTTGGAAATGCTAAAGCTGTGTTGCCTTTGGTTTGGAAATGCTATAGCTGTGTTGCCTTTGGTTTAGAAATGCTAAAGCTGTGTTGCCTAATTAAAGTTGCCTTGCCTAATTAAAGTTGCCTTGCCTAATTAAGCAGGGTGCAAGACCATCAAATTCAAGTGCAGTTTCTTACCACTTCAAGCAGGGTGTAAGGCCACTAAATTTATCCCTCATTTCTGACTGAGGTGAGAAAATACTTCTTCACCCAGAGGGTTGTGAATTTATGGAATTCCCTGCCACAGAAGGCAGTGGAGGTCAGGTCACTGGATGGATTTAAGAGCGAGTTTGATAGAGCTCTAGGGGCTAGTGGAGTCAAGGGATATGGGGAGAAGGCAGGCACGGGTTATTGATAGGGGACGGTCAGCCATGATCACAATGAATGGCAGTGCTGGCTCGAAGGGCCGAATGGCCTCCTCCTGCACCTATTTTCTATGTTAAAGTTGCCTTGCCTTCTATATAATTATGTCTAATCTTCACCACTTCATGTTTGCGCTTTATATTGACTTTAGAAAGAACACTACCACGCACGGCTGTGATTTTTGGCCATCTTACTCAGAGTACCCCTTCGCTCATCAGGTGCCAAGGACTTTTCCCATCGATGAAAAATAAAAGAGTTATTAGCGTTTAAAAAATGTTGTGATTCTCTCACCTGTCAATCATGCCATGAGGGCCACGCCCCTTCTGGTGGGGGGGGGGGGGTGGGACTATAAAACACAGAAGTGTGGGAGTGGCTCAGTCTCTGCAAGATGGAGGAGGGAGAGGTCACGACTCGCTGTCTTTAATGGCCTTGCACCCTGCTAGAAATGGTGTGAAACTGCACTTGAATTTGGTGGCCTTGCACCCTCCTTGAAGTGGTATGAAACTGCACTTGAATTTGGTGGCCTTGCACCCTGATTGAAATGGAATTTCAAGGAATAGCTGTGAGTCAACTGCCAGCCTACCAGCCATGAGTGAGTGAGCTGCCAACACAACAGGCTTGAGTGACTGAGCCGCCAGCCCAATAATCCATTTGGCCCACAATGTCCATACTAGCCCACTGGAAACCAGTCCCTTCAGCCCACAACACCCATACTAGCGCTCCAGAAAGCCGCCCCACTGGCCACCAATATTGGAATTGGTGGAGAGGTGGAATATTGCGTTGGGGGACCAGCCCTCCCCTGTGATGCTGTGACCCAATGGGTCCCACTTTGTCTAGTATACTATTACAAGTCTCGTCTTGTTTGTGTGTGTGTGTGTAATTGAGATGGCATCTACGACAAAACATGGTAGCGCTTAATTCTTTGCACCACCTTACCGTTCCCCCGCGGTCTTTCCCATAAAGTTTCATTCAGATTGATTTATATTACACAAGTTATTCATAATTTTTAAGTTAAAAAATTCAAGTTTAAGAATTTAACAGCTAAATCCTTGCTGGCCCAGCTTGCAACAAAGTTGCACGCAAAGTTGCAATTCGGGAACACACAGTCCTTGCACCAAGTTTTTACCAGAACAAGAGGAGGGGGCAATTGCTATTGGGATCCAAACCCTTGCTGGCCCAGCCTGCAACAAAGTCGCAATCGAGTCCTTTCAGCAAGTTTTTAGCTCAACAGGAGAGGGAAGAGGCAATTGCATTATTTTTTAAAGTCCTCAAAGCAAGAGGAAGGGGAGGCAGTGCTGGGAATACGCCCCTGCACAGTTGGGGGCTATGGGAGAGTGCTGGAATATGGGGAAACCGGTGAGTGGTGGAATATTGCATTGGGGGACCGGGCCTCCTGTGTGACAGGGTTGGGTCCCACTTAGTATATTACTAAAACTCTCATCTAGTCTGTGTGTGTGAGTGTGTGTCCGTCATGCCCTGAATTATGCCAAAACGGAACATGATAGCGCTAGAATTCTTGGACCACCTTACTCACCATTGTCCTGTGGTCTTGTGTATTAAGTTTTGTTCAGATTGATGTTATATTTTACAAGCTATTCACATTTTTAATTCTACAAAATCCCACTTTGAAAATATCTTTCATCTGTATTGTCAGTTAGCAGCTATGACGTGACAATTGGAACTCATTTACATAAACTGCCCATCAACAGTCTTCCATTCAGTGCAATGAGAGGTTTGTTACATTGTTGTAAGGGGAGTGGATTGAAGCCGCTGAACACGCAGTAATTTGGTTGAGCTTCCGAGAGCTTCAGAGGTCCCGCGAGGTCCTAGAGCTGCCGAGGCCCACTGCCCGTTCGCAATCGGCCCCGTCCAAGCTGCCCGGTCAATGAGTTCAAGTCCGCCCTCTCCCTCTCTTTCCTCCCCGCCCTCCTCCTCTCCCCCCTCCCACACCTACTCTCCCCCCTCCCTCTCTCTCCCCCTCCCTCCCCCATACCCCTCTCCCCCTCCCTACCCCCCCTCTCCACACTCCCCCTCTCTCCCGGGTTGTGTTGGGGGAATGGGTGAGTGGAGGAATCTTATGTCGGGGAATAGGTTGCGTTGGGGGACTAGGCCTCCCATGGGGGCTATGTGTGAGTGGTTGAATATTGCGTTAAAAATGAGCCGACCAGTACAGTTGGGGGCTAGGGTGAGTGGGGGAATCTTACATTGGGGAACAGGTTGCATTGGGAGACCAGGCCTCATATGGGGGCTATGGGTGAGTGATCAAATATTGCGTTGGGGGAACGGGTTGTGTTGGGGGATCAGGCCTCCCCTGTGATGGCTCCCACTTAATCTAGTACATCTATATACTATTAAAAGTGTCAAAATGTTTGTCTGTCTGTAATCTCAGGAGCTACACCAAAACGTTACAAAATAGTGCGAGAATTTTTGCAGAATCTTACTCAGCATTTTCCCGAGGTCATTCATATCAAGTTTCTTCACATTTGATGTTATATTTTACGTCATCCATATAACTACTAAAAGTCCGATCTTGTATGTGGATGTGTGTGTGTGTTTGTGTATAATCACATCTTCAAGAAAAAATGACGCGGTATTGGTAAAATGATTACATAGTCCAGTAGACATTTTTCAAGTGAAGTCAAAATCGCCTTATCTGAAAATTTCATGCTTTATTTCTCGAGTTATTAATGAAAGTGGTCACAAATCTGAAAAAACTTTGGAAAAAAAACGGCTGCTCTTCATTGATGACGTCACAATGGGTCTCGGCTGCAAGTGATGTCACCCCCTCCGCCCCCTCCAACACTCCCTCAACCTTTGCTTGATGCCCGTTCCCCGCTGTCTGCTTCCCACTGCTCCCCGTTCCCCAGTCGCCTGCCCCGCTCCTCTCCCCCTCCTCTATCCCCTCCCTCCTCTCCACTCCCTCCTGTCCCCCCTCCTCTGCCCCTCCTCTCCCCCCTCCTCTCGCCCCACTCCTCTTCCTCCCCCTCCATTCCCCCCTCCTCTCCCCTCCCTTCCTCTCCCCTCCTTTCCCCTCCATCAGCCGATCTCCTCTCTATCCCCCCTCCCTCCCCTCTCCCCCCTCCCTCCCTCTGCCCCTCTCTCTGCACCTGCTCCTCTCTCTCACTCTACCACCTCTCGCTGCCCTCTCTCTCTACCCCCTCCATCTCTAGATGAGCCTGCGAGTTGGGGGTTATGCGTGAGTGGATAGGGCGGGGATGGGGTAAAAGGAGTGAATGAATAGTATTAATATAATATCAAGGGGGGTGGTTAGTGTGTGTGCATGGGGGATGGTTAGTGTGTGTGTGTGGAGGGAATTTTACTGTTAAAATCCATCCTGCCAGCTTCCAACAAACTTCGACTCAAAGTTGCAATACAGGAATACTCTGTACTTCCAACTTTTCTCCTGAATGGGATATCACAGTCCTCCACCTGACATTTGCAACAATGTTGCCATCATACAACACTTACTCCAGGTCCTGGCAGGACAGGAGGGGGAGGGTGAATTGGTATTGCAATTGGGGAAGTGCAATTTTTGCAAAAAATTGCACTTTTTTTTGGTCCAATGCTGGGGTAGGTGCTGGAATCTTACATTCAGCAACGGGTTGAGTTGGGGGACTACACCTTCCGTGGGGGCTACGGGTTAGTGGTGCAATATTGCGTTGCGGAACGGGTTGCATTGGAGGACCAGGTCTCCTCCCGTGTGACAGGGACTCAACGAGTCCCAGTTGGTCTAGCCTATCTATCTATACATAACTAAAACTCTGATCTTGTGCTCTTCTGGTTTGCGTGGTTTTTCTATTTGTGCAAAAATGGTACACGATAACGCTACGATTTTTCCGCCACCTTATTCACCTTTCACCTGTGCTGCAAGTACAATAAGTTTTGTTCCGATCTATGGTATATTTTAAAAGTTATTAAGGTTTAAAAATCTTTAAAACTGCGCATGTGCAGATTGGTCTCTTCTCCTGTCGGCAGCGCCATGCAGATTTGTCTCCTGTCAGTCAACACCACAGCCGGGATGGTGACGCCCCTTCCTGCACTGAGGCCTCTTCCGCCTCACTCGCAAAATCCTCTCTCTCCTCCTCACTGGTCCCGTCTCTCACTCCCTCGCTCACCCCTCTCCCTCGTCCGCCCACTGCGGCAATTACGGTCCCGTCTACCCGTCCCCTCGAGTGAATGGCTGCGACCATCCATCTCCTCCTCCGGCGCCGCCGCGGTAACTAACCCTCGCGGCCTTCTCAGAGATCTTCTCCACCAGCTCGTCAAAATTCATGGTGCCCACCTTAACGAATACCAACTCCATCCCCTGCCGCGGCAGGCTGGTGGGCAGGATGGCGATGGGCCGAGTGGCAGCTGAGCTGGAGTGGGAAGAGGGAGGGAGGGAGAGTTGGGTTGCAGGGTGGCCGAGCAGTTTGCTCGGAGTTTGAGTAACTCACACACACACACACGGTGCAAAATAGTCCAATCGTCAAGTCAACAGGATCTAAACCACAGCTAACATTTAATGACCTGTGGAGGAAGGAACTGCAAATGCTGCTTTTTATGGAGGAAGGGAGGGAGGGAGTGACTAAGGGTAGGGGAAAGGAGAGGGAGGGAATGAAGGAGGAGAGGGGAAAGATCCTGGAGAGGTGAGGAGGGAGTGGGGGGATTGAGGGAGAGGAAGGGGTAGGGATGGATAGGGGGGGAAGTGGAGGAGGTGAGGAGGGAGACTGTGGGAGGAGGTGAAATAGAGGGAGAGGAGGGGGGAGAGTCGGGGAGAAGGTGGAATAGAGGGGGAGGAGGGGGGAAGTGGAGGAGGTAGGGAGTGGGGAATAGAGCAACAGGAGGGCAGTGGGGGAGGTCAGGAGGGATGGTGGGGGGGTAGTGGGAGGTGAGGAGTGGGGGATAGAGGGATAGGAGGTGGGTAGGGAGGGGAGAGGAGTTATGGAGGAAGTGACTGAGGGTAGGGCAAAGGAGAGGAAGGGAGAGGTGAGATAGGGACTGAGGGAGGGGAGGAGGAGAGTGGAATGAAGAGGGAGGATGAAGAGATGGGGAGGGTGCTGGGGGATGAGGGGAAATGAGCCGCGCCTGCACAGTTGGAGGCTATGGGTGAGTGGTGGATTATTGCGTTGGGGGAACAAGTTGCGTTGGGGGAACGGGTGAGTGGTGGAATATTGCTTTGGGGGAGCAGACACAATGGGTCTGCACTTACTCTAGTATATTACTAAAACTCATCTTGCCTGTGAGCATGTTTATTGCCAGTTTGTTATGATCTGAACTACGCCAAAACGGTACACGACAGTGCTAAATGTTTTGCACCACCTTACTCACCATTGTCATGTGGTGCAGTGTATCCAGATTCGGTCAGATTGATGTTATATTTTACAAGTTATTGACATTTAAAACTTTACAAAATCCTGTTTGAGAAAGAATGACGAACACTGCAGTGCCAGATGGCGCTTTGAAGCTATGACGTCACAATGTGATCTAATGTACATAAGCTGCCAATCAAAGGACACTGAGTCCTTCAGAGGAAGAATCTGCCAGCCTAACCCAGCACATATGTGATTGCAAAGCCACAGCAAAGTGTAATGGCCTTGTCGGTGGATTTAAAGAATTAAAACAATTTAGTGCAATTGCATTTTTTTTTAGTTTAAATGAGGGAAGGTGAAAAAATGAGCCGACCTGCACAGTTGGGGGCTATGGCTGAGTGGTGGAATATTGCTTTGGGGGAACGGGTTGCAATGGGGGAACGGGTGAGTGGTGGAATATTACGTTGGGGGACAATGCCTCCCATGGGAGCTATGGGTGAGTGGTTGAGTATTGCATTGGGGAAATGGGTTGCATTGGAGGACAAGACCTCCTAAAAGAGTTATTAGTGTTTTAACTAATAACTTCTCTCTCCTGAAGGCCACGCCACTTCCGGAGAGACTATAAAACCGGGAAATGTTGAGTGCCTCAGTCAGTCTCTGCAAGATGGAGGGAGCGAGAGGGTCACGTCTCTCAGTCTGAGCTGTGAATAACACTGAACACATGTCTACTAAATTGTGAGTGGTTTTACTGACCTGTCAGTGCCCTTAATGTGGTTTGAAAATATAGTTTGGAAATGCTAAACTGTGTTGCCTTTGGTTTGGAAATGCTAAAGCTGTGTTGCCTTTGGTTTGGAAATGCTAAAGTTGTGTTGCCTTTCCTTTGGAAATGCTAAAGCTGCATTGCCTAATTAAAGTTACCTTGCCTAATTAAATTTGTCTTGCCTAATTAAAGTTGCCTTGCCTTCTATATAATTAAAAGTCTAATCTTGCTCACTTCCTGTTTGCGCTTTATATTGATTTTAGGAAAAAACGCTACCATGTACGGTTGTGATTTTTGGCCATCCTACTCAGAGACCCCCCTCCGCTCATCAGGTGCCGAGGATTTTTCCCATCGATGAAAAATGAAAGAGTTATTAGTGTTTTTAAAAATGTTCAGATTCTCCCTCCTGTCAATCACACCATGCAGGCCATGGGAGGGGGGAACTATAAAACCCAGAAGTGTGGATGTGGCTCAGTCTCTGCAAGATGGAGGAGGGAGAGGTCATGACTCACTGTCTTTAGCGGCCTTGCGCCCTGCTTGAAATGGTATGAAACTGCACTTGAATTTGGTGGCCTTGCACCGTGCTTGAAGTGGTAAGAAACTGCACTTGAATTTGGTGGCCTTGCACCCTGTTTGAAATGGAATTTCTAGGAATAGCCGTGAGTCAACTGCCAGCCCACCAGCCGTGAGTGAGCTGCCAGCACAACAGGCTTGAGTGACTGAGCCACCAGCCCAAGAATCCATTCAGCCCACAATGTCCATACTAGCCCTCAGGAAACCAGTCCATTCAGCCAACAACACCCATACTAGTGCTCCAGAAAGCCCACCACCCGACAGGCCACCAATATTGGAATTGGAGGGGAGGTGGAATATTGCGTTGGGGACCAGCCCTCCCGTGTGAACGGGTCCCACGGGTCTAGTATATTACTAAAATTCTCATCTTGTCTGTGTGTGAGTCTGCGTGCAAGTCATGCCCTGAATTATGCCAAAACGGTACAGGATAGCGCTGCAATATTTGGACCACCTTACTCACCAATTGTCCTGTGGTGTGGTGTATCTAGTTTCGTTCAGATTTATGTTATATTTTACAAGTTATCCACATTTTCAACTTTACAAAATGCAGTTTATGTTGCAGTGGCAGTTACAGCTATGATGTCATAATGGGATTTCATTTACATAAACTGCCTGTCAGCAGTGCTCCACTGTTACAATGTTAACAAAGAGAGGACTGCCAGTGCAATGAGAGATTTGTTACATTGTTGTAAGGAGAGGGAGGGAGTGGGGGGAGGGGACAAGGAGAAGATTGTTGTTTAATGCCATTTAAACAGAGCGAGAGGAGGGGGGTAGGGAGGGGAGAGGGTTATGGAAGGAGGGAAGTAGTGACTGAGGGTAGGGGGAGGGAGAGGTGAGGGAGGAACTGGGGAGGGGGAGGAGAGGAGAGGGGGAAAGAAGACTGAGAGTTGAAGAGGATGGGAGGTAGTGCTGGGGGATGTGAGGAAATGAACCGCTCCTGCACAGTTGGGGGCTATGGGTGAGCGGTGGAATATTGCGTTGGGGGAACGGGCTGCGTTGGGGGAAATGGGTGAGTGGTGGAAATGGGTTGCGTTAGGGGAACGGGTAAGTGGTGGAATATTACATTGAGGGAACGGAGCCCAACGGGTCCCACTTGGTCTAGTGACATATAAAATTGAATGAGTTTACCAAAAGCAGAATATTTTAATCAATTAATTCATGACCAGTAGGTAGGTGGAATAGTTAGTGTGAAAGAAAGGGCAGTCATTATGCTAGAATGCTTGCAGTTTATACTGTTCATTTGATGCTTAGTTTCCTGCTTTAACATGCATGGCTATGAGAGCAGCCATGATCAATCATGCTCACGGCTTGTGCCAAATTCCTCTTGATGTGTCAGAATTAGTTAACCAGAATGCAACTAATGCCAAAGATTATATTAGCTGACCTGAATTTATTACATTCGGTAAATATTACAAACTGGGTAAGTAAATATACTCTGGAACAGTTGGATGCTGTACAAGTATTTGCAAATTTAGCATAATTGTCTTAATATTCACATCTAAAAAGTGATACCAAATTTTGTCCCAACTTCTGAGAGACAGGGCGCTGCCTTACAGTGCCAGAGACCCGGATTTGATCCTGACTATGGTGCTGTCTGAACGGAGTTTGCACGTTCTCCCTGTAACTGCGTGGGTTTTCTCCAGGTGGTTCGGTTTCCTGCACATCCCAAAGATGTGAAGGGTTGTACATCAATTAGCTTCTGCAATTTGTCCCTAGTGTGTATCATAGAACTAATGTATGGGTAATCGTTGGTTGGAGCGAACTTGTTGGGCCAAAGGGCCTGTTTCCACTCTGTATCTCTGAAACTAAAAACTACGAAACTAAATACAGCACGCCTGTAAATACATGCATTCCACCCAGAACCAGTATCTCTTAAATTAGCCACTCAACATTGTACAAGTACACATATTACAACAGGTTTTACTGCTCACTGCTGTTGCTCAAGTACGCTTGGATTCCTATCATAGGTTGAACTCCTGCCAAGGTAACAAGTTTATTCCAGTACAAAATCAACTTCTCAAAGATTGGCTGTCAGTTTCTCATCCCAGCGAAGGTCACTTTATTCATGGATGATTTAACATTATTTTAAATTGGTTACATCTTGAATTACCTTTATTGCTGAGGTCCACAGAGCATAGTGCTCCAAGCTGTCAAGCCAACAATGTCAGTGTCACTTGGCACTTAACCCTTTTGCTTTTTGTTACAATAAAACATCCTTGGAAGGTGATGACGGCCCACCAGTAATTTGCATTGATAATTTCCAAAGATATCACTGCCATACATTTGAATGCCATACTTTTTAAATTATATTAGAGTCTCGGATGTTAAGGTAAAAGGAGTAGGTTAAATCTGCAAAGAAACCAAGTTAAATTAAAAATAAGTTAATAGGGACAAAGTTTAAAGGAGGAACATTTTAAAGGAGATGGGCGGGGCAGGTTTTTCCAAAAGAGGCGTGCTGGGTGCCTGAAACGTTTTGCCAGGGGTGGTGATGGAGGTAGATACAATAGTAGCATTTAAAAGGCTTTTGGATAAGCACACAGATGTGCAGGGAATGGAGGAATGGAGGGATATGGATCACATACAGGCAGATTACCATATAACCATATAACAATTACAGCACGGAGACAGGCCCTCTCGGCCCTTCCAGTCCGTGCCGACCATTTGTTTTCCCCTAGTCCCATCTACCTGCACTCAGACCATACCCCTCCATTCCCTTCACGTCCATATACCTATCCACTTTACTTTTAAATGTTAAAATCGATCCTGCCTCCACCACCTCTGCTGGAAGCTCATTCCACACAGCCACCACCCTCTGAGTAAAGAAGTTCCCCCTCACGTTACCCTAAACTTCTGTCCCTTAATTCTCATGTCGTGTCCTCTTGTTTGAATCTTCCTCACCCTCAATGGGAAAAGCTTATCCACGTCAACTCTGTCTATCCCTTTCATCATTTTAAAGACCTCAATCAAGTCCCCCCTTAACCTTCTGCGCTCCAAAGAATAAAGACCTAACTTGTTCAACCTTTCTCTGTAACATAGTTGCTGGAACCCTGGCAACATTCTAGTAAATCTCCTCCGTACTCTCTCTATTTTGTTGACATCCTTCCTATAACTAGGCGACCAAAATTGTACACCATACTCCAAATTAGTTTAATTTGGGATTATTTTCAGCACATTGCGGGCTGAAGGACCTGTTTCTGTGCTGTACTTTGCTATGTACAGATATTACTGTTAGTGGTGGGAGTGAGAAAGGGGGATCTTATTAAAGCTAGATTTGAATTACTCCAGCATTTTGTGTCTACCGTCTACCGGCATCGAGTGCTGGTGGAGATGGAATGGTTGCAATTGTGAGGTGACTGAAAGAAATTAAATGTAAAGAGTTAATGGGCACTGAAGGGCTTAATATAAACTGGCAATGACCATGTGAAGAGAGAACATTTCTTTATGCAGAATAACACATAAAGAGTAAATTACCAGATGAACTAATATTTAGTGAAACATTCAAATAGTTGCTAGGAGGTAAAAAAGGCTTGAATGATGTGGAACTCGGAAGCTCAAAATCATATAAGAATGAGGTCACAAAAGGAAATCAAAATACCAATGCTTATATTTTAATCCCATGACTCGTGACAGGTTGTGGATGTAGACACAAGTTTAAAAAAAATACAGAAAACAACAAATGATATTTACAAAGACTAGATTTGCCTGTTTTAAAAGACAGCATAAATAAAATGTTATTTAAAACAAGATTAACATACAATGGTATTCCAGATTGCCCTGAGTGTTGCTGCAAGGCAAGTAATATGTAAGATGTGGACACGGGAATGGCAGATGCTGGTTTACAAAAAGACACAAAGTGTTGGTGTAATTCAGCGAGTCAAGCAGCTGGAGGTCATGAGATTATCTGTAGTTATCGCATTAACCTACTGTCCTTTATATTGGAAGGATCAAAGGATAATAACCTGTGCTGCCACTGATCGTAATCAAAATTTTGAACTCTTTACCATTCTGCATTTTGATTCTTCATACCCTTGGCCTCCCGGCTTTGATCACGTACTCTGAGTGAACACAAATCTCCACCCAGGTTTCACCTAAATAATTGTTACTTAATCACTTTATTTTACTTTTGGCTCCATCGACCTGGAAGAAATTCCTGCAACAGAACTATGCTCAAATTCTTTACCTCTCTTGACCCAAGACTCTTCATTCTTTTAAATATGAATTTACTTATCTATTTTCTTCCCTCCTGCTCACACCAGGACATTAATTTCATCCCATATACTTAATCCTATCCAATTAGCTATTTCGCTGAGTATCAACACTGAAGGAGGCTATTCAATTCCTCATGCATGCATGACAGCTCTTCTGAAATATATATTTAATTAACCAAAGTTTACAGCTCATCCTAAAATTCCTGATAATATTGAGTCCTCCAAGATGTATTCAATTGTCCTTTGAAAGTTACCACTGAATCTGGACCCATTCATTGAGACAATTAAATCCAGGTTAAAACTTCAGGCCAATAATTGGCATACTTAATTCACCCGAGTCAGCTTATCCAAAGTAATCTGATTTTGACAGGTGCATGGATAGGAAAGGATATGGATGAATGCAGGCAGGTGGGAATAGTGTAGATGGGGCATCTTTGTTGGCATGGGCAAGTTGGAATGAAGGGCCTGTTTCCATGCTGTATGACTATGAATCAGGACCAGAATTTCTGGATGAATCTCCTAGTTCAATATTGTTGAATGCCTCGAGAGACTTCCGAAACATTAGCATGTTCAATCAAGTGAATGCCCAGGAACAATAGCAATGCCTGAATACCATCGTGGGCTACAAGCAAAAATGAAAGGCAATCTCAGACACAACATATCTTTACCAGATGAGCATAATGTATTTTTTGCCTGTTTTGAACAGGCAAAGACGGTTCCAGCTTAGCAAATTTCCTCATCCCCAGCTGGCTCTGTCCCATACATCTCACTGGCAGAAGTCAAATTTGCTCAAATTTACAAAGAAAACTTTCAGGGAGAATGGGTTGCCTGGATAACAAGTTCTGAAATTGTGCATCAATCAACTTACCACAGGTCTTCAGCGACATCTTCAAACTCTCACTTCCACATTCTTCTCCCCATCTGCTTCAAAGAAACCTCCATCATTCCATTTCCCAAGAAAAATAAAGTCATCTGTCTCATCAACTACTGCCCAGTAGCTCTAACATCGACCATAATTAAGTGCTCTGAAAGTTGGTAATAGTCCACATTTAAACCAGTTTTCCAGACAATCCGGACTCTCTACAATAACAAGCCACCTCTCTTGCACTAGTTTCAGCTCTCTGGATCACCTTGAAAATAGAACAGCAAAATGTCAGGATGCTATTCATTGACTTCAGCTCAACCTTCGACACCACAGTACCAAATAAGCTTGTCCTTAAAACCACGACCATGGCCTTGGAGCCTCCATCTGTGAATGGCTTCAGGACTTCCTGAGTGGCAAACGTCAGTCAGTTAGAATGGGTCATAACATTTCCACAACCCAGCATATGTAAGGTCTGTTCAAGACTGATAACAGTAGGGAAGAACCTGTTCTTGAATCTAGTGGCACATACTTTCAAGCTTTTTTGCCCTCTGTTCAACGGGAGAAGAGAAGAGAAAATAATCGGGGCATGAGTAGTGCTTGATTAAGTTGATGCTTATGTTTCTGCCAACATGATTTAAACTTTATTATCTAACTATTACCATGTTGTGCTTTTTGTTGAAACTTGTGCAGAGATAGTTGCTAGGTTCCTACCATTGGTCACACTTCTGCAGTGGTGTAACTGGGCAGTTCCATAAATATGTCAACCAGTAGGCCAAATTTTCAAAATAATCAAATTGGTTCAAATGCTATATCGTTTTAAAGGTAAAGATGTGAACTATCAAAATATGTCAGACAATTAAATTTTACACTGGAACCAGGTTCAAGGTCACAGACTGCTCAGCGGGAAGCATTCAACAACCCCCCGCCCCCCCCCCCCTCTATTGCCCACTTGCATGTACGAATTAATTGTTTTTTCTAAAGAAAATTGAAGTGAATTATGCACTTACTGTGATCAGATATACACAGTATAACCAAACGTATCCATGATCATACATTAAAATAATGTAGGAAACTTTTTAAAGTTATGCGATTTATTGTTCTACTATATGTACTTTGGTTCTATACAGTCTGACAAAAAAAATGTGTTTTTTAATTTACAAAAAGACAAAGAAACTCAATTACTGCAGGATCCAATGCCAAAGCAAGGTTTTAGATCATCTGCAAAGGCTGCTACATTAGATTATTTAATTATCTCCATTAAGGGAAAAAATGGGGTGGTCGGACGTACACGTTTTTTTGTCAGTCCGACATCATATATTCATGTTGTACGTCCACACGGCATTTTATAATGTTACGATTTGCCGTATTAATATGCCTTAAGGCCTTGTAATTACAGCCCAATATCCCTGCATCATTATAGTGTGTAGCACTATTATGAACAAAACATTGTTTCCAATACAAGTTTATAGATCTCTACAAGATTTTTCATCGTGTGAAGCCGATGGAAACGAGGAGATTCTTGCTATGTAGTGTGTTCAAACAGGTAAGCGTTCATGTAGGGCCTTCATGTTCATGATGTGCACAGGCTTCTCAAGATTCTGAGGACTGTCCAGCTGCTAAATGTTGTCACTTTCAAGCACACGTGAGATATTTATGTCTTGTGGATTCTTACCATATGTAGGTCATAGTTATATAAAAGTGCTTCACCAAAATTAAGCAACTGCCCAAAAGTGTTTCAAGCTTTAGCAGAACACACGTTTTGGCCATGTGCATTTGTGACAACACTTACATGGACTACACTCTACACTGCCATTTTGTCAACTGTATATCAGTCCAGTCCCAAGATCAGGTGAGTTTAAACTTTGGATTGGAGATGGCCACAACACCCAGATCAAATTTTCTATTTCAGGAAAGATGTTATCAAAACAATATCTCCACCAGTGGTTGCTGGCAGCAGGGGACAGTGCATTTTTACTTTCTAAGCCCTTTTCCCTAAGGTCCTCCACCCTTTCTGTGAACATGCATGTACAGGATAGCTAAAAAAAGTATTAAAAAACCTTGGTTATAATCTTTTCACATGGTCCTTAATGTTTTTGTTTCTAATTCTGAGTCATTAAAATAAAACCCCCATATTCAACTTTGTACAATGTGCGAGAGGAACGAAATAATAATTTTGGGGAGAATGTGTCTGCCCCATGTTTGAAGGCATTGGACAATTCAGTAAGTCTATGTCTAAAGTTGTTTTGGATTAAATTTCTTTTACAGATGCATTAAACAGTATTCAAATTGTACTCCAAATATACATTAAAGTATATACCAGATCTCAAAATTTATGAGCAGCTTTATTTTCAATTAATACTCTGATGGGGAAAAAGATGTTCCAGATCTAATAACATGGCTCCCAATGCCTATCTAATGAAAATCTATTTGTCAAATACATTAAACCCATTTTAATGTTGAAGTGTTATCAAGTATAAGGTTAATAGTTATTTTCTTTTTGTGTTTGATGAGGTTTCTTTTGTTTAAGTTTGATATCGTTTTGTTGAATTTTGTGATATTTGTAATACTTGCTTGTTGTTCACAGTGCTTAGAAACATAAGGTATTGTATTAAGTGCTTTATAAATGTCATTAATATTATAAATAAGTTATGGTGTGTTTCATTTGTCATATAAGACAAAGTCAAGTAGCTAGTGATGAAATAAGGGCTTAATTACCAACAAAAATGTCTGCAACAAATGCACACACGTACGTCCGACACGACAGTATTGTACGTCCGACATTGTATGTCCGACACAAGGAAAAAACGTAATTACTCATTACTGAAAAGTAGAAATGACACATTATTCTTGCCATTTTCATTTGACAGCTAACTGAAATAGTTATGAGTGATTGTTGAGGAAAAATCCAGTATACTTCAGAGATTTTCAGTTGAATTTCCAATGTCAGAAAAACGCACTTTTCTGTGTACATTCAACCACAAGGTGTTTTTTAATTAGTACAAGGTCATTATGGTGTTTGTACTATATTTATATCTATAATTGTTTTCTACTCAGTAGATGTCACATATTGGTCAAATAAAAAATCCTTGTTTGTAATTATTTTTCCATTGGCAACTCATTTAAGTGTCTGAAATGTATGTCCGAAATTATGGAAATGCCCAACTACTAAAGTATTACCTCACAGAGCCAGAAACCCAGGTTCAATCCTGACCTCAGGTGCCACCTGTGTGGAGTTTGCGCATTCTTGTGGGTTTCCTCTGGGTGTGGCTCACTTTGTAAAAACACCAATGTTGGCAGGGAATTGGTTGTGCGTGGTAGAATATGAGGGCCCACTTTAGTTTTCCCGGTGCTACCTGGAGGGAAACAGGACCCATCACCTCTGTTCACCACTTTCACATCCACAAAGGCCAACAATTTCAATGATAACATTATGGAGAGAACAACGTAACATTTGTGTAAATGGATGGCTGATGGTCTGCATAGTCTTGGTGGGTCAAATAGTTTAATCCAAGAGGATCCCAACCTAAAACGACAACTATCCATGTTCTCCAGAGATGCTGCCTGACCCACTGAGTTACTCCAGCAATTTGTGTCTTGTTTTATAAGCCAGCATCTGGGTGACAGTTTTTTGTTTTTTTCCATACAATATCTCTCTGAAAAGATACAGAGATCTTCTACAGATGTGCATTGTACAGATTTCCTTGCCTACGTGTATATCACCTAGCATTTGGGATGGAGACATTTCAGATCGCACCTTCTAGGTATGTTACAAAACTTACCTTTAGTGGGGCTGCAGTTCTGCCAGTGTGCAGTGTGCGTGACTTTGGCGCCTTTGAGAGGGGGGCGGCTTTGAAATGCCGTTTACTCCAGATTATTCAAATCGATTAATCGCAGGGGGTTTAGTTGCTGAAGAGAAATCGCTCCGACATTTGTTTTATGGAGTTATTTTTAAACTACGCTGGATCATTTATTAGCAGGAAAAAATTAAAAATTATCTTCTAAAGCCGTGAACGCCGACAACGGGATGGATCTCACGTAGGGGACAAAACAAGGTACACCGTTTATTTTTACAAAAAAAACCCACTCGCAATATGATTTAAATGGCCATTAATTTACGGGCATTAAACACTAAATTCCTTAATTTGGCCTATAAACTTCATGACATAGATTAAAAATCATGTTATATTGTGAATTTTGTGTGATTTTTATTTGGACACTTCGGCTTTTAAAAATGTTACTTTTCGTAAGCAAATGGATAAGATGTTTAGATCTAGTACCTTGCATTTTGTAATTAGCTACAATTAGGTAACTAATATTATATGCTTTAATTTCGGTCATCCAAGAGTAAGATCGTTTCATTATTTGTTTCCGAATGCTTCAAATCTTAATAACTGAAAATTTCATTCAGTTCTCTTAATTATTAAGAAAGTTATGGACTGTCCTTGATCACAACTTTTGTGTTCAGTCAATGGAAAAGCAATAGGGAACAAGATGCTAATTTCCGAGTATGAAAATGGCCATAACCTTTTTAATACTGAAGATATGAAAGTGAATTAGGTGTCAAATTAAACTTCTTTTTATGCTTTATCTGATGGAATAAATTGCAGACTTGATTTTTTAAATCTCAAAATGTTGTAACACCTTCACCACTCACAAGCAAAGCTCGATGATCTTTGCTCACAATGACTGGTTTTCCAAACCATCTTTTCATACATGGAGCTGAGGCTGAAGAAGGGTCCTGAGCCAAAATCATCACCTGTCCACGTTCTCCAGCGATGCTGCCTGACCCGCTGAGTTATTCCAGGCCGTTGTGTGTTTTATTGTACACAAGCATCTGCAGTTTCTCGTGTCCAGCATAGCCGTTGCCATGGTGATCTATAGAACCGGAAATCCGACGCTGACCCGGAAATGATAGGCAGCGAGGTCGCCATCAAGATGGCGCAGCCCTGTACCGGCGGAGGCGCCGCCGTAGCTGCTGCCGCCGTCGCTGCTACTGTGGCTGTCCCGGAGTTCAGCCTCGCCAGCTGCGCGGCCGCGCTGGAAGCGGCGCTGGGCGGGAGGGACGCCCGCGTCTGGTTCAAGGAGAGCAGCGGGCGCAACCTGAGGTCCCGCGACTGGATCGCACCCAGAGGGGCTCTGAGCAGACTCTACCCGCAGGGTCAGGTGTTGGGCGAGGCCCCCGGCGGGGGGGGGGGGGGGGGGGTAGGTGCCGGGGGGGACGGGGACGGTTCAGCTCAGCATCAGCATCACATCAAAATCACTGCATGGGTGGGGTGGGGGCACCTGACAAGTAGTGTACAATCGTTATAAGAGGCATCAACAGGGGTAGACAAAAGACCACAAAGTGCTGGCAGTAACCTCAACGCGTTAACTCAAACACACTGGAGACCACATTTGGAACAGGTGCACAGCCCCCCCCCCCCACCCCCGGGGGGATGTTTTCATGTCGAGAATTTTCTTCAGACTGATTATTTGAGGGAGTTCTGACCAGAAACATTGCCTCTCCATGTTCTCCAGAGATGCTGCCTGATCCATTGAGTTACTCCAGCACTGTGTGTCCTTTTGTGTAAACAAACATCTGCAGTTCTATGTTTATAAACTCTGATGTTTATAATGTTTTAGGTTCCCGGAGATCTCATCGAAAGGCTGCTGTCAGAGTATGGTCATCGCCTGTATATACGCGGCTGCATGCAGACAGGAGCTGGATTGGTGATTCACTTAGACCATCCTGCCCTTTTTCAGCAGGTGCTGAGCAATCTCCCTCTCTACACACGACCTCTAAAGTCTGTATTGCCAAAGGGGAAATGTGTGATTCTGAACTGTGCACCTTTGCAGGGGAGTAGGGGACCCGAATCACTGACAATTAATCATTTACGAACTATCCTCCTGGCAGACCATCTTGCTGAAGTGTTAAGACAACAAGGGTACGTTTTACTTACACAAATTACAGGCTTTTAACCTGATAGTTACTGTCTTACTAAGAGCAACAATTTAAACAAATGGGCATTTAGGGTATATTTACGAACAATGTTCTGGTTTGTTTTTCATTTTTGTCCTCAGCTATGTTGTATCTGCAGTGCCAACCCTTCAGCAAAATGCTGGAGTCTGCAAGTTCCTGAGATCATTCGGCGTCAACTGGATATCCTCCCCGGAAACTGTGTCAGACGACAGAAAAGTTTCTGACTTCAAGAAGATTCTCTCAGAGTCAGTTTACACAGAGTGTGGGCAGTTGGATACCCTTTCAAATCAGACTTGTCTCACGCTGCCAAAAGGGGTGGAGTACAAAGTGAATCTAAGACTATTTCTGAAGGAGAAGAAACTAGAAGGTTATGACACAAACTTGAATGTGGCTTTGGGCTAGGTCCTGAAAATTAAACAAGCCAGGCATACGGTGCCTTTTAATTATGCTGGTTAGTTGTTCGTGACCCATGCGGTATTGAGTAAAGCATTTTCTTTCTCATTTCATGGCATGGAACGACTGGGAAATATCTTTGAATGTTAGTTTCAAAGGACGGACAGTGGAGAGGAAATTAAGACAATAAGAAGCCTACACATCTGAATATAATACCATCAAGTCTGTTTGTACCCCCAATAGAATTTAAATCATGTTTAAGAAAGAACTGCCGATGCTGGTTTAATAAATCGATAAGTGAACGCAAAATGCTGGAGTAACTCAGTGGGACAGGCAGCATCTCTGGAGGGAAAGAAATGTGTGAGTATCGGGTCGAGATTGGGTGACGGTTCGGGTCCTATCATTTTGTGTTTGTCCACCTTAGAATTATAATCAATGGTTGGTGCATCTTGTATTGAATATTACATTTAAACGTAGCAAACTGAAAACAAACCATTCTTTCTGGTATGAGGATTGAAATTTGCTGCTTGGGTTTTTAGATGTTAACTGAGCATTAATTTGATTCTGCTTTATACAGATGCAGGAGGGAAACCTAGGACAGGTGCTGAAACTTCAAAACACAGTTTACAGGTCAGAGTAAGCTCAGCATTACTGCTTAACAAATGACATGGTCCAAGGCATGCTTTCCAAAAATGACATGTTTCCTCATTTTACTGATGCAAAGAGATGTGACCACTGCACAGTCCATCAACGACTCTGACCTCCCCATCATCTGACTTCCCCATCATTACCGGAATCGCTGCCTCAAATAGACAGCCAGCATAATCAGAGACCCACACCACGCTGACACACGCTCATTTCACTCTTGCCATCGGGAAGAAGTAACAGGAGCCAGAAAACTGTAATGCCAGGGTTCAGGAAAACTTCTGGCTACAGCCATTCGGCTATTAAACAACTACAACCTCAAATAAGCTCTGAACTACGTAGACTATTATTGTTATTATTGCACTATTATTGTTTGGAGTTTTTTGTGTGTGGTGTACATATGTATACGTGTGTATTTGTGAGTGTGTGTGTATATGTACACACACACACTAAACCTTTTGTTTTCTCTCTCGTTTATTATATTGTTTACAGTGTACTATGTTTACATATTCTGTTGGGCATCTGCAAGTAAGAATTTAATTGTTCTATCTGGGACATATGAGAATAAAACAACTTGATCTAAACCTAGATATCTAAGGGGTGATGGAAGTCAGTGGGTCAATTTTGGCATCTAGCTGCATCGCTATATTGTTTCTCGTGCTGGACTAACTCAAAAGGTTAGCATCTCTGAAGAACATGGCCTTTTGTGTATTAACCAGTTCTGCAGTTCTTTGTTTCTACTGTATTGTTTATTCCTGCTACACCAAATGTCTCTTTGGGGGTCTGAGTTGTCCCTGCCATTCATTACTAAATTAAGCTTACTGTTGCCTTTTGCAGTCCACTTCTGAGGGTCCCAACCTGAAACATCATCTGTCCATTTCTTCCACAGATGTGCCTGGCCCACTAAATTCCTCCATCACTTTGTGTTTTGCTCAAAGTTCCACGTGAAATCAACACTGTTTTACCCAATGCCTTAGCAGATATACCAAACCATTAATTCCATTAAATTTAGCAGCCTTTAATAAACTGGGTGATGATGATTCCCAACCATTTGAGATCTGAACATGGTTTAGTATACCAAGGTATCCTGGTGAAGAGAGCACCAATGACCTAGTATGAAGTGACGTTAGAGAAGATCTGCCAAAACTTCAGTTAGACAGGATGCTTTGCACTCTAGACCAACAGAATAGATATGTTGAAGCACTTGCACTTGGTCCACCAAGGCCAACAGGATATCCAAGTTGCTAACCACCTTGACCACCCCCCCTCCCCCACCCCACTTCATTCCAATACTGACCTTTCCATCCTGGGCCTCCTCCATTGCCAGAGTAAGGCCACACTCAAACTGGAGGAACAGCACCTCATATTTTGCTTAGGTAGCTAACACGCCAAAGACATGAATGTTGAATTGCCCAATGTTAAGTAACCTCTAACCACCGCCCCTCCCCCTCCCCTCCCAATTGCTCCTCCTGAACTCCCACCTATTCTTCCCTCCCCCTCCTCTTACCTTCTTCCTCTGACTTCACAACTCGCAGCTCCTAAATTCTGTCTTGCACCGTATGTTTTTATCTCTGGATTTTGTTCCAACCAACCGCGTATCTAACCCCCCCCCCCTATGCCTACGTATTACCTGCCACAATTTGTCCTTTTTTTCTCTTCTAACTTTCATCACTCCCCCTCCCCAATCAGTATCACAAAGAATACTGACACAAAACGACACCTGTCAATGTTCTCCCGAGGTGCTGCCTGACCCGCTGATTTACTCTAGCACTTTGTATTCTTTTGTGTAAACCAGCATCTGCAGTTCCTGTTTCTACTACTTGATGGAAATACTCGATAGGGATGAGTTTACAGCACTATGTCAAGAGTATTTTATTGTCATATGTCCTGAAAAGGAACAATGACATTCTTACTTGCAGCAGTACAACAGATAGGTAAATATATTACTGGTGTAAAACCCATAATAGACAACAAAAAATATATCACACAGAAATAAATAGAAAAATGTCCCCAAGTCTATATAATTCAGAGCCTATTTGTAGGTTGTGGTGTTTTTTTTTTTTTTGTTTTTTTTTTGCTAGAAGTAAGTACAGTAGTGTGGTACTTACCTAATACATAAATACATATTTCCATTCTTGTACAACTTCGTATTTTTAATTTAATAATAAAAGAACCGTGAGAGAAAAATAAACAATAGAGAGTCTTGGAATAGTTAGGACTAGCGAATAGTAGAAATCAGATAGCAAGAGAAAATAAGAAATAAAGGACAGAGATGAGAAGCTACAAAGATTGAAAAAAAGGGAGAATGGTAGAGAATATAGAGTTAGGAAGAGATTACCCTTTCTGTATTTTTGCCCATCCGTCACCCGGGTTTCTAAACCATTTAATTTCTAAGGTTATGTTATGTTGCACCCTCTACTGTAAAAAGTTGATGAAAGGAGACCAAGTCTTTAAGAATTGGTCTACTTTGCTTAGTAGGAGGAATCTCATTTCTTCAAGATGCAGCATTTCCGACATATTTGAAGTCCACATTTTGAATGTTGGCGTGGTTGCGTTTTTCCAAAATTTGAGTATAAGTTTTTTTGCTGTTATTAAACCGTAATTAAGGAAAAAGCTTATTGGAATATAGTTAGTTTACTTCCCTCTTCCATTGATCCAAAGATAATCAGTTCTGTATTAGGGTTCAATTTTGTGTTAAATAGTTTTGTAAAAATTCCAAAATTTCATTCCAAAATTTATGCAGTTTTGTACAAGAGACAAAGGAATGTGCTTTAGTGGCATTTTGAGTTAGACATTATATACAGATGGGGGAAAACATTTGAAAATATTTTTATTCAGTCTAGTTTCGATAGTATAATCTATGTAAAATTTTAAATTGAATTAGGTTTATTGTCTTACATTAATTGAACATTTATTTTACATATAATAGACATTTTTTTTCCCATCTATCGTTCAGAGTTTTTATCAATAAAACTCTTGTTCCCAGTCCCTTCTAATTGCTCTGTCGTTGGTCGGTCTCTATAATTTAGAATTATATTATATAAGTAAGATATTAAAATTGCTTGATTCTGCCTTTCTAATTCATTCCTTCTCTATTAAATCTGGGGTTAAAGTTTTGATATCCTTGTATCTATTTTTTCAAATAATCTTGAATTTGAAAAATATTTGAAATATTGATTACTTTTCAAATATATTTTAGTTATAATTGTTGGAATGATAAAAAGTTTTCACATTTCATACATATCTCCCATCATTTTAATTCCTATTCTTTCCCATTGATTAAACGTTTTATCATAATAGATGGTTTGAATGAGGGAATTATTAGCTATTGGAGAAAGAATGATAGTTTTCTTGATTTTAAAGTTCATTTTATTTGTTTCCAAATTGTATTATACAGTGTGAATAATTGGATTTTTCTTAATTATATTGTTCAAGTTTCATCGGGGCAAGAAGGATCGCTCCTATATTATAATGGGGAACAATCCTCTTTCTCCATTCTTATCCAATCTACCTGTTGGCACAAACTGCCCATCCAGTAGATTATATTTTTAATAATATTCACTGCCAATAGTAATACAATAAGTTAGGAGCGTCAGTCCCCCTGATTCTTTAGATTTATACAAGTGTTTTCTTTGAATTTCTGTGATGATTCATAATCCCATATGAAGTTTATAATATCAAGAAATCTAGTTTTTTTTTTAAATAGTTTTTTGGTAAGTATATTGGTATTGATTGATAATTAGGTACAGTATTTGTGGGTAGGGAAGATCATTTTTTATCGCATTTATTCTGCCTATTAAGGATATTGGCAGTGTTTTCCAAAATTTAATCAACCCCTTTAATTTAGTTAATAAAGGCATATAGTTTGCGTTAAGTAGTGATTTATATTTCCTAGTAATTTGGATGCCCAAATACTTAAAATTTTCTGTTGCAATTCTAAAAGGGAATTTCAACAGATGTGTCGGCTCTTGAGGTTTTATCGTCATAATTTTGGGTTGTGGTGTTTAATCTATATTAGGGACTGATGAGTTGTACTACTCTGATAACAACATTATGGATGGACCATAGATGTTTTTTGCTGTTATGTTCTGCTCTGGTTAAACTGAAATAAAATTGATAAACATGTTTTAAAATAATTAAAGAATGTTTTGAGTCTCAGGTGGATGCAGCAGACCAATGCACGGCAATCCATGTGGTGGGCTGTGAGGAGGAGTTTCAGCAGCAGAAGATTGATGTTCTCTGGCGGATACTCAGCAGTGAGACAGATCGAGTAACTCAGGTTATTTTGACATATTGTGATTAGTAATGGAGTGGTGGAACAAAGTCGAGACAGTGATTAGTCAAATGTTCCCGGCGAAAGTAACACATTTAAGAGCGTTACTATAAGAATATAAGCATTTACTCAGAAGCTCATCCACCTGTGCGGGAATTCTACTTTTGAAATCGATTAGATTAATTGGCCTCTATAAATTATCTGCAGGGAGTAGATGAGAAAGTGGGATAACAGAACTAGTGTGAATGGGTGATCGACAGTCGGCGTGGACTCAGTGGGCTGTTTCCGCACTATCTCTAGACTAAATATGCCTGTCCTGCAGAAAGTTACCGCCAATTTTTGGTTTATTTCCATCATTTCAGCATTTGCAGTACTTCACATGTTTACCAGTATTCATTTTGCTTGCTTGCTTCAACTATTTGATCCAAGCCATTACTTTGGCCTGGACTAATATAATTACAAAATGATGTTCAGATGGGCAGATCAAGCTTCTGACTCATTACCTGTCAGGTTTCAAGGCCCTTCGGTTCATAATGTATGTACGGAGCATAATGCCATGTTAAACTGATCTAATCAGCCTGTGCATGAACTATATTCCTCTATTCTATGCACTTTCATGTGCCTATCTAAAAGCCTCTTAAATGCCACTATCATATCTGCCACCTCCAGTACCCCTATCAATGCGTTTGAGTCCTCCTCCACTACTTGTCCTGCACAGCTCTATTAAACATTTCCCCTTTTCACCTTATAGCTATGCCCTCTGGTGAAACCTTTCCACCCTGGGGGAAAAAGCTTCTGACTTTCTACCCTAGTCATGCCTCTTAAAATGTTATATACTTCTAACAAATCTCCCTTCAACATCAGATGTTCCAGAGAAAACATTCCATGTTTATCCAACCTCTCCTTGTAGTGGAAAGCCCCTAAGCCAGATGGTATTCTGGTACCTTGCACACTCTCCAAAGCCTCTACATCCTTTCTGTAATGGAGCGATCGGAACGACATGCAATTCTCCAAATATGGCCTAACCCAAGCCTTACAGAGCTGCATCATGCGGTGCTCTGGTATTTTACTCTGGTGTACAGTAGTTTGATAATCTAATTAAACTAGTTAATTGTAATATTTATTGTGTATTTCTTTTGTACTTTGCAGAGACACCTTGTGTGTGGCCCAGTGAGAACAACTGGTGAACACTCTCATCTCAGTGCTGTTCAGTATTTTCAGTAAGTCACCCATGCAAATAATTACCACAATTTAGTCTGTCTTCCCTCATATATTTTGTTTTGTCATCAATTCAAACATTTCATGTTTACACAGATATTTTCCATAATAAAATAAAATTTGACCTTGCCTACAATGCATCTCAGACAACCAACCACTGTGTGAGCCATTAACTACTGAATACTTCAGTGCAATATCTCTCAACACATTATAGCATTTCATGGCTCAGTCCTATTTGTGGAAACAAGACCAACCCCGTGATTGTTTATTGCCTGAATTCCTACACCAGGCACACAACCTGCCTGAGAAGGAGACTAGATCGTTATTTATAGCCCAGGTGTGTATAGGAATTTTTTTTTTTAAGGCTACTGCATGAAAACGGGTCTTTCGGCCTACCGAGTCCATGCTGATCATCAATCACTCGTTCACTCTAGTTCTGTTATCCGACTTTTTCATCCATTCCCTACGCAGTGGGGACAATTTACAGAGGGCTGATTAACCTCAAAACCCGCACATCCCTAGTGTGTGGGAGGAAATCAGAGCACCAGAGAAAACCCACAAGGTCACAGGGAGAACATGCATACTCCATACAGTCTACACTCGACAGGGTGGAACCCGGGTCTCTAGCGTTGTGAGGCAGTTGCTCCATCACTGCATCACCCATTGTAGGTGATTGAAATTTCTGGTTTCTAAATTATTGCTTCCCAGACCTTTCTATTTGGATGGAATTGCAAGAATGAACTTATTTCCTTTGCTCTTGGCTAATTAAATTAGGTCAATTTAATGCTTACATAATTTTGAATGTGAACGGGTAATCGAGGATGGGCATGGATTCAGTGGGCCAATTGGCCTGTTTCCATGCTGGATCTCTAATCTAAACCAAACTGGTCCTTTCCGGCAGTGCCAAACTTATTTTCATTCATCTTTATTTACTTCATATGACGAAGATTTAGCACTGTTCAATCATAGTTTCCTTTTTTACGACCAGTAGAATTCAATTACATGATTAAACTATTGATATTTTGAAGTAAGATTACATTATAAAATTAACCGATTTACTTTTTAGAACTATCCTTTAATCACAAACATTTTTTTTAAATCTAGATTTCGAAAGTCTCAAATGCTCGAAGCATCTGTAATGAAGTATGGAAACATAGTACAAGGTACAGATCCACTGGACAAGTATGTTATCCAGTCATGTGTCCCTTTAGTTCACACTGGCCTTGGCAACAGCATGTCTCAGCTTTATTCTTACTAGACTACACTGGGAACAAACACAAAATGTGTTAGCGGGGAATGAATGAGATTGTGTAGTTTAGTTTAAAAACACAAGTCTTCAGCCAGTTAAGGCTGTAGACTATAATCAATAACATTGTTTTGGAGATAAATTAACAAATTGTTGGTGAGTGCTCATTAGAGATGGGTTTAAAAATGAGATGATTTTTATTAAAAGGAAAATTAGATAAACATTTTTCCACAGTTGATCGTTGCATAAAAAATATACTGAGATTGTGCTCTGTGGGCTGAGGTGTATAAGATCGTGAGGGGGATAGATAGAGTCAATTCACAAAAGTCTTATCCAGAGGACGGAATGTAATATGAGATGGGGAAAGATTCACGACAATCCTGAGGAGCAATGTTTTCACACAGGTGTATGGAACGTGCTGCCATAGGACGTAGTCGAGACAGGGACAAAAACAACATGTAATAAAACATTTGGGCATGTACGTGAATAGGAAAGGTTGAGATAGGGGTATGGGCCAAACGCGGGAAGATGGGACGAGCGTAGATGAGGCATCTTGGTCAGTTTCCGTGCTGTGTGACTGTAAAGGGTTCAAGAAGATAGATAGTTCAGGGGCAGGGTGATTGCCGTTCAAACTATTCACACACAGCACGTCATTTACAGCATGCCGTTTCAAAGAAATTCCATAAAAAAATTACATGACAATGTCAGAATGGGCTGTAATAAATAGTCATAGTGCAACTTTTACAACCAGAACAAGGCAGCAATCCTGGTTTCAAAATAAAGCCAAAGGCTGGAGTAACTCAGCAGGGTAGGGCAGCATCTCCTGAACAATTGGTTCGCCAGGCACCTCAAATTACACTTGGACCATTCCGACACTTCCCTACCATTCCTTGACCTCACTATCTCTATTGCAGGTGATACAGTCCTGACCCGACATCCACTACAAACCTACTGACTCCACAGCTACCTGGACTACGCCTCCTCCACCCTGCTTCTTAAGGACTCCATCCCCTATTCCCAATTCCTCCGTCTACCCGCATCTGCCCAGGATGATGCTTCCACACCAGGTCATCACAAATGGCCTCATTCTTCAGAGAACGGGGATTCCCCTCCCCCACTATTGATGAGGCTCGCACCAGGGGTTCTCCTCCATACCCGCAACACTGCCCTCGCCCCATTCCCCCACTCCAAACAGGGCAGAGTCCCCCTGGTCCTCACCTTTCACCCCACCAGCCGGCAAATACAACATATAGTCCTCCGCCAGTTTCGCCACCTCCAACGTGACCCCTCCACCCGCCACATCTTCCCATCTTCTCCCCCCCTGTCTGCCTTCCGCAAAGACCGCTCCCCTCCGCAACTCCCTTGTCATTCTTCCCTCCCCTCCCACTACTACCCCTTCCCGGGCACTTTCCCTTGCAACCGCAAGAAATGCAAAACACTTGTCCCTTCACCTCCCCCCTCCACTCCTTTCAGGGACCCAAGCAGTCCATCCAGGTCCGACAGAGGTTCACCTGCACCTCCTCCACCCTCATCTACTGCATCCGTTTCCCAGATGCCAGATGATCTATATCGGTGAGACCAAGCGGAGGCTTGGCGATCGCTTCGCCGAACACCTCCGCTCGGTCCGCAAATAACCAACCCGACCTCCCGGTGGCTCAGCCTTCAACTCCCCCTCCATTCCACATCCGACCTCCTCGGACCTGGGCCCCCTCCCTCCACGGCCAGAGTGAGCAACATCGCAAGCTGGAGGAACAGCACCTCATATTCCGCTTGGGGAGTCCTGCATCCTTTTGGCTTGAATATTGAATTTTCTCAATTCTGTTAACCTTGCTGTCTCACCTCCCCTTCCCACCGTCTCCCTACTCCTCGGGCCCTGGCATTCCCTCTATCTCTATCTCCCTCCCCCCACAAGTCGCACCAGCTTCTCAATTTTCACACCACAAACAGCTTACAATGGCTTGTTCCCTTTATCACCGATACTTTTTTGCATATCTTTCACTCATTGTTCCTTATCTCTCCACATCACCGTCCTATATCTCACTCGTTCCCTGATCCCTGATCAGTCTGAAGAAGGGTCTCGACCCAAACGTCGCCTATCTCCTTCGCTCCTTAATGCTGCTGCACCCGCTGAGTTTCTCCAGCTTTTTTGTGTACCCAGGGTACGTGACATTTTGGCCTAAGAATCTGTACGTGTTCTCCAGAGAGTGTTGCCTGACATTATGTCGTTTCTTTGGTTTAATGATATTCCTAAATGAAATCACTAGATTTTGTAGCAATCCTCAATGTAGCATAACAAACATCAGCCTGGATTATTGTGCAGAGGTCTTCCAAGTGCAATCTGATGCAGATGCTGGTTGTAGACCTCCAGCCAAAATTCCACCACTACCCAAGGTGACAAAGGAGTTCAGATAGTTAGTCTGAAGGCTTGCTATTTTGCTGTTTGTCGGAAGTTGGAAAACTTGTATCAAAATCAAAAAAAATCTGAAATAAAAACAGAAAATGCTGGAAATCCTCAGCAGGTCAGGTAGCATCTGCTGGAAATAGACACAAATAATGTTTCAGATCTGGGAACCTTCATCAAAACTGGGGAATAGAAAAGCACTGGGGTGGGATAAGTCAGCAGATCTGGCAGCATCTCTGGAGAAAATGAATAGGTGACTTTTCAGATCGGGACCCTTCTTCAGTTTGGAATAGGGTCCTGACCCGAAATGTCACCTATGCTTTTTCCCCAGAGATGCTGCCTGACCCACGAGTTATTCCAGCATTTTGTGTCAATCTTTGGTATAAACCAGCATCTGGGGTTCTTTGTTTCTACAAGAGAAAATGCAAGTTCGTTTTCCGTAGCAGAGAAGGTGGTAGAGGAATGGGTTGAACAAAGGGAGTGCTACCAAATGGATTAATATGGTTCGTAAAGGCACACAATGCCGTGGCTGGTTTGTGCATTCCTATAGCACTGGATCGGCAGGCCAGACTATTCTATTAGAAAGAGAGCAAATGAACAAAATGATGACTGGCAGAAATGGCTATTTCTGACGTGAGGGAAAGAAAGGCTGAGCTAATTGGAAAATTCAATATTGAATTGTTTACTGCAAAATTTTTTTACTGTGTATGAACAATTCTGATGATGTCGTTTTGATGACGTTTTTTCCTAGGTGATTCATGGGCTGAAATCATCAACAATATGACCTCAGCTGTTATCAAGTTTGAACTACTGGCAACTTCACACCGCAATCCTGTAAGTAATCAATGTATTCTGACTGGAGCAAAAGTAGAGACTGGCAAGAAAATGTAGTGGACACATGAAACTGCAGATGCTGGAATCTTGAGCAAAACATAAAGCGCTGGAGGAACTCAGCGGTGTGCAGAGGGAATTGACAGACAACTTTAGAGCTACAGCACAGAAACAGGCCCTTCGGCCCACCAAGAGCGCACCGACCAGCGATCGCCCCGTACACTAGCACTATCCTACACACTAGGGACAATTTATACTTTTATTGAAGCCAATTGATGTTTTTGTGGAGTGTGGGAGGAAAACTGGAGCATCCAGTGAAAATCTACGCTGTCACAGTGAGAACGTACAAGCTATGTACAGACAGCACCTGTTGTCAGGATCAAAGCCGGGTGTCTGGTGCTGTAATGCAGCAGCTCTACCGATGCATCACCGTGCCACCCCTGAAACTGAAATGTTTTGGTTTGGGACCTTCAGACAGATGGGTAGATGAGCTGGATGTTCATTTTCCACATCCCAGTCCTTTTGCATAATGATGTAAACTTTTCAACAGGGTGGCCAGTGACTCTAGTATTTCCCTGCATTATTCCAGAGGTTATTGATTGATTGATACAGCATGGAAACAAACCCCACTGCCCACCCAGCCCACACTGATCATCGATCACCTGTTCACACTAGTTCTATATTATGTCACTTTTGCATCCACTACCTCCACACGAGGGGCGATTTTACAAAGGCCAATTCACCCAGAAACATGCAGGCCTTTTGGATGTCGGCAGAAACCAAAGCATCCAGAGAAAATCGCGTGGTCACGGGGAGAACATGGAAATTCCACACGCAGACAACACCCGAGGTCAGGATTGAACCCGGGTCTCTGGCACTACCAATTGCATCACTGGGTTATTTTGCTTTAGCAGAATATCATCCATTTGATTTTCCTTTTAAAACAAATTATATCACTGGAGGAACTCTTTGTTTACAAATCGACTGAGGCTGAGAAACTGCCAGATATCAGGTTGGAAAATAAAATTTCACCCTATTTTTCTTTCCAATCCAGCTGAATTTGGACTTGGCACAAGGTGTCAAAGGTGAGTGGCGCATTTGTAATGTACAACTGTGCAAAACACTGTTCGATTCCCATTAGTGTTTTATTATTTCTTGGAGGCCACGTGTTATTTTCTTCTATGGACATATTAATTGGAGTCCTTTGCCTGGAACCAGTGGGTAGTGCAATCACTAAAGTAAAATTTTTTTTACTCCAGTAGAGTATTTACTTAGCATGTTACAAAGTGTCCAAAGTCTACTGATCCCGGCGTCGAGACCTCCCAACTATCCCGCTTTTGAGGCGGGATATTCACGAAGGTTCCCTTCCCGCCCCCGCTAATTATCCCGCTATAATCTTCCTCCCGTGGTCATTTTCAGCGGCAAGTGGCCGTCCCGTGCGCAGTGGGGGAGGGTTCAGAGCAGAGATGCAACTGGTACGGCGTAACTACGGAAAATTGGCCAATTACGGTACGATTTTCATATCGTATCTCGCACATACTTGTGTGTGTTTGGGAGTGTGTGGAAGGTAACGAAGTGGGACGACGCCTACGTTCCAGTTTCCAGGCAAATTCCCACTTAGCTTCTTAATCCAAGGACGAGTTTTTGTCTCCTCCCAGCGCGAAAGGTTTCGGGCTCCTCGCTGGGTTGGAGTAACTCAGCGGGTGCCGCAGCATCTAAGGAGCGAAGGAGATAGGCGGACGTTTCGGGTTTCAGACTGTCTTAAACTTCGGAACCGCGCAGCTTTTTGTGTACCCTCGTCATTGCAGTTCCTTCTACAGGCCTGCTCACAGTTAGTCAAGGCCGCTTCTGTCTCTCTCCGCTTTTGCAGTGGACGACTTTCTCTGACCCGGCCCGGCTCTGTCACGCTGGTGGGTGCGCTTGCGCGCTTTCCTCGGCTTGATCTCTCCCCATGCTCTCTCCCGCCTCTCTCCCCCCCACTCTCCCCGCCTACTCTCCGCTCTCTCTCTCCCCCCCTCTCTCCCCCCAGTCCCCCCCCCTCCTCCCCCCCTCGCTCACCCCTCCTCCCCACCCCACGCTCTACGCTCTCTCCCATCTCTCTACATCCCTCCTCACCACCCACCCCCTCTCCCCCCTCATCTCCCCCCCCCCCTCTCTCCCCCCACTGCCCACCCCCAGCAAATTAATAACATTACAAAAATATCAAGGGACTCAAAGAGTTCTTGCTGTGATCGTAAATTTCGATTTTACCGTTATTTTAATTTTTTTGCGCCGATTATTTGGTGGCCCACGACTGTCTCTGCGTCCAATCACCGACCCAGCTACCTCTTAAATTCCCGTTAATCGGAGTCTCAAGGGCATTTGAAATGCGCTGGTCACTTGGCAGCCAATCAAGGGGCCTTTTGATCAATCACCGACCTGCTAAAAGCAGACGATGGCTTGACAGAGTACACCCCTCCCCCCCCTCTCCTCCCAATTCAGGAGGGAAACTCAGCGGGTGCAGCAGCATCAAAAAACTCAGCTTGGGCTAAAATTTCCATCAATGGACTGTGTGTGTGTGTGAGTGTGTCTGTGTGTGTGAGTGTGCGCATAAACATCTCAGTCTTTCATAGAGCTTTTTCAATACATATGTGAACATACAGGTAGTTAATGTTAACATTTATGCGCAAGCTTGCCATTGCAGAAAAAAAAGCAAAAAATTACTGCTTTTGTCTCCAAGTCCCATTTGAGTGGCCCGTGCGCAAGTGGCCGCGCGCAACTGCGCAGTGGTGGAGGTTCCGGCCTGGCGCCATTTCGTCTTGCCACGTCGCCCAGTCGGCAGCCCATTGCCTTACCCCCCCACCCCCACCCACCCGGCTACATGTGCGCAGCCGCGAGCATGCGCAGTGCCGCATAGCCGCCGGCACAACCCAAGTGAGCCAAGTTTAGCAAATGTTTCAGCATACATGTACCTTTTTAGCATTTAAAATATCACTGACATGGGACCCCGATAGGCCCGCGTGAATTTTGCAAGAGGCGCCATGTTTTGGCACCATTTTCCGGAGTCCAGTCCATGCTCTTTTATGAGGAGTACCCATTCCAGGCAGGGCAGACGACGTTTCGGGTCAAGACCCTTCTGCATCCAGGTGGGGAACAGGGAAGAGAAATGGGTGCTTACCTAAAATTGGAGAATTCGATGTTCATACTAAAGAAAGACAAAAAGTGCTGGAGTAACTCCGCAGGTCTAGCAGCATCTCTGAGGAAAAAGGATGGATGATGTTTAAGGTCAGGACCCTTCCGTCTGGCTGAAGAAGTTGGTATAAACCAGCATCTGCAATCCTTTATTTCTACTCGATGTTCATACTGTTGGGATGCAACCTACCAAACTGAGGCCTGCCATTTCTCATTGAATGAGAAACGGCTGCATGTTTCAACGAGGTGGGGGGGGTGATTCCAGGTTTTACTTTGGAGTCACGTGAGTGATTCCGTGAAGAAGACCCGCCAGGCCGCATGCGCACCAGTACGTCAGCCGCATTTGACGCACGGAGGCTGCAAGGAACGGAGCTCCTCCAGCGGTAAGTATGCAGACTCCAGGTAAGTTTTAACAACTTTCCACTGGAGTTTGAATCCATGCTGGCCGGTACGCTATACCGAGTGCTAGCTTGGAAAAAACAGGGAAGGGAAAATGGCGCGTTTCAACCGCCCGCGGCAGTTCAGGCTTGGAAGCCCTGCCTCATACCCCTGTTCAGTCGCTAAGTACAGATACAGTGACTGCAGACTTAGTGCTACACAGCACAGAGCCATTGCCATTAGGGCACAAGGCAACAGGTCAGTCTGCTAGGCCCACGGAGTCGGGGATGATTCCTCACCGGGGCTGGATAGAGTGTGTACATGCCTATCCCAAGTGGAGGAACTGTTGCATACAGTCCTCCAAAGAACTTCACTCCAAGAGAAGGAGTGTCAGCGCTTAGGAAAAGAAGCGCCAGCAGCAACAATGCTGCCAGAAACTCCTTATCAATTTGGGGAGAGTGCAATGGGCCAGAATAGTCCTGAGCCTGATTCTGATGGGGACGTTCAGCCAGGAGAAACTGAACTATCAAATGTTCCACCACTGGCACTTCCATTTGCTGTCCCATCAGGAGCAGGTGAGCCACTAGGTGAAGCGCTGGCTACCACAATTAATTACATGGTGTCTCATCAGCTTCAGGAGCTTACTATGGATGAGACAGCCAAAAAACACGAGCCTCCAAGCAACTGTGAAGTATTAAGAGTTCCAAAGGTGAATCAAGTCATCTGGGGTCAGATGGGACCCGGTATGCGAAGCCAAGAAATAAAAATGCAAAGAAAGTTAAAATTATTGGCTGCTGGCATTACAGCGTTCGCAAGAACAATGGATGGTGGTTATATGACCAGAACACACCAAGAGGCTCTAGGGTTGTTATGCAACACCCATTTTGAGATCAATGGTCTCAGGAAAAGGGCTATAAGGCCCACCATTAATCCCAGATACGCTGCGCTTTGCAAGCCAGCAAGTATTCAACCACCTGATCTGCTGTTTGGCACAGATCTAACCAAACAAGTTAAAGAAATACATGAAGATACTAAAACAATGAGTTTGATGAGACCAATGATGCCCGGCAGACAGCTGAAGAGAAAGTATCCCTACAAAACCACCTCAGCATCCGGAGCTACTCCAGGGACAAGCCGGCCCTCAGCACAGAGACGTGGATGGTATCCCTCAGTGGGAGCACGAGCGACTATGGGAGCTAATGCCAGAGGCTGGAGTCAGCAGGGTGTACCAGTCACCAGGGAGATAAGTAGACCTGGTTCTCATAAAAACATATTAAATATAACTCAAGAAAATATTGGTGGTAGATTACTGCTTTTTTATAACGAATGGAAGCAGCTTACTTCAGATCTATTTATCAGGAGTGTAATTCAAGGGTTTTGGATTGAATTTATTCAAAATGTTACTTTACCTTTCCAACATGTTCCTGTCAGAACACTTTATTTTTCACAAACAGAGGTAATAGAGGTGCAAGCTGAACTCACAAAATTGTATAACAAAGGTGTAATTGAAAAGACAGACCATCAAGTCCATCAAATTGTGTCAAATGTATTTCCCCATCCTAAGAGGGACGGGGGATGTAGAATCATTTTGGATCTGACAAAATTAAATACATTTGTACTCTATAGACACTTTAAAATGGAAACATTGGTTACGGCCAAACAACTCATTTATAAAGGTTGTTATATGGCCACAATAGATCTGAAGGACACTTATTATTCAGTGCCTGTTCATTGCGAGCATAGAAGGTATATTAAATTCAATTGGATGAATCAATTATGGCAGTATAAAGCACTGCCAAATGGATTGACCTCAGCCCCTAGAGTATTCACCAAATTGTTAAAACCAATTTTGGAGTTGCTTAGAGGTCAGGGCCATGTGATTATGGCCTATTTGGATGATATTTTAATAATTGGACAAACAAAAGCTTTAGCTATATGGTTATGGTTATATCAGTGGCAGTTGTCAAATCCACATTTGAAAAACTGGGGTTTGTCATTCATTTGGAAAAATCCAAATTTACGCCAATTACCACAATTGATTATTTGGGGTTTTCAATTAACTCTATCAAAATGGTAATTACCTTGCCAATTTGAAAAAGTACAGAGCTAATTGAGGATTGTGTAACACTTTTAAACAAGTGTAAACCTTCAATTAGGCAAGCGGCGAGACTTCTGGGGAAAATGGTAGCAGCCTTTCCAGCAGTCCAATTTGGGCCTTTGCATTATCAGCAATTACAAAGAGCAAAAGAACAGGCACTTAAAGTACACATTGGGCATTATGATAGGCCCATGCAGTTATCAGCTGAAGCAATTACTGATATTTTTATGGTGGAATTCAACATGTCTCCAGTAGTTTTAGCATGATAGAGCTGGAATAACCTTCCATGGTTTTGCAGACGGATGTAAGTGCACTTGGATGGGGTGCCACAGACACAAATTCAAGTTGTGGAGGAAGATGGAGTTCAGAAGAAGCTGGGCTTTTGCAGACATGGGGAATAAACCATTTAGAGCTTTTAGGAGCATTTCATGGGCTCAAAGCTTATTGTTCTAACAAGAGCAGTCTGCATGTTCAGCTCCAGATCGATAACACCACGGCAGTGGCATATGTCAATCACATGGGTGGTATCAAGTGGGTATCTTGTGACAGACTGTTAAACCAAATCTGGATCTGGTGCATTGATAAACACATTTGGCTCTCAGCTATTTATCTGCCAGGAAAACTTAATACAGTGGCAGGCACCAGGTCACGGAAATTCCATGACAACATAGAATGGATGCTGAATCAAAATGTGTTCAAAGACATCATTGCCAAATATGGAACACCAGATGTTGACTTGTTCGCATCTAGACTAAACCACCAGCTTCCCAAATATGTGTCATGGGAACCAAATCTTGGGGCAGTAGCGATTGATGCTTTCTCGCTGAATTGGGGTGGTATGTATATTTACGCATTTCCACCTTTCTGTCTCATAAATCGATGTCTGCTTAAAATCAAGCAGGACAATGCTTCAGGGGTACTGGTAATACCCGACTGGCCTACTCAGCCATGGTATCCTTTGATCCGACAGCTGATGACACAACCTTTGATGGCTGTTCCTAAACGAAGGAATTTATTGATGAATCCAGTGACTGACGAATGTCATCCGTTGTATGACCGTATTGATTTGTTAATTTGCAGATTCTAAGAAGGCCATATCTGGGGCATGGATTGTCGGGTCGAACTGTGGACATGCTTACTGCATCTTGGAGATCGAGTACTCAAAAACAGTATTTTTGTTATGTAAAGAAATGGGAAGTTTACTGTGTACAAAATGATATTGGTTATTGTACAGCACGTATTTCACATGTTCTGGAGTTTCTGTCAACCCTCTACTACGATGAAGGACTAAGTTATAGTGCAATCAATACAGCAAGAAGTGCTTTGTCATCATATTTAGTGATGAAGTCAGACAAACATTCAATTGGATCTCACTCTCTTGTGGTTCGATTTATGAAGGGCATTTTTAATTCCAGACCTCCCAAACCTAGATGTATGGCTATTTGGGATGTAAGTATAGTCCTTAAGAAACTACGTGAGTGGTTTCCTATGTCATCTTTGACTTTGACCAAAATTACCATAAAATTGGCCATGCTTATGGCGTTGGTTTCAGCACAAAGTGTACAGACGTTACAAAAATTACAGTTAGACGGAATGGAAACTGCTGTGGACAATGTTACATTTTACAATTACGACCTCCTCATACAGAGCAGTCCAGGTGTCACAGGTTTTTAAATAATATTTGCAGCATATCCTACAGATCCAGCTTTATGCGTAAAAACACATTTGATGCAATACATCGCAGTGACAGAGAATTTACGTAATATGGAGACAGGATTGTTTATCAGTTATAAAAAAACACATAAAAGAGTGTCAGTTAACACTATCTCCAGGTGGCTGAAACAAGTTTTGATTGATGCAGGTATTAACACAGATGTGTTTACATCTCATTCCACTAGGGCAGCAGCTACTTCGGCGGCCAAAGCGAAGGATGTGCCCGTCGACCATATTATGGCGGCCGCCGGATGGGCAAATGAGCTGATGTTTCAGAATTTTTATCATCGCCCGATTGTTGATCCAGGGCTAGTTGCTAATGCCATTTTAAGTTCTGTTTAAATGCCCTGGTATTAAAGAAAAACTATTGTTGTTTATATTATTAAATAAACCCTATTACTACATTGAATGCAATGTTCCTACTAATGCATTATTACTCATTCGAGTCAATCAATGCAGTGGGATGCCGAGTTTGTAATCTGCGGCAAGAAATCACAAAGCTTTGAAATCTTCACGGAATCACTCACGTGACTCCGAAGTAAAATAGTAAGATTAAACGAGAACTTACCAGTTTGAAGTTTGATCTTGATTTTATGAGGATTTAGGTTGGTGATTATGTGCCCACCACGCCCAACCCTCTCTCATGAAAGATCACCTGGTAGTTCGCGAGTCACTGATCTTACTGTTTACTTCGGTGTTGTTTATTTGTGATTTCATACCACTGCTTTGAAGATTGGTGCGCATGCGGCCTGGTGGGTCTTCTTCACATAATCACCAACGTAACTCCTCATAAAATCAAGATCAAACTTCAAACTGGTAAGTTCTCATTTAATCTTACTATTTGTGTTGATTTGGGGCCTGTCGAACTCTGAGGCTGATTGCTCTCATCACCACTAACACAGATTGATAATTCGAAATTGGACCTGGTTCAAACCGCAGCTATTTTAAAATGCAGGAACTCAATGGGTTGGGTAACATCTCTGGAGAACATGGATATGTGACATTTCAGGTCTGGACCCTTCTTCAGACTGATTGCAGACAAGTTAACCCTAACCATTTTTATAATCCTTCCTTCTGTCCTTTACTCATCACCTCCGATGCTGCGATAACAGCAAAGTTCAGAAAAATTAAGATCACATGGAGATATTCAGGGCGTCACTTAGGATAGAGTGGTGCCAAAATAAAATACAATTCTGTTTGGCTTTAGATGCTAGCATATTATAGAATTTTCCTGTAACATGCTTCACCCCTTTCGATCTGAACACACAGATTCCCCAAAGATGACCATAGTGAAATAGATTTTCTTTGTCTTATTTTCAGGATTGTACCCACGTTTCCCAGAAATATCCCAGTTGAATTTTCCTGTACTCCGGGAAGAGGTACAAAATCTCTATAACTAATGAGACTTGTTCTGTTGTTATGAGGATTAATAGATGGCACTGCAGTTAAAAACAAAGATTGTTGCAAAACAGGGTCAGGACTTGCTTATGATAACTTGTTTCTTAATCCACAATGTACCTTTAAAATGAAGATGAGTAAGAATTTATTTAGCCAGAAGGTGGTGAATCACTGGAATTCATTGCCACAGATGGCAGTGGAGGCCGGCATTGGGTATTTTTAAAGCAGACAATGATAGGTTCTTGATTAGTGAGGGTGTCAATGGTTACGGGGGAGAAGGCAAGAAAATGGAGATGTGAGGGAAAAATAGATCAGCCATGATCGAATGGCGGAGCAAACTCGATGGGCCAAATGGCCACATTCTATTCCTATGGTTTATGACATTTGCCCATGTGAGTTTAACATGCATATGTTAACTCTTGATGTGGTGGGAGTGGAGCGAATGCATATTGAGACACAGGGTTGCTTCCAAACTTAATATTCTCAAGGGCATTGCCAGA
Source organism: Okamejei kenojei (assembly GCA_035221665.1). Classification (NCBI taxonomy): domain Eukaryota; kingdom Metazoa; phylum Chordata; class Chondrichthyes; order Rajiformes; family Rajidae; genus Okamejei; species Okamejei kenojei. The sequence continues at coordinate 22,860,783 of CM069146.1, read as the reverse complement.
ATGGCGGAGATTCACAGTGTGCACGACCAGCATCAGGATTTTGCAGCCTACATAAAAATCGCCAAAGGACTGCGCCCGTGAAGGCTTGGAAGCTTTTTTTTTGTTTTGATTGGTGCAATTAGAGATTTTACTTGCCAATAAATAACAGTTCAAAGACATTTGTACAGCTACGTGGGCAGGAAAGGTTCAGAAGGGTATGGGCCAAACATGGACAGGTGCAAACCGTGTAAATGGTGTAGCTCGGTCGGTATGGGCAAGTTGGGCCGAAGGGTCTGTTTCCATGCTGTATGACACAATAAATGAAGGACCGGATCCTCATGGATTCACCATCATGGTTTCAATAAAGTTTAAATGTTTCAATGTTTTTTTACAATGGAAAGCAAGAAGGTTGAAAGTGTAAGGAGAGATAGTTGTGCAAGATGAATCCAGAGTCGTTAATTTTAAGACCATTGTTTGTTTAACATTGATTTTTTTTCTTTTTCTGGAAGAGTAACCAGTTTTCTTATCTGTAGGGGGAGTGGCTGTTGTTATATAATTACATTATTCCTTTCCGAGAAGTGCTTGCCCAGATTACACATTCCATGAGTTCAACAAAAGATATCCATCTGAATGTCAACTCAGAAACGGTGAGATGAACTGATAAGGGATAAGGAAATATTTTTAATTTTAAAATGTCTTTGGTCCTATTGTCAGGGAATCTTACCGAATTAAAAAAAGGCCTCTATCCTTTGCGTCCAAGCTAGATCTTTCTATTTAACGTAGCTGCTTTGTGGCCAATTGTGTTCAAAGTACTATGTTTACATATCTGTTGTGTTCCTACAAGTAAGAAAGAATGTCATTGCTCCGTTTCAGGACATACAACAAGAAAACACTCTTGAGTCTCTTGACTAGTCTAATTGTATATTTTCACCAATAGAGTAAATTGTGTTAGAAGACTAAGTACCTTGGCCATTTTAGGGAGTCAATGGATTTTAAGTACTGTTATATACATAGATGTAATGAACAAAATAAAATTAACTGCATAATGATAGCAACAACAACAACAACAAAAATTCCGGCAATTCTACAATTGATTTACTGATTATTTATTTCACAAGTGTTTCCTATCTGGAATGCTCTCCCTAAAATACCTCCCCCAGCTACTTTTTCCCCCCATTGTAAAGCTTCTTACAAGCTCTCTTATTCCTCTCCCCTTCCTCCCAATTTTTCATCTCCTTTATGATCTCCTATAGGGGAGGACTAAATAAATGTAACATTGTTTCACTCCCTTTCATTGACCATGGTTGCACTCACATCGTGGGTCCCACTCCAGAGAATGAACTTCAGCTCAAGACTGACCTCCTTGGAGACGCCATCTTTCAGATGAGCTGGTTGAACTAAGACCACATCTTAGTACATTAATACATTCACACTATTGTCTCAAAAGCAATTTGGTTGTTTCAATGGCATGGATCATAACTATTCATTAAGCAGCTCCTAAAACAAACATGTCACATTAATGGAGGATACAAGATGCTGGAGTGACTCAGTGGGTCAGACAGCACTACTGCAGAACATGGATAGGTGATGTTTCGGGTCAGGGCTCCACCAGTCTGATTGCGGGGGGGGAGGGAAAGAGGGCGCAAAAAAAACAAGAAGAGAGGGACAGAACAATACTGGCCAGTAATGGGTGAACACAGGTGAGGGGGGGGGGGGGGGGGAGGTTGTGACACATATCGTTGGACAATCTGAAACATCACCTATCCATGTACTCTAGAGATGCTGCCTGACCTGCTGAGTTACTCCAGCATTTTATGCCTTGGGTAAACTAATAGCAGCAGTCCCTTTTTATTACAACATATCACGCTGGTGTTTGATGGGACCCTACTGCCTGCAAGGTGGCTGGCTGACTAATCTTTAAAGATATTTAAATGTCTGTACTGTGCTTTGGGACACTGGTTGTGAAACCCACAGTTCTCACTAACTGAACACCCTCTTCCTGTTGTAACTTGTTTTGTAGCTGTGCAAATTCCTTGTAAACCTCAGCATGGATTTCAGCTCCTATTACAACCGTGTGCACATCTTGGGAGTAAGTATCGTTGTATGAATACAAACATGGTAATCCCACTGTGTAATCCCCATTAGGGCTCTGTTAGGATCTCATTTTCCTTCCCATTTTTAATCCTTTCTCTGACTAGTTTTTTGGATTATCCTTTTCTTTCATTCCCCACACAACTTTAATGCCTCTAACTCCTTTTTTAATTACTTCCCTTTCTTTTACACAAGGTAGACACAAAATGCTGGATAGAATGGAGTTCCATAGCTAAAATGTAGACAAGGAACTTCATATGCTGGTGTGCAAAAGGAGGTACAAAGTCGTGCTTTAACTCAGCAGGAGGCAGCAACTCTGGAGAAAATGGATCGGTGATGTTTCAGGTCCCATCCATTTATTTCCAGAGATGCTGCCTGACCCACTGAGCTACCCCAGCATTTTGTGGCTATCTTTGGTAATAAAACAGCACCCTCAGTTCCTTTTAATTACATTGGGTAAAACCATTGACTCTGCCATTAAAAGATGTCATGTGAAGGCCAGATAGTTTGGGCGAGAGGAGATGGGGAAGCGAGAAAGCAGTATGTGAGAGTGGCTTTCATCAAAGGCAGTCAGACTTATTGAACAGGCAGACTGTTGGCATGCAATAGGTATAATGCAGAAGAAAGGTTTGTCTGGGATAGTGTAGGCTATTCGTACTGTTGGTTAGTTTAGTTTATTGTCACGTGTACCGAGGTATAATGAAAAGCTTCTGTTGCATACTAACCAGTCAGCGGAAAGACAATACATGATTACAATCAATCAACCTAGTGTACAGACACATGATAATGGGAATACCATATAGTGCAAGGTAACGTCTAGTGAACACCAATTAAAGATAATCCGAGGGTCTCCAATGAGGTAGATAGTAGCTCAGGACTGCTCTAGTTGGTGATATGATGGTTCAGTTGCCTGATAGCAGCTGGGAAGAAACTGTCTCTGAATCTGGAGGTGTGCGTTTTCACACTTCAATAACTCGCCTGATGGGCGAGGAAAGAAGAGGGGGTGACTGGGGTGAGACTCGTCCTTGATTATGCTGGTGGCTGGTCCAGGTCAGTGACTACTCCGTATTAAAGGGAATGTTTGACTCCACAGGAACCGCTGGAACACTTGTTCAACCAAATGTTCACTCGCCTGCAGTTGATGAAAGGACTGAGAGAGGTTTTTCATACAGCACTGGGTACATTTCACATCCCACCGCCCAGCCAGCTCTGAGAATCCTGCACGCCCAGTACTCCATTCCACACCACCGGCTTGAAGGAACCAAGAATAACATGAACTTCTTCCACCTTTAACAGCAACAGATCCATCGACTGAAATCGAACAACTGCGAAGTTCCTTTGTCAGTGCAATATCTCAGCCTGGGGCTTCTCCAGATGATCAGATGTGACCACGGGATGTCAGAAGTCTGGCAGGCGGATGATAGAGCTGCTTCATTCACCATTCCTGTTAGTTGTCACCCTCTGCACAGGATAAGTTTTTGTGTTTTTTAATATTGAATACAGAGTAATTTGGGAGTAAGATATGTCAGTAGAGATTTGCCCCATGGTTTGCTCAGCCTGCAACATGTGGGAGATCAGGGATATTGTCGGTGTCCCTGGTGACTACGTTTGCAGGAAGTGTGTCCAGCTGCAGCTCCTGGAAGACCGCATTGAACGATTGGAACTGCGGCTGGATTCATACTGGAGCATCCACGATGCGGAGAAAGTCGTGGATAGCACGTACAGCGAGTTGGTCACACCGCAGGTAAAAGGTAAGAGGACAGAAAGGGAACGGGTGTCCAATAGCCAGCAAAGCAGTAGGCAGGTAGTGCAGGAGTCCCCTGCGGTCATCTCCCTCCTAAACAGGTACACCACTTTGGACACTGTTGAGGGATATGGCTCATCAGGAGAATGCAGCAGCAGCCAAGTTCATGGCACCATGGGTGGCTCTGCGGCACATGAGGGGGGAAAAGAGAGGAAGGGCAATAGCAATAGGGGATTCAATTGTCAGGGGAATAGATAGGCGTTTCTGCGGCCGCAAACGAGACTCCAGGATGGAATGTTGCCTCCCTGGTGCAAGGGTCAGGGATGTCACTGAACGGCTGCAGAACATTCTGGAGGGGAAGGGTGAACAGCCAGTTGTCGTGGTGCATATTGGCACCAACAGCCAGTTGTCGTGGTGCATATAGGTTAAAAAAAGGGATGAGATCCTACAAGGTGAATTTAGGGAGCTAGGAGATAAACTTAAAAGTAGGACCTCAAAGGTAATAATCTCTGGATTACTACCAGTACCACGGGCCAGTCAGAGTAGAAATAGGAGGGTATTGCAGATGAATACGTGGCTTGAAAAATGGTGCAAGAGGGAGGGATTCAATTTTTTAGGGCACTGGAACCAGTACTGGGGGAGGTGGGACCAGTACAAACAGGACAGTCTGCACCTGGGCTGGAATGGAACCAATGTCCTTGGGGGAGTGTTTGCTAGTGCTGTCGGGGAGGATTTAAACTAATGTGGCAGGGGGATGGGTACAAGAGCAGAGAGGCAGGTGGGTGTAAAATGAGGGTAGAAGCAATAGGTAGCAAGGTGAAAAGTAAAAGTGGCAGGCAGACGAAACCAGGGCAAAAATCAAAAAGGGCCACTTTTCAACATAATTGTATAAGGGGTAAGAGCATTGTAAAAACAAGCCTGAAGGCTTTGTGTCTCAATGCAAGGAAAATTCGTAATAAGGTTGATGAGTTGAATGTACAGATAGCTGTTAATGATTATGATATAGTTGGGATCACGGAGACATGGCTCCAGGGTGACGTAGGCTGGGAGCTGAACATCCAGGGATATTCAATATTTAGGAGGGATAGAGAGAAAGGAAAAGGAGGTGGTGTAGCGTTGCTGGTTAGAGAGAATAACGCAATGGAAAGGAAGGACATTAGCTTGGAGGATGTGGAATCGGTATGTGTAGAGCAGCGAAACACTAAGGGGCAGAAAACGCTGGTGGGTGTTGTGTACAGGCCACCTAACAGTAGTAGTGAAGTTGGGGTGGTATCAAACAGGAAATTAGAAATGCGTGCGACAAAGGTAAAACAGTTATAATGGGTGACTTCAATCTACATATAGATTGGGTGAATCAAATTGGCAGGGGTGCTGAGGAAGAGGATTTTTTGGAATGTATGCGGGATAGTTATCTAAATCAACATGTAGAGGAACCAACGAGAGAGCAGGCTATTTTAGACTGGGTTTTGAGTAATGAGGAAGGGGTAGTTAGCAGTCTTGTTATACGTGCCCCCTTGGGCAAGAGTGACCATAATATGGTTGAGTTCGTCATCAGGATGGAGAGTGACATTGTTAATTCAGAAACAATGGTTCTGAACTTAAAGAAAGGTAACTTTGAGGGTATGAGACGTGAATTAGCCAAGATAGACTGGCAATTAATTCTAAAGGGGTTGACGGTGCATATGCAATGGAAGACATTTAAAGACTGCATGGATGAACTACAAAAATTGTTCATCCCAGTTTGGCAAAAGAATAAATCAGGGAAGGTAGTGCATCCGTGGATAACAAGGGAAATCAGTGATAGTATCAAAGCAAAGGATGATGAGTACAAAGTAGCCAGAAAAAGCAGCATATCAGAGGACTGGGAGAAATTCAGAGACCAGCAGAGGAGGACAAAGGGCTTAATTAGGAAAGGAAAAATAGATTATGAAAGAAAACTGGCAGGGAACATAAAAACTGACTGCAAAGGTTTTTATAGATATGTGAAGAGAAAGAGATTAGTTAAAACAAATGTAGGTCACTTGCAGTCAGAAACTGGTGAATTGATCATGAGGAATAAGGACATGGCAGACCAATTGATAACTACTTTGGTTCTGTCTTCACTAAGGAAGACATAAATAATCTGCAGGAAATAGCAGGGGACCGCGGGTCAAAGGAGGAATTGAGTGAAATCCAGGTTAGTCGGGAAGTGGTGTTGGGTAAATTGAATAGATTAAAGGCCGATAAATCCCCAGGGTCAGATAGGCTGCATCCCAGAGTACTTAAGGAAGTAGCTCCAGAAATAGTGGATGCATTAGTGATAATCTTTCAAAACACTGGATTCTGGGGTAGTTCCTGAGGATTGGCGGGTAGCAAAATAACCCCTCTTTTTTAAAAACGGAGGGAGAGAGAAAACGGGGAATTACAGACCAGTTAGTCTAACATTGGTAGTGGGGAAACTGCTAGAGTCAGTTATTAAAGATGGGATTGCAGCACATTTGGAAAGTGGTGAAATCATTGGACAAAGTCAGCATGGATTTACGAAAGGTAAATCATGTCTGACGAATCTTGTGGAATTTTTCGAGGATGTAACTAGCAGCGTGGATAAGGGAGAACCAGTGGATGTGGTGTATCTGGACTTCCAGAAGGCTTTCGACAAGGTCCCACATAAGAGATTAGTATACAAACTTAAAGCATACGGCATTGGGGGTTCAGTATTGATGTGGATAGAGAACTGGCTAGCAAACAGGAAGCAAAGAGTAAGAGTAAACGGGTCCTTTTCACAATGGCAGGCAGTGACTAGTGGGGTACCGCAAGGCACAGAGCTTGGACCCCAGCTATTTACAATATATATTAATGATCTGGATGAGGGAATTGAAGGCAATATCTCCAAGTTTGCGGATTACGCTAAGCTGGGGGGCAGTGTTAGCCATGAGGAGGATGCTAGGATACTGCAAGGTGACTTGGATAGGCAGGGTGAGTGGGCAAATGTTTGGCAGATGCAGTATAATGTGGATAAATGTGAGGTTATCCACTTTGGTGGCAAAAACAGGAAAGCAGACTTATCTAAATGGTGGCCGATTAGGAAAAGGGGAGATGCAGCGAGACCTGGGTACACCAATCATTGAAAGTAGGCATGCAGGTGCAGCAGGCAGTGAAGAAAGTTAATGGTATGTTAGCTTTCATAGCAAAAGGATTTGAGTATAGGAGCAGGGAGGTTGTACTTCAGTTGCACAGGGTCTTGGTGAGACCACACCTGGAGTATTGCGTACAGTTTTGGTCTCCAAATCTGAGGAAGGACATTATTGCCATAGAGGGAGTGCAGAGAAGGTTCACCAGACTGATTCCTGGGATTTCAGGACTGTCTCATGAAGAAAGACTGGATAGACTTGGTTTATACACTCTAGAATTTAGGAGATTGAGAGGGGATCTTATAGAAACTTACAAAATTCTTAAGGAGTTGGACAGGCTAGATGCAGGAAGATTGTTCCCGATGTTGGGGAAGTCCAGGATAAGGGGGAAATCCTTTAAGACCGAGATGAGAAATACTTTTTTCACACAGAGAGTGGTGAGTCTCTGGAACTCTCTGCCACAGAGGGTAGTTCATTGGCTATATTTAAGAGGGAGTTAGATGTGGCTAAGGGGATCAGAGGGTATGGAGAGAAGGCAGGTACGGGATACTGAGTTGGATGATCAGCCATGATCATATTGAATGGTGGTGCAGGCTCGAATGGCCTACTTCTGCACTTAATTTCTATGTTTCTATTACTAAGGGCGTACTTATCCAAGCATGAAGCTGATCTCTGGTTTGGCAAGAAGGAATACAGAGGGACATCCAGTTTCTCATCTTCCATGAAAACCGGTTCTGGCCCCTGTGACCCTCTCTTGATCTGAACAAATTCCATTTCCTCTGTACTAATTTATCTCTGCTGTATTTTAAAATTATAATATATTTTTTAAAGGTTGAATTTTGGTTGGAATCCATCAACAAACACACAAATTACTGCTTGCTGTATTCTTTATAGCATGGGTTGTCAATGGAACTGACCAATAGTTCACCTGAGCAATGAGATTAGTGTGACTCGGAAGAGATCTGCAATGAGATTAATGTGACTCGGAAGAGATCCTCAACAGTTATGGGGCTGCCCCACTGTACGAGCTAATCCAAGAGTTCTAACAAGTTTCCCCCGATTCGAACTCAGAGAATTACGGTAATAGACGCTCGTTTGTCTATGTTGAAAAATCTTCACGAGCTTACCGTATTTCCTGAGTACCTGCCAGTAACGTTACGAGCCACTAAGAGACGTCCCGAGCTGCGACGTACCCGCAACGTATATTCTACGTGCTTACCATGAGTTTGATTTTTTTTTAACTCGGGAGAGCTCTTGGGTAAACTCGTATAGTGGGACAGGCCCATTACTCTGGTCCTCAGCGGAGATGTGCTTTTTTAAAAAATGAGCCAGAGCATCTCCAATCAGTGTAAACAATGGTATGAATGCTTGTCTCATGGAAAAAATGTTACATTTGTAAGGTCTCCAGATGGTTTAAGACATTTTTAATTAAAATGAAATGTTACTGCAAACCATTCAACAATTTTTCAGAACACAATCTTTCAGAACAATTCTTTGAAATATGAATGAAGCTATCCTATTACTTTTTGCTTTAAACAAGACAAGTCATTGAATGTTACCCGGGGTAAGAGATTTAATATTTTAGTGCCACATTAAATGCCTTTAAAACTTATGCTTCGGTTTCCGGCAAGCAGGAAAAAGATTTGCACAGTTTCCATGGCAGCTTTCACAGCCTTGGGTGTCACAAAACACTTTTCTGCTGATTTACGTGCTTTGGAAAGGTAGACACAAAATGCTGGAGTAACTCAGCGGATCAGGCAGCATCTCTGGAGGAAAGGAATGTGACTTTTCGGGTCGGAACCCTTCTTCAGACTGAAGAAGGGTCCTTACCCAAATCATCTCCAGAGATGCTGCCTGATCCACTGAGTTACTCCAGCATTCTGTGTCTATCTTCGGTATAAACTAGCATCTGCAGTTCATTTTTATTACATTAAGTGCTTTGGAAAGATGGGGATAGCTGATAATGTGGAAATCGTGGCAACGAATTTGTGAACAGCAATTCCCCCACAAACTGCATCACAACTAGAGCCAGATGATGATTCCCCGTTCTGTCTTGAATGGGCACCACTCAGTTCACTCTGAATTCCGGACTTGCATTTAATCCTAAAGTAATGCATCAGGATTAAATATAAGCAAGGTACCAGGACAGACTCCTTGGTGTTCATTCAAGAAAGAGGATGGAAAATCAGTTTAACATTTCATCTATAAATAGTGCTCATTTAGTACTACACTTATGAGCGAAAGCTGTGTGTCAAGTCTTATAATTGAATTTTAAACCACTGCCACAAGAGATCTGCCATCTTTACTATATATCACATCTTAATTACAGTTTTCAGGGCATGGTCAACAGTGGCAAGACACAAATTGTCTTAAACTACCACATTTCACCAACAGTGTTTTTTGGTTAAGAATTCCAAGACTTAAACCCAATGACGAAGGGACAGGGAGACATGAGGAACTGCTGAAGCTGAAATCTTGGGTAGAACACAAAGTACTGGAGTAACCCAGAAAGTCAGGCAACATCTCTGAAGGACATGGATAAGTAATGTTTCAGATCAGAAGGAAGAGTAACTTATTTCCAAATCAAGATTGTGTTCAACTTGGAGGGGAACCAGTAGGTGGCAATTCCCAATCATCTGCAGTTCGGCATGTAGGACGGGTGGAGAAGATACTTCATCTCACGTGGGCGCTCCGAGCTTGGTAGCGCTGCAGTTGGTGCGGAGGCAGCTGGAAGAAAGAGAAGGTGAAGTTGCGGCTGAAGTTGAGGTTGGTGATGCTCTGGACCGGAGGCAGCTTCCCGCCTGCCCGCACTTTGCCGATGGGCTTCCTGCGACTCTGGTCTTCCCTCCCACTCCTCTGAGTCAGCGCCTCGACCTCCTTGGGACCACTGCTTCCCATTCCTACCTTCCCATTTCCACCACTGTTGCTCTCTTCCTTGGGATCAATGGAATCGTTGCAGAGCAGACAGCAGCGAGACCCAGCGCGAGCGTGATGCAGTTCCAGTGGAATGGCACCAAACGGAGAGTCCAGGGGCGAATCCCCCACCCACGGTGTGATGTCCCCTCCGCCCACCTTTTTACACGGTGCTGATCGTGGAGGTGGTTTCACCGGTCGTTTCTTCCAAGGGATTGTATCTGACAGAGTAAAGTGAACGAATAAATGACAATGAATGAAATAAAAACAAATGCTGCAGCATCCTCCCACATCCCAAAGACGTGTGGGTTTGTAGGTCAATTGGCCTCTGTAAATTGCCCCTAGTGTGTGTGTGTGTGTGTGTGTGTGTGTAGGGAGTGGATGTGAAAGTGGGTAACTGAACCAATGTGAACGGGTGATTGGTGGTCAGCGTAAACTCGCTGGGCCGAAGGACTTGCTTCCACACTGTATTTTTCTATCAATTGGGGAAAAAAAGAGGCACATATAGAAATGCTGTGATCTAGAACACAAAATAGAGCACAGGACACCATCCTCTGTGAGTGAAAGAGTCTAAAGTAAGCAATGTGGATTGGGAGCTCTAGAAGACACACTTCAATATAGATATGTACATAGCGTCGCAGAAACTGTGCACCTTATTCCCCCTCCCCCTTTTTGTTTTTACACTGAGTAGGAGCAGCTTTTAATCTCATTGTACATGTGTATAGTGACAATAAAAAGGCATTCATTCATTCATATAGAGAAAAATAAATGTGGAACACATACATCGCAGTGGACCTCACATCGCAATTGTCCTCATTTTTTGGAAGATCTCCTGGTCTCAGTGTAATCTATTATTCTTACACTCTTGTACTTAAGTGTGATCATGCCATCTATAGTAGGATTTTAACACCACTCTATGCAAAAAAAAAGGACTTACTGTACCTAGGTACATGTGACAATAAAGGACCATTAAACCATTGGTCACAGAGACAACGGAAGAGTAGAAAGTAGTGGTAGGGATCGTTTGCACAAAATAAAATGGAACTGTCCTGCTTTATTTTCCCGTGTTCAGATAATAACATTGCAAACTTTTTTAATTCACTCTTACCAAAATCAGCAGCTTTGTTTTTATCAATGGAAGGCAAGACGCCTCTCTCCAGTTTTTGTGGGTAACATCGATCCATTTCTTCCTGTGGTAATTTCCTGCCTGACAGAGACACCAACCAGGAAAGCAATATAATGCAAAGGGTAGAAATTCTCCTAAACCCATGAACTTCATCTTACATGGGCAAGGACCACAGGTAGGTATCTGTAAACTGCATAAATGTTATTCTTCTTACATGGATATGTTGACTTTGTCCAATTACCTTTAATTTTTCAACATGCTTTCCAGTAACATCTTTAATATTAACTTCTACTTTAGGGGTGGCGGAGTTGCTGCCATACAGCGCCCGACACCCGGGTTTGATCCTGACTACGGGCGCTGTCTGTACGGAATTTGTATGCTCTCCCCGTAACCTCGTGGGTTTTCCCCAGATGCTCCGGTTTCCTCCCACATTCCAAAGACATGCGGGTTTGTATGTAGGTTAATTGACTTTGTTAAAAATTGTAAATTGTCCCTAGAGTGTAGGATGGGGCTAGTGTACAGGGATCACTTGTCGGCACGGACCAAGTGGGCCGATAGGCCTGTTTCTGCACAGTATCTCTAAGCTAAACTACCAACATCATTAAGCTTTGTGACTCATTTTTTGATTAAAGGAGTACAGTTGCTATCTTTATGGAACCTTTGCCTAAACTAGGGAATTTTGGAAGATTAACACCAACGTATTAACTCTCTCATTGAGCAACTCTTAATCTCGGAGGATGAAGCACTGCTATAAAGCGTGTTTCCACAACACAAATTGGACACAGATGGCGATTGATGAATTGGGTAACATTATTTGTATTACCCAAGCCAAAATGGTTATAACATGGTCTTTACAGTCGGCATTTAGAGAACCACTTAAAAGTTACTTTGGAAATAAGCAAACAGAAATAGCTGTCTTGGATGTAAACAGTGTAGGAGGGATAAAATCTCCCTGTAGTAATCACACACCATTATTTTTTAAGAAAACAATCTGTCAGTTTCACCATGGGTGGCCATTAATATTGACAAATAATCACTATTCACACTTTTAAAATGATACTCTATTAAACAAACGGCCTTTAATGTTTATAGCTTGCAGTAACAAAGAAACTTAAAGCTATTGAAAGGACCTTTTAAAGAATTCTGTCGGAAAAAATAACTTCGTTATTGCGAGTCTGAAACTTTTTAGCCCCAACTTTCTTTTCCTCGTTGACACAATAATGTTTTATAACTCAATTTTCTATAAAACGAGGTTTCTTAGAAAAACCACTGTCGTGCTATAGCAGAACGACCTGTACCTATGTCACGATCCAGGAACTCTTCACACTGCAGCTTAGTGCCGTATCAGTTATTGCAACTTTCCCCGAGTTCCACCCTCTCTCACTACAGAGATATTACAGTTTCTTCCCAGCTGTTATCAGGCGACTGAACCATCCTACCAACAACTAGAGAGCGGTCCTGAGCTTCTATCTACCTTATTGAAGATCCTCTGTTTATCAAGCACTAAACATGATTATTTTATTCACGTTTCTGTACACCGTGGACTGCTCAAATGCAATCATGTACAGTCTTTCCGCTGACTGGTTCGCACGCAACAAAAAGCTTCTCACTGTACCTCGGTACACATGGCAGTAAACTACTCTAAACTTTTTATAGGACGTTAACGTAATCCACTCTGGTGATGATCATTGTTAATACATGTTTATTTTTCAGTTGCCTTATTTCCCAGGGAGAAACGGTGTGCCCAATTCTAGCACACAATCCAGCAAGGTTGAGAGTGAAGGAGATTAGCTTTTGTGGAGTTTTACTCAAAGTTTAGCAGGAGGAGCAGGGGATTTCGATGACACAGAAAAACTAGGAAAGCTGGAATTGTTCTCACTGTGGACAACCATAAGGAATTTAACGAATGTCTTTTGAAACCATCGGACTTATACAAATAATACTTTATCCCCATTGCCAGGATGTTTGCAGGACCAGATGGGGAATTAGAACTAGTGTTCACCGGTGGGATATTGGCCTAGAATACATAGCCCGAGCGAATCATAAACTAACACAACGGTAACTTTGCAAAAAAGCATGCAAATAACGGAAAAGGAAAAAAAAAAACATATGTAGGGGAGAAAAGAAGATGGCCTAATTGCAGTAATTGATGCAGCCATTACATTATCAGGTAACTATCTAGAGATCCAAACTCAAATCTCACCATGATATTACTAGAGTCGTATAGTCTTAGGACATGGGAACAGGCCCGTCAGCCCAACTTGCCTATACCAAGCAAGATGCCCCTTCTATGCTAGTGCCACCTGCCTGCATTTGGCCCATTCCTGCTAAAGACCATTCGTATCCATGCATCTGTCCAAATAACTTTTTAATGTTGTTATAGTACCTGCCTCATCTACCTGCTCTGGCAGTTCGTTCCATATACCCACCACCCTCTGTGTGCAATTTAAATTCTGAAAAGAATCTGGACTTTAAAAAAACCCGCAAATCTTATTATCTACCAGATTTGCCTTGAAAAAAATATGCTGGTTCACTATAACTAGCACCCTTACCCAGTTTGCCCTGGATGAGTGACTAAACAGAAACATTACCTATCAGTCTGAAGAAGGATCCCAACCCGAAACATCACCCATCCATGTTCTTCAGAGGTGCTCCCTAACCAGCTGATCCCTTATTCTGAGCCGGGGCTCAACGTTCAACTCACACTAACCAAGGCACTGCCCAATGCCATGAGCAACCCAACCACAATCCTCACCCTTCTTTCCTCCGCAGGACATCAAGTGACAAGCGGTGTCCAGAACCTCGAGAATCAATAGCAATTCCCCTCTTCTCCACTCTCCCATCAGGCAAGAGGTACAGAAATTTGAAAACACACACCTCCAGATTCAGGAACAGTTCCCTCCCAGCTGTTATCCGGCAACTGAAACATTCTACCACCAACCAGAGTGCGGGCCTGACTCCCATCTACCTCATTGGAGACCCTCGGACTATCTTTAATCAGCATTTATCTTGCACTAAACATTATTCTCTTTATTCTGTATGGCTGATTGTTATCATGTATTGTCTTTCTGCTGACTGGATCGTACGCAACAACAAAAAAAGGGCTTTGCACTGTACCTATGTACACAAGTTTGAGTTAAACTGAATGAAATTAAACTGGACATCCAGTATCCGACTGTCTCTTCATGTATTTATTCCTGCAGATGGAAATGAAGTTGATACAGTCCTCTTCCACCCCAATCCTAGACATACCTAGTCAGGGAGATTGCATTTCATTTCTTCAAAATCACCAGCGGACCCTCGACATTTTATTTCTTGCTCACAGCCGACATCACGTCCCATGCGATCGCAACGATTACCATCGTCCTGTTTGCAGCCCTTGCATTTGTCTCCTAGGTTTACCTGCGCTGCAGGATCATAATACCGAGTACCTGAGTCACCAGGCAGGCTGCAAAGAGGCAGCCAGGTGCGGAGTGAACAGCTGTCATTCAGAGCTGGAGCAGGAGCAGGAGCTGGCTGCAATATTGACGAGCAGGGTGGCATTAAACATTCATGACACTCCAGACAGAAAGCCCACCTGGCAAACAGTAAAATATTAATACATTTTTCTGCATCTCTAACAATTTGTACCATGTGTGTATGTGTTGATTATATGAAGGCAGAACACAATGTTTCCTTATTTTCCATATAAAAACCAGTTGAAGTACAAGTAGTAGTAGTAGTAATACTTTCTTGCACAAGGAGTCCTTTACACATCTTCATAGTCATTCAGATGGGAAACCGGCCGTTCACCACATCTATGCCAACCAATTCCTATTAACCACATTTACCAGCACTTGGCCCTACTTTAGCTTTTAGAGATACATTGCGGAAACAGGCCCTTTGGCCCACCGAGCGCGCCAACCTGCGATCACCCCACACGCTGACTCTATTCTACAGGAGGGACAATTTAAAGAAACCAATTAACCTACAAACCCGCACGTCATTGGAATGTGGGAGGAAACCGGAGCACCTGGAGAAAACCCACGTGGTTCCAGGGAGAGCGCACTAACTCTGTAGACAGCACCTGTAGTCAGGATCGAACCCGGGTCTCTAGCACTGCAAGGCAGCAACTCTACCGCTGCAGCACCGTGCCGCCCATGACCTACTGCGGCTGGGCAATTTAAGTGATTGTCTCGACTCTTCTTAATTGCTGTCATGATAACATTCAACATTAAATATTTTATGAGCCTTTCCCCGTGTAAACACTTGTCTGTTAAGTAATGTTGAGGAATCAATCACTTTCCAAATGAAAAATCGCCTGCCGTTTTCTGCAAATAACCCGGGGTTAAAATGCCAACAGAGCAATTCTTGAAGTTTTTAAAGTACTTTACAGCCATCAAATGTTGTAAAAGTGCTGCACCGTCACCCAGACTGGGCTTAGCTAACTGGCCTCAGCCCTGGCATACAAGCAGAGACTGGGCTATTTCTGGCAGCATGTTGGCGCAGCAGTAGAGTTGCTGCCTTACTTTCTCCCTGTGACCGCGTGGGTTTTCTCCGGGTGCTCCTGTAACATCCCAAAGACATGTTGGTTTGCAAATTGTCCCCAGTATATAGAATGGAACTAATGTGAACAGGTCATCGTTGCTCAGCATGGACTCGGTGAGCTAAAAGGGCCTGCTTCCACGCCGTACCTCTAAAACTAACAACTAAAACGAAGACCACACTCATATTGTGTGCAGTTCTGGTCACCCATCTAAAGGAAGAAAGTAATTAAGCTGGAAATGGTGTAGACGAGATTAACTAGGATGTTATGGACTTGAGGTGTCCAAGATCATGAGCGATATGGATATATGAAAACTCAGTCTTTCTGTGGTAGAGGATTCTAAAACTAAAGTGCATAGGCTTAAGGTAAGAGGGGAAGATATTTAAGAGGGATCTCAGGGGCAACCTTTTCACTCACAGGGTAGTACATGTCTGGAAGAAGCTGCCAGAGGAGGTTTTAGAGGCAGATATAATCGTGACTTTATAAGACATTTGGATAGATAATATGGATTAGCTTTTAAAGAGATTTGGGTGAAATACAAGCAAATATGCCAATTTGCTCAGATAGACAAGGTGGGCCAAGGGACCTAGTTCCATGCTGTACAGCTCTATGATCAAGGGATCAAAGCAGTGGCTATAAAGACAAGGTCAAAAACAAATCCAGTCACAATGGGAAGAAGTTGCAATAATAAAACCACAAAAGGTAGAGAGGAAATATCAAAGAGAGTGATTTAATGGGCAGTTCAATAGATGCCGGGTGGAAGGGGATGGGCTAGGGGATATTAGTTTAGTTTAGTTTAGAGTTATAGCATGGAAATAGGCCTTTCGGTCCACCGAGCTCAACTATAACCCGTGATATTATTTCTGTCCTATACACTAGGGACAATTTACAGGATCCAATTAACCCACACACCTGCACGTCTGGGATGCGAGAGGAAAGCAGAGCATCCGGAGAAAACCCACGCGGTCACAGGGGCAACGTGCAAACTCCATACAGACAGCACCCGTAGTCAGGATCGAACCGGGATCTCTGGCTCTGCAAGGCAGCAACTCTACCGTTGCGCCAATGTGCAGCCCTATTCTGGTAGGGACAAGGATGGAGGGGTGGAAAGAGGCTAGTGAGGAACACCGACCAGCATGGAGCGAGGACCCATGTGATAGGCCACCAAATTGAGCTTTAAACTAACCAACACACCTCCATTAATAGTTGACTACTGGATAAATGGATAGAATCATACAGCATATGAACAGGTCCTACTGCCTAACTCATCCAAGATACCCCAAAAAAAACTAGTCCCACTTGCCCTCGTTTGGCCCAATATACCGCACACTGAATATTGAGAGCAGCATACATACACACAAACCCTCGAAAAGATCGTCCACACATTTATCTCCTCCAGCCTAGATTACTGCAACTCCCTTTACACTGGCATCAGCCAATCTTCCCCGTCCCGCCTGCAACTGGTCCAAAACGCCGCAGCGAGACTCCTGACGGGAACCCGAAAAAGGGACCACATCACCCCGATCCTGGCCTCTCTCCACTGGCTCCCTGTGCGGTTCCGAATATTTCAAGATCCTCCTTTATGTCTACAAAGCCCTCAATGGCCTTGCCCCCACCTACATTAAAAGTCTGCTCACCCACCACACCACCTCCAGGTCCCTCAGATCGGCCGACTTGGGGTTGCTGAACATCCCGCGGTCTAGGCGTAAGCTCACGGGCGACCGCGCCTTTGAGGTTGCAGCTCCTAGACTGTGGAACAGCATCCCTCTTCCCATCAGAACTGCCCCCTCCGAGACTAAAAACTCACCTCTACTCCCAAGCCTTTCCTGATGTCCTCTGATCGAGGGCTATATGTATGTAGTGTTGTTGGTATTTAATCTACGAACCACTGTTGTTTGTTATACTATTTTTATACCATTGTAAAGCACTTTGGCCAACGAGAGTTGTTTTTTAAATATGCTATATAAATAAAAGTGACTTGACTTGACTTGTTAAATCGGTAATGGATTTAGCACAAGCTGCCTGACCTGCTGAGACTTTCCAGCATCTTCGGTCATTATTTCTGATGTCCAGCATCAGCAGTATTTTTTTTGGTAATTGGGGCGCTGGTAAGTCACTGGTGCCTTGTAGCATTCAGAATTGTCAGCTCTGTTCCCTTCCCCGCAGATGCCGCCCGACCTGCTGCGTGTTCAGCATTTTATCTCGGGTTTCTGGCGTCTGTGCTGTCTGTCTCTGGGGCCGGGCTGTCATTTCCCGTTTGCCAGCTCTTCAGCACTTGCAGGCCGTCACCACAGAGGGCGAAGAGGTGTGTGCCCGCGGGGTGCCCCTCCCAGCTCTCGAGCTCGGCAATATCAGCCACCTGGCACCACCTGCTGTGTATCAGTGTCAGGCAACGGCTGCTCAGAGCCCAATGGATCAGTCGCTGGTCGATGGAGGCAGAGACCAGCATCCGCGAGCTCAGGAACCTCAGGCCGGTCACGTGGGCTGCGTGGGCGCTCTCCGCGCTGGGCCCCTTCAGCACCCGCAGGGCAAGTCCGCCGTCCACGCTCCAGCCGTCCACCACCACCCCCAGATCACTCCAGCCCCTCGAGTCCTCGGCAGCCTTGTCCCCTCGGTCCTCGCGGCTCCCGCTTCCCGCCTCCTCCTGCTGTTCGCTCGAGCTGGGGGTCAGCGGGCCGTCAGACCCCGCCCGTGGAGTAATGCAGATCACCCAGGTACAGATAGCGTTGTCATCACCACCGCTGGCCAGGAGGAATCGCCCATCGTCCAGGGACCTGACGTCCAGCCCATTCACGCCGCACTGATGGGCCACAAACACCAGGCAGGGAGATCCCAGCTCTGCAACAAACACAGGAGAAGTCCCAGTCAACATTCTTTAGAATAAAGGGGAGGCCATTTAAGACTGGGGTGAAAAAAAACTTTTTCATCCAGAGAGTTGTGAATTTGTGGAATTCCCTGCCACAGAGGAGGGCAAATCACTGGATGGATTTAAAACAGAGTTAGATAGCGCTCCAGGGGCTAGTGGAATCAAGGGATGTGGCGAGAAGGCAGGCACGGGTTATTGATTGGGGATGATCAGCCATGATCACAATGAATGGCGGTGCTGGCTCGAAGATCCGAATGGCCTCTTCCTCTGCACCTATTTTCGATGATTCCATGTTTCTTTATTTTAGTTTATTTTTATCATGCGTAACAAGGTATGGTGAAAAAAGTTTTTGTTGTAAGCTATCCAGTCAGCAGAAAGACAATGGGGCAGCACGGTGGAACAGCGGTAGAGCTGCTGCCTCACAGCGTCAGAGAGCCGGGTTCAATCCTGACTACGGGTGTTGTCTGTATGGAGTTTGTACATACTCACTGTGACCTCTTGAGGCTCCGGTTTCCCCCCACACTCCAAAGACGTAGAGGTTTGTAGGTTAATTTGGCTTCGTTAAAAATAGTAAATTGTCTCTAGTCTGTGGGAAAGTGTAAATGTACGGGGATTGTATCGCTAAATTAAAAAGCAAAACTATACAAAAGTACAATCAAGCTCTCCACCTTGGGTCAAAGGACCTGTTCCTGTGCTGTACTGTTCTACGTTCTCTGCCATTGTGCCTATTGTGTACCTTGGCCTCTGTCTCATAAAAAAAAAAAACAGAAAATGCAGGAAACACGCAGCAGGTCGGGCAGCAACCACAGAGAGAGAAAAATTAGCTTATAATTGTCACGTGTGCCATGTAATGTGCCGCCTAGGTCGCGTGAAGTGCCAGATCCCTATCTAATCGGGACTTCCGCGGCCAATCAGCAGGTGGAATATGCCCCCCCGCGCCCAGGCCACTGGAACTCCGGCAGATCGATTGCCACAGCCGACTTCTGAGGCTGACTATCTGGGTCCTTCGGCAGCCCAGGCGGACTGTTCCGGAACCGTTGGCCTCCTCTCAGAAGCCGTGACCTCTGTTAGTCCGTCAAAAAACGGATAATCCAGAAAGGCGCTGGAACCAAAGGTGCCGGAAAATTGATGGTGGACTTGTAGTTTGTTGGCACATCCAGAGATTATGAAATAATGTTTGCAGCCTCCCATTCCACAATCTGTGCATTAACATTGGTGAGATCTTAAAATGAAGCAAATAACTTCAACATCTGCAGTAGTGACTTTCTTATCTGTCTGCTTACATAACCATCTGTGCAGGCAGAGGAGATTAATTTATCCCGGCATCATGTTTGACACGGACATTGTGGGCCGAAGGGACTGTTCCTGTTCTACTGTTCTATGTATCATGTAATGGACTGAGGCTTTGCTGAGCTGTGTTTTGTAAAGGCCTGGATCAGGCGTAATGTAGCAAGGCCGGTGTGACACTCTGCCACAGGCCTGGAGCTTTAGCGAGCTCTGCGGTACGTACTCAAAGGTTGGCGAGTTCTCTCCTGGCGAATATCTGTAGCTTTGGCCGTCTCAATTATCCCCGAGATGTTCCAAAGTGCAATCCTTCCATCTGTGGCAGCGCTGCACAGGAACACCACCCTGCAGGCAACGAGACAGCATGGGATTTACTTGTTCCAACTTATGAATACCAATTTCCGGTCACGTACTAACAGCTTTGCCAAAATAAAAATCAATTCATATTCTTCTACAAACCTGTGCGAGTAAGGTGTTCAACTGAGAATGAATGAGAAAGGAGGTGAGAGAGAAGAGCAATGGAAATACAGAGAGGGGGATTGAAGGAATGCCGTCGGAAGGTAGCGCTTGGAAGAGTACAGCACATGAACAGGCCCTTCAGCATACAATGTGGCAGGGAGAGAAACAGAAGAAGGGTAGACAGTCAGAACCTTTATCTCATCATGGAAATATCAAAGACTAGAGAACATTGTTTTAGGGTGTAAGGGGCAAAGTGTAAAGGAGATGTAAGGGGCAAGTTTTACACAGAGGGTGGTGAGTGCCTGGAACACGCTGCCATGGGTCGTGGAGGAGGTAGAAATGATAGTGTCGTTTCTGAGGCTTTTAGATAGGCACATGGAAATGCAGGGAATGGGGGTGGGGGGGGGGGGGAGATATGGATTGCATGGATTTGTTTATCTAGGCAACAGGTTCAGCACAGACATTGTGGGCCAAAGTTGTTATCAGGCAACTAACCAGCCTCTGAACAATCATCTACCCCATTGGAAACCTACAAACTATCTACTAGGAAAACTACTACAAAACAGTCCCTTCAGCCTACCGAGTCTGCATCGACCAATAATCACCCCATCATACACTAGCATTATCCTACACACTAGGGACAATTTACGATTTTACCAAAGCCAATTAACCTACAAACCTGTACGTCTTTGGAGTGTGAGAAGAAACTAGTGCACCCAGAGAAACCCCACACGGTCACAGGGAGAATGTACAAAATCCATACAGACAGCACCCGCAGCCTGGATCCAACCCGGGTCTCCGGTGCTGTGAGGCAGCAACTCTACCGCTGCGCCACTGTGCTGCCACTAATCATTTATAGCATTTCCACTGATTTGATAGCACACAACAATAAAGCTTTTCACACGTGACTATAATAATAAACCAAGTTAAACTAAACTAAGCATCTAAACCCTCCAATAAGACACTCACTGGCTTCCGGAGGCCGGCTGGTGTGTGAACGTTTGCAGCTTCAGCACACACCGCTGGTGGTAAAAGGACTCGGCAAGCAGCAGGATCTTCTTCTCACTCTCGTCAATGATAAAGAGTCTACGCAGCAAAAACAATAGCACTGAACGTTAGAAATGCAACGGATCATCAAGATGGCCTGGCTCTCGACTGCCTTTTCAGTTAAGGACACATTAAGAAGCTTTAGACAAGCCATTTATGTGTGGGCAGGATATTAGATAGACTTCTATCCACACACTTTATATTTAAGTTTAGAGGTACAGCATGGAAACGGGCCTTTTGGTCCACAGAATCCATGCCGAGTATCGATCACCCGTTCACACTAGTTCGATGTTATCCCACTTTGCCATCAACTCCCTACACACTGGGGCCAATTTTACTGGGGCCAATTAACCTACAAACCTGCACGTCTTTGGGATGTGGGAGATGTGGGTTACAGGGAGAACGTGCAAACTAACTGAGCATCCTGAGCTCAGAATCGGACCCGGGAGCCACCTTTGATGGACCATTGCTATTTTGTCCGCCTTTTAGATAGATAACGGACTTCTACCCGCAATGTCCACTGTATAGTCACTGAATCTCCTTCCCAACTCAATAACACAAGAGGGCAATAGAGGAGAAACTGTTTTTTTAATTAAAAGGCAGCATATTTAAAAATAATTTTCAAAAGACTAAATATTCCACATGGAAATTAAGCAGGTCTGTGGAGGGAGAACAGAAGATTGCATAGGGAGCTGGAGGGGGAACACTATCAAAGGGACAACGCGACAAATAGCAGGATGCAGTAATGGTTCGACAACATCAGTTGAATTGCTTCCCTTGCCATTAGTACAGCTCATCCTGCTGGGTTGTGGCCCACAGCACTGTTATTAGCAGCATAGGGGAATCCTCTCTCTCTCTCTCTCTCTCTCTCTCTCTGACTGCTCCATTTATCCATTTGGTCTCGTCCTGTCACAGATGTAGTTTAAAGATGCAGTGTGGGAACAGGCCCTTTGGCCCTCTTTTGTAACTACCAGTTACACGCTAGGGGCAATTTGCAGAGGCCCATTATAATGTAAATGACGTGCCCAGTTAAAGAGGAGATACAAGTGACTGCAGTTACAAAACATAATAGTGCTGGAGGAACTCATAACCTTCTTCAGAAGTCTGAAATGGGCTCCTAACTCAGATGTCACCTACCCAGTAGCTTCACGGATGCTGCCTGACCCGCTGAGTTTCTCCAGCATTGTGAGTTTTGCCCTGATGAAGAGATGGCTCACCTCACGGCTCCATCACTGCAAGCTGCCGCCAGGAAATGCCATGAGGAGTGAGGGTTCCCTTCAGAATCCATCCCACCGTCCACCACCACAATGGACATGTACCTGAATGAGAGATGTGAAAGGTGACATTAAAGGCAGGATAACCCACAAATCCATTAACTGTAGAGACTGGTTCAAAAACCACCCAACATAGCACAGGAGCGCGGCAAATCTTGGCATGCACTTCCCAGAGGAGGAAACACACAGGGTCATGGGGAGAACGTACAAACTCCATAAAGACAGCACCGGTAGTCAAGATCGAACTCGGGTCTCTGGCACTGTAAGGCAGCAACTGGACGAAAGTGAAAGGCATGGATAGGGTGGATGACGAGAGGATGTTTCCACTATTAGGAGTCTAGGGCTAGAGGTTATAGCCTCGGAATTAGAGGACGTTCCTTCAGGAAGTAGATGAGGAGGAATTTCTTTAGTCAGAGGGTGGTGAATCTGTGGAATTTATTGCCACAGAAGGCTGTAGACAGCCAAGTCAATGGATATGTCTACAGCAGAGATGGATAGATTCTTGATTAGTACAGGTGTCAGGGGTTATAGGCAGGAAAATGGAGTTAGGAGGGAGAGGTAGATCAGCCATGATTGACCGGCTGAGTAGAATTGATGGGCCGAATGGCCAAATTCTGCTCCTATCACATGAACTTTACCACTGCGCGCTGTGCGCCCAAAGAAATAACATCACTGTCCGATATAGTATTATTGAAAAAAACATGGTGGGACTGTTCCCATGCTGCATGACTTTGAGCGCAACCAAAGTAGATGCCAACAGAGAGGAGAAGAGAGATTTACCTGGTCTCGGGGTCCATCTTCAGCATCCTGTGCCGGTTCTTCCTCCGCTCCCAATCCTCAGACAGCCTGTGGGATCCCAACTGCTCCACCCGGCACCTCAGGCCGCTGTTGGTGTCCTCGGGCCCGAAGAGCAGGCGGCTGCACCGTAGCTGGGCCCGGCCTCCGGCGGTGAAGAGCAAGGCCGAGGAGCCTGGGCCTCTGACCACGGCCATGGCCCTGACGCTGGAGAGGTGGTCGGAGATGTGGGCCAGCTTGCTCAGCCGGCCCGAGGCCTGGTGGAGGGCCAACACGTTGACGGAGGTGTCCTCGCTGGCAGTTGCCAGCACGCTGGTGTAGGCCTCAGGCCTGCCCAGCAGCCTGACGCTGGTGATGTCCCGGCCGTGCACTCCCTCCTTCACCATCGCCCCGGCCTCCCTCCTCCCCCGCCACCTGCAGGCGTAGACGCCGCCCGACTTGATGTAGGCGAAGAGGCCGAGGCCGGCGGGAGATACCGAGCCACTGAAGCACCAGGAGCGGTGCCCGCCGCCGCAGGGTACTCGTAATACGGGCCGCTGCTCCGACTCCAGCCCCCAGGCCACGAAGTCGGCAGCTCGGAAGCCAATGCCTAGGAGGGGGCCGTCGCGGTCGCCGGGCTTGCAGGGCAGCAGGCGCTCCACCCAGCCGCAGGCCCGCTGGCACCGCAGTAGGCCCAGCCGCCCGGCCTCCACCCTTAGTCGGCGGCAGAAGCCGTCCCGCCCACTGCTGTGCAACAAGCCGCCGTGGAACATCACCGAGGTCACCCCTGACTTGCCGTGCAGCCCCGGCAGTTCGGAGACGGGCTCTGGGCCTTCGTCAGTCGAGTAGAGCAGCAGAGAGCCCCGGCGGTCGCCGCACACCAGGTAGGGCAGGCCCGGCGCGAAGGCGGCACAGGTGTGCCACCTGTGCTTGCAGGCGGGCAGGAGGAAACGCCCTCTGCCCACCCAGCTCAGCCTGTCCTGGGCCCAGCTCACCTCCCACCACAACATCTCCCCCTCGGGCCCAGAGGAGAACAGGTTGCACTGGTCCGGGCCTTGCCCGTCCAGCGAGGCCCAGCTCAGACTATGCACCTTCCCCCGGTGCTCCCGCCGCTCCACTGCTCGCTCCGGCCGGAAAACTGGGAAAATCTTGAGGCAGCCTTGGATATTACCCAAGGCGCAGAGAACCGAGCCGCTTGGCAGCGCGGCGGCGGAGAGCAGGCCGTAGGATCGGTAGGCCTGGTCTTCCAACAGGAGCTTACACCTGCCAGAGACCAGGCAGCAACTGTAGACGCCGCCAGAATCAGTCATGACCAACACTAGGGTCGGGTCGACTGATGCCAATGACTTGGGGCTGCCCACACCCTCGGCCTCGCCCAACTTGAGTTGAATTACGGCCACATCCTCTGGCTCCTCATCCCCGATCTTCCACAGCCTGATGGCCGAGTCCTCGCCTCCTGTTGCCACCCGTTGCTGGTCGTCACTGACCGCCAGCGCTCTCAGGCTGCCTCGGTGCCCCCGGAAGCTGCGCGCCACCTTCCCGCTGTAAGTCCACAGCAGACAGGCAGAGTCTTCGCCAGCGCTGACCACAAAGTCCTCCAGCAGCCACACCCGCCACACCCTGGACTTGTGTCCGTACAGCCGCAGCAGGCACTGCGTCTCTCCCTCCGCTCCTCGGCCGAGATCCCCGACCCTCCACAGTCCCACACTCCTGTCGTCCGAGGCCGAGGCCAGCACGCCACTCTCCTGCCTGTAGTCGATGCTGAAGATGACCCCGCTGTGGCCACTGATCCTCCTGCCCGCCCGCACCCTGCCCTGCTCGTCCAGCGGCCCTTCCATCTGCCACAGCACCAGCTGGTTGAAGACGGTGCCCGACACCAGCAACAGCTCGCCCCAGCAGCTTCCCACAAAGTGGGCAGAGTAGAGGATACACTTCTCCTCGCAGTGTACCTCCCGCAGGGTCCTCTGCGCCCAGTAGTCACACAGTACCACCGAGTTGTGCCCGAGTGCCAGGGCCATGAGCCCGGCGGGCTGCTCGTCTGCCAGCAGCCACCGCAGGTCCCAGATCCAGTCGTGGAGCTCATACAGCGGTCCCATCCGCCGCAGCTCCGGCTCCTCGCCCCCAGCGTCCAGCTCAATCACGGCCACTCCCTTCCCGCCGTACACTGCCAGCACGGTGGGCTCCGACCCGCCGCTGCCGCCTCGTGTCTCGATGCCATGGACGCGGTAGTTCTTCAACACGTCGCCAATACGTTTCTCGCCGCGGCCGCTCGTTGGGTTCAAGAAGTGGAGCGAGACTCCGGCACCTTCACCTGTCAACAGAAAAGGCAACAAATCAACTGGTAGCCTGACAAATACCTTAGAGACACAGCGTGGAAACAGGCCCTTTGTCGCACCAATTCCACGCCTACCAGCGATCACCTCATACACCAGCACCATCCTACACACTAGGGACAATTTACAGAAGCCAATTAACCTACAAACATGTAGAAGCAAAAAAATGCAGATGCTAGTTTAGTGTCACGTGCACCGAGGTACAGTAAAAAGCTTTTTGTTGCGTGTTAACCAGTTAGCGGATCAAAAGTTGACACAAAATGCTTGAGTAACTCTGGAAATACTGATAAAGTCCACTTTTTAAATGCAGACAATAACACAAAGGGTTAAAGGTAAACCATGCCAAGCTTTACTCATTTCGACATGACAGGTGTGGCAGGGACTAGTACAGAGAGTATGCCAATATACTCAGTGCTCCCTGAGCAGCCACTCAAAGATACAATGTTTTACAATTTCTTATATACACTTATAAAGTCAAGTAAATGCCTTTGTCATTCTTCCAAAAACTACTGCCGAGGAGTATTTGCAAGAAAGAACTGCTGACATCTGTTTCTGTGACTGTTTTCCTACCTTTGGAGGAGCGGTGATCTATGTACATCAGTTCAGTCAACTGCCGTTCTGTAGCTTGCTTATCCCAGGCATATTCTGTTCAGTGATTAGTCCAAGGATTGCAAATTTCACTCACATCCATATGTCTGCAGTATTTGTTCAGTTACCTCCATACGAGGCACCAGCAGAGGCACCAGCAGTATTTCAATGTTCAACTACATGAGTCACCAGTATATTTCCTCTGTCAGCAGTTTTAAAGCTACGTAAGCATTTAAGCAAGAATCCAGAAATGGCCAAGTATCCCATCATGCAAGGTAACCCTAGCTAATAGCGATTAACTCTTTCAATACAGGATGGGTGACGTTTCGGGTCTGTAAAAAGGTCCCAATCCAAAACATACCCATCCTTTTTCTCCAGAGATGCTGCCTGGCCTGCCGAGTTGCTCTTTAACCTACAAACATGTAGGTCTTTGGAATGTGGGAGAAAATCAGAGCATCCCGAGAAAACCTACACTATCGCAGGGAGAATGTACAAACTCCATAAAGACAGCACCCATAGTCAGGATCGAACCCAAGTCTTTGGTGCTGTAAGGCAATAGCTCTACTGCTGCACCGCTGTACTATTCCTTGCATTCTCCCTAAGGCAAGCACATCAATTTCTTAGAAAAGGAGATTAAATTTCCCGTGCCTAGTCTCAAAGTCCAATGAGACAATTCCAGGATGTCTACCTTACTGTAATCAAACCCCATTTGCAAAAGGCTAATTACCCTCCTAAACCGCTTGCTGCATATGTGTGTGATGTTTTTGACTTGTGCACACAAACCAATCTCTCCTCATGTGAGAAATACTCTACTTTCCATTAACTGCAAAAAAATGGATGATCTTACATTATATTCCATCTGTCTTGTTATTACCACAGACTCATACCACTGTCTTGTTTTTACCACCAGTCTACATCTCCTTGAAGGCACCAAATATCCTTCCAAGAATATAACCTCACAATCCCACCTAGTTTACTACTATCATCAATCCATATATGGCATATTTGATCTGAATGGATGGCATGCAAAACCAAGTTTTCCACTGTACCTTGGTGCATGTGACAATAATAAACTTAAAAATTGGGTCTAGCACTGTATAGCCATACCTAAGCACAGTCTCGATTAGCAAGTGTACAGAAATAGTCTACTGAGCCTACATGCAAGTGGCATTGTGTTTTGACATCATTTTCAAAGTCCAGTCCACGCTCTAGTTCTTATGTTCCAGGCAAGCCCCAGGCTGCTGCAGGACGTCCAACCATCGCCTACCTTGGATGCCACATCCCTCTCCTCGCCCGTCCACCTTTGAGCCTCGGGGGCGCCTCCTGCGGCCGACTTCAAGGGCATGAGAGGCCAGACCCCGCTTCCCTCTCCTCTCCTACTGGCCTTGCTCCTCGCCTGTCACGTCCATCATTGTCGTCATCATTGGCTACATCCTTTCAGTCCCTCTGATCTTCAGTGATGAGCTGGGGCGGGCTCCGCAGCTCTCTCCCTGCAGGCCACGGTCCGCTGGTTTCTCCGACCAGTGGCCGGCTCGGCAGCTCTCACCCTGCAGGCCATGATTCTTCCTGCATAAACCCTGTCAAATATAGTATTTGGTCCCTTCAGCCAACTTCGATGTAAGTGAAGAGTCCGGACCCAAAACAACATTTGTGCATTTTCGTTAACAGGTGCTGCCTGACTTGCTACGTTCCTCTAACAGGTTGTTGTTTGCTCCAGATTCCAGCATCTTGTATCTCCAATAGAGAAAAACGACTAGATGATCTTGGATTCTCTGGAATGGTTGACACACAAATATTGTTTTCGTCACCGAGAAGCACCCAAGGTTAATTTTATTTCCCCGTGAGACATTAGCAAAGGCCTTCGGCGAACAGAGACCTCCAACCCGGCAGCATAATAATTATTATATAACATTATATATTAACGGGATGTTAATACATTCAAGATTCAAGAGAGTTTATTGTCCTGTGTCCCAGATAGGACAATTAAATTCTTGCCTTTCTTCAGCACAACAGAATATTGTAGGCATAAATAAATACAGAACATCAGTGTGTCCATATACCATTGAATATATATATATATATATATATATATATATATATATATATATATATATATACACACACACACACATAAATAAGCAGATAAAGTGCAAAAGGCTATTAAAGTTCAGATTTTTGTTTGAGGAGTTTAATAGTCTGATGGCTGTGGGGAAGGAGCTATTCCTGAACCTGGATGTTGCAGATTTCAGGCTACCTGAAGGCGACGGAGAGATGAGTGCGTGGCCAGGATGGTGTGGGTCATTGATGATGCTTTTTGAGGCAGCGACTGCGATAGATCCCCTCGATGGAAGGGAGGCCAGAGCCGATGATGGACTGGGCAGTGTTTACAACTTTTTGCATTCTTTTCCACTCCTGGGCACTCAAGTTGCCGAACCAAGCCACGATACTCAAGTATCTGGAGTAGAAATTGCAGACAGTTGTGGAAGTAGAGCATCACACAAACCAGCCTCCCCTTCATCGACACTTCACGTTGCCTCCCTATAGTAGCCAACATAAATCACATTTACACCCTAGATGTTCCCCTTTCTCCCCTCTCCCATCGGGCAGAAGATACAAAAGCTTGAAAGCATGTGCAACCAGATTCAGTAACAGCTTCTTCCCAGACTACTGAATGGTCCTCCCATTGCTAGAGTGCAATCCAATCTCCCAACCTATCTCATTGTGGCCCTTACATTTTATTTTATTTGCACTTTCTCTGTAACTATAAATACTGAATATTCCGCATGGTGGGCATTTTCTCTTTGTATTACTTGTGATTGTATGACTTGATTGATTGATTTAGCATGATTTGACTGGACAGCATGCAAAGCTTTTCACTGTATTTCAGTACACGTGGCAATAATAAGCCATTACCACAACTTTCTGACTTGAAAACGCGACCCACTGTAACGTTGTTCAAACAAACTTTGTTTAAACTAACATTGTTCTGTTTGTCGTGTCTTTAGAGCAAGCAGCCCTTCCAAACAGGGTTAAAATAAGTCTGTAGGAAGGAACTGCAGATGCTGGTTTAAACCGAAGATAGACACAAAATGCTGGGAGTTACTCCAGCATTCTGTGTTTATGTTTAGAATAAGACTGGGCCGTTTGTTCGATGAAAGAGATTAATTGAATTATTACATTCACGTCGTTTAAAGTGCAGAACACTTGAATGGTTACCTGAGAGGATAAATTCTCCCACAAACTGCAAGGCAGTGATGGGCGACTGCAACGAGAGAGACTCGCACTGCATTGTTGCTGCAGTTTCTTGTACGCAGCGCTCGAAGATCTTTGGTTTGCACCAACTCCTGGATCTTTCATCTGCAGTCTCTCTCTCTCTGCATCTGTCTCGGTTTCAGACCAATTACACCGCGCGGTACTGCAATTGCAACCGGAAGACAGTCCTTTCCAAATAAAGCCTGCAGTCATTGGTGGCCACAATGCTACAAACGTTGCTACATTGCACAAGGCGGGAGTTCGCGGCCCCACAAAGCAACTCAAAACAAACCAGCAAAATAAATAAGACGCGAAGTGCTGGAGTAACTCAGCGGGTCAGGCAGCATCTGCGGAGTGAATGGACAGACGGCGTTTGCGGTCTGGATCCTTCAACCAGTGCAACATCACTTTTGGAGGAGTGTATAGATTTCAGAGGGGTTAGGGAGGAAGGAGATTACAGAGACGGGCGAAGCCAGGAAGGGATTTGAGGACAACGATGAACAATGCAATAGCTTCTAAGATATCATTGTAGATCTGCGAGCATGAAGTTCGAGCGAGCAGGACAGTGTGAACTGGGGCACAGCAGCAGAGATCTGGATGACCTCAGGTTTATAGTTTGCTGTCCAAATATTTTTCCAACTATTTCTCTGCTGTCCAACGTGAGCCGGAAATCAGGTTTATAGTATACCTGTCCGAATGTCTCGTCCCAATAATGGGGAGAGAGAATGACCCTCTGCACTGTGCTTTAACCTTTGGATCCACCCACCCCCATCTCCGTGCAACAGTAAGCAAAATTGCTGCTGCTGCTGCAAGTAGTGTTATACAGCACAGTAATAGGCCCTTTCGTCCATGCGGACCTGGGTGGCTCCAGGGCTCATCCTGTTTGCCCTCATTTGGCCCACGTCCCTCTAAATATTTCCTATCCGTGTACCTGTCCACATGTCTTTCACAAATTGTAATTTTACCCAACGCTACCAATTCATCTGGCAGCTCTTTCCACATACCCACCCACCCTCTGTGTGAAATACTTGCCTCTCAGACTCCCCTGTCGATGACCATTCATCCTATTATGCCCTCATGATTTTATAAACTTCTATAAAGTCACCCTTCAACCCCCTTAGCTTCAGGGAAAACCGTCAATGCCTATCCAATCTCTGATAACAAAAGCCTTCCAGCACAAGCCTCCATCCTCAATGGATTTCAAGAGAGGAGTCAGATGTTACTGGTGGGAACATTTCCAACACTGACCATTTTGGATCATTATTTCCTGTTAGAAGTCACAATGTATTGGCAGTCTGTGACCACTAGATGGGCTCTGAATCCAGTGTCTGGTTTTCTTTAATATAGAACTGATATTTAAGGGCAGAGTCTTGACAGGGCAGCACTTAATGAAAGATCAATGGCGCAAGTGGTAGGCTTTCCAACTTTTTTTCCCAGTAATCTGTGAACAGAGCGAATGGTTAAATCAACATCCCAGCCTGAAGGGCCCCGACCTGAAACTTTGCCGATCCAAGTCGTAGAGTTAGAATCATACAGCACGGAAACAGGCCATTCAGCCCCACCAGTCCATGCCGATCAAGATGCACCATCTAAGGTAGTCCCATTTGCCAACATGTGCCCATTTCCCTCTAAACCTTCCCTCTAATCTATGTACCAGTCAGAGTGTCTTTTTAAATGCTGTCAAAGTACCTGCCTCTGGCGGCTCGTTCCCTATACCCACCACCCCAAGTGAAAAGGATGCCCCTCGGGATCCGATAAAATCTTGCTCCTCTGATGTCCTGGTTTTTGATTCCCCTCCCTAGTAAAAGACTGCGCATTCATCCTATCTATTTCTCTCCTGATTTTATACCCTCCATAAGATCACACTTCAGCCTCCTGTGCTCCAAGGAGTAAAGTCCTAGCCTGCCCAATCTTTCCCTATAGCTGAGCCCTTCAAGTTCCAGGCAACATCCTTGTAAATCTTCTCTGCATTCTTTCCAGCTTAATGACATCCCTCCTATAGCAGAGTGACCAAAACTGAATACAGTACTCCAATGTGTCCTCAAGAGATGCTGCCTGACTTGTTGAGTTACTCCAGCACTTGGTGTTCCATGCACGATTCCAGCATCTACAGTTCCTTGTGCCTCCCAGTTCACTTGCTGATGCCCAAAGAATTACCAGTAGGTTGGAGTCTTGTTGGAGGGTCCCAATCTGAAATATCGACTAGTTCTCTGCCTGCAGCGATGCAGCCTGACCCGTTGAGTTTAGTTTAGTTTAGAGATACAGCACAGAAACAGGCCCTTCGACTCACCGAGTCCACACTGACAAGCGATCACCCCGTACACTAGCACTATCCTACACACTAGGAACAATTTACAGATACCAATTACTGGGACAAGATTTTTGCTTGTCCCAGTAAATGGAGTTGCCTACATTATGACGGTGTAAGTTCACTATGTGAATATGGGCCTAGGTGGACAAATTGGAAATCCTGCTCCAGGTTTGTGCTGAAATAATTTTTATTTGTTTATGAGTTTGTGGATGTCACTGGCAAGAATTTCTTGCACATCCAGACTTGTATCTTGAGAAGATGGAAATGAACCATCTTAGTGAACGTTACACAGCGATGGAGAGTGGTCAATGAATCAATGATTCCTCCACAGTTGCTGGCTGACCAGAGATGAGTGATCAGACAGAGCGTCGCCATGAGCATAGGAGGCCCCGGGGAGGGGGGGAGGGTGCCATGAACAAAGGGGGACCCAGTGGGGGAGCCGCCGAGAATGGACGGGGACTCGGCGGGGTAGCCGCCTGCGGCCATGTGCTGCTGCTGGCCTGGTTGTAGATAAGACTGATGAACATTTGTAACTTTGTTGCCGCCAGAAACATGGTGGTAACTCTGTCTACTGGCTAGGTGAGAGGTCTGTATGATTTTATCGGGCTGTAACAAAGAATTGCACTGTACCTAGGTACATGTGACAATAAAGTATCATTGAATCATTGACCTGCTAAGTTATTGAAGCACTTCGTGTTTTATATGCAACAGTGCCATTTCTTGGAACGGTCTAGAATTTGGGCTCAAAACCAGAAAGGTGCTTGTGCATTTGAAAAAAATAAGAAAGAGCATTAATCCAAGCAACTTCAGTTTGAAAAATTTATTTTGATTATTGTTGGTGAGGATTCCACAGCAGTTCTCAAGTCAACACAGAGACAGGCAGACAGAATACAATACACATGCACTATGAAGAAGAAACATGGTGCCCTTTATTCAGACCAAGCTGACACATGTTACCTGAGTAACCCAAGAGGATCTTGGGGGAATTGAGTGCAAGATCTACAATTAAATAAAAAAAGGCTTTGGGAGACAGCCAGCTATAAAACACATTCCTGAAGAAAACAAATTAAATAGAAATGAAGAAATCAATTACGCACTTTAATAAATAATTAAACTTCAGGGTACAACAATTTACAAATATTAGAACTGACTTCTTTAAAACAATATTAAATATAATAGATATATATGACAAACCAATTCAAAATATAAAAGGTATGAAGTTCTTAAGATGTTGTTCATAAATAAACAATCTATCACAGCGTGGACAACAGCTATTAAATAGAATCATTTGTTTTTAAATATAATTTTATTTAAACTGTCAAAAAACCTATGATTTAAATTATTTGCAAATTTTCAAGTTGATGAATGTAGAGCGGAGAAAGTCAAGGGGATTTGGATAGGATGTTTAGGAAGGAACTGCAGGTGCTGGTAGACACAAAATGCTGGAATTACTGAGTAATTCAGCAGGTCAGGCAGCATCTTGAGACAAAAGGAATAGCTGACGTTTCTGGTCGAGTCTGAAGAAGGGTCTTGGCCCAAAACGTCACCTATTCCTTTTCTCCAGAGATGCTGCCTGACCCACTGAGTTACTCTAGCATTTTGTGTATATTAAGAAGATTTGGAGGTGTTCAAAATTATGAGGGGATTTGATAATAGGGAGCAACTGTTTTTACAGGTAGGAGGATCAGTAACCAGACGTTACAGATACAAGGTATTTGTCAAAAGAACCGGAACAAAGGTGAAAAATAGTACTTATTTTGCGAGCAGAGTAAATTGTAGATATCTAAAGGGGGAACAACTGTCTAGCAATAAAAACAAGGGAGTATATCCCTCAGCAAAACTTCCACTGAGCTGGCACAGGCAATAATGGTCCAACCTTGCTCACTGCTCATGATTCAATTGCAAATTGAGACACATCATTAAAACTGCCAACTGCTCTTTTGTTTGCATGCTACAGTACGAAGGAGTGGCTGCATGCTAAATGCAGGAGTCTGCCGTGATGCAGATGAAACCAGTGTCTGGGTCACTGCTGCTTTGACTCCAAACTACCACTGTACAGTAAACCAGACATATTCACTGTACCACTTTTCCAGTTAACAAAAAAAAAACCTCATGCAAACTCATCCAGGGCTCAGTGGGCAAATCCATCATGTTATGTGTTGAGAGAAGGACAGAATGCCCAAGACTTTGTTCCCAGGCTCAGTAAAATATAGTCAGGCCAGCAACTAATGCCCTTGGGCTTGAGTGGGAGAATGAACAGGAGAGGAGGGTAACGTAACCTGCAGTGGTTCTTAAACACGACTACGAGAAACCAGGCGATAAATTTATAAAACGGAAAGATTCAAGCATGGGCGTGATGCCTTCCTTTGCAAAACTGCCCATGAATACATCGGATAAATTACTATTTGAATTAAACAATAATATAAAAGATAAATCAATAAAGTCAGGGTGTATGAACAGCGGGAAGAGACACTGATAAAATACCTATAGTCTCTTGCCTTTTAGTTGATCAGGCCGAACGTTGTATCCTGTCCCCATGTACCCAGGGAGTTGTGATTCTGTATGGTTATCTGATCCACTATACACTACTGTGTAGGAAGGAACTGCAGATGCTGGTTTACACTGAAGACAGACACAAAAATCTGGAGTAAACTGCAAGTCAGGCAACATTTCTGGAGAAAAGGAATAGGTGGCGTTTTGGGTCAAGACCCTTCTTCAGACTGAAGACTGGTCTTGACCTGAAAGGTCATCTATTCCTTTTCTCCAAAGATGCTGCCTGACCCACTGAGTTACTCCAGCATTTTGTGTCATTCTCCACTGTACACTATTGTTGTATCCATTTAAATACAGAACATATGCAGCAGCACAAAGAACCGTTTATGTTGAACAATAACGCTTCTATGTGACAGCTTCAGTTACCTTGAAGGTTCCAGCTATTCACAAAACGACATGTATCATGTTCTAAAGTCCTCTGCAGAAACCTTTCAACTTTCATTGTGAATATAAAATATTTACGAGAATGATCCCGGGGCTGATTGTGCCTGTATTCACTGGGGTTTAGAAGGAATGGGGGGGGGGGGGGATCTCATTGAACTACCAAATAATGAAAGGCCTAGATAGAGTGGATGTGGGAGTGGGAGAGTCTAGGACCATGGAGCCAGAGGACAGATGAGAAGAATTTATTTTAGCCAGAGGGTGGTGAATCTGTGGAATTGCATTAGGTACGTTTAAAGCGGAGATAATAGGCTCTTGATTTGTAAGGGCATCAAAGGTTATGGGAAGGAGACAGATCATTTATCTGTGAAGGAAAAACAGATCAGCCATGATTGAATGGTGGAGTAAACTCGATGGGCCAAATGGCCTAATTCTGCTCCTATGCCTTATGGTCTCATAAAACACTGCCTAGGAATGACTACCGATCACTTGGACTTATATTCAGCCACAGAGGTCCACTTGGAAGTGAAGGGCTGGGAGAATGGGTGGGAGAATGTAGGGTGGCTGGAGGAAGCAGACGTGTAGTCAACCTATTCCTGGAACAATGCAAGGAAGTGAAGGGGAGAAGGCTGAGCAACACGAGAGTGCACTGACCATGCGAACCTTGCAGCAGCAGCAGTAACTCTGGAGATGTCCATCAATTGATACCAAGGAATGACTTCAAGCAGCTTCTGTAGAGATGTCAGGAGCAACCTCTCAGCCTGATTGCCCTTTAGTGGATGTGAACCTGTAGTTTAGTTTAATTTAGAGATTAAACAAAAATAGCATAAAAAGTCTCCTCCTTGTATTGTCTACCCCTCCTTGACCTTGAGTGCAGTTCCACAAGGACTACTCCCCTTTAAGTATCTCACACAAGCGGATAGTCTTTATCCGAGTACAGGATGTGTCGGCAGCTCAACAACCAAAGGAGAAATAAGTAACTGCAGATGCTAGAATCTTGAGCAAAACACAAAATGCTGGAGTAACTCAGCTGGTCAAGGAGCATCTCTGGAGGACATGGATAGGTGACATTTCCGATCGGGACCCCTCCGGACACATTTATGTTCTGGGACTGAAGAAGGGTCCGGATCTGAAACATCACCAATCCATGATCTCCAGAGATAGATACAAAGTGCTGAAGTAATTCAGAGGGTCAGGCAGCAGCTCTGGAGAAAAAGGATGGGTGACATTTCAAGTCGGGACGCGTACCATCACCAACTCTTTATCTCCACAGATGCTGCCTGACCTGCCGAGTTACTCCAGCACTTTGTGTTTTGCTCAACAACCAAAGGCCCTGTTTGATCCTTGCCCAATCTCCACACTAACACATCTCCCAAATGCGTCACCATGAAGTGTAGGAAACTTACCAGATTTCTCCTGTAAAAGATGCTTATTCCAAGGCCAGTGGTAGTTATTCTCAAACCACTCCGACAAGATCAATGAATAACAACATAGTATAGTGTAAAGCTGGCACCTCACTTGTCAGAGCTCTGTTAGTGCCTGGGAACACTGATTGGGAAAAGTAGGAAGAAAAAATCATTTAAAATAAATGTTGAAAAAGACCAAGATCTGGAAATCTAAAATACAAACAAAAATGCTGGAATGCAGAGTGGGTGAAGGGTGTTAATATTCTGGGTATGATCACACATAAACAGGCTCACTAATATGCCCCTTTTCAAGCAAGAAGACTAGGAGTTGTCGTTCCTGCCTCTTACCCTGCAGCTGGGCAGGTGAGAGGTCAAATAAAAGGGTAAATAACACAGAGAATACAAAGTTGAAGATTGCCCTTCCTAATCACTAGCCACTGATCCAACTTCCGAACAGACAACCAGGCTGGACCCGGCACAGCTGAGGTGCAATGTGCTGCCAGAT
The DNA here is from genome assembly GCA_035221665.1 of Okamejei kenojei. Taxonomy (NCBI): domain Eukaryota; kingdom Metazoa; phylum Chordata; class Chondrichthyes; order Rajiformes; family Rajidae; genus Okamejei; species Okamejei kenojei. The sequence goes on along the minus strand of CM069146.1, from coordinate 22,824,262 downwards.
AGCCTGCCAGCGCTTGCAGACAAAAGCTGACGGAGGAATGAAGTGTTGGTGAACAAAAGGTATCCACCCCAACGTTCTCATTTCGTTCTGAACCCTGATTTGAGGATGGGATGAAAATAAATGGGGCAGTTTGTCCTTGCAAAGCATTCAACGCCATTCGTTATTCTGGAACGGATTCACAGCTCCACATGCAGATCCCGGAAAATGGTGTCGACAGACCACTCGGCAGGAGCATCGTCACTGGCGTATCTGGAGATTGCCTGCTGGAATCGCAGCTGCCGCTGGATGTCGGGGTCGATGTTGATCCAATTGTTGGCAATCCATTTGGTCCCCCGGATGACAATGCAGCCGCCGTGCAGGGAGTATTCATCTTGCTCTCCCACCCAGCCTGCAGGAGTCCGGAGAGAACAATGAGGAACACATTTACCAGCTTCTCACACTGATCTGACAGATTGAAATGTTGGCTTCACACAGCAAGTCCCACAGGGCAGACTGCACTAGCATTTATTTTGAGAGGACTAGAATATAAAAACAGGTATGTAATGCTGAGGCTTTATGAGACACTGTTCGGACCCCATTTGGAGCTTTGTGAGCAGTTTTGGGCCCCATATCCGAGGAAGGATATGCTGGTGTTGGAGAGAGTACAAAGAAGGTTTACGAGAATGGTCCCAGGGATGATTGAGTTAACATATGATGAGCGCTAAATGGCACTGGGCCTGAACTTGCTGGAGTTTAGGATGAGGGGGGACCTCATTGAAACTTACTGAATAGTGAAAGATCTGGATAGAGTGGGATGGGGAGAGGATGTTTCCACTGGTGAGAGAGTCTAGGACCAGTGGTCATAGCCTCAGAATAAAAGGACGTACCTTTAGAAAGGAGATGAGGAGGAATTTCTTTAGTCCGAATCTATGGAATTCATTGCCACAGAAGGCTGTGGAGGCCAAGTCAATAGATATTTTTATGGTTGTGATTGAGAGGTTGGGAGGGGAAGATAGATCAGCCATGATTGAATGGTGGAGTAGACTTGATGGGCCAAATGTCCTAATTCTGCTCCTACAATGTATGAACTTATTGCGACAGGATGCCTTAATGACCGTCGTTAAAGTTTATGCTTGTAAGGCAAGTTCCAGATTATTGACTAGAGGTTGCAGTGAGAGGATCTGCAAACAAGCAGGCGGAAGGGGATGAACTAAATCAAAGGAGATACAATCAGCTTGGCTCTCCAATGCACCCTATGGCTGGTTATAGAATAACAAAGGATTAGAACAGGGGAAAGTCAGAGCCATAGATAAATAACTTTCCCGTAGAATAATAGATAGGGTAAGGGGTCATAGAAAGGGTAGACAATCAGAACCTTTTTCCACAGCATGGAAATGTCAAAATATAGAGGACACAGGTTTAGTTCAGAGAGGCAAAGTTTAAAGGAGATGTGCGGAGCAAATGTATTCACACAGAGAGTGGTGGGCTCCTGGAACACTCTGTCATGGGTGGAAGGGGAGGCAGATATAATAATGGTATTTCGGAGGCTTTTACATAGACACAAAGATATGCAGGGAATGGAGGGATATGGATCATATCTATGCCTCTCATAATTTTATATACTCCTCAGGTCTCCCCATAGCCTCCAACGCTCCAAAGAAAACAATGCCCAGTGGCAATGACTCGCTATTTAGTTTAGAGATACAACTTGGAAACAGGCCACCAAGTCCACGCTGACCATTGATCACACATGCACACTAGTTCTATGTTATCACTCCCTACACTCTAGGGGCAATTTACAGAGGCCAATTAACCTACAAACCTGCACATCATTGGGATTTGGTTAACCCAAGCAACTGGGAGAAATCCATACAGTCAGGTGAGAACGTGAAACTTCCACACAGGCAGCACCCAAGGACAGGATCAAATCTGGATATCTGACTCTGTGCGGCGGCAGCTCTTCTAGCTGCGCCAATGTATATGCCACAGGCAGAGCAAATGCACTATTGTCAAAGTCAGGAGAGACTCCCAAATGGTGCTTCCAATTGAATAAAAGCAATTTTCAGAAGAAACAACAATTTCTGAATAACACAGCAGCAGTGATTCCCATCTCTGCTATCCAGGTTAATTTGAAATGACAAATAGAACAGGAGGGAAATTCAGGAGGAACTGCAGTTAATGGGTTACAAACAAAGACACAAAGTGCTAGAGTAACTCAGACAGTCAGGCAGCAACACTGGTGCGCATGGATAAGTGACGTTCTGAATCGGAACCCTTCAATGGATCAGGCGGCATCTGTGGAGAACACGGATAGGTGACATTTTGGGTCGATACCCTTCTTCAGTCCGATGCCATTTCTTCTCAAGAGATGCTGCCTGACTCACTGAGTTACTCCCAGCATTTTGTGTTTTTTTTTAAGGAGGTAAATTCAGTTAGCAAACACAAGGGACACCTTACTTCTCAAGTAGCGCAACTGTAAAATACTGTAAACTCCAAACTGGAGCAAGTACCTTCGCCGTTGGAGAGGTAGTTGTACCAGAAGAGAGCGGTGCCTTGCACAGGCTTCACCAGCAGGTTTGCTCGGTTACAGTTTTGCCGTGTATCTCGTAGATCCACATCATTGTGCATTAAAGACTGCGGAATGAACCAGAGACAAGATTGCAGTGCATGTCAAGAGGTCTAGTCTGTCTATTTATGGAATCCGACATAAATTATCTGCACTGACTATCCGCGGATTAGCTTGTTGGAGTGCTATCCAAACTTAGCACTGACAACAAGTCGACCACTAATCCTTCACTAGTGGAACGATATATTTAAAGTTCACCCCATACTATCAAGGGCTTCCTCTCACCGTCCCTGTAAATAAGAGCGATGATTAATTATAGAGAATGGTTTTGAGAGGCCTGTCGCCTCATCCCTCTGCAGCTATTCCACATGTACAGACATTGAATGTCAACACGTTGGGGGAAAAGGCAAAAGTATAGCTGAGCACAATCCTGTCTGCACCTAATGTCTCATAGAAGTCTTTCCAGCAGGCGTCACTGGAGAGTGATCAGAGCAAGACACAATTGGCTTGCTTTCACCTCCCGAGCCCAGGGAGCACTGGGAACATCCTGAGCTGATGGTTCTAAATCGGGCATGTGCCTTTCCAATATAATCAAAGCCAAAGTGATAAGGGATTCACAAAAATAGCAGCTTGCCCTACCACAAAGACATTATGTTAATTTGCAGAATACTGTTTAGAAGCTTCTCCTCACTGATATTATGAACTGCTATTTAATGTAGGGTAAGAGCTATAATTAAGTGAATGCAGCAGGGATTGAAAGCCAATCAGCACCATGAAGCACTTTGAATACTACGTCAGCCTGGAACGTTTCCTCTATGCCAAAAGTGGGACATGGACATTGTGTAAATAGATGCTGTAAGTCATAGTGGCGCCAAACAATGTGGGCAGCTGCCAATAACAGATGCCATCACAATGATATCATCCTCTTGGGCTTAAAAAAGCACGGTAAAACCTCAGCAGACTGATTTCAGCTACCGTCGAATTTGAAGATTATGAAGCCAACACAATGTTCTGTTGTTTCAATAATCGATTGAATCCATGGTTTTGTATTTAATTATCATAGGAGTCTGGAGTTCTTTTGGGTTATTTACATCAATGCCATTCCTGGTATATGTCTGAACTATCTTCATTTATTTATTACCTTCTCTATTCTGCATACACCTCCCCCTACAAGTATACTTATCACGCCATGGGCTGCACCATATTAAAGGTCAGCCAGGTGTGAGTGAACGCTTTTTGAGAAGGTTATCGGGGCTTCTAAGGGTGACACAGTGGTGCAGCTGTTATAGAGTCGTGGATAGATGCAATAAGAAACAGGCCCTTCAGCCCAGAGTCCACATTGACCATCAATCACTCATTTACACTAACTCCACATTAATCCCATTTTTTAATCCCTCTACATTCTTGTCAATTCCTCCCCCACACTAGATAATATCACTCAGGAAAAAAGGCTCTGCTTCTGAACAACAATTTTAATTTCAGCGCAGCACTTTCACAATCTGGCTCCTAATCAACAGCACTTTATATTTTCTTGTCCAATCAATCATTTTATCACCACGACCTGGAATCACATATATGGGTGTTGGTTAGATGATTGATGGCTGGGCTGATCTGATCTGCTCTGACCTCTATTATCTAAAAGTTTGTTGTCAAGATTCACATGCAAATAATAGCATTTACAAGTACATTGAAAATGTACCCCACTAATGAAGCCAGAGTTCCAGGAAACTGGGCAGAAATGGAAAAATCAATTTGTCACAGCGTTCATTTTGGGCAGGATGAAATCTCGGTACAGGTAGCTGAAAATCGTGACCCCCAGGTTCAAGAACAGCGACGATCAGGCTCTTGAGCACTACATGATACCAACCTTAGCCACTATGGTCTTCTGTGGACTGTATCTTTGGTAACACTACAGATTTCAGTGTTTGCACTATAATGGTTACCTAGTATTACAGTTAGCAATATATTCTATGTTATACTTCCTGCGTGTTATTTCACTTACAGGCCTGTTAAGCTGTCACAAGTAAGAATTTCATTGTTCTGTTATTGATATATATTAAACTCTTGACTTTTGAATACTTAGATAAAATCAAAAATGGACAGCCCAACAAATCAGGTAGCCAACACCCTAAGGCCAGTCTGCAAATCCTGGGGCTAACATACCAGAAATAAAGCTAAATGCTGATTGTTCTCATTGTATAATAGCTTGACAGAAAAATAAGAGTTTTTCTTTACCAGTTCTTCATACGTCCTGTTGTCTGCCACAGGAAATGCCGTCTCCCCTCCTTCAGAAACATTGTTCAAATAAAACAGCACTGTCACATATCTGCAGCAGGAGTGGGGTTGAGGGTAATGCACAGAGTGAGTCATCATTTTCTTAAATATTGTAAGAGGTACAAATCAAAAAGGCTTTAAAAAATAAATTTACTTCCTTAATTGTATTAAAAAAATTACATAATTAAGTATAAAATTGAAGACTGATACAGAGTTCAACCCTAAACATCGACTATCCCTTTGCCTCCACAGATGCTGCCTGACCTGCTGAGTACCTCCAGCAACTTGTATTTTGCTCCAGATCCCAGCATCTGCAGTCTCTTGTGTTTCCATAGACTACAAGAATGGGGCATCATGATATATGATGGTACTGCACTTGGAGTATTATGTGCTGTTTTGATCCCCTAGCTATGGAAAGGTTTGGAGGGATCTGGACCACATACTGCCAAATGGGAACACCTCAGTTAAGCACCATACTGGGCATGAATGAGTTGGGCAGAAGGGCCCGTTTCCCTACTGTATAACTCAATGACCTCCAGACATATAATTTGACAAAGTCAAAGGAGCCCAACAACCCCCAATCTACCTTTAAAAAAGTGTAAAGCGGAAGGAGTAAAAGTTTAGTCATGCTATGAAAAACCATATGCTGATGTACAACATCCTCATGTTTTCATTTTCAGTTTGGTAGGAGGTGCATGGCTTAATTTTGACAGCTTTTAGAGGGACCCATAAGCACATACATTCTTTGCACTGAGAGTTTGCCCTTGACATGTTCAATGATAATTTGATAGGGGGGTGGGGAACTGTGCCCATTTCAACCCCCTCCAAGTTTTCATGAAGCTTAAACTTCAACAGGTTATGAAAAGACTGAAGATAAAAAGGAACATTAGACCTGTCACATGTGCACTTTGAAGTCAATAATGTTGCAGCACAGAAAGTGAAATGCTGACTGATCGAATTATCCATGACGCAATGGAAGAAGAAAAACTGCAAGGCAACAAGGAAATAAAGGCTCCTATCTGATGTTAGCCTCTCAAACTTAACATGAATTGGATGATGACACATGAAAAAGCAGCTGCTGATTGATATCTTGAGTAAAATCCATAATGCTGAAGTAACGCAGAAGGTCAGCCAGTGCCTGTGCAGGGAATGGATAAGCGATGTTTCGGGTCGGAACCCTTCTTCAGATTTGGTCAGCCCCTTAAGAAAAGACTGGAGACTAAAAGGAGGACTAGACCTGAAGTTTGACAAACAAGTCAATGCCGTGGTAAAAGCTAGCTTCTTTCAGCTTCGGATGATAGCTAAAATAAAACAATTCCTCCAGTTTGATGAACTCAAAAAGATCATCCATACATTTATCTCCTCCCGCCGAGACTACTGCAACTCCCTTTACACTGGCATCAGCCAATCTTCCCTGTCCCGCCTGCAACTGGTCCAAAACGCCGCAGCGAGACTCCTGACGGGCACCCGAAAAAGGGACCACATCACCCCGATCCTGGCCCATCTCCACTGGCTCCCTGTGCGGTTCCGAATAAATTTCAAGACCCTCCTCTTTGTCCACAAAGCCCTCAATGGGCTTGCACCCACCTACATGAAAAGTCTTCTCACCCACTACACCACCTCCAGGTCCCTCAGATCGGCCGACTCAGGGTTGCTCAATGTCCCACAGTCTAGGCATAAGCTCAGGGGCGACCACGCCTTTGGGGTCGCAGCTCCTAGACTGTGGAACAGCATCCCCCTCCCCATTAGAACTGCCCCCTCCATCGACTCCTTTCAGTCTAGTCTAAAAACGTATCTGTTCTCCCAAGCCTTTCCTGACATCCTCTGAGCGAGGGCTATTTGTATATATGTATGTAGCCTGCTTGGGTATACTACTCTTATAACAAATGTAAAGCACTTTGCTCAACGAGAGTTGTTTTTTAAATGGGCTATATAAATAAATGTGACTTGACTTGACTTGACCTATCACATGAGCACTTTGAAGCTAACAATGTTGAAGAGTCTGGGGAAGAGTCTTGACCTGAAACATTGCATATCCACGCCCTCTCGAAGAAGTTAATTGTCCCAGTGCTTTAATGCATGGTGGTGGAGGCCAAGTCATTGGATATTTTTTAACAGATTCTTGATTAGAAAGGGTGTCGTGGGGAGATGGCTGGAGAATGAGGTTAAGAGGGAAAGATAAATCAGCCGTGAATTAATGGCATAGGCTCCAATAACTTTTGAACTTATGAACTCCATAGATGGTGCCTGGCCTGCTGAGTTATTAAAGGACTTGGTACTTTGTTCATGAATAGGATGGCAGTAGCTTTGAAAGGAAAACACAGAAAGCATTCTGCAGAGGAACAAAGCATAAACTTCACTAACCGACAGGAGGTTTCTAATGGAGTAGATCCATTGGTTACTAGCTTTGTATGGAAGCAGCTGGTCTCTGCGTAGATTGGACCACTGTCATGATGAGCATGGTAGTGCCCGCCTTGATCATACTTCACCACCTGTAGTGGCTCACTGTGCTCCACTATCTCCGGAGGTAACTGCGTCAACCTGATCACTCTAACAAAAGACAACATTGAAAGATGGTTAAACACATCACCTGAGATCAGTTTAGTTTAGAGATACAGCACTGAAACAGGCCCTTCAGCCCACCGAGTCCTCTCAGACCAGCGATCCCCACAGACTAACACTATCCTACAGACTAGGAACAATTTACAATTTTTACCAAAGCCAAATTAACCTACTAATCTGTATGTTTCTGGAATGCGTGAGGAAACCGGAGCACCCGGGGAAAACCTACGTGGTCATGGGGAGAACATACAAACTCCGCACAGTTAAGATCGAACCTGGGTCTCTGGCGCTATAAGGCAACAACTCTATCATTGTGCCACCATGCCGCCCCTGATCAGTGGATAATACCATCACACCTCAGTCATCTGCGCTGACCACCCCAGTGCAGTGCTGAGGGAAGGCTACACTGTCAGAGGTGCAAAAGTATGAACAATTATTTTGGATTCATATAAATGATCCCATGCAATTATTTTGAAGTAAAGCAGGAGTTCTTCTCGATGGCAGCAGCATTTCACTCCTGCCATCGGGAGAAAGGTACAATAAAACTGTGACTAAAACAGCTTCTTCCCAACAACCATCAGGCTCTTGAACGCTACAAACACCAATTAAACTATGAACTCCCAAGGACTTTCGGGTTTTTTTTCAGTAATATTAGGGTTTTTAATTAATTGTATTTTATTTTGTTGTCTACGAGTGTGTTTGCAAACCTATCATGCTGCTGCAAGTGAGAATTTCATTGTTTTCGGTACATATGACAATTAAGCACTCTTGATTTGACTCTTGAGATCGCCCACATCAAAAAGCTGGAATAAGTGCTGGAATAACTCAATGGATCAGACAGCATCTGTGGGGGAAATTATATTTTGCATCAGGACCTTTCTCTCCATTCTCTCCACAGATACTGCTTGACCTGCTGAGTTCCTCCAGTACTTTTTCTTAAGATTCCAGCATTTGCAATTCCATCTGTCTCCAGTTATCCAGTAGGGAGTGGATGAGAAAGTGGGATAAGATAGAGCTAGTTTGAACAGATGATCGATGGGAGACATTAATTTAGTGTATCTCTAATCTAATCTAATACCTAACCTAATAATGTCCTTTACCAATGAATACAAAGGAGCAGGGCCTCATTTAACAATCTCTCAAACATGTCACTGATGGAATATTTGGGAATGAAACATTGATGTTATGTTGATATAATCTAAATATGATTAGTAGATGTAATATCTTTGGTACAGTAAATGCAAAGTCTCATAAATGTTACGAATAAAATATATTTTCGGAAAAGAACACGCCCTAACCACGTCACCTCCATTTGAGGCCATGGCTATTTTTACTTCTGGACTGCCTTCCTGAACAAACCCAATACCTCCCCCCCCCCCCCCAACCCCCTACTTTCAGTCTGAAGAATGATCCCAACCTGAAACATCACCCATTCCTTTTTCTCCAGAGATGCTGCCTGACCCAATGAGTACAGGGCCTGTCCCACCAGCATGCGATTGCATGCAGCAAGCGTGACCAAACATGGTGGCTTGAGGCGTACGGCCTCACGGGGCCGGTCCCACTTCCAACCGCGGAGCTGTATGGAGCTGCTCCCAACATCATACTCACCAATCAGCTGGGCATGAGGCGGGCTGACTGAATTTGGACATCGCACGGCGTCGGGCGGTGACGTCATCACGCAACGGCACGCTGGGCGGTGACATCATCGCGCAAAGCAACGCGCCAGGCGTACGCCGTCAAGACGCTGCGTATGGCCTCAATGCGGCTGCGGGCCGACAGGCCGTTGCCGCGCGAGATTTTTGAACAGTGTCAGTTTTTCGGAGCCCCGCACGATTTCCGGACCAGCCCCGCACAACTCCATACGCCTCCAACGATCGAAGTGGGACCGGCCCCGCGAGGCCGTACGGCTCAAGCGACCACGTTAGGTCGCACTCCCCGCATGCAGTCGCATGCCGGTGGGACAGGCCCTTTACTCCAGCACTTTGTGTCCATCTTAGGTATAAACCAGCATCTGCAGTTTCTACATCATACAGGTACTGTTGCCTCTCACCAATACTGCCTTTCTAGTTTATTGGTACATACATTTAAATAATTAAACACTTTCTTCAGGAAAATAACGTGATACTGTTTGAGTGTCAAATAAGTTCCTGTATCCTCATAAGGAGATACAGAGCAAACAACGAATAATTACTTTGCATAACCATGGACTCCCTTTGAATGCATTTCCAGTGGTTAATTCAATGCATTGTGACTATTCTGTTCGCACCCCATTATCAATTGGAGCTGCAGAGATGTTTGCATTTGTAAAGTTCTGTAGTGTGAGTATAATATTAATCTTACTTTTGCTTTACAGACCATTTTAAGGGAAAGCTTCTATTCTACCTTACACTGGGTTTAGAGTGCACTTTGGAATATGACCAGAAATACAAATAGGTTGAAACATAAGCAACTGCAGATCTTGCCCAGAACACAAAGTGCTGGAGTAACTTAGCAGGTCAGGCTGTATCTCTGGAAGATATGGATTCCTCCAAAAAGGTATATGTGACAGAATAGAATCCTGCCCCAATAGCTACTTCTGAGACCTGGACGAGTCAGAGCAGACATCTCAAGGCAGAGCACATATAACACCAACACCACCTCAATTAAAAAACCTCAAAATTAACAGGAACAATAAACTACCACTGGCAGCTTTGCCCAGGCCATTATACCCATCCTTGAGCCTCTAGTTATCAGACCAGATCCATCAGGAATAACTGAATCCATTGGGAAGGCATTTGTTTATTCCTTGGAGCATACAAGACAAAGGGTTGATAGAAGTGTATGAAATCATAGAAAGGGTACATGGACATAGTCTTTCAGCCATGGTTGGGAAGTCAAGAGCTAGAGGGCAGACATTTAAGGTGAGAGGGGAAAGATTTAACCTGAGGCAACTTTTTTTTTTTTAAAGAGGATGAAATGTACAGTGGCTTGCAAAAGTTTTCATACCCCTTGAACTTTTCCACATTTTGTCATGTTACAACCACAAACGTAAATGTATTTTATTGGGATTTTATGTGATAGACCAACACAAAGTGGCGCATAATTGTGAAGTGGAAGGAAAATGATACATGGTTTTCAAATGTTTTTACAAATAAAAAACTGAAAAGTGTGGCGTGCAAAAGTATTCTGTCCCCGATTCAATACTTTGTAGAACCACCTTTTGCTGCAATTACAGCTGCAAGTCTTTTGGGGTATGTTTCTACCAGCTTTGCACATCTAGAGACGGAAATGTTTGCCCATTCTTCTTTGCAAAATAGCTCAAGCTCAGTCAGATTGGATGGAGAGCATCTGTGAACAGCAATTTTCAAGTCTTGCCAGAGATTCTCAATTGGATCTAGGTCTAGAGTTTGACTGGGCCATTCTAACATGAATATGCTTTGTTATAAACCATTCCATTGTAGCTCTGGCTGTATGTTTAGGATCGTTGTCCTGCTGGAAGATGAACCTCCGCCCCAGTCTCGAGTCTTTTGCAGAATCTAACAGGTTTTCTTCCAAGATTGCCCTGTATTTGGCTCCATCCATCTTCTCATCAACTCTGGCCAGCTTCCCTGTCCCTGCTGAAGAAAAGCATCCCCACAGCATGGTCCTGCCACCACCATGTTTCACAGTGGGGATGGTGTGTTCAGGGTGATGTGCAGTGTTAGTTTTCCGCCACACATAATGTTTTGCATTTAGGCCAAAAACTTCAATTTTGGTCTCATCAGACCAGAGCACCTTCCTCCACATGTTTGCTGTCCCCCCCACATGGCTTGTGGCAAACTGCAAACGGGACTTCTTATGGCTTTGTTTCAACAATGGCTTTCTTCTTGCCACTCTTCCATAAAGGCCAGATTTGTGGAGTGCACGTCTAATAGTTGTCCTGTGGACAGATTCTCCCACATGAGCTGTGGACCTCTGCAGCTCCTCCAGAGTTACCATGGGCCTCTTGGCTGCTTCTCTGATCAATGCTCTCCTTGCCCGGCCTGTCAGTTTAGGTGGACGGCCATGTCTTGGTAGGTTTGCAGTGGTGCCATACTCTTTCCATTTTCGGATGATGGATTGAACAGTGCTCCGTGAGATGTTCAAAGCTTGGGATATTTTTTTATGGCCTAACCCTGCTTTAAACTTCTCCACAACTTTATCCCTGACCTGCCTGGTGTGTTACTTGGGCTTCATGATGCTGTTTGTTCACTAATGTTCTCTAACAACATTTTTTGTTGTTAGAGAACATTATTATTATTATTATTTTTTTTTTATTTCAAAATTTAAAGGGGAAAACAAATGGTCGGCACGGACTGGAAGGGCCGAGAGGGCCTGTTTCCGTGCTGTAATTGTTATATGGTTATATGGTTATAAAATATACTTTATTCAAATGATAAATATATACAATACATGAACCTTGCGGAAAATCGATCCGTCATTTTCGGAGGCTGTACAAATTGATGAATACAGTTTAGACATTTCTTTTCCCCAAATTTCCACAAATTAGTCCCCCACTCGTGCCACTCATGTGGCACAATGGCGTGGGATACCTTCCCTTATTTTGAGGGGCGTCTCCACCATACCGTGCCCCCCCTGTCCAGCAGCGGAAGGACCTTAGACTGTGGCCCTCCCCCACCGAGCCTTGGCGTTGGCTGCACCGAGCTTCAGTGCGTCCCTCAGCACGTACTCCTGCAGTCTGCAGCGGGCCAGTCGGCAACATTCCCTGACGGACATCTCGCTCTGCTGGGTGGTGAACAATGCTCGGGCAGACCAAAGGGCATCTTTTACCGAGCTGATGACCCTCCAGCAGCACTCGATGTCAGCCTCTGAATGTGTCCCTGGGAACAGTCCGTAAATCACCGAGTTCTCTGTGACGGAGCTGTTCGGGATAAAGCATACCAGGGACCCTTGCATTTTTCTCCAGACTCTTTTTGCAAAACCACACTCTGTAAAGAGGTGGGCAACCGTCTCCTCTCCATAGCAGCCGTCCCGAGGGCAGCGTGCGCTGGCAGTGAAGTTCCGACGGTGCAGGAAGGATCTGACTGGGAGGGCTCCCCTCACCGCCAGCCAAGCCAGGTCTTGGTGCTTGTTGGTGAGTTCTGGCGATGAGGCATTTTGCCAGACAAGATGGGCAGTCTGCTCAGGGAACCATGCCACCGGGTTCATAGAGTCCTTTCCCTGCAGTGCCTGCAGGACATTCTGTGCTGACCACTGCCCAATGGACATGGGTGTTGGTCCAGAAGAACCCTTCCACAGATAACAGATGGGGCGGCAATGTCCAGCGTGGCACCTGCGCCAGGCCCATCCTTCGCAACACCGGGGACAGGTAGAACCTCAGCAGGTAGTGACACTTGGTGCCCACGTGCCTTGGCTCTACACTCCACCTGATGCAGCCACTGTATATGCCAAAGGAAGTGGTTGAGGCAGGTACAATAACAACATTTTAGATAGGTACACAGGTTTGGACAGGTACACAAATAGGAAAGGATTAGTGGGATTTAGGTCAAATGGAACCAATGAAGATGGGTATCTTGGTTGGAATAGATAAGTGGAGCTGAAGGGCCTGTTTTGAACTGTCTGCCTCTGTGACTGAATGTTCAAACTCACCTTGAAAGAAATGCCTCATTCTAATTTGACTTTTGGGAATTTCTGGCCCATAATCTTTCAAAGAGATGTAGCTGCGATTGGAATGGTATTGCAAGCCTTGGTTATACAATGGGTCACAAACAAATCTTACATAGAGAAAAAGGCACACCTACCTACCCACCCTCAACAGATATCTCATACCCTGCTGTGGAAGCATCTGCAGTTTCCTCAATGACCACAACACTTACCCCAAATTCAGAAAACTGGACTGAAAGCAGGTCACCCTCAAGAGGCTGCACAAGAAGAGGGGCAATAGAACCAACAGAGGCCCTGAATTTGCAAATGTGCTATTGTTGTTTTGATCTTTGGCCTCAACCCAAAAATGGTCCAAAAATCCACTTCTCAAATCCAAATATATTTAATGTCAGCACACACAACTCAGATTAATTGTGTCCCAACTGAGCAGCTCTATCCCCAATGAGTCAAAATCCTTTTTTCTTGCCTTACCCCGAACTGCACATTAAATTCCATTCCTCTCCAGCCCCAAGGAGATGTCCTGTGCCATGGAGTAGGGTAGGCTTCACAGGTTTAACAACTCACACTAGTGGCTGCAGAAAACAGTAAGTAACCGCTGAGTACAATGTACCATACAGCTACCACATACCTACCTCTCTACCACGTAGGTGTGGTCATTTTGCTCAATCCCCCCTTGCAGTCTCTCTATATCTGCAGGCTGCACTATCCTTATTGACTGCTGGACAAATGCCAGAGCTGAAGCTCCTCAACCACAATGTCCTGAGTAATGACATAAATTTAATTATACCCTCCTATCTTTGACTGACGACAGGGCAGCACAGCTGTAGGGTTGCTGCCTTACAGCACCAGAGACCCGGGTTCGATCTTGACTATGGGTGCTATCTGTACAGAATTTGTATGTTCTCCCTGTGACCACGTGGGCTTTCTCCAGGTGCTCCGGTTTCCTCCCACACTCCAAAGATGTACAGGTTTGTAGGTTCATTGTGTTTGGTAAGTTGTAAAAATTGTCCCTAGTGTGTGTAGGTTAGTGTACAGGGTGATCTCTGGTGGGCACGGACTCTGTGGGTCGAAAGGCCTGTTTCCGCATTGTATCTCTAATGTCTCTAAAGTTAAATTGTCCCTAGTCTGTAGAATAGAACTAGTGTTGGGGTGATCACTGGTCACCACCACAGTGGGCCGCAGAGCCTGTTTCCACACTGTATCTCTCAACTAATCTAGTTTGAAGAAGGGTCTCGATCCAAAACGTCACACATATCTTCTCTCCAGAGATGCTGCCTAACCCGCTGAGTTACTCCAGCTTTTTGTATCTATCTTCAGTTTAAACCAGCATCTGCAGTTCCTTCCTAGACTTATAGCAGTGACTGCCTCTGTGCATCTTCTCCATTCTTGATGTTTTACAGTGTATGCAGCTCCTTAATCCCAAGTCAAACAGCCAACACTTTCTGATGTACAAGGAATAGAGGGATATGGATCATGTGCAGGCAGAAGAGGTTGTTGGCATCATGTTTGACACAGACTTTGTGCACCAAAGGGACTGTTCCTCTGCTGTACTGTCCTATGTAAGATGCTATTACTGGAGCTATGACTGGTCTCCAATGACTGTCACACGCCGTAACAATGACCTTTCACCAGTCTGATATCTCTACTTTGTTTCATTTATAGCTTTAGAATGTTATTATTCATTCAACTATTTATAGTTTCATAATCCAGCTGACAATCCTTGTTTAAAACACTGCCAGATGGACAATCTGTCAATATGAGAGGCGTGGATAGAGTAGACAGTTAGAACTATTTCCCCCAGGGTGGAAAAATCAAATACTAGAGGGCATTGCTTTAAGGTGAGAGCAGCAAAGTTTAAAAGAAATGTGCATGGCAAATTTATTTTTACACAGAGAGTGGCGAGTGCCCGAAACGTGCTACCCGGGGGTGGTGGTTGAGGCAGATATAATAGTGGCATTTAAAACACGTTCAGATGGGCACATGGATATGCAGGGAATGGAGGGATATGTATTATGTGCAAGCAGGTAAGAGTTGGTCTTGACATCATGTTCGGTACAGACATCGTGGACTGAAGGGTCTGTGGTACTGTTCTATGTTCTAAAAAATAAATATGTGAATATTAATTATTTATTTGCTGCCAAAAATATTAATTAAACCTGGTAGCTTTTTCCTGCCCTGACCTCTGGAAGTGTTTCAGGAATAGGGCTTCTTCAATGCAATGCAGGAGATCCTACCACAACACAAGCCTCATCTCTGGTGCTTGGATGCTTTGAGCCAGTAAAGCAGGCACTGCTATTCCGGGCCATGTAAGCTCGGGCTTGATATACAGTGCCCTCCATAATGTTTGGGACAAAGACCCATCTTTTGTTTATTTGCCTCTGTACTACACAATTTGAGATTTGTAATAGAAAAAAAATCACATGTGGTTAATGTGCACAGTCAGATTTTAATAAAGGCCATTTTAATACATTTTGTTTTCACCATGTAGAAATTACAGCAGTGGTTATACATAATCCCCCCATTTCAGGGCATCATAATGTTTGGGACACATGGCTTCACAGGTGTTTGTAATTGCTCAGGTGTGTTTAAATGCCTCCTTAATGCAGGTATAAGAGAGCTCTCAGGACCAAGTCTTTCCTCCAGTCTTTCCATCGTCTTTGGAAACATTTATTGCTGTTTCTCAACATGAGGACCAAATTTTGTGCCAATGAAAGTCAAATAAGCCATTATGAGACTGAGAAACAAGAATAAAACTGGTAGAGACATCAGCCGAATCTTAGGCTTACCAAAATCAACCTTTTGGAACATCATTAAAAAAGAGAGCACTGGTGAGCTTACTAATCGCAAAGTGACTGGCAGGCCAAGGAAGACCTCCACAGCGGATGCCATATGAATTCTCTGTGTAATAAAGAAAAATCCCCAAACAGCTGTCCGACAGATCAGAAACACTCTTCAAGGGTCAGGTGTGGATTTGTCAATGACCACTGTCCACAGAAGACTTCATGAACAGAAATACAGAGGCTACGCTGCAAGATGCAAA
This sequence comes from Okamejei kenojei, assembly GCA_035221665.1. Lineage (NCBI taxonomy): Eukaryota > Metazoa > Chordata > Chondrichthyes > Rajiformes > Rajidae > Okamejei > Okamejei kenojei. Next base: position 22,808,219 of record CM069146.1, on the reverse strand, counting down.
CCGCTGGTTAGCCGCAAAAATAGGATGGCCAGGTTACAGTTTGCCAAGAAGTACTTAAAAGAGCAACCACAGTTCTGGAAAAAGGTCTTGTGGACAGATGAGAGGGAGATTAATTTGTATCAGAGTGATGGCAAGCATGGAGGAGAGAAGAACTGCCCAAAACCCAAAGCATATCACCTCATCTGTGAAACAGTGGTGGGAGTGTTATGGCCTGGGCATGTATAGCTGCTGAAGGCACTGGCTCACTTATCTTCATTGATGATACAACTGCTGATGGTACTAGCATAATGAATTCTGAAGTGTATAGACATATCCAATCTGCTCAAGTTCAAACAAATGCCTCCACCCATTGGCCGGCAGCTCATTCTACAGCAAGACTATGATCCCAAACATACTGCTAAAGCACAAAGGAGTTTTTCAAATCTAAAAAAGGGTCAATACCTGAATGGCCAAGTCAATCACCCGATCTGAACCCAATTGAGAATGCCTTTTATATGCTGAAGAAAAAACTGAAGGGGACTAGCCCCCGAAATAAGCATAAGCTAAAGATGGCTGCAATACAGGCCTGGCAGAGCATCACCAGAGAAGACACCCAGCAACTGGTGATGTCCATGAATTGCAGACTTCAAGCAGTCATCGCATGCAAAGGATATGCAACAAAATACTAAACATGACTACTTTCATTTACATGACTTTGCTGTGTCCCAAAAAATAATGGAGCCCTGAAATGGGGGGATTATGTATAAACAGCTGTAATTTGTACGTGGTGAAACCAAAATGTATAAAAATGGCCTTTATTAAAATATGACAATGTGCACTTTAACCACATGTGATTTTTTTTCTATTATAAATATCAAATTGTAGAGTACAGAGGCAAATAAATAAATGATGGGTCTTTGTCCCAAACATTATGGAGGGCTCTGTAACCATGGGTAGTAAACGTGGACAATGGGTCCATGCCATCTGTTAAGTAATTAATTTCTAGAGTTAACTCAGCTTTATTCAGAGTTAATAGAGCTTTATTCATCAATCAATCAGCTACCAGCCTGCTTTTTTTGCCACTTTTAGGAGATAAAACACACCCTCATCAGATCCCTACAAGATTGCAGAAAAGTTGGAAGAGCAATACTTTCTTGATTGGAACTCAATTACACTCATGTCAGCAGCTTGCAAAATACATATTCAATTAGATCTGCACCTCAATTCTATTTGCCTACTGTCCTTTCACCGCCTTCAACATTCCCTTTATTCTAAATGGCTTTAACTAGCATAATATAATTAACAAATAAGAGACTTGCATTAGTACAGCACTTTTGATGTGAATTATTTCTGTTAAAGGCATAAGCTTGGCCTCACCAGCATGGACATCAGTGCTTTAGTACTATTGCTGCAGTGTGGGAATTATTCAAGCCAAATCAATTCTTGCACATTGGCACAGCAGGGAAAGCTCACAGCGCCAGAGACTCAGTATCGATCCTGAGCACAGGTGCAGTCTCTGTGGAGCTTGTGATCACTTGGGATTCCTCGGGTGCACTGGCTACCTCCAATATCCCAAACACTTGTGGGTTTGTAGGTTAATTACCCTCTGTAAATTTCTCCTAGTGTGTAGGGAGTGGATGTGAAAGTGGGATACGGGTGAACGAGGGTGAACGATGGTCGGTCTGGACTCATTGGGCTGACAGGCCCGTTTCCATTGTGTATCTTTAAACTAAGCTAAAATGAAAAGCATTACTGTAAGCTGTCAAAACAACACCAGAGTTGCACTCCGCAATTTGTGACTGATATTCTAGAAAAATGGCCGACTGCACAATTTCCTGGCTTGCAAATCACTTCAATATGAACAGCAATCTTGCCAAATGCAACGGAACCCATGGTTGGAATCTCACCTATGCCGAATGGTCCTCAGGATCTTGTGTGCCCCTTCGCCCTGGTACAGCCATGTGTGCTTGCTGTTGCGAACCAGCTCGGTCTTTTGCACCCCACGGTGCCGTAAAAATGATTGGAAAGCATTTGTGTTAAGTTGCTTAAATTCCTCCAGGCTTAGCAAACCTGAAACACAGATCGTTTTTAGTCCTTACATTTATCTACCCTTCCTTGTTAAGAAACAGCAACTTATGCAGAGATGTGCACACATGGAAATGCAGATGCTGGTTTACAAAAGAAGACAAAGTGCTGGAGTATTAAAGAAGGAACTGCAGATGCTGGAGAATCGAGGGTACACAAAAGGCTGGAGAAACTCAGCGGGTGCAGCAGCATCTAAGGAGCGAAGGAGATAGGCGACGTTTCGGGTCGAGACCCTTCTTCAGACTGGTCAGGGATCAGGGAAACGAGAGATATAGACGGTGATGTGGAGAAATAAAGAACAATGAATGAAAGATATGCAAAAAAGTATTGATAATAAAGGGAACAAGCCATTGTAAGCTGTTTGTAGTGTGAAAATGAGTAGCTAGTGCGACTAGGGTGGGGGAGAGAGATAGAGAGAGAGGGAATGCCAGGGCCCGAGAGCTGAGGGAGAGGTGGGAAGGGAGGAGGCAAGGGAGAATTGAGAAAATTCAATGTTCAAGCCCAGAGGATTCCCCAAGCAGAATATGAGGTGCTGTTCCTCCAAGGGTTAACAGACTTGCGGTGTTGCTCACTCTGGCCGTGGAGGAGGCCCAGGACCGAGAGGTCGGATACAGAATGGGAGGGGGAGTTGAAGTGCTGAGCCACCGGGAGGTCGGGTTGGTTATTGCGGACCGAGCGGAGGTGTTCGGCGAAACGATCGCCAAGACTACACTTGGTCTCACTGATATAGATCATCTGGCATCTGGAGCAGCGGATGCAGTAGATGAGGTTGGAGGAAGTGCAGGTGAACCTCTGTCGGACCTGGAAGGACTGCTTGGGTCCCTGAAAGGAGTGGAGGGGGGAGGTGAAGGGACAAGTGTAGCATTTCTCGCGGTTGCAAGGGAAAGTGCCCGGGGAAGGGGTAGAGCAGGAGGGAAGGGAAGAATTGACAAGGGAGTTGCGGAGGGAGCGGTCTTTGCTGAAGGCAGACAGGGGGGAGATGGGAGGATGTGGCGAGTGGAGGGGTCACGTTGGAGGTGGCGAAACTGGCGGAGGACTATGTGTTGTATTTGCCGGCTGGTGGGGTGAAAGGTGAGGACCAGGGGGACTCTGACCTTGTTGCGAGTGGGGGAATGGGGAGAGGGCAGTGTTGCGGGGTATGGAGGAGACCCTGGTGCAAGCCTCATCTATAGTAGGGGAGGGGAATCCCCGTTCTCTGAAGAATGAGGCCATTTGTGATGACCTGGGGTGGAACACCTCATCCTGGGAGCAGATGCGACGTAGTCGGAGGAATTGGGAATAGGGGATGGAGTCCTTACAGGAAGCAGGGTGGGAGGAAGAATAGTCTAGGTAGCTGTGGGAGTCAGTTGGTTTGTAGTGGATGTCGGTCAGGAGTGTATCACCTGCAATAGAGATGGTGAGGTCAAGGAATGGTAGGGAAATGTCGGAAATGGTCCAAGTGTATTTGAGTGCCGGCTGGAAGTTGGTGGTGAAATGGATGAAGTCAGTCAGTTGTGTGTGGGTGCAGGAGGTGACACCAAAGCAGTCGTCGATGTAACGGAGGTAGAGGTCGGGGATGGGGCCCTGGTACGCCGAGAACAAGGATTGTTCGACGTACCCGACAAAGAGGCAAGCGTAGCTGGGGCCCATGCGTGTGCCCATAGCTACGCCTCGTGTTTGGAGGAAATGGGAGGAGTCAAAAGAGAAGTTATTGAGGGTAAGGACCAACTCCGCTAAGCGGAGGAGGGTGTCAGTGGACGGGTATGAGTTGCTCCTCTGGTCGAGGAAGAACCGGAGGGCTTTGAGACCGTCCTGGTGGGGGATGGAAGTGCTGGAGTAACTCAGCCGATGAGGCAGCTAGTCTGGAGAACATAGATAGGTGATGTTTCAGGTCGGGACCCTTCTTCAGACTCAAGTTCCCTATCCACGTTCTCCAGAGATGCTGAATTATTCCAGCACTTTGCATCAGTTTATGCTGAGCTACATAATATAGGCAAATTATGGACAGAAGCAGACTATTTTGCCTCCAAACCTGTTTTACTACTCTATTAGTCCTGCCCCTTGATTCCACTGCCTCCTTCCCTCAATTCCACATCACTTAACAGATATAGCAAAAAAATCAATCAGTAAAGAAAGAACTTTCTAAGGGTCCCAGTCTAAGGATAAGGGGGAATTCCTTTAGGACCGAGATGAGGAAAACATTCTTTACACAGAGAGTGGTGAGTCTCTGGAATTCTCTGCACAGAAGGTCGTTGAGGCCAGTTCATTGGCTATATTCAAGAGGGAGTTGGATGTGGCTCTTGTGGCTAAAGGGATCAGGGGGTATGGAGAGAAGGCAGGTACGGGATACTGAGTTGGATGATCAGCCATGATCATATTGAATGGCGGTGCAGGCTTGAAGGGCCGAATGGCCTACTCCTGCACCTATTTTTCTATGTTTCTAACTTGCAATGGTACAGCACTTTCCACAATGACATGATAGCCCATAGCACTTTACAGACAACTCTGAATTATAGACACAATCGTATTGCAAGAAAAGAGCAAGAAATCTATGGATCTACTTATCAGACAAACTGTACTGAATCAAAGGGCAGATAATTAATTTATACATTTTTACAATCTGCTTGATGGTGATGCCAACATTTATTAGCTAACCTTAACTGTTCGAAAGAAGATGGTAATGAACCACCTTTTTGAACCGATGTGGCCTTTCAGATGCAAGTACTCACGCAGTGCTGTTAGTTTCCGGGATTTAGCCCAGTGAAGGACTGGTGAGAGAATTATGTCAGGATGATAAGCAATGTGTGGGTGGTATGCTCTCTTGGGTCTTGATGGCAGAGGTCACAGGCTTGGGAAGTGCAGTCACGGTGAATTTAGTATGTAACTGCAGTGAATTTTGTAGACAGTACTTGCAACCCACTGCCGGGGGCGGTGGTTGAGGCAGATACAATAGTGGCATTTAAGAACTTTTGGATAGGCACATGGAAATGCAGGGAATAGAGGAATATGGATTATGTGCAGGCAGTTAAGCGTTGGTCTTGGCATCAGGTTCGGCACAGACATTGTGGGCCGATGAGCTGCGCTGTTCTATGTTCTAAGTATGTTTGTTCAGTATCTACTTTCAAATAGATATAAAATCATCTATTGACACACTTTTTATAATTAGCACAATATCTCTTCCCATGTAACATCTTGGCTGATTTTCATTAACTCCACGCAAAAAGTTTAATTTATGTCCCTGCACATACATAGTGCAGGTGATGGTGAGAGCCGAGGATTGCAATGATGGACGTATCCTTTTTTTAATTTTTTTAAAAAAAATATTTCAAAATATACTTTATTCGAATGATAAATATATACAATACATTAACCTTGCGGAAAATGCATCCAACATTTTCGGGGCCGTATCCAGCCATAATGCATTGGTGGTCGGGGGAAAGTATTGATTAAGATACTAGATAACTCCAACCTTTCTGCCTGGGCCTCCTCCATGGCCAGAGTGAGTCCCACCCCAAATTGGAGGAGCAGCACCTCCTATTTCGTTTAGGTAGTTTACACCCCAGCGGTATGAACATTGACCTCTCCAATTTCAGGTAGTCCTTGCTTTCTCCCTCCTTCCCCTCCACTTCCCAGCTCTCACACAGCCTACTGTCTCCGCCTCTTCCTTTCTTTTTCACGTCCCCCCCCCCACATCAGTCTGAATAAGGGTCTCGACCCGAAACATCGCCTATTCCATCGCTCCATAAATGCTGCCTCACCTGCTGAATTTCTCTAGCATTTTTATCTACCTTTGATTTTTCCAGCATCTGCAGTTCTTTCTGCATTTCAAAGGGTTTCATGGGATATTTATGGCCATCTGATAGGGTGGGAAATGTCACAGTTTAACGTGTTATCTTATAGATTTCACTTCTTTACGCTTTCTAAAGGGCCCTTTAGGAATGTGCTGCAGAGTCTAGTGTGTGTGCTCGAGTTTCTGGAGTTTCAATATTATTAAAAGTCCATTTGCAATGCCTTCCTGACCAATTTCAACTCCCACGCCTCCCCACACCCCTTCCCACCAATCCTTCTAACACTTCATTACACCCTTTCAACCGCTCTGCCTGAAGTGAAATGACAGCAAACATGGTAAAGGGAATCATAGGTGAGCACAATACTGTTTACACTAATGTAATAATAAGGAACTGCAGAAGCTGGTTTATACCAGATAGGGACAAAGTGCTGGAGTAACTTGGCGGGTCAGGCAGCAACTTTGGAGAAAATTTATAGGTGATGTTTCGGGTTAATCCCAACCCGTAATGCCACCTATCCATGTTCTCCAGAGATGCTACCTAACCCGCTAAATTAAGTCAGCACTTTGTCTCTATCTTCTGTTTACATTAATGTCTGTTCTGATAAATTATCGTATTCCAGGGAACCTGGTTCTTTTACTATCTGTCGCTTAGATTAGTATTCTGCACCAGATTATCCAAAGGTGGGCTCCTCCCAATTCCAATCCAACAGCCTGGTGTCATTCATTCCCTACACTTGCAAATCTAGAACGGGCAAGATGTGAAGTAATAACAAGTAGCTGTAAGTTGTAATGTTATGTTGTTCTTTCCTAAAAAACTCCCTGAAAATATCAGGGAGAGAGGGTATGTGTTCATGATTGAAAAGAGTTGGCAAAATTTCTCTGCACATTGCAAACCCTAAAAAAAAAAAGAGATAATCAGAAACTGATTATCTGTAACCCAGCAGGAAAGAATTTGCAGCAGAGGATTAAGGCAACGTGCCACTGGGATGTACGCCCTCCCTCGGTGAAATGAAAAGTGGACACTCTAAATGCCACAATAGATGTGGTGCCTCCTATGGCTGGAACTCACCATGGGGCCTGAAAGCTTAACATGGACTACCGATTCCACCTAATACCTTATTAACATTAAGCTCCCTGCATAACTATTCGGTTGGGATGAGGATGATTAACGCTGAATAGGATATAGATATTCAAACTAGTTTGAGTGCTGAACCACTTGCAAATATTGCCCCACTTGAATTGGGGCACCCTGTCCTAACTTCCGAAGATGTTCTTCAGAGAAAAACAGCAAAAAAACAACTTTTGTTTATTATAACGCATTAGAAATTTAGGAATTTAGAAATTGTAGGGAAAAATAAATCTGATGACATGTAGAACCAAATCTCCTCACCTCAAAGACCTCCTCCACACAGCAGGCACTTCTTGGACAACATTTGTTTACTTAAAATATAATAGTTTAGTATATGCTAAATAAATACTATACATTATTATATGGACACATCTATTGTGTTTTATAAGATATTAGTTCAACAATTATGGTGCATCAATGAATGTGTGGCACATATAATATGGAAATATTTACAAATATTTGGGTGTTTGAAAATCACATCACATAATCAGCGTATTTTCCACCATTCATTAAAGTCATGACAAAGTCATTAAAGTCAAAGTCATTAACCCAGTGCCATATTCTTATACATTTCCCGTATTCCTTGGTTCTCAAAATATCCAGAGACAAAAACAGAAAATGATATACTCAGGTCAGATAAAATCAAAATGCGTTGAAAATTGAAAACATCAGTCCAAATTTGATGAAAGGATTCCATCTCAACAAGAGGATCTGCTTGTGGTGGAAGCTTTTAATCTGGAGAATAAAATGATAAACTTTAAATAACTGGCAGATTTGGATTAAGGCCACATTTGGAGTATTGTGTTCTGTTTTGGTCACATTGCTACAGGAAAGATGTTAAGCTGGAAAGAGTGCAGAGAAGAATTACGAGGATGTTGCTAGGACTTGAGGGCCTGAGCTAGAGAGAGGGGTTGGGCAGGCACGGACTTTATTCCTTGGAGCACAGGAGGTATGATCTGAAGGAGGTGTATAAGATCATGAGGGGAATAGATAGAGCAGATGCACAAACTCTTTTGTACAGCAGGAAAATCAAGACCCAGAGGACATTGGTTTAAAGTGAGATGGGAAAGATTTAACAGGAAGTTGACAAGTAATTAATGCAACTTCCTAAGTGGTTGTTTACATCTAAACTATTACATCAGAACTATTTTCTCTGCTGAATAACTGAAATAGGAAATTTGTAGAACAGCTGTGTTTAGTTGACAATAATGCCATTCTCAGTAATAACAGGGTAGTAACACCAGGATACATTGTAGCCATATTCAAACAACCCCCTTCAGTGTTCCCATCTTCAATTAGTGAGCAGAAATGACAGAATCAATTTAGGAATCTATTTTTCTGTAGACCCCAGGCAGTACAATAATTTCATGAAGCCTGGTTGCACACAAGTATGCTCCATTAACTCAAATTCAAATGAAGTAAATCTAATAGATTATAAAACTATAGAAGTGTCCACTCTAATCTAAGCCTTATTAAACCATAAAGTCAATGATATGATTTTGGTCAGATGTGTAACAACCCAACACAAGCTTTCTTGTAATCAACATCTATTTTTCAGCATCCCTGGATTCCCAAGCTCATCCTCACCCCTACTCTCATGCTTTCCAATTTGCAATTTTTTTCATTGGGAATATGGTAACCTAATGCATTTGTCACTTGATTGGTCACCCAGTGGTATGGGCTAAGATTTGGAGAAGAGTTTTAATCTGGAACTGACGACTGAGGAGTTTAAATTCAGTTACTGAAACAATCTGGAATGAAAAGCTACAATCAGAAATGGAGCCACTGTATCTCAAAAGAAAAAGAGCGCTTATTTACCCATTCATCCCCCTTATTCAGCATAGGCCATTTGGAACATGCAGTAATCGTATAATTGAAGAACATTTATGATACGGAAGTGGGCTGTTTGGTCCATCATTTTGTGCCAGTTAAAAAAGAACAGCCCTACCTTAACATAACTTTCTCCATTTGGTGCAGATCCCTAGACAGGCACATGGAAGTGTAAGGAATAGTCAATAGTCAATATTGCTTTATTTGTTACATATGCAACTGCACAGTGAAATTCATTTTGCATATAGATACTTAGAAAATAGGTGCAGGAGTATGCCATTCGACCCATCGAGCCAGCACCGCCATTCAAGTGATCATGGATGATCATCCACAATCAGTACCCCGTTCCTGCCTTCTCCCCATATCCCTTGATTCCGTTAGCCCTAAGAGCTCTATCTAACTTTCTTTTTTGAATGCATCCAATGAATCGGCCTCCACTGCCTTCTGAGGCAGAGAATTCCACAAATTCACAACTCTCTGGGTGAAAAGGTTTTTCCTCATCTCAGTTCTAAATGGCCTACCCCTTATTCGTACACTGTGACCCCTGGTTCTGGACTCCCCCAACATCAGGAACATGTTTCCTGCATCTAGCGTGTCCAATCCCTTAATAATTTTATATGTTTCTATAAGATCCCCTATCATCCTTCTAAATTCCAGTGAAAACAAGCCCAGTCGTTTAAATTTGCTAAAGTTACTTTTAATTTTTTCATCATAATCATTAATGTATATATTGTAACTAGCTGCGGTCCCAGCACTGAACCTTGCGGCACCCCACTAATCACCACCTGCCATTCTGAAAGGGACTTGTTAATTCCTACTATTTGTTTCCTGTCTGCCAACCTATTTTCTATCCATGTCAATACCCTACCCCCAATACCTTGTGCTCTTAATTCTGCCCACTTATCTCCTGTGTGGGACCTTATCAAAGTATTTCTGAAAGTCCAGATACACTACATTCACTGGCTCTCTCTTATCCATTTTACTTGTGACAAAAATATATCCAGAAGATTAGTCAAGCAAGATTTCCCCTTCGTAAATCCATGCTGACTTGGACCGATCCTGTTACTGCTATTCAAATGCGCCACTATTACATCTTTAATAATTGACTCCAGCATCTTCCCCACCACTGATGTCAGGCTAACTGGTCTCTAATTCCCTGCTTTCTCTCTCCCTCCTTTCTTAAAAAGTGGGATAACATTAGCTACCCTCCAATCCATAGGATCTGATCCTGAATCTATTGAACATTGAAAAATGCATGATTTTTAGAGCCACCTCCTTGAGCACCCTGGGATGCAGACCATCAGGCCCTGGGAATTTATCAGGCTTCAGTCCCATCAGTCTACCCAACACCATTTCCAGATTAATGTGAATTTCCTTCAGATCCTCCGTCACCCTAGATCCTCTGTCCCCTCGTACATCTGTACGATTGAGATTGTTTGCGACTTCCTTATTGAAGACAGAACCAAAGTACCTGTTCAACCCGTCTGCCATTTCCTTGCTCCCCATAATAAATTCACCTGTTTCTGTCTTCAAGGGACCCACATTTGTCTTAACTAATCTTTTCCTTTTCACATACCTGAAGAAGCTTTGACTATGCTCCTGTATATTCTTGGCTAGCTTACCTTTATATTTCATCTTTTCTTCCCGTATTGCCTTTTCAGTTACCTTCTGTTGTTCTTTAAAAGTTACCCAATTCTCTGGCTTCCTGCTCATCTTAGCTATGTAAAGAGGCTGTCCCACTGCGGAGACCTAATTGGCGAGTTTAGAAGAGTTTGCCCTTGACTCATACTCACAGCATGGTCGACACGAGGTCCTAGGTCTTTGTAAAGCCCCTGTCCCACTTGGGCGACCGCCACTGCGACCTCAGGCGACCTTAAGTGACTATAAAAAATCAAGGTCGCGGTGACCAATGACCTTCCTCGACTATGTGTACGACCTCCTACGACTATGTTGAAGACTGGCTTCGACCATGTACGTCTTACTCGAGGATGGTCTCTGGCAAATTGGTCAGTGAATGAGCACGACCCCCCTTCCACCTCAGAAGACCACACTGAAAACCAACAACGACCAGTAACGAGTGTCTACAGCTCAAATGATCACCTGATAAAATGATGTCATGTCTGCATTTTTTTCTCACTAAAAAATGCCTCCCAGGTTTTTTTTAAAAATCATTCTGAACCATGCAAGCAAGGAAGGAACTAGTTTGGAGCATGTTAGTAAAAATACAACTACTACTGTTTGCAATAGCCTTTTTGCTTCAGCAGCATTTTAAGAAAGGCAGAAGGGGAAGAGCAAGGGTGAAGAGGAAGCACAAAAATAGGTCAAAATGGGTGAATGGAGATGATGTGATGGACTGTCCCAGTACACCAGATGACTGGAAGAGAGTGGCGCTGGGCTTTGACAAAAGATGGAACTTTAAGCACACATGAGGGGCAATGGATGGCAATTATGCCATTCTTGTCCCTGTACCCCTCATTTTACTTTTTGTACAGGATGACATTCTGTTGGAACCATTCCTCAAGGTCCCCCTCCGGCTGCCTGATGAAAGTGTAGGGCATAACCTTCCTCCAGTCCTCCCTCACCACCAATGGGGCATCTGCCTCTGATGCTGTCAGACACAGGAGAAATGGTTTAAGAAGGAACTGCAGATGCTGGAAAATCGAAGGTAGACAAAAGTGCTGGAAAAACTCAGGGGTGCAGCAGCATCTATGGAGTGAAGGAAATAGACAAACGTTTCGGGCCAAAACCCTTCTTCAGATGAAACCCAGGAGAAAGGGTTGCTTTGCTGCCTTCAATTGAGGCAGTGAAGGATGGGGTGGTGGCGGGGACATATACTACCACCCTGGTCTCCTCCTCCAGGGGTCTCTGATGCAGGGCTACCTCCTCCTGCACTACCACCTCCTATGGCATCACCTCCTGCCACTCCTCCTCCTGGGTGGGCAAAAAGGCAGGGGGAGGGCAGGGTTTTTTTAGGGTTGTGCCCTCCCCCTGCCTTTTTGGTGCCATTTCTAAAACAGAAGTCTCCTCGCCAAAAAACTCTCCAGCTATGAATGAACATGCCTTGGAATGAAAGAGGTGATGTTCTGCTGTATAAAATACCTTTTTTTCACCCCGGAGCTATTGCCTTCGACTACCTTCGACCACCTTCGACCACCTACGACTAGCATCACGACCTACTACGACCGGCTTAGTCTAGACCTACGACTAAAAAAATATTGATTTTTCCCACGGCGACCTATTTTCAGTCACGGTCAATTTTTAACATCTTGAAAAATACGCCGCGATCTAGCTGAAGCCTCGACTATACGGAGACCACTCTCGACCATGAAGGACAGTGACAAAGACCTCCTATGACCTTGTGGCGATCTTGCCGCGACTATGGGTCGCGGGCAAACTCACCAGTGGTCGCGGTGGACGTCACCAAAGTGGGACAGGGGCTTAACTCTCCTTCATGCTCGAGAAAATTCCCCGCCTACTCGAGGCCTCAGCTAGGTCACGGCGTATTTTTCAACATGCTGAAAAATGCCCGCAAGTAAAAAAAGGTTGCCATGGAAAAAAATCAATATTTATTTTACTCGTAAGTTGTCGAAGTAGGTCGAAGTAGGTCGGCAGTTATTCGTAGGTAATCGAGGGTAGTCGAAGGTAATCGAAGGTAGTCGAAGGTAATCGTAGATAGTCTTCAACATAGTCGAAGGGAGGTCGAAGGAGGTCGTCTTCACTCTCCACTATTCAGTGTCCAATTTTCCCGAAGCTAGTCTTCAACATAGTCGAAGGAGGTCTTCAACATGACACTTTTTCAAACTCTCCTAAACTCGCCAACTAGGTCGCCGCAGTGGGACAGTCCCTTTATACATCTTCTATTTTAGTTTTGATACTGTCATAGACTGTCCTTGACTTCCCTTGTCAGTCACGATTACCTCTTACTCTCCTTAGAATCTTTCCTCCTCTTTGGAATGAAATGATCCTGCATCTTCTGGATTATTCCCAGAAATTCCTACCATTGCTGTTCCACCGTCATCCCTACTAGGATCCCTTTTCCAGCCAGCGCCTCCTTAATGCCTCCATGGTACCCTTTGTTCAATTGCAATACTGACACTTCTGATTTTACCTTCTCCCGCTCAAATTGTACATTAAAACTTAACATATTATGGTCACCACCTCCGAATGATTCCTTTACCTTGAGTTCCCTTAACAAATCCGGTTCATTACACAACACTAAATCCAGAATTGCCTTTTCCCTGGTAGGCTCCAGTACTAGCTGCTCTAAGAATTCATCTCGGAGGCACTCCACAAACTCCCTTTCTTGGGGTCCAGTACCAACCAAATTTTTCCAGTCTATCTACATATTGAAATCTCCCATACCACCATAAGATTACCTTTATTACATGCCAATTTTAGCTCCTGATGCAACTTGCACCCTATATCCAGGCTACTGTTTGGGGGCCTGTGGATAACTCCCATTAGGGTTTTCTTGTCCTTACAATTTCTCAGTTCTATCTACAATGACTACATCTTCTGATTCCATGTCATCCCTCGCAAAGGACCGAATTTAATTCCTTGCCAACAGAGCTACCCCACCCCCTCTGCCCACCCGTCTGTCTTTTCGATAGGACGTATAACCCTGAATATTCAGTTCCCAACTCTGATCCCCTTGCAGCCAAGTCTCCGTAATTCCCACAACAGCATACCTACCAATCTTTAACTGAGCCCCAAGCTCATCCACTTTTATTCCTTATACTTTGCGCATTCATTAATTCGGTATTCACTTCCCCTCTCACACCGGTTCCTATTTCACCTGACTTTACTCTCTTATCCCTTCTTGAACTTTCCATCCCATTAATTCGGTGTCTTTCGTAACTTTTCCTGCACTCTCTTTCCCTTTAACTCCATCCGTATACTTCCAATTTGTCGACCCCTCCCCGCGCTATTTAGTTTAAACCCACCCATGTAGCACTAGCAAACTTGCCTTCCAGAATGTTGGTCCCCCTCCAGTTAAGGTACAACCCAACCCATTTGTACCGGTCCCCCTACCTAAGACGAGATCCCAGTAGTCTATAAATCTAAATCTCTACCCCCTGCACCAGTTCCTCTGCCACACATTCAGATCCCCTATCTCACTGTTCCTGCCCTCACCAGCAAAAGGTACTGGATGCAAACCAGAGATAGCCACCCCAGAGGTCCTGCTTTTCAGCCTTCTTCCTAAATCTCTAACCTCGCGTGGCAGAACCTCTTTCCTCTTCTTTCCGACGTTGTTAGTGCCGACATGCACAACCACTTCCGGCTGCTCCCTTTCCACCTTGAAGATGCACAGCAATCGGTCCGAGAAGTCTTGGACCCTGACACCAGGGAGGCAACACACCATCCTCGTGTCTCGCCTGTTGCCACAGAATCTCTTATCGTTATCTGACGTAGGTCTCTTCGGTTGAGCCACAGTGCTAGAATTTGATTGAAAGACCTGACCGCCGATCAGACTGGAGGTGTCGTCCGTTCCGACAGCTTCCAAGAGGGTGTTCCTGTTTTCAACGCTTACATCCCTTCCTCATCGTCACCCACCTTCTCTCCTCTTGTATCCTTGATGCAACAATATCATTGTAGGTCTGTCCAAGAAGCTCTCGGTTTCCCGGATGGTCCTGAGATCATCCAGATGCTGCTCCAGTTCTCTAACACGGTTCTTCAGGAGCTGCTCCTGGACACAATTTCCACAGGTGTAGTTGTCAGAGACACCAGCAGTGTCCCTGACTTCCCACATCCTGCAAGAGTTACACTGCAGCAACTTGCCTGCCATATTTCAGTAGACAAATCCCAATTGGTTGTGCCTTCACCTTTGAGCATAATCTCTTTGCTTCAGCTACCTCGCCAAAGACTCTCGAGCAAAAGACTCGCACTTTACTCACCAAGGCACTTCACCTCAACAAGGCTGATCCACTACAGCTTCACTTATTTGTATCTCCTTCATAATCAATTACTTTAGGGCTAATTTGTAAATTATTCGAACCTGGGTCTTTGATGCACTTCTTACATCTTTGTTCCTTCTGACTCACCTTCTTTCAGCCAATACTCGCTCTAGCTGCTTCTGGCTGCTGCTTCTCTCCGACCTTCACGGTAAACACTCAAACCTGGCCTTTGACACTCTTTCTAAATCTTTGTTTCCTCTGACTCACCTTCTTTCAGCCAATACTCGCTCTTGCTGCTTCTGACTGTTGCTTCTCTCTGACCTTCACGGTAAAAATATATTGCACATGCGGGCACCGGCATTTTTGGCGCCATTATTCAAAGTTCAAAGTTCCGTCAGCCTGCGTGCTTCGCTGTACTGGAGCAGTTCCCGCGAACCAACATCCTCTCCTCTCCTCGCCCGGCCATCTTTATGTCCTGGTGAGGCATTACCCCGGTCCTTGCTCCTCGCATCCGACTTCTCCAGCTCCCTCCCACTTATGCCGTCTTCGCAAGCGTTCGGGTGGATTCCAAATCCCATCGACCGCCAAACCTTCGGGCGAGGTCCCACCAGAGGGATATGGATCATGTACAGGCAGGTGAGATCAGTTTATGTTGGCATCATGTTTGGCACAAACATTGTGGGCTGAAGGGCCCATACCCATGCTATACTGTTCTATGATAAATGATCAGACCCAGTGGGTATGCCAAGCTCCCTTTCTTTATGGGGAAGAGCAAACTTGTTCAGTTGCCATAACAGGCTAACCACTGACATGTCAATTTTCCAGATGAACAAATCTAATGAATTTAATAATCTGCCATGATTTAATTTAAGCTCACAAATTTTGAAGCTTTTCGTTATGTACTTAGATGTGATAGCATTATGTTCGCTAGTAGGCATCATGTTCGGCACAAACATTGTGGGTCGAAGGGCCCAATTCCTGTGCTCTACTGTTCTCGTAGTTGGTCATTATTTATGCACAAGCCTAGATGAAAAGGAACAAAGTGCTGGAGTAACTCAGAGTTTCGGGCAGCATCTCTGGAGGACATGGTGACATTTCTGGTCAGGATCTTTCTGCAGTCTGCGAGTCTTCAGACTACTTCTGCAGTTCCTTGTGTCTAATTGGAAAGGCCATTTACAGTTATGATGATCTTCCCTAGATGCTTGTTCTTCTCTTGAAACTGGTTGGGCGCTTTGAGACCAATTCAAATCAGCACAATCCAGGTATCCAGAGAAAGGATGTTTAGGTTGTGATTTTCAGCCGTGTCCTGGCTACACTGCTGCAGCAGCATTAAAAAATGAAGCAGAGTTCCTCTCAACCTGGTTTACACTGCTTTAGGACTGTCATAACCTTATGTAGAAATTAATAAGTACTTTATAGAATCAGAGATCAAAAATCACTCACAGCTTACAAAATATTGCTCATTTCTTTTAACGTTTCTTTTGCTACTTAAGTCTGTGCCTCTAGTGACCCATCCTTCTCCAAGTAAAAATAATGTCCGCT
Organism: Okamejei kenojei; assembly: GCA_035221665.1. Lineage (NCBI taxonomy): Eukaryota > Metazoa > Chordata > Chondrichthyes > Rajiformes > Rajidae > Okamejei > Okamejei kenojei. The sequence continues at coordinate 22,791,991 of CM069146.1, read as the reverse complement.
TATCTACTCAATAAAAATTTGGCATTATTTTGAGTAATATTAAATTTCCTCGGTTCCAAGAATAATGACCTTGGCATCTTTTGTCTCTCTACCTGCATTAAGGTTTCTCACCATTCCCGTCAGGGTCAGCTTCAAGTCCTGTGTATATTTCGCGAATATTTTCAGGAGTAATCCAGACACCATCACCAAATCGTGTGTGCGTCAAAACCTGTTATTAAAAATAATACAATCTTTAAAAACAGTGTTCGATACTAAATAATTACATTTTCTAGAAAGGTAAATGGTGTGGGATCAATGTGATTAGTAAATGCAACTTTGACTGAAATATCTTAAATTATTGTATAATATTTTCAAATAACCTGGTGTATTCTTGTCAGTAGCCACCAAAACACCAGAATTAATTCACATAATAAATCTGGCTAAATTTGGCTTCAACTTGCCAACATGCCAGCCAAATACTTTATGTTGATTTTTCTCTTCCGTCATGTCTCTCTGTTGTCCTCATGCTCAAAAGTGGAGTTCAATGAGATCCTCAGTGAGCAACAAAAGTAATGAAAGTTCACTTAATGTAGCAAACCATATGGACATAATGAAATTCAAAAAAATCTATGGTTGCTGGAAATCCAAAATAAAAACAGAACATGTTGAAACATTGTAAACCAAGGTATTGGTTTATTATTGTCACATGTACTGAGATACAATGAAGGAAGGGACAGGAAGGCACAGCCTCAGAATAAAACATGTACTTTTAGAATGGAGATAAGGAGGAATTTCTTTAGCCAGAGGATAGTGAATATGTGGAAATCATTGCCACAAATGGCTGTGGAAGCCAAATACCATTGGGTATTTTTATCGCAGAGATTGATAGGCTCTTGATTAGTAAGGGCGCCAAGGTTAAGGGGCGACGGCAGGAGAATGAGGTTCAAAAGAAAAAATAGATCAGCCATGATCAAATGGTGGAGCAGACTTGATGAATTGCCTAATTTTGCTCCAATGACTTATGATCCCATTCATTAAATGTTAACCTGTTTCTTTTTCCACAGAGACTACCTGACCCATTGAACATTTCTAACATTTAGTTTTGATTTCTTTATGAAGATAATAGATGTTTAACACCATGGTGTATAGTTGTATGACTCAAAGGGTGATTGTAAATCATTTAGAAGTTTGGATGGTGGCAAAATCTTGCAAATGCTGACTGGGATGGAAATAAGATCCAGCAATACGGGGAAAGATGCATCCAAAACAAGCTTCTTTTCTTTTCTGGCTATAACTTTATTGCCTATATCACACGTGACAATAAACTGCATTTATATAGCAGTTTTACCACAGAGATGATGAAAGGTCCAAAGGGTGACGAACAGGTCAATAATAATAGCAGATCATAATGAGCATTCCAAAGATGAAGAAGCAAAGAGGTTTAGGGAGGAAATTCCCAAACTTAGCGGGATCCAATAACCAAAAGCTGGGGTTCCTATTTTATCCAAATAATGGTCATATTATTTTGAAAAGCACCTTCCATTTGTTTTAACATCATTTCAAGATTTAATGCATCTTCAACTTTAATGTAGATGGTACAGTTCATCTTTAATTGGTCATATTTATTTCAAACTGCTTCAGATTCTACAAACAATACATTAAAGACCTGTGTAATATTAAAGGAGATTTATTCATTGAAACTCACTATTCGTTAAACCCAGACCTTGTGATTTTTAACCATTGACATTATTAATCATACAGCATGGAAACAGGCCATTCGGCCCAATTCGTCCATACCGACCAAGGTACCTGATCTAAGCTCGTCCCATTGCCTACATTAGGTCCATATCCCTCTAAACCTTTTCTATCCATGTACCTGTCCAAACGTCTTTTAAATGTTGTTATTGTACCTGCCTCAACAACCTCCTCCGGTAGCACGTTCCATATACTCACCACCCTCTGAATTATTATATGGTATAATGCACCAGGGAGCATTATTATCATATATGTAAGATTTACATTTCTGGGCTGAAGTTTAATTCACGCGTACACATCTTTAATGAAAATATTAAAACCAAGATAAAATGTCAAAGAAAAACAGCAGCTGCTGGAAATCTTAAAACCAAGCAGGCATTCCTTAGACTTTAGTTTATATACAGGCTGGATTGAATGAGAAAGGACTTCAGTGTGTGACTGCCACTACACTCCCCTCTGACAATAGGTTGTGACACGCCTCATATCAGTTCCAAAGGGACTGAATTGGCAAAGTTACCCAGATTCATGAGAAATGAGAACCATTAGAACAGCTGACAATTATTTCACATAAGATATATGGATAGTGTGCAGATAGCTTTGTTCTGAACCTAACCAGTGCTGTGCCTGATCACGATACATAATGGTGACAGATTATTCAAATGGGAAGTGTTCAATTCTCACCAGTAGTAATAATCAACCCGATGAATAAGAAGTTACAAAATTATTTTTCAATGACAAGAACCACAATCCCTAGGAAATACTCTCATGCAATCCAATGTACCTCTTTCATCTGTAGCTGCCCATCTTGGTTGTAGTCAAGCAGATTGAAGATTTCCTCTTTGCTAATGTCCATCTCATCGATGGCCTCCTGTTGAAGGTCAGATGGCATAATCTGGCTTTCCTGAAGTCCCTTTAACTTTGCGAGATGGATAACCAGTTTACATTCTTCTTCTGAAAGGAAGTTTGCAATCTCTGAGGGGAGGAAAGTAAGAAACAAATAGCTTCTATGATTTAAAACTCCAACCTAACAGAATGCAAAAACAAAAACAAAATACCAAACAATAACTAGGCTTCATTCATTAAGGTCTTTGGTTCAAATATCACTTCAGCCACTTCAACCTGTCTTCAAAGACGCTTCAATAAAGTATCGTGTACATAGTAATAATGACTGCACTTGGCTGCGGAACAGTTTAGCGATGTCTGAGATTATGAAAAGTGATACATGGAATTTACATTTACTTCTTTATAAAACCTATAGAGTGGCCAACTATTAGGCCAGACACTTTTATAACAAAGAAAGAAGTGTGACCGTACACACTTGGGAAATGCTTAAGTGACCCCACATGGCTATTGGCTAAAACAGCATGGTTTACATCATCCAATATTTGTTTTTACATATTGCAGTGGAGACTTGGGTGACTGGATGATGTTTAAATTTAACATTAATCTAATTTGCACAAATCTCATTACTGTCAATAACAGATTTTGGTATTCTAATTTAGGATCATCCCACATGAGGAATAACAAATAATATTCAAAGCCAAGCACTAGAGGAAAGACACAAAATGCTGGAGTAACTCAGTGGGTCAAATGCTGGACTAACTCCTTGGAGAACATGGATAACTGATGATTCGGGTAAGGACACTTCTTCAGACTGTGCAAGTATTGACCACTGCAGAAAAGGAATAGGTGACATTTCAGGTAGAGTACTTTCTTCAGACTGAAGAAGGGTCTCGACCAGATACATCACCTATTCCTTTTCTCCAGAGATGCTGCCCGACCCGCTGAGTTACTCCAGCATTTTGCGTCTATCTTCGGTGTAAACCACCATCTGCAGTACCCTCCGACACAAGTACTGATCATCTCCAGCAAGAGTTTAGCCACATCCCATTGACATTCAAAGGCAATGCTAACCATGCCACTTAAAATCATCTCATAATCATACCAATGATGTGATGACCCGCAGTGAATTGGCCACATTAGTATTTTGGAGCTCAGCGAACACTCAACATTGAGCAAGAACAGCAATGAAAGTCTGAAGAAGGGTCTCGACCCGAAACGTCGCCTATCTCCTTCACTCCTTAGATGCTGCTGCACCCGCTGAGTTTCTCCAGCTTTTTGTGTACCCCAGCAATGAAAGATGCTGTCTTGCTTTGAGCAGGGCACCTATCTCCTCCTTGTACTTTTACTGGACTTCAGAAGGACATTCACCAGTTCAGACAACTATCCAATTTAACATTAGTCATTAAAAGTTTCTACAACCCATGGGAAAGAAGTTGAATTACATTCAAAACAGATGTTAATTCCAAACTGCTCTGTGGAAGGGGAAACAGTTAATATTTCAGGTCCGATTGTCTGAGTTTAAATTCCAAACCAATTTGCTTTCAGAAATTCACATTATGGAACATAAAACACAGAAAAGAAAAGCACTACAATTCTGCCTGCAATGTCTGTATCAAACTTGATGCCTACTTAAACTAATCCCTTCTGACGGCACGTGATCCATCCCTTGCATATGTACGTGCATAAAACCTCTTAAGGGCCTGTCACACTTGGGTATCATTTGCGCGTCATTTACGAGACATCATTTATGCTTCACGACGCATGGCACGTGGTGAGGCATGATGGCGTATGCAGTGACGCGCAGTAGCGCGCGGTGCCCCAGGATTTTGGGATTCTCAAAATCCTTGCGCGACACCTGTGTGACGCGCAAATGCCCCCCTGGGACAGGCCCTTTAAATGCTATCTGCTTCCACCATCAGCTCCAGCAGTGTGTTCCAGGTACCCACCACCCCATGTGAAAAATATATAATTCTCTTTACCACGTTTATTTTATAGCTATGCTATCATACAGTATTTGGCATGTACACCTTGGGAAAAAAGTTAACCATATCTGTGCCTCTTTTATGTAAGATCCCTCAGCCTACAATGCTCCAGAGAAAACAATCCAAGTTTGTCCGACCTCTCCTTATTGTTGATATCTTTTAATCCTGGCAGCAACTTGGTAAACCTTTTCTGCACCTTCTCCAAAGCCTCCACATCTCTCCTGTATGGGGGCAACCAGAACTGTATGCAATATTCCAAATGCAGTCTAACCAAAATTCTATATTGAAACCTTTTCAATATTCATTCTGGAATTTTCCGGCAGGTCCTCTTTCGTTCTGGAGTCAAACTGGAAAGAATCGTTCAACTACAGTCCTCATAAAATTTAAATGCAAAAGAGTTTTTAATTTACACTGCCGTGCTTTTTAAATTAAAAAAATTTGGCGTAGTTCGGTGTGGTCAGAAAGCGGGATATGCACTTTCCAGAACAAATCTTGAGCTTCGCGGAGATTGAGGATGAATGCAGCGAACAGGAAAGAATCGCTGTTCTCTACATTCATCCTCGATCTCCGCGACGATATCCAATGTAACGTCAAATTCCTCAGGGATTGAGGTCGCTTTGTAGCAAACATTCATTTTATTGTCAAAACACATTCAATGGCAACAAAGCAATTTCTGTGAAGTCAAAATGTTGCAACAGTGATAGTATTGAGCACAATTCTCCTGAGGATTCCCAACCATGAAAGAACCATTACACAGTTCAATCGCAACGGGAATATATGGTTACCCTGTAATGAATTTCAATCTGATCAGATTTATAATAGTTATGGGAAATCCAATTCGCAAAATCCACATTATTTGCAGAAAGTTAAGCATAACGTATTTTAAAACCACATTAAAAATATTTAATGAAGTGTTAAAATAACTACCGGAGTCACCTTGCTTCAACAAAATACCAAATAAGAAGATTTTGAATCCTGCAAGCTCTTTTAGCTGGGTGCTATTTTAATATTACCTACTAAAACAGCAATATCTTTATTAATTTCAGAATCGATATTTTCTCCCCCAACAAATATGGATCTATAGACCCAGTGAAATCTTTAATAAATTGTAAATTGTTGATATGTTTAAACATTTAACTTTCTCTGGTGCCGTCACATCTTGAGCCCGTTTCAAGATCAATAGTCTGCATATCACCAAAAGTCCACATTTCAAAATTCTGCAACTATGAGAAGTACTACGTTGCCTGCAAAAGAATTCCGAGCAGAAAGTGACACAAATGGGTTTCCCCAGAAAAGGTGCTACACAGTAACTAGGATCTGAACTCGCCTTAACCAGATGGTGTTATATGCGTGGTTCGCTGCACGAAATAAACAAGAAGCGCGTCTAATTTGAAGTAGTCACAACCCATCCCAAGATGTAACATTTCATTCCCAGGTAATTATCGGGAAGCGTGTGGAGGCAAACAGCCACCACCGACCTCTTCCACATCATGAATAAAACCAAGTTAACAATTCGAAACCTTGTACAATGGCAGCCCCCACCTGCTCCCATTAAGGTTACCTGCTGATCCCAGCTTGTCTCCGCCACTGAAAAACACAAAACAATTGGCAAATAAAACTATGGCATTGTCCTTGTTCGACCTAATGAGCAGGGATTAGGCAGAGATCCTCTCCTATAAAATGGCCCGAGCAGTGTTGAGAATACTTGGCCACTATACCCTGACCCACAAAGCTGCAGTTGCTTATTTGGCTTTGTCCACGATTCAGGGAGAGCTGGGCTTGGGGGGAAAGTGAACGAAATGGAAAGCAAACTGCTTGTGACCTCTCTGCTGCTTGTGACTTCTCATGGCTTGTTTGTTGCCCTTGCCACCGCCACCCGATGTGTGCCCATCCCCAAGGCCATGGCTCTATGCTATGACATTGGCTATTCGGAGATGAGGATCCCCAACATTCTGGAGCATGAAACGATGGCCGAGGTGATCCAGCAATCGTCCAGCTGGTTACCCTTGTTAGCCAGAGAGTGCCACCCTGACGCCAGGATCTTCCTCTGTTCTCTCATCGCGCCCGTGTGCCTGGACAGGTAAGAAGCATTAAAGCAACTGATCAGCGCCTATTGATGTGTAGGATGGAACTGCAGTTGCTGGTTTAAACCGAAGATAGACACAAAATGATGGAGTAACTCAGCGGGATAGACAGCATCTCTGGAGAGAAGGAATGAGTGACGTTTCTGGTCGAGACCCTTCTTCAGACTCGACCCGAAACGTCACCCATTCCTTCTCTCCAGGGATGCTGCCTGTCCCGCTGAGTTACTCCAGCATTTAGCACCTATTGATGGACGCATTTCGACAGATAGCCTCGTGCAACTTTCACCTGTTATCGTCTGAGCACACCGAAACCAAACATCGTGAAATAATAGCTAGAAACAGGCAGAACAAAGTTGTCTTATGCAGTGTTTTAAATCCTGCCGCGTTTCATAATGACACCTTGACCAATTTTACTATAGAGTAAGAGGAAGTATTTAAACTGGTGGCGAGTGAAACTTGCATGGTCTGACTCAAACTGAGAAACAGTTAAGAAAGGTTCAATGCGTTAATTTAAGCTTACAGAACAATCTTTTCTGCTTAAATAACATTGAGTGAGTGGATTGTCCATGGCGGACACAGTATAATATTGATAAATGTAGGATTATCCACTTTGACACAACAGGAAGGTTAATTATTTAAGTTGACATAGATAAGAGTGCATCTTAATAAAACTTTGGTTAGGCTGCATTTGGAATATTGTGTGTAGTTTTGGTCAGCCTCTTACAGGAAGGATGTGAAAGCTTTGGGGAGGGTACAGAAGTGGTTTACCAGAATACAACCTAAATTAGAGTGCATCAGCTAATAGAGAGGTTGGATAACCTTGGATTGTTTTCTCTGGAGCATCAGAGTTTGAGGAGAGACCTGACAGAACTATAGAAAGTACTGGGGCATAGATAGGGTGGGTCGTCAGAACCTTTTTTCCAGGATGGAAATGTCAAGGACTAGAGGGTATAGTGTTTAGGTGAGAGGGGCAAAGGAGACATGTGGGGCAAGTTTTTTTACACAGAGGGTGGTGGGTGAGTGAATGCGCTCCCAGGAGTGGTGGTGGAGGCAGACATGACAGTGGTGTTTAAGAGGCTTTTACATTGGCATATGGGAATGGAGGGATATGGATCACTTACAGGAGATAGTTATTTAACGGCATTGTGTTTGGGGCAGGCATTGTGGGCTGAAGGGCCTGTTTCTGTGCTGTACTGTTCTACGTTCTATGGTCTTGCAGGTTCAAAAAAACAATGACTGCCTCCTGTTCTTAATTTTTATGTATTTATGGAATAATCACATTTCAGTTATAAAGTCACTGAAACAGTCACATGAAAACAAGCCATTGGCCCATCAAATCTATGTCAACCATCTATTTACACTAATCCTACATTAATCCTATTCTCCCTATTTTCTATCAACAACCCCAAATTCCACCCATCGCCCACACACTAGGGAGAAATTTGCAGTGCACAATTAACCAACTAATCATTATGTCTTTGGTATGTGGGAGGAAACGGAGCACCTGGAGGAAGCCCACACAGCAAAATCGCATTGGCAGCACCCAAGGTCAGGTGTGAACCAGAACCATTTGTGCTGAGAGGTTGCATAATGGTCCACTAATTGCACCATTAGGCAACTGATAATTTTCAGCTGATTTTTAAGCATTCTCTGAGTAGATATTTTGGGTAGATTCCGCCCCCCCCCCCCCCTCCCCCTCCATCAACACCCTTCACCCAATCAAATTTATGGTACGTCCTCTACACAAATCTGTCAATAACCCGGGATAGCTCTGCAGAAAATCACGAAGGGCTCGTTCTTAAACTTTATTTTTATAAATGTACTTTAGTGTCTACAAAACATTTCAGGGACACTTAATCCATTTGATCCATGTAACAGAAATTATATTTAAAAAGCTTGTACAATGAATAGCTGATTTCTAAGCTCCCCGATGTGACAATTGCATTATCCCGAATATCAGACCTACTTCTTTCTTGTGATTAATCATTGATTTGTTCTGGTAAAGTTAATACGAGCATAGCATCTGTCAAGCACAAATATCTGACATAAAGTTCTGGGTTAAAATGTTTTTCCTTTACAAGGTTCAATATTAAAATCACTAATTAGCAGCCATGTATGGAACATGTTACTAAGTAAAAGATAACATACAAAGATAACAGCTGCAAAAATGACAATTTCCTTCAGAAAAGCTACACACCCCTCTCTTTGGTTCGCAACGGGATCTATTAGCATTTAAAGACACAAAGTACTGGAGTGACTCAGCAGTTCAGGCAGCATCTCTGAAGAACGTGGATATGTGATGTCTCGAGTCAGGACCCTTCTTCAGACTCAAAAAAGGTTCCCAACCAGAGACATCACCTGTCCATGTTCTCCAGAGATGGTGCCTGACCCACTAACTTGCTCCAGTACTTTGTGTCCTTTTTTGTAAACTAGCATCTGCAGTTCCTTGTTTTTACATTTTCTCTATTAGTATTCAGTTTAGTTTCACCAACCACTCCCAATTTCCAATCAAGTTCAATGAGAACATAGTCTAATGATGTAATTAGCTAAAATTGTACATCTCATTGGACTCCCAATCCAACGCAAAAACAATAGTCCAATGATGCTCACTTACATCTACCCCACTGAAAACCTAACACTCTTCTCGAATTTCCAAGCTAGGGCTCTCTCCTCCCCTCTTCCAGACAAATGCTGACCATATTCAAAGACACAACATACTGGAGTAATTCAACAGGCCAGGCAGCGTCCCTGGAGAGCACGGACCATATGCACAGGTTTTCACTGCAAGTCTGCATACAATGCCTATTTGATCAGTGACCTTGTGCTCCTTCCCTCTACACCTTTCACCTTAGTCTCTGCAAGAGTCCTCTACTTTCCACTCTGCATGATAGACGAAACTTACAACCACTCCATCTGCTATGGAACAATTTTCCAAGATCACAGTACTTCACCATTCCTGCTTTTTTTTTAAAGCTACATTTAAGAAAATAAACTTGCTAGTATTAGCTTTCAGTACACCAAGTGAAATACCTTGCTTTACTGTAATTGTTACGAATTTTACTTGAAATAATGTTAATAAGAATCTAGTATTGTTAAGATAAAAACTGTTGTATTATCTCATGGCTGTCATGTGCTGTGGAATTCACCTAATATACCGTGCTATTGGGTTTATTAAGCAAATTAATAATGTACGAAGGGACGGAAGAAGCAATTGTGCAGTCTTAACTGCCACAAACATTGTCATTTGAAGGAAGAGAACGTGGTGAAAGGGTAATGCAGCAAATAATTCATCTTCACTTTTTTCCTTTTTGCCCCCTTAAGGCTTATATACCCTTGCCGCAGTCTCTGTGTGGCCGTGAGGAACAGCTGTGCTCCCATAATGGCTTGTTATGGCTACCCATGGCCTGACATTTTGAATTGCGATCAGTTCCCCACTGACCACGGCATGTGCTTATCCTTGATCAACAACAGGACAGCATCTCACAAAAAGAGTAAGTAGTCATGATTGAACTGAATGATTTCAATTAATGGTAAATTGCAGAGAAAATAAAATATTCTAACACAACATATTCTAATCAGCTTCCAATTCCAACTATAGCCATTAAAATATTTGAAGTGAGTGCTTGAAGTATCATGGTTACGACGAGGAAACATAAAATATGAGAAGGTTTGTTCAGCTTGATCATTTGGAAGGCAAATACAATAAAATACAATACATGGCATCTACAATGCCCATTGCACGTAATCACCAATCAGAAGACACAAAAAACAGGAGTAACTCAGCGGGGAAAAGGCAGCATCTCTGCAGAGAAGGAATGGGTGACGTTTCGGGTTGAGATCCTTCTTCAGACTAGTTAGGAGAAAGGGAAACGAGATACATAGACAATGATGTGGAGAGATAAAGAACAATTAATGAAAGATATGCAAAAGAGTCTTTATCGCTCTACAAGCCAGAGGGTTGATAAACTGCTAACATTCCATTGTTCAAAAGATGGAGGTTAAGATAAAGCAAGTAATTATAGGTCAGTTAATTTAACTTCAGCATTGAACAGATTATTAGGAGACAGTATAAATGTTAAATTAGAAAGATATAAGAAAACCCAATAGTCAGCATGGATGTATTATAGGAAGCCCTTTATTGACTGATTTAATTCTATTTTTGTTTGGAGGAGGCCACAAGGGGAACCATGAACCCTGTGCATTTGGTGCTACCTCCATGAGTTTTGGCAAGGTTTTTTGTGTTGATGTCCCACAAAACAGACTGATCTGAAAAGTAAAAGCCTATATATCCATGGAAACTGCATACGCCAGTACGCAAAGCATCGTGTTTGAATGCTTTTCCGACAGGGTCACAGAGGTCAGATATTTGGTACTTCCTTTTGTTTTATTAATGAATTAATGAATTAATGAATTAGATGCAAGTGTAGGGAAAATACTTATTTAAACATTATTTTTTTTAAATAAAACATGATTTGCAGTGAGTAGGAATGTTTTAGATTACTGTTCTGAGAGAGAAAAAGTAGTAATCTAGCAAAATGGTGTACCTCCCCAAATGTATTACATTACAAGCAATGAGAATAAACAATAATTGCAGGCTACTGCGTAATCTGGCAGAACTGGGGAAACCTTGCAGTGCATATCCACATACTATTAAAAGATTATGGGTGTGGTCAATAAAGATGGTTAAAGTGCATAAGGAATGCTTTGTTTTATTAGTCAAGACCTAGAATGACAAGAGCAGTGAATTTATGCTAGAACTGCATTCAGCATGTGTTCTGATCACCATATTACTGGAAATATATGATTGTAAAAGAGCTGCGAGGACTAGAAAGTCCACTAGCTATGAATAGAACTTGAAACAGCTGGGTTTTGATCTATAGGACAGGTAAGGCTGAGTGAAGACTTATTGAGGTGCATGTGTCAAAGTTTGTTTCTTAAAAAGCAGATAGCAACAAACGTTAAAGGTAAACCATGGCAATCTTTAATTGATTCTTCAGACGAGAGTGGCAAGATCTACAATGAGCACAAACGTTGCTCAGTGCTTCTCGGGCTCCACTCACAGAACAAAGGAAAGTTAGCACAATTATACATTTTTCTTATCAGTAAAACACTCCTACCAAGTCTGAATATGGCATGACTGAAAGATTCTGCAGCCTTTCAGAATATAGGAAAGCTGGGTCAAAATCAAGCTCATCCAATAACAAGTTATTACTTATCTCTGGAGCTTGGCTTCTTTATGGCCTTGAAATGAAGCACATGTTATTACGCAGGCTGCCATCTTAAAGTCTTTATTGAAAAGACAACCTGTCCTCCACATTGAGTTCCATATAATTTGCAGTCATTCAGACTTGGCACCGAGCCATTCTTTTGTTCTACTGGATCATGCTTTTGTAGAAGAACGACTCAATTTTAGATTTGACTATTAGATTTAACAATTGGGTCTTCATATGTAATGAGGGGTGTAGATAGAAAAATAGGAATAACCCATTTCCCTTTGTATACGAGTCAAAAACCAGGGGACATAGATTTAAAGTAACTGTTGATGGATTAGAGGGGAGAGATGGAATCTGTTTCTCAGCAAGAAATAACTGGCAGTTATAAGAGCTCAGCACTCAAAGGAGTGGTAGAGAAACTAACCCTGATCCCATTTTTTAATTATTCAAATGCAATTGAAGAGTCACAACCTTCAGGCCAACAGACCACGCGCAAGAAAGTTGCATCCGAATGGATGCCTCGTTTTGGATGGCATAGACATGAAGGCCGAATGGCCTTCTTCTCCATGTAATTTATCTATGAATTCATTATAAAATGGCATTGTAGCAAGTTTCAAAAGAAAAACAATCCCCTCTGCACTATTCAACAATCTAGGTAGATGGATTAACAGAAAAATCAAAGATCTTATAAAAAGCCAGTATCTGCTGCTTTTCCTCATACCTAGAGAAATGGCAGTAGCAAATCATTACAGAGCTTGGTACATGTGCTTCCTGTATCTAATTATAAATCTGTATTTCCACCCATTACACAGCAGTGCCCCAAGCAAGCTGCCGAGATTGTGAATTGGAAGAATCTACCTCATCAAAAGAAATACTCAATACATTTTGTTCGCATGATTTTGGTAAGTACAGGTTAGGGAAATGATGAAAATTGCTTCTTATATCGAAATATTTTATTAGAAATGTTTTTGCAACTTTGCGTGAGCGACACACAAAGAATGCGGTTTGCAGATTTCAAGAAAAAAAGAAATGGGAGCAAAACTAGGCTGTATGGCTTCTCAAAGCAGTTCCACCATTCAATAAGACCAAAGCTGATTTTCACCCTATATCCGCCTGCTTGCCTGTTCCCCATAACTCTTGGCTCCCCCTCAGCACATAAATCTGACTATCTTAATCTTGAAATTAGTCATGTGGATGTGGAGATGATGTTTCTACTAGTAGGAGAGTCTAGGACCAAAGGCCACAGCCTCAGAATGAAAGTACGTACCTTTAGAAAGGAGATAAGGAAGACTATTTTTAGTCAGTGGGTGGTGAATCTGTGGAATTCATTGCCACAGACTGCTGTGGAGGCCATCATTGGGTATTAGTAAGGGTGGCAGGGGTAATGGTGAGAAGGCGGGAGAATGGGGTTGAGAGGGGTAGATAGATCGGCTCTGATTGAATGGAGTAGACTTGATGGGCCGAATAGCCTAATTCTGCTCCTACAACTTATGAACTCCATAGCTATGAGGTGGAGAATGACAACGATACATAATATGAATGAATACATTTCATCTCCATCAAATAGGGAATCCCTGATTCGGAACTTGCTTCATAGTTCTAGATTCCTCAAAGAGGAGAAACATCCACTCAGCATCCGTTATGTCAAGCCTTTTCTGAATCTTATATGTTTCAATAAACTCATTGCTGATCTTCTAAACTGCAATCAGTTCAAGCATTCTTTCTTTTGGCTGAATCAGCTGAACTGGTAATGAAATTGAGACGACATGTTTGGCAGAGCAAATTAGATTGCTAGATACAGAGTGTTTTCAGCACTCTATCTTATTTTTCAGAGGCAAATGCATTTCAGTAGAGTTAGAAATAATGGCAATCAGTATATATCGGGAGAAGAATGGAGAGCAGGGGAGAGCCAAGACTTTGCCTTCCATCACAGTGAGGAGGAGATTCACTGTGATGGATGTTTGTGTAAATTGTGTTGGTGTGTGTCTTGGTTCTTTTCTTGTTGTATGACTGCAGGAACCAAATTTCGTTTGAACTTCATTTGAGGTATTGTATTGTATTGTATAAGTCACTAACTGTTCTACCAGATAGATACCCAAGTACCCTGCTGGACATTTCTTACTAATGTAAAGGATAGGAGTGCATCTGTAAATTAATCCCTCACTTTATTAATTTACCCCATGGATGCCATGTGACTCAATCATTTAGACAAGCCTACCAAGAAGCACCTTGTCAAATGCCTTAAAATCCTTGTAGAGAATGGCCACTGACCCTACTCTCATCAATCATCTTCATCACTTTTTCAAGGAACTCAATTGAATTTGTGCACTAGGGCCTTTCCCTACAAAGGGATGAGTATTTTAGAGAGAGGTGGGTGCTTGGACTGTGCTACCAAGAGAAATAGTATAGGCAGATACAATCATGGCATTTAAGAGGCTTTTTAATGAGGTAAGGATCAAGTGCAGGCAGTGGAGATTAGTTTAAGTTGGCATTATGTACAGCATGGACATCGTGGGCCGAAGGGCATGTTCCTATGCTGTACTGTTCTGTGTTGTATGTAGCAAAGCCATGTTGACTATCTCTAAGTCCATGCTTTTGCAAGTAAATCCTGGTGACTGATTACACTGGAAATTTATCTACAATATTATTTTATCTTCCACAGCCGTGAAAATCAGAATCGCAAAGAGAAATACGAGTTTCTCCCGGATCTCGGACTTTGAGCTTGATAGCAAGTTTGAGGTCTTCAAACATGGGCCCCTCCTCATGACAGAGATTCATCACAAACTTCAGCACTGGCTTGATTTGGATGCCACATGCGTCCAGAACATGACACAAGGAAGGCACGCAGGGACATTTATGATTGTGGGTAGAATCCAGAGTGGCAAAATTATGGTGAATAAGGTGTACTTATGGCAAAGGCGTGACAAAAATCTCATGCTTGCTGTCAGAAAATGGAAGTATTATAGGTGCCGTTCACAATATTAAAATGGATATTTATATATTTGTAAATATTTGTAATTTTAGGCCAGTGTAAAAATCCTATTAAAAAAAACTTTATTTTTTTCAGTATCAATATCTATTCTTTACATCAAATTCAAATCAGAAATGTATAAGTGAGCCAAACTCCTATCCTCATGAACAGTGGCATATTTCTACATGGGCACTAAGCAGTATTACCTCTACTGTGCAATTCATATCCAAAACTTGCATTTTTGCAGCACATAGATTGAGGCAAGCAGATGTAGAAAAGACGTTGATAAAACTAAACATATCATTTGGCTAAATTGCTTGTATTCAAAGACCGTAACTATTTTATCTTCACAAATTTCACATTGTTTTAACATTGTTGCTATTCATATTATCCTAAAGATTAAAAGACACAAAATGCTGGAGTAACTCAGCGGGTCAGACAGCATCCCTGGAGAGCATGGATCGGTGGTGTTTTGGCTCAGGACCCTTCTTCAAACTGGGTCCCGACCCAAAACATCACCTACCCATGTTCTCCCAGGACACTGCCTGACTTGCTGAGTTACTCCAGAACTCTGTGTCCCTTTTTGTTAACCAGCATCTGCCCTACCTTATTTCTACATCCTAAAGATTAATATTTTAAGCTTTGTTTATTATTTACTTTCAAGGCACAATGACCAGGAGAGCTTTTTTCTGTTGTCACATTTCCTTTGACATTTTCACTTTTTTAATTTCAAGCCATTCTTCATAACCCTAGCCCTTTATTCCTGGTTAAACTTAAGAGAATCTTCACTGTGCCCTTTCCTTGGCACCAACAATAAGATGCCCAAAACCAACAAGTATGGTAGAGAATGTTCTGCGAAGATTATGATGGTATTGGTTACATATTGCTATATGTTTACATATCTGTTGTGCTGCTGCAAGTAAGAATGTCACTGTTCCGTTTTGGTGCATATGAAATAAAACATTCCTGACTCACTTGACTCTTGGTTTATTATTATCTTGTGCCCTGAAATACAATGAAAAACGTTTGGGTCCTTTCCAGGTCAATCATCCATGCATGATTGCAATCTAACCATGCATAATACAGTGTTACAGCTGCAGAGAAAGTGCAGATAAAAGAAAAAGCGCCAGTACTGTAACGGGTTACGTGGTGATCTCACTGTTGTATACGTACTCCTGAATTTACTGCAAAAAAAATATGATTACTCCACAACAACCTCAGCGCAAGTGACCACAGATTAAAACGTGTTATATAGAAGCAGCTATGTGTTGTACTCTACTCCATTTCCTATGGAAGCAGAATTTGGATAAATACAATTGCACTGATAGTAATACTGCTTTACATGTTTGATGCGTGCACACATGGGAGAATTTCTAGGCTTTGCTGAGCTGTTAAAAGAATTAGCCAATTTAGTACCACTCTTATTTTTCAGTATGGGAGAGAAAACAAAGTTTAAAAACGAAAAGCAAAAGTGCTCTGCAGTATGGTTTGCAACTGATGTCATACCTGAAGCACAAAAGCTTCAGTTGAAATTGATACATTTCAATACTTTCCCCATCCCTGCAACAACTTTCTCAGTTTTACCCCATTTCGAAGACAGATTGAAATTCACAGAACGGCAGAGAATACAGACAGGAGCATGGGAAAGGTGCTGGCAGATGATATAAAGTATATTGCTATTTGAGCCTGCAGGAACAGACACCAAAATTCTGGATTTTCAAGGCAACAACTCTGCAGCAATGTGCAGGAAAGAACTGCAGATGCTGGTTTAAATCAAAGGAGACACAAAATGCTGGAGTAACTCAGCGGGACAGGCAGCATCTCTGGAGAGAAGGAATGGGTGACGTTTCAGGTCGAGACCCTTCTGGGCTTAGTTCTTGACACATCTGAGGATAGACACAAAAGGCAGCATCTCTGGAGAAAAGGAATAGATGACGTTTTGGGTTAGAACTCTTCTTCGGACACCGAGTCTGAAGAAGGGTTCCTACCTAACCCGCTGAGTTACTCCAGCATTTTGTGTCAATCTTCAGTATAAACCAGCATCTGCAGTTCCATCCTACATAATTTGACACACCTGTAAGAGTTCAGATTGGCTTTACATACACTAAGAAAAGGATTCAGATTCTATTTATCTGAAATGATCTAAAACATTGTGCAAATCCTTACCAAAGAGAAGTGGTTTTAAGCTTAGCGTTTTCAAGTAGTGTACTTTGTTGGGGAGGAGATCTACTTTTTGCACATGGCCAACCTGAAGGAAAGAAAAAACAACCTTACTGAACAGAAAATATAAGATGTGACAAAACTAAAAAATACTGAACCAAATGAAATAGAAGATAACAATCTATCTATACATAACTAAAACTCTGATCTTGTGCTCTTCCGGTTTGCAGGGTTTTTCTATTTGCACAAAAACGGTACATGATAGCGCTACGATTTTTTTGCCAGGTTACTCACCGTTCTTCTGTGCTGCAAGTGCACAAGTTCTGATTGGTGGTATATTGTACACGTTATCGAGGTTTAAAAATCTTAAAAACCACATATGCACAGATTCCTTCAGTCAGCACCACGCAGATTGGTCTCTTCTCCTGTCAGTTAATACCATGGCCGGGATGGTAACGCCCCTTCCTGCCCCACCGGCAGCAATCTCTCCCACCTCACGCACAAATTTCTCTCCCTTCCTCACAGTAACTTGTCTATCATTTTCCCCTACCAGTGGCCGCGGGGGGGGGTGTTCAGTGGAGGCCTAGTGGAGGCCGTGGTCCCGTCTCTCTCTCCCTCATCACTCACCCCTCTCCCCCACCCTCCCTCTGCGGCAATGGCGGTCCCGTCTATCCGTCCCCTCCCCCCGTCGGGTCCGTCTCCTCCGCCGCCACCGTTGCGGCAACTCACCCTCACGGCCTTCTCGGAGGAGATCTTCTCCACCAGCTTATCGAAACTCACGGTGCCCACCGTGACAAACACCACGGTGCCGCCCAGCTCTCCCTCAGCCCACTGTCTCCACCTCTTCCTTTCTTCTTCCCACCCCCTCCACCCTCACATCAGTTTGAAGAAGGGTCTTGACCCAAAACGTCGCCTATTTCCTTCGCTCCATAGATGCTGCCTCACCTGCTGAGTTTCTCCAGCATTTTTGTCTCCCCATTCACACAAGTTCTGTTATCCCACTTTCCTCACCCACTCCCTACACATTAGGGGCAATTTTACAGAGACAAGTTAACCTACAAAGCCAATGCATCTTTGGGATATGGGAGGAAACCTACATGCTTGCAGGGAGAATATGCAAATTCAACACAGACAGTGCCAGAGGACAGGATCCAACACAGATCCCTGGCGTGTGAGGCAGCAAGTCCACCAGCTGTGCCACTATATTTTAGTTTCCAACACACAAAAAATTATACGTTGATAACTTTGGTTACTAAAAAAAAAGAAACTAACCATTTTCAGTCTTAAATCTCTAAGTGATGCTATGTCCCCCTTTACAGCTACTGTATGTTTTAATTCAGTTCAAGACTATGGGACAGTACATTGGCCATAAAGTTGCTGCCTAAAATTGCCAGAGACCCGGAATTGATCCTGAACGTGGGTGCTGTCTGTATGGAGTTTGCTCCTTTTCCCTTTGATCGCATGGGTTTTCTCCGGGCGCTCTCGTTTCCTTCCACATTCCAAAGGTGTGCAGGAACCTTTTTCAGACCCAACCCAAAACGTAATATTTTCCTTTTGTCCAGAGATTCTGTCTGACCTGCTGAGTTACTCCAGCTTTTTATGTCTATCTTCAGTTTAAACCAGCATCTGCAGTTCCTTCCCACACACACGATACTATACGATAGAACTTTATTAATCCCAGGAGGGAAATTGTGTGTGTGTATAATTATATATTCATATATAAATATACACTGTTTTGTTTTCTCGTTTATAACATTGTTTAGAGTACTATGTTTACATATTCTGTTGTGCTGCTGCAAGTGAGGATTTCATTGGGACATGAGAGAATAAAACACTCTTGACTTACGTCACTAATGTGTGGGGTGTAGGGTGATCGGTGGTCGGCGTGGACTCGGTGGGCTGAAGGGCCTGTTTCCACGCTGTATGTTTAAATTAAACTAAAACTCTAAAACCAGAGGAAATCTAAAGAAGGGTCTCTACCCGAAATGTCACCCAATTTCTTCTATCCAGAGATGCTGGCTGCTCCATGGAGTTCCGCCACACAATTAAAGCATGGAATAGTCTTCACCCTACTATAGGTACCCAACCAGAAGCAATTAAATTTAGGGTAGGGTCATAATGGTTCGGCGCAGGGACTTGACTGAGGCCTGAATATCTGAATGGATGAAGAAATACATATAATAAACCATGAATGTATCTCCAAGAATGGATTATTTAGTAATATTTTAATCTCCATCAAACTTTTCACATTTTCTTTTCTATTTTCTACTCTCTTTCTCTATCTTTCTATCTTTAATTAGGGAAAAAAAGTATAGAAACATATTATATAAATTCTTAGTATTAGTATGAATACACCTATTATTAGTTGTATGAAAAGATTATAGATGTCTTAAATTTGTAATTATATAAAATTGTGCATTTTCAACTATATAATAATTTTGAAATATAAAGTTAATAATAATACAAACATTCTTAAATTATGAATATCATAGAAGTTTGGTTAAGATTGGGTATTATGTAGTTATATTAGGGGGGATTTGTATTTGGTAATTAGAAGAATATCTATGGTATGAGAAGTGTGAGTATATTTTATTTTAGGAATATACTACATACACTCCCAATTATACAAAATAAATAACCAGGAAATGTATAATGGATAACATTACAATTAACACAAACAGTATTAACTGATAATCAATATTATATAATTTTGTATATTATATAATTTTCACTGCCGTATAAGAGTGTACTCGGTATATATTGTTTCTACAATAAAAAAATTTAAAAAAAAAAAAAAAAAAAAAAAAAAATTTAAGGTAGCTCTTTTTTTCCCCCAAGAACCCTTTTTTGTTTAAGTCCAAGTCAAGAGTCAAGAGAGTTTTATTGTCATGTGTTCCAGATAGTACAATGAAATTCTTGCTTGCTGCAGCGCAACAGAATATGTAAACATTATACAGAACAGGAGATAAAAGTTCACTGTGTCTATATACCATGGACCATATATATATATATATATAAATATATACACAATAAATAAACTGATAAAATGCAATAGGCTGTTATTTTTCAGTGTTTGGTGGTGGTGTTTAAATTCTGTTTAGATTCCATTTCGAATATTTTTGGAGGGCCAGGAAACCAAGAAGCAAGAGTTACTCCAGGGAGTTACTCCAGCTCCAGCAGTGATTCTGCGTTGGTTTTCAGCGGTCGCGTCGGGTGGACAACAATGGCAGCCAGATCTCCCACCATGCAAAGGGAGGGAGAAAGTGGCCGACGCCGACCAGTTGCAGTGGCAGTGCGCACAACCAGTTGCAGTGGCAGTGCGCACAACCATGGCCGATGATGTGCTGGCTAAAGATCCTCGCTATTGGATCATTGGTGCTGGCCGTGGTTGTGCGCATGTGTAAGGTGGCCGGCCGTGCCGGCGGACGAGGAGCGGGCGGAGACCCGAGACATGGACAGCTGGCGGAGACTCGAGAAATGGACACGGATAGCGGGCGGAGATGGAGAGTGACAGAGAGAGAGAGAGAGATAGAGAGGGGGCAATCTCAGAATTAAACTATAGGTGTCCCTGGTGCTTGCCAAGCCGGGAAAAATTGCATGACTTTTAGGTTGCCCGGCGGGACTGTGGGTTGCCATTGGCAACCGGGCAACCGCTAATTTAGAGCCCCTGAGGATAGATTGGGGAAGGAGAGGGGAGGGAGGGATTGGGGAGGGGGGGAGGAGAGGGGGGGGTGAAGAGGAGGGGGAGTGCTGGGGGATGAGGGAAATGAGCCGTGCCTGCGCAGTTGGGGCCTATGCGTAGGTGGTGCAATATTGCATTGGGGAACCAGGCCTCCCATGTGACAGACCCAATGGGTCCCACTTAGTCTAGTATTAGTATTAATAACATCCTTCACAAAAAGCATTTGAATTTTTTAGTGTAGTACCATGATACGTTAGTATATGAACATACAATTTTTAAGATCATGGGTAGGTCATTCAAACCAGGTTCCTAATATCTGACACTCTTTTTTGTCTCAGAGTCATACAGCGTGGAAGCAGGCTCTTCGGGCCAACGGCCACATCGGCCAACATGTCCCATCTACACTAGTCCCAACTGCCTGCATTTGACCCATATACCTCTAAATCTGTCCTATCTGTCTAAATCTTTCTTAAACGTTGCAATAGTACCTGCCTCAGTTACCTCTTCCGGCAGCTCTTTCCATACACCTATCACCGTTTGCGTGAAAACATTGCCCCTCAGATTCCTATTTCCCCCTCACCTTAAACCTATGTCATTTGTTTCTGGATTCCCCTATTCTGGGCAAGAGACTATGTGCATCCACCCAATCTACTCCTCTCATGATTTTGTACATCTTTTGTCTCCTTTTCATCTCTAGCCTTTGTCACTTACTCCATCAATCTGCCAATCAAAATAACCCTCATGATGTAAACCAAGCCATGATATACACAGCGAACGGCAACCCCTTGGGGGGTGTTATTAACTAGTGAGATCTGGGAATACAAACACATAGTTCCCTGACAACAGTGTACAAGGAGACAAAAGTGGTGAAGAAGGCCTATGCTATGCTTGCTAAGTGAGGCACCTTGATCGGCATGGTTATGTTGGGCCATAGGGCCTGTTTTCCTGCTGCATGACTCTATGTTTTCACTGGAGTGAAGGAGGCTGAAAGATGTCTTTATAGAGATACTAGACCAAGCGGGACTTGTCGGGCCACGTTCCAAAGCAATATTCCACCAGTCACCCGTAGCGCCCAACTGTGCAGGCGCAGCTCATTTCCCCTCATCCCCCAGCACTCCCTCCCCCTCCCCTTCACCCTCCCTCTTCTCTCCCCTCGCCTCCGCCCCTCCCCCACTACTTCCCTCACCTCTCCTTTCTCCTACCCTCAGTTACTCCCTTACTCCCTCCATAACCCCTACCCCTCCCTACCCCCCTCCTCTCCCACCATCCCATCCTCCCCCACTCCTCACCTCCCCATTATCCCAAACCCCCACTCTCCCTCTTCGCCTCACCCACTTTCCCCTCCCTCTCCCTACCCCTCCACTCCCTCATTCCCCCAGTCTCCCTTCTCACGTCCCCATGATTTTGATGTAAACCACTGCCGCCGGCGTTTTCTCCACATCAGTGACCCCCCCGTGGGGGGGGGGGGGGGGGCAGGCCGATCAGGCTGGAGCCGCCGGAGGGGGAGGGAGAAGCCGTTGGGGGGGGGACAGGCCGAGCAGCGCAGAGTGGAGCCCTGGGCCAGAAGTAGCAGTTTCAGCCCAAGACTCAGCACACAGGCCCGGGTCGCCGGCGTGGCCTCTCCCCACCCCGGACCCCGTACCAGCTCCAACCCCATCCTTGCCCCCGGATCCACTCCTATCCTTGCCAGACCGACAGGCCCGAAGCAGCAGATGCAGCCTCAGTGCCAAGGCGTGGGCCGCCGGCGTGGCCTCTCCCCTCCCCCGGACCCCGCACCAGCTCCAACCCCATCCTTGCCCCCGGTTCGGCTCCTATCCTTGCCGGAGCGGCAGTCCGCCCCGAACCACGCACCTGGTCTGAAATTCTGCAAAGGTCAGAACTGTGGCTGAGAACCCTTTGGGTGTCCTTAGTGATGCCAGTCAAGTAAAGACGCCAAGTGTTTGGACGCTGTTAGGATTTTTTTATTAATAACATGAATAACATAAAATATAACATCAATCTGAACAAAAGTTGACCACAGGACAATGGTGAGTAAGGTGGTGCAAAAATTGTAGCGCTATTGTGTACCGTTTTGACGTAATTCAGGGCATCGGGGCATGAGTCACAGAGTCACAGGCAGACACACAGACTCACAAACAAACAAAATGAGAGTTTTAGTAATATATAAGAAGATAGATAGATAGCTATACAATCATGAGGGGTGTAGATAGGGTAGATAGTTATGGACATTTCTCCCAGGGTGGGGGAAACTAAATCTTGCATTTAAGATGAGAGGAAAAAACTGAACGTGGATCGGAGTTATAGGCATTACGCACAGGGTAATGGGGTATATGGAATGACTTATCAGAGGAGGTGGTTGAGGTAGGTACATTGACAATGGTTAAAAGACATTTGGACATGTACATAGAAAGGAAAGGTTTAGAGGGACATAGGCAGATTGTAAGTGAATACGATTACTGTAGATAGGCATCTTGTTTGGCTTGGATGAAGAGCAAAATGGGCCTGTTTTTGTGCTGTATAAACTATGAATCCTTTGCAAAACCTCATCATTCTACATAAAGTTTGGTGACTAGACCAAATAAAAGTAAAGATAAGGCATTATCATAATCATTACGCAATGCGTTTAATGAAACATTAAGTTTGTATTACCACAGATCATGCATGACCTCTTGAATGTCGCGACTCTTGTTATTAATCACAGCATAATTTTCCTCACTAATCTTCAACAGATGAGCCACTTTCAAATCCCTATTCTCAGAAGTTGCCTATTACCCTAGGTCCCACTCTGTTCTCTCTAAACTACCTGGCTCCTCTGCTGCTCTCCCAATCACTGTTCTAAGTTTTTAATCAAAGGCTCTGGTCCAGACCCCTCCTTTTAGCGTATTAGCTAAGTTCCGCCAATTGGACCAGAAACCAGGGCATGAATCTCACCACAACTAAACTAAACAATTGTGGGGCATTTTAATTCAAGCGATAAAATGAATTTTAACAAAGCCAATCTCAGCAATGAGGAAAATGTCAGAAGTAGCTATACCGAAGAAGCCTGCCATGCTTAGCTGGTCTGGCTTAAATACAACTTTAGACCCAGCAAACCTGTTTACTCTTAAATGTCTTTTCAGTTTGGGGACAATTATGGATGGGCAATACTGTCAGCAGTATTCGTGTCATATGGATGAATAATTACCCTCAGACCGGTTTCCCCTAAGGACTCTCTATCTGTTTTGCTCTTGTTTTCTCATTGTTTATCTCTCTTTCTCTCTCATTTATTTTCTCTCTCTCATGAGGGGAATAGATAGGGGGAATGCATAGTCTTTTACCCAGGGTAGGGGAATCAAGAACCAGACTATATGTCTAAGGAGGGAGAGGAAATAATTAATAGGAACCTAAGGGGCAACTATTTCACATAGTGGTTATATGGAACAAGCTGCCTAAGGAGGTAGTTGAGCAGGTACTATAACAATATTTATAAAATACATGGATAGGAAAGATTTAGAGGGGTATGGGCCAACGTGGGATTAGTGTAGATGAGGCATCATGGATGGGGCAAGTTGGGCTGAAGTGCCAGGTTCCGTGCCGTATAACCCGTGTTCATTCTACCCATTCTGGACATTTTTCTGTACATCCCCTCACAAGTCTAACATATACAGGCACAGCTCTAACTCCCCTCGGACCAGAATACCCCACAGACCCACAGTCTGCTCTGTCCACATATAGCCATTTCCTTGGCTCTCACATTTCACCAGCAAATCACATACTGCTTGTGGAACCTAGAGGGTCAAGCAACATTTATAGGGTGAAGGGATGGTCGACATTAGCCCTGGTGCAGGGTCTCGACCTGGTGCATTGACTATCCCTGAGTCGGTCTCAACTGCCCAGTTCCTCAAACCCAACACATAAAACCCATCCACCCTCCATATAGTGAAGCCACCCCTACAAGCCCCACTGCAGCAAACCCCAGCCCAATATCACAAACCCAGCCTATGCATAAAGCTCCTCCCACACCAAATTCAGATTCAGATTCAAACTTTATTCTAGTATCTTTGATTGTCATTGTGCAGTGTCCAAGTACAGAGACAACAAAATGCAGTTAGCATCTCACCCAGAAGTGCGAACACAGAATAATGGAACAGTAAAATATATATATATATGTATATACAGTAGCAGTAGTGCAATTTTCGGGGGGGGGGGGGGAGATCAGTCACTGGGGGTAGGAGGGTCCGAAGGGGTAGGAGGGTCCGAAGGGGGAGGGGGGGGGGGGAGGGATTGACTGGCAATCCCCACAGGTCCTCCTCTCGCAACAAGCCCCTCCAAACCAATAAGCCCCACCTCAACCACCCGCCCCGTTTCCCAACCCCCACCCCATGCAGCTAGCCCCGCCTCCACCATTACTAGGCCACCCCCACCATTACAAGCACCGCCCCGTCCCAGCCACAAGCCCCTCCCCTTGCAGGAAACCACTCCCCCCAACACCACAGACCCCGCCCAGATTCCTAACTGCCCCGCCCACATCACTGCAAGCCCCGCCCCAGGCCTCACAAGCCCCGCCCCAGGCCTCACAAGCCCCGCCCCAGGCCTCACAAGCCCCGCCTTGCCGCTACAGACCCCGTCCATTCACCACAAGCCCCTCGCCACCATTACAAGCCTGCCCCTCACCTTGATGCCCTCCAGGCGGTGCAGGCGGGTGAACGCCTCTTGCTGCAGCTTGGCAGTGCGCTCCGGCTCCGACACCTCCTGCCGCGCACTCGCGTCCTGCCCCGGCGTCGTGGTCGCGCCGCCGCCATCCGGAGCCGTGTGCGCGCTGTCGCTGGTGTAGTACACGTAGAGCAGCAGGGCCAAGACGTTGAGGATGTAAACATGCACGAACACCATGACGACCACGAAGTAGGAGCGCGAGCACACACTGTCTTTCTGAGGCATGGCGGCCCCGCCCCCTCCCGACTCCCGGCCGGCCGTTACTTTCAAACCCGGCTCGCGACGCACGGCCAGCCAGCGCCGCGTACCCACGTCATCGCGTCGGTCTGCCCACGTGCTCACAGGGCGTCAGTCTACGGCCAACAGGGGCGGGGCGTGGGGTAGAGGGGGCGGGGCCTTCGGGAGAGGGGCGGGGTCGTTGTAGAGGGGGCAGGGCCGCCATGACAAGAGATGTAGATGGACCATCAGAAGAGTGAGAGGACCATCATTGGTATGGAAGGGCTATCAGTGGGGAGATCATTAGAGTGGTGGGAGAACCATCAGAGGAGAAGGAAGACCATTAGAGGAGTGGGGGGACCTTCGTGGAAATAGGAAGACGATCAGTGGGGCAACCAAGAGATGAGTGAGCAGACCATCAGAGCAGTGGAAGAACCATTAGTGGAGTGGGAGGACCAATAGAGGAGCGGGAGGGCCATATTGGGTATGGATGGGTTATCGGAGTGGGGGACCATTAGTGAAATGGGAGATCTATTAGAGTGGAGGGACTAAGAGAAGAATGGGAGGACCATCAGAGGAGTGGGAGGACCATCAGAAGAGTGAGAGGACCATAATGATTATGGACAGAGGAATAGGAGGACCATTAGAAGTTTGGGTAAATCACTGTTGGTATGGAAAGACCATCAGAGGAGTGAGAGGGCCATCTTGGGAGTGGGAAGACCATCAAAGGAGAGGATGGACCATCAGTGATGTGGTAGGATCAAGAAGGGAAGTGCGAGGACCATCAGAGGAGAGCAAGGATCATCAGAGGAGATGCAGAGTCATTAGAGGTCTGGTAGGAGGTTTGAGCCATTTGGTCATTGAGCAGACAATGCCCTTTGGCCCAACATGTCCATGCCGACAAAATTCCCCATCTAATCTAGTTCCATTTGCCTGTGTTTGACCCATATACCTCTTAACATTTCCTACCCATGTACCCATCCAAATTACATTCAAATGTTGTCATTGTACCTGCCTCAACTACCTACTCTGGCAGCTCATTCCATATACCATTCACCTTCTGAGTAAAAAAGTTGCCCCTCAGTTTCCTTTCAAATCGTTCCTCTCTCGACTTAAACCTAGGTCCTTTGGTTTGGGAATCAACTACCCTGGGTAAAAGACTGTGACATTCACCCTGCCAATTCCCCTTTGGTTTGTGTGAGCAGCGATGAGGATGCTATGAGGCTGCAGGGTGACGGATAGGTTGTGTAAGCAGCGATGAGGATGCTATGAGGCTGCAGGGTGACGGATAGGTTGGGTGAGTAGGCAGATGCATGGCATATGCAGTATAATGTGGATAAATGTGAGGTTATCCACTTTGGTGACAAGAACAGGAAGGCAGATTATTATCTGAATGGTGCAAGATTAGAAAAAGGGGTGGTGTATCGAGACCTGGGTGTGCTTGTACATCAGTCACTGAAAGTAAGCATGCAGGTACAGCAGGCAGTGAAGAAAACTAATGGCATATTGGCCTTCATTGAGAGATTTTGAGTTTAGGAGCAAGGAGGTCCTACTGGAGTTGTACAGGGCCCTGGTGTGACCACACCTGGAGTATTGTGTGCAATTTTGGTCTCCTAATTTGAGGAAGGACATTATTGCTATTGAGGGAGTGCAGCGTAGGTTCACCGGGTTAATTCCTGGGATGGCGGGAATGACATATGATGAATGAATGGGTCGACTGAGCTTGTATTCACAGAAATCTAGGATGAGAGGGGATCTTATAGAAACATAAAATTCTTAAAGGATTGGACAGGCTAGATGCAGGAAAATGTTCCAGATGTTGGGGGAGTCCAGAACCTGGGGTCACAATTTAAGAATAAGGGGTAGGACATTTAGGACAGAGATGAGGAAAAAAAAAATCACCCAGAGAGTTGTGAATCTGTGGAATTCTTGCCATAGAAAGCAGTGGAGGCCAATCCACTGGGTGTTTTCAAGAGAGAGTTAGAGCTCAGGGCTAAAGGAATCAAGGCATATGGGGAAAAAGCAGGAACGGATGTACTGATTTTAGGTGATCAGCCATGATCATATTGAATGGCAGTGCTGGCTCGAAGGGCCGAATGGCCTACTCCTGCATCTATTTTTCTATGTTTCTAAGTGTTTCCCTCAGAATATTGAATCTCCCTAAGCCTCATTCCATTGTCATTCTGTGAATTTATGGATACCCAACTTGTTAATCATTTACTAATTCTGTACCACAAACATGTCTCCTGCTGCCTCAACCTCCCCATATGACAAATAAACACTCTTAACTGTGAGCCCTCTTGATTTAATGCAACAACTTGTCACCTTGTTATAGGGAGGAGGCTGCTAAGCTGAAAAGAGTGCAGAGAAGATTTACGAGGATGTAAGGGTTAAGTCCCACAGATCTCTCTGTAAGTTAGAAACAGAGGTGCCACTGCGCACACGTAAATGTAAGTCAGAAACGTTATGTAAGTTATGGCAGTGCTGGCTCTGTAAGTCAGAAACGTTATGTAAGTCAGAAACAGAGGTGCCACTGCGCACACGTAAATTTACTATCAGCACTGTGTAGTACTGTGTAGCAGGTGGCACGGTGGCCAGCGGTAGAGTTGCTGCCTTATAGCACTTACAGCACCAGAGCACCGGGTTCAATCCCGACTATGGGTGCTGTCTGTACGGAGTTTGTACGTTCTCCCGGTGACCACGTGGGTTTTCTCCGAGATCTTTGGTTTCCTCCCACACTCCAAAGACGTACAGGTTTGTAGGTTAATTAGCTTGGTATAAGTGTAAGTTGTCCCTAGTGTGTGTAGGATAGTGTTAATGTGCGGGGATCGCTGGTCGATGCAGACCTGGTGGCCCGAAGGGCCTATTTCCACATTGTATCTCTAATCTAAACTAAACTAAAGCACCAGTGGGAGACCACGTTGGAACTCCGATGGGGAGACCACGGGGGAGCTTTGACGCAGAGACCACATGGAAGCATCCACAAGAACAGCTGACTGGTTTCCAGAAACAGCCACATGCGCAGTAGCGCACTGCTACCAAGACTACAGAGACGTGCAACTCAGAAATAAAGCAGTGGGCTTAAAGAGTTGCTTAAGAAAGTACGAGTTTACCTAAATCACCTATTACAGAAGTCAGGGAGGGTCTGAGTTGTAGGGAAAGGTTGGACAAACTAGGACTTTATTCCTTGGAGTGTATGCGGTTGGGGGGTGATCTTATAGAGCTGTATAAAATCATGAGGGAGATAGAGTGAATGCACAAAATCTTTTGCCCCCGGGTAGAGGAATCAAAAGCAAGAGAACATATATTTAAGATGAGAGGGAAAAGATTTAATACAAACCTGAGGGGCAACGTTTTCACTTAGAGGGTTGTGGGTATATGAAACGAGCTGCCAGAGGAGTTGGTTGAGAAAAAGTCCAATGTCCATAATGAAGTAATATTGCAAATCAGGAATGAATCCTCAGCCACAATGCTGGGGATATTGATTTTCAAAGTATGCTGAGCTTTGCTTCATAGAAGATAAAACAGTACAGCACAGGAACAGGCCCTTTGATCGACAATGTCTGTGCCAAACATGCCAAGACCAACTCTATCTATAACTATGCACATAATCCATACCCTTCCATTCCCTTCATATCCATATGCCCATGCAAAAGTCTCTTAAATGCCACTATCCAATCTGCCTCCACCATCACTCCTGGCTGCATGTTCCAAGCACTCACCATCCTCTGTGCGAAAGACTTGACCCACACATCTCCTTTCCCTCATCCCTAGCCAGTCTTAAGAAGGGTCTCGATCCAAAACGTCACCCATTCCTTCTCTCCAGAGATGCTGCCTGTCCCGCTGAGTTACTCCAGCTTTTTGTGTCTATCTTCGGTTTAAACCAGCATCTGCAGTTCCTTCTTACACATCTCCTTTAAACTATGCCCTACTCACCTTAAAGTTATGGCATCTAGTCCTTGACATTTCCACCCTGGGAAAAAGGTTCTGACTGTCTACCCTATCTATGCATCTCATAATTGTGTATGCTTCAATTATCCAAGAAGCAGATTTGGAGGGTAGAGTATGGGTGAAATCATCCCAATGTCTTTAGCAGCTTGCTTTAGGAAGTCCAAATCTCAGAAGCATTCAGGACAGGGATGATGGCTGCCTAGTAGACCGTGAGCTTCTGAGCCAAATCTGAGGTCATTATCTACCCTCTTCCTCAATCAACCAAATATGGTTCTGGTGCATCGAAGGTGATGGTGAACTTCTTAATTGACGTCTTCCTTCACCAAGAGGTGGCTGCTCTGGGAAGTGGGGGTCACATCATCCAGGCCCCAACTATGGACCTTTAATGTTAGAAGATAGCATCATACAGCAGGGACAATGTGAGCACAGGTATTGTGGAAGTTGAGTACAAGGTCAATCCTCTTCAGTCAACGAGTTGATGATGGCTTGTAAAGGACACACAGAGCTGGAGTGACTCAGCAGGTCAGGCAGCATCTCTGGAGAACACGGATAGGTGACTTTTCGAGTCACGACCCTTCTTCGATGATTTGGACCAAGACCAGCAAGCCTGGAGATGCACAAACATCAGCAGTCTACTGAGGTTCTGGAGTGGAGGCAACACAGATAGATTGTGCCAACTGCATTCCTGCATTAGAACACCAGAGAGTGCCAGAGGTGTTTAAAAGAGTGATTGCTGACTCTGCGAGTCTTGTACCAGATTTCAGATCCTGATCATCAAATATGCCGAGCAACAGAATGGAGATAATTCTAAGCTTAAACAAAAGGAAAGATCCAGAGATAGAAGTTCAAATTTAAGATGAGGGATTGAGAAAGACCGAATACTAGGGATCTCAGGAAGTTAATAGTAATTTCTTGAAGAGAGTCCATGTTACAGAAGAGGAGGTCTTAAAACGCACAAAGGTAAATAAATCCTGAGACCTAATCTAGTGTATCGTAGGACGTGGTAGGTAGATGGGGAGAAAATTGCAGTGCTCCCAGCAGATATTTATATAATCGATTGCCATGGGTTAGGTACTGGAAGACTGGAGGATGGTTATTTATGAAAGGCTGCAGGGAAAATCCTGGTATCTAACATCAGTGGTGGAAATCCTGGGAGAATGCACTTAGTGAATGGAAGATACAATGTGCTGGAGTAACTCAGCTGGTCAGGCAGCATCCCCGGAGAACACAAAGTGCTGGAGCTACTGAGCGGGTCAGACACCATCCCTAGGGAACATGGATAGGCGATGTTTCGGGTCAGGATCCTACTTCAAACTCACATGAATAGTAGTTTGCGTCCGACTTAATAGAGATAGTCAACATAGCTTTACAATATAGAACAGAGAACAGTACAGCACAGGTGCAGGCTGTGTACCTTTGGCCCACAATGTCCGTGCGAACATAATGCCAAGTTAAACTAATCATCTCTACCTGCACTTGATCCATATCTCTCTATTCCTTGAACAATCATGTGCTTATCGGAAAGCCTCTTAAATGCCACGATCGTATCTGGCTATACTATCACCCCTGGTAATGTACATAAAAGTACTGGGCAAGATTGGATGCAATAGACTTAGTGAATGGAAGGTACAAAGTGCTGGAATAACTCAGCGGGTCAGGTAGTATCTCTGGAGAACATGGACAGGTGAAATTTTGGGTCGGGACCCTTCTAACATCCTTTTATTCTGAGTATGGACATGGGATCAAATGTAATGGGAAAATCATGCACGCCCAGGTAGAAGCAAAATGGAAAGAAACCAGAGACACAAGAGACTTCAGATCCTGAGATCTGGAGCAAATATCTAATTTCTGTGGCGGCACAGGGATAGTCTATATTTGACTTGTGACCATAGATATGGATCAAAAAATAATCCAGACATTTTAGATTAAACTCCTTTAAACTAAACAGGTGGCCAATCGTACGGCGCCCCTGGTGGTCATGTACCTGTCTAACTGTTTCTTAAACATAGAAACATAGAAACATAGAAATTAGGTGCAGGAGTAGGCCATTCAGCCCTTCGAGCCTGCACCGCCATTCAATATGATCATGGCTGATCATCCAACTCAGTATCCCGTACCTGCCTTCTCTCCATACCCTCTGATCCCTTAGCCACAAGGGCCACATCCAACTCACTCTTAAATATAGCCAATGAACTGGCCTCAACTACCCTCTGTGGCAGAGAGTTCCAGAGACTCACCACTCTCTGTGTGAAGAAAGTCTTTCTCATCTCGGTCTTAAAGGATTTCCCCCTTATCCTTAAGCTGTGACCCCTTGTCCTGGACTTCCCCAACATCGGGAACAATCTTCCTGCATCTAGCCTGTCCAACCCCTTAAGAATTTTGTAAGTTTCTATAAGATCCCCTCTTAATCTCCTAAATTCCAGAGAGTATAAACCAAGTCTATCCAGTCTTTCTTCATAAGACAGTCCTGACATCCCAGGAATCAGTCTGGTGAACCTTCTCTGCACTCCCTCTATGGCAATAATGTCCTTCCTCAGATTTGGAGACCAAAACTGCACGCAATACTCCAGGTGTGGTCTCACCAAGACCCTGTACAACTGAAGTAGAACCTCCCTGCTCCTGTACTCAAATCCTTTTGCTATGAAAGCTAACATACCATTCGCTTTTTTCACTGCCTGCTGCACCTGCATGCCTACTTTCAATGACTGGTGTACCATGACACCCAGGTCTCGCTGCATCTCCCCTTTTCCTAATCGGCCACCATTTAAATAATATTCTGCTTTCCTGTTTTTGCCACCAAAGTGGATAACCTCAACGTGGATAAACGTTGGGATATTCCCAACCTCAAAGTCAAAATCAAAGTCAAAAGAGTTTATTGTCATGTGTCCCTGACAGGACAATGAAATTCTTTCTTTGCATAGACAACAGAACATAGTAGGCATTGTCTACAATTATATACGTAAATACACACATTAATTAATTAATTAATAAAGTGCAAATAACAGATGGAGGGGTATTAATGTTCAGAGTTTTGCCCGAGCCAAGTTTAATAGCCTGATGGCTGTGGGGAAGTAGCTATTCCCTCCATTTACCATGTTAAAAAATTAGATGTACTGTATTTCCAGCTAGAGATAGGGCTTTAGAAATAGTGGTTGCATTGGGCGAGAGTGCAATGGTGTGGGGACATAGAGGTAAGGAATTGATTCTGCTATCGTTAGCTCTTTCTAAAATTAATAAAGACATGGATAAAGTCTATATCACTGTATACAGCACACTTTATCTGGCACATACTGTGACAAATAGACATGCGGAAGCCTTGTTATTCAAGTCTCTGTGGCGCAATCGGTTAGCGCGTTCGGCTGTTAACCGAAAGGTTGGTGGTTCGAGCCCACCCAGGGACGCAGATTTTCTTAGCTGTAAGTGTTGTTCGCTCGTCTTACATTTGCACTTTTTATTTCCGTTCAATTCTTCGCACTTTGCCTCCATTAGTCTTTGCTTTATACACACTTTTCTTGCTTTTTTCAAATCCAAACTGTATAGATATATTTCCTTAAAATATAATCATTTTCATTGCTGTCATTACTTTAAAAAAAACTATTAACATTATTATATTTTGCAAACTAATATTCTAAATACTAATTTTGATTGAAAATAGGAGCTAAGATGATTGGATAAATGTTTTAGATTTTTGACCAAATTTTTTTATTAATTTATAATGTTTTCCAAAAGATTAGTGAGTCTTTAAAAATGTCCGCCGGTGAGTGGGGCCATTTTTAAAGACTCAATTGTCTTTTCGAAGTTTTGAAATTGGGATTAACATTATTCTTGGAAGCAGGCCCATCGGCCCAAAATGTCCATGTTGATCATGTCGGCGTTCTGGGCATTTGTGACATATTCCTCTAAACCAGGAAAGACTACTGTCCAAACCTTTAAAAGTACTCGGCAAAAACATTGAGATGGCACTGATACATACCAGTTTAGAAACACGGCGTTCCACGGATATGAATTTAAGTGAAAATGAATTTCACTGTACCTCCTCGGTACACGTGACAAATAAAATAGCATACCACTGACATGGAAATTAATCACAACAACGTGTTCAAAAATGATGCTGTATTCATCCGAAAATGTGTTGTTGTTTGTTAAAGGAATGAAAACGATACTTGCCAAAGGCGCGGGAGGGGGGGGGGGGGGGGGTGGCAATGTATTATTTTATTTAGTGCTTGGGAGCTTGATATGTTTTTTAAATTTTCGTATTTTGGAAATACTTCAAAGAAACCAGTTTCAATGCCTTAAATAATCACAACGTGCACTTAAATAGCAACATAGGGTTTGTTTCAGAAACGCAAAGATGTTGCTATTGTGTGCCGAAATAGCTCAGTTGGGAGAGCGTTAGACTGAAGATCTAAAGGTCCCTGGTTCAATCCCGGGTTTCGGCAGATGTTTTGTTGCAATTTGTTACGCTTGGATGTAAGCGATTGACACGTACTTCAATTTTTCTTTGTAACTTTCCTCCTCAAATGTTGCCACCGAACAAATTAGAACTGAAATGATAATGCAAAAAGGAAAGTGTAGACATAAAAAAAGCTGCAAATGTTAGAATCTCGAGCAAAAGACAAAGGCAGCATCTGGTGAGGGAATGGTCAGGCAACGTTTCGGGTCAGGACTGGGTTACTTCAGCACTTCATTGTAAAGAGTGGATTAGACCAGATTTGGCGATCGTTCTCCCACAAACAGAGCACGATTAAGTAAAATGCCGAAACCCGGGATTGAACCAGGGACCTTTAGATCTTCAGTCTAACGCTCTCCCAACTGAGCTATTTCGGCAGATGACGGTAATTTAATTAAAATGTATAACAGAAGGATTTAGGAACCGATATATTTTCATTGATTGAATGTTATTACATGCCTTTTTTTGTGCACAGATATCCCCTGGTCTGATTATTGCCCCAGCATTACAACAAACCCCCATATTACAAATGGAGGCCCTCCATTCTACCCTCCTTGCCTCTACTGGTTCCTTTCGATCTTCCATTTGCTCGAATGCGGAATATTTTACTAAATTCATACTGAATTACACTGAGATACAGAAAAAAAGGCGATACAAAAGGCTGCAGATGATGGAAACGGGAGGAAACAAAACTGCTACAAAGCCTCAGCGGGTCGAGCAGCATCTGTGGAGGCAATGCGGTGGTCAATGTTCCGAATTGAGACATGCATCTAAAATAAGGCAGTTTGACCAGGTTTCTAAATCTCCCAGTAAAGTGATGACCTTCTGCAGTGTTACGAAGGATTACAAAGAAAATAAACATTGGAGGAGTTGGGATGAGGGAGTAGTAGAGGGCAGGTAAAATTAAAAAAAATTGGGCTGTGCTGGACGGAAGAAAGAGGTGATAATGAAGCCCCGTATAAAATAAACACCAGTATTGCCGAAACCCGGGATTGAACCAGGGACCTTTAGATCTTCAGTCTAACGCTCTCCCAACTGAGCTATTTCGGCCGATGTAAATGAACCATTCAGCCCTTCGAAACCATATTGGTTTCCATAGACTAAGTTTTTCAATTGGTTCTACTATCATAGAAAGAAAGAAATGCTGGATTACTAAAGAATACAGGAAGTGTTGGAATCATTCAACAGGTCAGGCAGCACCTCTGGAGAAAAAGGATAGGTGACGTTTTAGGATGGATTTAAAGAAGATTTCAAAGGCCTTTTATTGTCACGTACCAATTAAGGTACAGTGATATGCGAATTACCATTACCATACAGCCATACTAAAAAAAAGCAACAAGACACACAACTATATTAAAGTTGACATAAATGTCCACCACAGCTCATTCCTCATTGTGATGGAAGGCAATAAAAGTCCAATCTTCTTCCTCTTTATTCTCCTGCGGTCGAGCTCCCGCGTCGGGGCGATCGAAGCTCCCGTGTCAGGGCGGTCGATGCTCCTGCGGCTTGGAGCTCCCTAAGTCAGTCTCTAAGCAGAGACTGCGAGTTCCACGATGTTAAAGTCCACAGGCTCCGAGGTC
The DNA here is from genome assembly GCA_035221665.1 of Okamejei kenojei. Lineage (NCBI taxonomy): Eukaryota > Metazoa > Chordata > Chondrichthyes > Rajiformes > Rajidae > Okamejei > Okamejei kenojei. Next base: position 22,756,433 of record CM069146.1, on the reverse strand, counting down.
GATCCCTGGCAAAGGGATTACGAACTCCGCGATGGTGAGTCCGCAGACTCCCGTGGTTGGAGCTCCCGAAGTCGGTCTCCAGCAAAGGCCGCCATCTCCTCGATGTTAGGCTGCAGTGCGGACAAAGATACGATACGGAAAAAATTCTCTTACCTCGATCTCCCTCGAGGTAAGAGATTAAAAAAACTGTTTCCCCCAACCCCCACCCCCCCACATAAAATAAGCTAAAGAACACTAAAAGCATACATTTAGCATATTGTAGCGGCGCCTGATGGCGTACGCAGAGATCGAACCCGGCATTCGGAAGCCGCGGTCACTTGACTCGGGAGGGGCCGCTTGTTTCTCGCGGTTTTTGCTTTTGCGCTTTAGTTCAGCGCTGGCCACCATTGTGACCAGACGTGTCTAAAGAACCCGTACACTGGAAACCGAACTTCTGAATAAAGATCTGTTGGAAAACCCAGTTGTCGTTCTTTAGACCGCCAAAATATACTATTAAAACAACAAAGAAGGAAGAGACAGATGGACTGTTGGCGAGGCAGCCATTGCTGACACCACCCGGTGGGTCCTGACCCGAAACATCACCCATTAATTTTCTCCAGAGATGCTGAGTTACTCCAGCACTTTTTGTGTCTATATTTATTTTCCTACAGTCCAGTAAAGTATTGGCATACCTAGACACAATCTGGCAGATTAGATCAGTTTAACTTCGCATGTTTGGCACGGACACTGTAGGTTGCAAGACATGATCCTGTGCTGTCTTCCCATGTTCTATGTTCACCCAGAGGAAACCCATGCGGTCATAGGGAGATACAGTACATGTGAACTGACTCACAAACAGCACCTAAGGTCAGTATCGAACCTTTTTTTTAATTTCAAAATCTACTTTATTCAAATGATAAATATATACAATACATTAACCTTGCGGAAAATCCATCCGACATTTTCGGAGGCTGTACAATAGATCAATACAGTTTAGACATTTCCTTTCCCCAAATTTCCACAAATCAGTCCCCCACTCGTGCCACAATGGCGTGGGATACCTTCCCTTATATTGAGGGGTGTCTCCACCATACCGTACCCCCCATGTCCAGCAGCGGAAGGACCTTAGACTGTGGCCCTCCCCCACCGAGCCTTGGCGTTGGCTGCACCGAGCTTCAGTGCATCCCTCAGCACGTACTCCTGCAGTCTGCAGCGGGCCAGTCGGCAACATTCCAGGATCGAACCTGGATCTCTGGTGCTCTGAGGCTACAGCTCAGTAGTTTAGTTTAGTTTAGATATACAGTGTATCTCTATATCAGCATAAGGCCCACCAAGTCCGCACCGACCAACAGTCACCCCGACACTAGCACTATCTTACACACCAGGGACAATTCACCAAAGCCAATTAACTTACAAACCAGCACGTCTTTGGAGTGTGGGAGGAAACCCACACAGTCACAGCTAGAACGTGCAAACAGAACCTTTCGTCAGGATTGACCCAGGTCTGTGGTGCCGTGGGGCAGTAACTCTCGCACCGTGCCACCATACCCGCAGGTACAACTGCCGCATGACTGGGCCAGCGAGTCGCAGTACCGCATGCCCATCCATCTCCAAATTGTGAGCAAACTTGAATAGAAGATTCATTTATCTCAGGCATGAAGATAGTTTACAAACAGCAGTATACCTTCAGGCTGGTAACAATTTACATAACCCAATTCCTTATTCATGCTTATATTTTATCCTTTATTTAACCCTGTGAGCTCCCTTCTCATACAGATACACTAGATCCAAATGCATTATACCCTCCATTTCACATGTCGCCACAGACTGGATTTAATACATACTTAAAATTGTTGGCTTTTTTTTAGGTCAAGTAGATTATATTACTGTATTTAACTTTAGTCCCTTGTTTATTCAAGGGATTGACAGCTGGTATTTTTGCAACTTGCTTATAGCTCTTTTAACGTAATCAGGTTTTGATGAATTTTGAAAAATCCCTTGAAATTGCTATTAATAGACAATAGACAATAGGTGCAGAAGTCGGCCCTTCGAGCCAGTACCGCCATTCAATGTGATACTGGCTGATCATCCCCAATCAGTACCCCGTTCCTGTCTTCTCCCCATATCCCCTGAGCTATTTTTAAGAGCCCTATCTAGCTCTCTCTTGAAAGCATCCAGAGAACCTGCCTCCACCGCCCTCTGAGGCAGAGAATTCCAGAGACTCACAACTCTCTGTGAGAAAAAGTGTTTCTTCGTCTCCGTTAAAAATGGTGACTGGCTGAGATAGTTCAGCCAGTGTGGCACCGAAATGAGGTCTTGAGGGTCCCTTGGCTGTGTCCTGCAGTTTGGAAGGGGCAGGCATTCATCTTTTAGTTGTGCGTTTGCTGCACCATCTCCTCCCTTGTGTATCAAAACCTTATTTTGTCTTTTCAAAGGTTCAATGGTACTTTATTTGTCACATGCCTCCAGCAGCCCCAGTCAAGTCAAGTCAACCTATTTTCATATGCACATGTACGGTGAGGTACAGGGACAATGAAAATCTTGTTGTGTCAGTATCACAGGCACATAGCCTCAGACAACACACAAAACATTAATTATGAATAAGTTCCACATAAATTCTACAGGACAATGAAAAGAACAAATTACTGTGCTAAAAACAAGGGATCAGTAGGTTTCCTCCAGTTTCCGGTTTCCTCCCACATTCCAAAGACGTGTGGCTTTGTATGTCAATTGGCCTCTGTGAAATCACCCCTTGTGTGTAGGGACTGGGTGCTAAAGTGGGACAACATAGAACTCGTGTGAACAGGTGATCGAGGGTTGGTCTGGACTCGGTAGGCTGAAGGGACTATTCCCATGCTGTATCTTTCAATCAATCAATGAATCGGGAATGGGCCATTTGGGTCAGAGATGGGCGGCGCAGTGGTGCAATGGTAGAGGGGCTGCCTCACAGCGCCAGAGACCCAGGTTCAATTCTGACTATGGGTGCTGTCTTCATAGTAGTTAGTATGTTCTCCCTGTGACCACATGGGTTTTCTCCATGTGCTCTGATTTCCTCCCACATTCCAAAGACGTGCAGGTTTGTAGGTTAATTGTAAAATTGTTAATTGTAAAAATTGTCCCTCGTGTGTAGGATAGAACTAGTGTACAGGTGATCACTGGTTGGCACAGACTCGGTGGGCCGAAGGGTCTGTTTCAATGCTGTATCTCTGAACAAACTAAAGTAAAGGTGAGGAGAAACATCTTCACATATAGGACTGTAATTTTCTCCATCTTGGAGGGTGGTGATAAGCTTTAGTTTAGTTTATTATTGTCACATGTACCAAGGTACAGCAAAAGGCTTTTTGATGTGTGCTATCCAGTCAGTGAAAAGGCTGTACATGATACAGTTATTAAAACTAGCAATTGATGCATGAAATTAAGGGATTGGTCATAACTATATCACACTCCTCTTCCACTCGGAAACGTATAGATGAACTATGTGTTAGCAATTCCAAGATTTTATATTTTTCCTGTTGATCCAGTTGCTTTAGAGTTTCTCCAAATATTTACCCTTTTTCCTCTTTACTTCATGGACGTTATAATGAATCTGATCACCTGGGATGGCTTCAGGTTTTGAGGCACTGAATATTAATGCCCCATGAACTGCTGCTGGGGATAGCTCAGACAAACACCGGAATACAGGATCAAAAAGATGTTCTTTATCTTTTCATGTTTAAGAAAGAACTGCAGATGCTGGAAAAATCGAAAGTAGACAAAAATGCTGGAGAAACTCAGCGGGTGAGGCAGCATCTATGGAGCGAAGGAATAGGCGACGTTTCGGTTCGAGATCCTTCTTCAGACTGATGTAGATGGGGGGGAGGGGGGTGGGAAAAAAAAGGAAGAGGCGGAGACAGTAGGCTGTGGGAGAGCTAGGAAGGGGAGGGGAACGAGGGAGAAAGCAAGGACTACCTGAAATTGGAGGAGTCAATGTTCATACCTCTGGGGTGTAAACTACCCATGATGCTACCTGCCCCGCTGAGGCACTTGAGCAATTTGTGTGTCCTTTTGTGTATTAACTGACATCTGCAGTTCCTTGTTCCTACATAGAACAGTTCAGCACAAGTACAGACCCATCGGCATGCAACGTCCATGCCAAACATGATGCCAAGATAGATTAATCTCTGCCTGCATGTGATCCATATCCCTCCATTCGCTGCATGTCCATGTGCCTAACTAATAACTGCTGAAAAGCCACTATCTAAGCTGGAAAGTGTGCAGAGAAGATTTACAAGGATGTTGCCAGGACTTGAGGGCCTGAGCTTTTGGGAGAGGTTGGGCAAGTAGGACTTCATTCCTTGGAACACAGGAGGATGAGGGGTGATCTTATAGGGGTGAATAAGATCATGAGGGGAATAGAGGGTAGATGCACAGAGTCTTTTGACCAGAGCAGAGGAATCAAGAACCAGAGGACATGGGTTTAAGGTGAGAATGATAAGATATAAATAGGGGGAATTTTTTCACAGTGTTTTGTAGCTTTTGTATTTTGACCAGGTAAAAATGGTCCCTGAGCATGTTGGCTGCTTTCCCGAGGCAACGTGAAATGCAGATGGATTCAATGGTGGTGGAGAGGAGGCTGGTTTGTGTGGCCACCACACTGCATCACTGTGCTGCAATAGCAAAAGTTTCAGCATCATCTTTTGTAATCGTTATTAATGTCTACCCTTTTTTTCCCTTGAAGCTAGAGAATGTTCACTGAACTAAAATTCACAGCTGGGTGGGATTTGAACTCTCGGCCTCTGTTATACTGATCATGTCTTCTTCTTCTTCTTGCGTGTGGCGTGCACAGCCTAAAGTTGTAGGACAACTTGTTCTATTTGACCTTACTTGATTGTGCACGGCAGGTTGATTGCATTCGTCGAAACAGGGCAGACCACGTGAAGGTTGCAATCTCCCACCCCACTGATCATGTCAATGAACCACTATACCAACATCAGACTACAGATAGCCTGATAAACTGTTAACCATTGCACATATTCTGAATTCATTGCAGGAATTTCCAAACCTCGGAAAATGGACTAATTTTCTCCAACAGATTCCTAAACCTCAAAGAACCTCACGGTGGCACAGTGGTAGAGTTGCCACCTTACAGCGCCAGAGACATGGGTTTGATGCTGACTACGGATGCTGTCTGTACGGAATTTGTACATTCTCCCTGTGACCGTTTGGATTTTCTCTGGGTGCTCTGGTTTCCTCCCACATTTCAAATACATGCAGGTTTGTAGGTTAGGTCTTTCAGCCTGAAGAAGGGTCCCGACCCGAAACATCACCTATCCTATTTCTCCAGAGATGTTGCCTAACCCGCTGAGTTACTCCGGCGCTTTGTGTCTGTCTCAGGTTTTGTAGGTTAATTGGCTTCTGTAAATAAGCGAGTTCGGTATTCAGAAAAACGCATGGAATCGTGGGATTTGTCAAAGATCAAAGATTGCGATAAACATTCTCGGCAGCTGAGCTGCTGCATGAATACAGACCTGCGTTTCATCCGTAGTCAGGATCGAACCCAGGTCTCCGGCAATACAAGTGCTGTTGAATTGCTACTGGACCGTCCCCGTCCCCCACCCGCATATGCCATCCCTGTCCGGGAGCGGCCGGAGATGTCCGTGGTGACCCTGGACTGACGGGACACCGGCCCGTTGCAATGGCGACCCAGGCTTACAGCCAGCGCGGAGAAGTAGCGCTAACCCCACTGCTCCGGGCTGGTGTCACATCAGTCCAGGGCTGTCGGTTAACCTGGCGGGATAGGCAGAGTTGAGCTGGAGTTAGCGCCTCTTTTCCGCGCTGGCTGTAAGCCTGGGCCGCCACTGCAACGGGCCGGTGTCCCATTAGTCCAGGGTCACCCCGGACATCTCCGGCTATCCCAGGACAGGGATGGGACACTCCGGAGGGGACAGGGACGGTGCAGTAGCAATTCAACACTCCTTGCAGTGCCGGAGACCCGGGTTCGATCCTGACTACGGATGAAACGCAGGTCTGTATTGATGCAGCAGCACTGTTTATCATGAGTGACCTATGACCTGGGCATGCGCAGTTGGAATACCAAAGTCACTTATTGTCCCTGTGTGTAGGATAGAACTGGTGTACTGGTGATCGATGGTTGGCATGGGCATTGTGGGCTGAAGGGCCTCTTTCACGCTGTATCTGAATGACACCATCCAATGGAAATAATTTCTCTCATGTACCCCGCGCCCGCTAATATCTTTAAAACCTAAATCAAGTCACCACTTAACCTTCTACATTCCAGATAACACGATCCTAATTGGTGTAATCTCTTCCAGTAATTGAACCCTTGGAATATAAATGTCATTCTGGCAAATCGGCTCCACTTTTCCTCCAGAGGCCGATGTTCCCTTTCTTAACTCACTTGTTTTGCAGTTGGTTTTTGCGTTCGAAAATTCTTGGCGACCTGGGGAAATGTATTTGAAATTCTACCCGCATCTGAAAAAGTACACAACGCAGATTTTCAGGAATATAGTTGCAACGACAAAATTTGTAACAAGAACACCGTGTTTTACTTTGGTGGTGTTGCAATCAAGATTAGTCAAAGTCCTGGGTCAAGGCTGGCACCCGAACATGGGACTGACAGCGAAACGCTCCACGTCAGCCTGAAGGCATTTTTCTCCTGGTCGTTATTTACCGCTATCATTCCTCACAGCGAGAAGAGACGGCTTGTAACATCTCTGCAATGCCCCGACTAATTATAGCGTCATAAACCCTTGACAGATAACCCGCTGTGATTGAATCAAATTCACCCCTTCGCTGTGCTTTTGAGATGTGTTCATCTGTTTTTTTCCTGTTAAAACCCCGAAGGTTGCACCCATCTGGCAGCTTAGTTTTTTAGTTTAGAGATACAGCGTGGAAACATGCCCTTCGGTCCACCAAGTCCATGCCAACCAGCGATCACCCACACAAACCAGTTTTAACCTACATACCAGGGCCAATTTACAGAAGCCAAGTAATTTACAAACCAGCACATCTTTTGGGTGTGGGAGGAAACCGGATCACCCAGAGGAAACCTACAGAGTCTCAGGGAGAACATATAAACTCCACACACAGACAAGACCCATAGTCTGGATCGAACCCAGGTTTCTGGCGCTGTGAGGCAGCATCTCTACCGTTGCTCCACTGGGCCACCACTGCGCTGCTCAGTTTAGACTCTTAGGAGCTAACATGTTACTTTTACTTCCCATTCTGCTTTACTTTTTTTTTAAATTTCAAAATATACTTTATTCAAATGATAAATATATACAATACATGAACCTTGCGGAAAATCCATCCGACATTTTCGGAGGCTGTACAAATTGATGAATACAGTTTAGACATTTCTTTTCCCCAAATTTCCACAAATCAGTCCCCCACTCGTGCCACTCATGTGGCACAATGGCGTGGGATACCTTCCCTTATTTTGAGGGGCGTCTCCACCATACCGTACCCCCCATGTCCAGCAGCGGAAGGACCTTAGACTGTGGCCCTCCCCCACCGAGCCTTGGCGTTGGCTGCACCGAGCTTCAGTGCGTCCCTCAGCACGTACTCCTGCAGTCTGCAGCGGGCCAGTCGGCAACATTCCTTGACGGACATCTCGCTCTGCTGGGTGGTGAACAATGCTCGGGCAGACCAAAGGGCGTCTTTTACCGAGTTGATGACCCTCCAGCAGCACTCGATGTCAGTCTCTGAATGTGTCCCTGGGAACAGTCCGTAAATCTCCGAGTCCTCTGTGACGGAGCTGTTCTGGATAAAGCGTACCAGGGACCCTTGCATTTTTTCTCCAGACTCTTTTAGCAAAACCACACTCTGCAAAGAGGTGGGCAACCGTCTCCTCTCCATAGCAGCCATCCCGAGGGCAGCGTGCGCTGGCAGTGAAGTTCCGACGGTGCAGGAAGGATCTGACTGGGAGGGCTCCCCTCACCGCCAGCCAAGCCAGGTCTTGGTGCTTGTTGGTGAGTTCTGGCAATGAGGCATTTTGCCAGACAAGCTGGGCAGTCTGCTCAGGGAACCACGCCACCGGGTCCATAGAGTCCTTTCCCTGCAGTGCCTGCAGGACATTCTGTGCTGACCACTGCCCAATGGACATGTGGTCAAAGGTGTTGGTCCCGAAGAACCCTTCCACCGACGACAGATGGGGCGGCAATGTCCAGCTGACTGGCACATTGCGTGGCACCTGCGCCAGGCCCATCCTTCTCAACACCGGGGACAGGTAGAACCTCAGCAAGTAGTGACACTTGGTGCCCACGTGCCTTGGCTCTACACTCCGCCTGATGCAGCCACACACGAAGGTGGCCATCAGAATGAGGGCGACATTGGGCACGCTTTTACCCCCGTTGTCTGCCGACTTGTACATTGTGGCCCGTCACACCCAGTCCATCCTCGACCCCCAGATGAACTGGAAGATGGCCCGGGTGATCCCTGTGGCGTAGGAGGGAGGGACAGGCCACACTTGTACCAAGTACAGCAGCCCCGAGAGCACCTCACACCTGATGACCAAATTCTTTCCCGTTATGGAGAGGAAGAGTTGCCTCCACAGCTCCAGCTTCCTCCCCACCCTGGCTATCTGCTCAAGCCAATTTTTGTTACATGCCTCAGCCCCCCTGAACCAGATCCCCAGCACCTTCAAGAAGTCAGGCTTGATGGTGAAGGGGACGGAAGATCTGTCGGGCCAGTTGCCAAAGAGCATGGCCTCGCTCTTCCTGCGGTTCACCCTGGCTCCCGTGGCCAACTCAAACTGGTCGCAGATACTAATCAGTCTGCAGACCGACCCTGGATCCGAGCAGAAGACAGCGACATTGTCCATGTACAGGGAGGTCTTTACTTGAATGCCCCCACTGCCTGGCAATGTCACTCCTCTTATGCTCGCATCCTTCCTGATGGATTCAGCAAAAGGTTCAATACAGCAAACAAGACAGGAGAGAGAGGGCAACCCTGCCTGACTCCAGACCTTACAGAGAAACTGTTTGATTCCCACCCATTGATTTGGACTGCACTACGGATGTTGGTGTAGAGCAGTTTGATCCAATTCCTGATTCCCTCCCCAAAACCCATTTTGGAGAGCACGTCCCTCATGTACGTGTGCGAAATCCTGTCGAAGGCCTTCTCCTGGTCCAAGCTGACTAGGCAGGCATCCACCCGTCTGTCCTGCACGTAGGCGATGGCATCTCTCAGCAGCGCTAGGCTGTCTGAGATTTTCCTGCCAGGTACAGCACAGGTTTGGTCCGGGTGGATCACCTGTCGCAGAGCAGACTTGACCCGGTTGGCGATGGCCTTAGACAGGATCTTGTAGTCTACATTTAAGAGTGTTATGGGTCTCCAATTCGTTATGTCCTTCATCTCCCCCTTCTGCTTGTAGATTAGGGTGATGTTGCCCTTCCTCATGGAGTCTGACATGCTACCAGCTTGAAGCATGTCGTTGTACACTTCTAGCAGGTCCGGGCCTATCCAGTCCCACAGAGCCGAATACAACTCGGCCGGTAAGCCATCGCTTCTGGGAGTTTTATTCGAGTCAAAGGAACGGATGGAGCCAGTCAGCTCCTCTAGGGTCAGTGGTTGGTCCAGACTCTCCCGCTTGCTGTCCTCCAAGACCTCCGTGATCGAGGACAGGAAGTTCTGGGAGGAGGTACTGTCTGTGGTTTTTTGGTCATACAAATCTGTGTCAAAGGGTTTGCAGATCCTCAGCATGTCTGTCTGTGAGGATGCTACCGTGCCGTCCTCCTCCCTAAGGCTGTTCATCACAGAGCTCCCCCTGTGAACCTTATGGAAGAAGAAACGTGAGCACGTCTCATCCTGCTCCACATGGCAGACCCTGGATCGGTAGATGATCTTGGAGGATTCAGAGGTAAAGAGCCGAGGTTGCCGGTCCTTCAACTCTCTAAGTTCCTCCCTCACATCCACCCCGCTCGACTGCAGAAGGAGCAGTTGTTGCAAATCTGTCTGGAGTTGGCACAATCCCCTCTGACTCTGTCTCGCTCTCTGAACCCCTTTAGTTATGAAGAACCTCTTAATGTTCTCCTTGGTTGCTTCCCACCAGAGTGTGGGGGAGTCAAAGAGGGGCTTCACCGTTCTCCAACATGCGTAGTCCCTCTTTAGCTCCTCGATGTTCTCTGGGGTCAACAGCTTCATGTTTAACTTCCACGTCCCTCTGCCTGCCTTCCGCTCCTCCTGTAGGTGACAGGAAGCCTGAAGGAGGCAGTGGTCGGAGAAGAACACTGGCGTGAGGTCAGTGTGTCTCACCATGACGGCCTTCATCGTGAAGACAAAGTCTATCCGAGATAGTCTCCCCTTTTCCTAATCGGCCACTATTATTTAAATGGTGGCCGATTAGGAAAAGGGGAGATGCAGCGAGACCTGGGTGTCATGGTACACCAGTCATTGAAAGTAGGCATGCAGGTGCAGCAGGCAGTGAAAAAAGCAAATGGTATGTTAGCTTTCATAGCAAAAGGATTTGAGTACAGGAGCAGGGAGGTTCTACTTCAGTTGTACAGGGTCTTGGTGAGACCACACCTGGAGTATTGCGTACAGTTTTGGTCTCCAAATCTGAGGAAGGACATTATTGCCATAGAGGGAGTGCAGAGAAGGTTCACCAGACTGATTCCTGGGATGTCAGGACTGTCTTATGAAGAAAGACTGGATAGACTCGGTTTATACTCTCTGGAATTTAGGAGATTGAGAGGGGATCTTATAGAAACTTACAAAATTCTTAAGGGGTTGGACAGGCTAGATGCAGGAAGATTGTTCCCGATGTTGGGGAAGTCCAGGACAAGGGGTCACAGCTTAAGGATAAGGGGGAAATCCTTTAAGACCGAGATGAGAAAGACTTTTTTCACACAGAGAGTGGTGAGTCTCTGGAACTCTCTGCCACAGAGGGTAGTTGAGGCCAGTTCATTGGCTATATTTAAGAGTGAGTTGGATGTGGCCCTTGTGGCTAAGGGGATCAGAGGGTATGGAGAGAAGGCAGGTACGGGATACTGAGTTGGATGATCAGCCATGATCATATTGAATGGCGGTGCAGGCTCGAAGGGCTGAATGGCCTACTCCTGCACCTAATTTCTATGTTTCTATGTTTCTATGAGATCAGGCTAAACCGTCCGATCTCGACCAGGTGAACCGCGGCTGGGACCGGCCTGCAGGGTCGCAGAAGGCGTCGCGCAGCTTTGCATCTTTTACCATCTCCATCAAGAACTTGGACGTGCTGTCCAGTCTGCTGTCGGCACTGCCGGATCGTCCAGCCGTATCAATGATGCAGTTGAAGTCACCAGCCAGAACGGCCAGCTGCTCGCTCTGCGTGGGTGAGGCATACACATTTATCAGCCGGAGCGGAGAGCCACGGTAACATCCATTACGCCTGGTCTCACTGGGTTAGTGAGGTGCTGGTGCTGTAAGGCAGTGGCATTTGGTGTTAAATAGGAAGAGCATTGATTGTAGGGACACAGAGATACAGCACAGAAACAGGCCCTTCAGCCCACTGAGTCCATGCAGACCATCAACCACCCAATCACACTAATCCTACGCTAATCCCATTTTTGATTCTTAGGTTCAGATTTATTATTGTCACATGTACCGAGGTACAGTGAAAATCCTTGTTTTGCATGCTATCCAATCAGATCAGGCAATGCTATACATAAGTACAATCAAGTCAAACTTAATTACAATCAGTAGAGCAAAGGGGAAGATACACAGTGCAGAATATATTCTCAACATCGTGGCGCATCAGTTCCAGAGACAAAGTCCAATGTCCACAATGGTACAATGGTAGAGTTGCTGCCTCTCAGCGCCAGAGACCTGGGTTGAAACCTGACCACAGGTGCTGTCTGTAATGAATTTGTACATTCTCCCTGTGACTGCGTGAGTTTTTTCCAGGTGCTCTGGTTTCCTCCCACACTCCAAAGACATACAGTTATGTTCGATAAAAATATTAAATTGTCCCTGGTGTGTAGGACAGTGCTAGCGTACGGGGTGATCACTGGTTGGTGTGGACTTGGTGGACTGAAGGGCCTGTTTCCACGCTGTATCTCTAAAGTCTAAAGGAGAATTGGACAGCAACCTAGCTTATGGAAGGGGCATTCAGAAGCCTGATAACAAAGGGGAAGAAGCTGTTCATGAGTCTGGTGGTGCGCTCTTTCAAGCTTCCGTACCTTCTGCCAAAGGAGAGCAGGGAGAAGAAGGAATGACTAGGGTGGGGCGTCTTTGATGATGTTGGCTGCTTTTCTGATGGAGTCAATGGTTGAGAGTTTGGACAAAGCATACGAGGAGGTAAATTTAAAAAAAAAACATAAGTGAGGAGATTGAGGGAGTGGGAAGAAGATGTGTGGGGAGAAGGGAGAAGGGGCCAACAAAAATCCACCTCGTATTTACTGATGACGTTCAGAATGTTTTGGATGTACATCTAAGTGTGTTTGTTGGGCCCCTCCTAAATTAGAGATGTTTATATTCCTCTGCATGTTTTTATAGTCATGCCCAACACCAAACTAAAACCCCTGTCAGAAAGTCACTTCCCATGAACCACCATCCTGGAAGTACGTTCCAGCAGAAAACAGACCACAGAACTTTAGAATTGCTGCCTCACAGTGCGGATTCAATCTCGACTACGGTGCTGTCGGTGTGTGGCCTTTGCACGTTCTTCCTGTGACCATGTGGGTTTCCTCCGGCTGCTCTGGTTTCCTCCCACATTCCAAAGACATGTGGGTTTGTAAGTTAATTGATCCTCTATAAACTGCCCCTAGTGTGTAGGGAGTGGATGCAAAAGTGGGATAACATAGAACTTGAGTGAACGGGTGATTCACTAATCCTGTATAGGTTTTTGATTGAAATTTGAAAAATACAGAATGCAAACAGTCTTTTTGGCCCACCGTGTCGATGGCCAGCATGGTCTTGGTGGGCCGAAGGGCCTGTTCCCATGCTGGACCTTTCAAATTTCAATCAAAAATCTATACAGGACTGCAGAAAAGGCATGAGACCCCGGCTGCCTGGCTGTGGGTTAGAGCCAGTGAAGATGTTTACCTAACCTTTCCACAGAGGGAATCAGAGCCTGTTATCTGTGGAGAGAATGTATGCAGACATGAGGCAGGATTCCAAACTAGTCTCGGGAGAATGCGTTTAGTCAGAGTATCCATTAAAGTTTCAGCTTCCCCACCCCCACTGCACTGATCATTCAAAGGGCCAGGATTAGACTGTTTTCCTCCGACAGCCACTGACGTGGCCTTGGTGAAAGTGTTCTAGCTCCAGAGATTAATCTCAGGAGAAAACATTGTGTGCGGTATCCTCACAGTTTATTTTAGTTTAGAGATACAGTGTGGAAACAGACCCTTCGGCCCACTGATCGATGCCGACCACCTGTTCACACTAGTTCTATCCTGCACACTAAGAACAATTTACAAAAGTCAATCAACCTACCAACCTGCACGTCTTTGGAGTGTGTAAGGTAACCGGAGCACCCGCTGGAAACTCACGCGGTCACAGGGTGAACGTGCAAACTCCACACAGACAGCACCCGTAGTCAGGATCAAACCTGGGTCCGTGGCACTGTGATGCATCAACAACACAGCTGCGCCCACTGTGCCAGCACACGATAAATTTTGTGAGTGCATATTCAAAGTAAGCAACTGGTAGAGTCGCTGACTCACAGCACCAGAGACCTGCTTTCGATTCTGACCTTGGGTGTGCTGTCCCTGTCTGGTCCTGGATTCCCCTACTCTGGGCAAAATACTCTGTGTATCTACCCAATCTATTCCTCTCGTGATTTTGTACACCTCCCCTCATCCTCCTGCACTCCATGGAATAGAGACCCAGCCTACTCAATCTCACCCTATAGCTCACACCCTCTAGTCCTGGCAACATCCTCATAAATCTTTTTTGAATCCTTTCAAGCTTGAAAATATCTTTCATGGTGCCCAGAACTGAACACAATATTCTAAATGCGGTCTCACCAATGTCTTATACAACTGCAACATGACCTCCCAACTTTTATACTCAATACTCTGATGAAGGCCAAAATGCCAAAAGCCTTTTTGACCACCTGATTGGTCTACCTGCGAGTCGACCTTCAAGGAACCATGCACCTAGATCCCTCTGCACTACAACTCTACCCAGAGGCCTACCATTTACTGTGTAGGTCCTGCCCTTGTTCGACGTCCCAAAATGCAACACATCACACTTCTCGGTATTAAATTCCTACCTGGCCAACTGATCCAGATCCTGCTGCAATCGTTCACAACCATCTTCACTCAACATTGCCAGAGGAAGTTATAGAAGTGGATACAACGATGACTTTTAAAAGACATTTGGACAGATATATGGATAGGATGGGTTTGGAGGGCTATGGCCAAATGCAGGTAAATGGGACTGGCCTGATAAGCCATCTTGGTCAGTTTGGACAAGGTGGGCTGAAGGGCCTGCTTCCCTACTATGTAGTTTCATGACTCTAATTTGAAGAGTTTCTAATAATATTGCAAGTTTATTCTCTATGTGTATTTCTTGTCTCCAGTTGGTATAATCATCCCCAGTATCAAGATAGAGAGGAAGACATAAGTATAGAGACACGAGGAACTGCAGTTGCTGGTTTACAAAAATTAAAACACAAAAAACTCAGTGGGTCAGGGAGCAATTCTGGAAGACATGGATAGCGATGTTTCGGGTCGGGACACTTCTAAATGTAGCTTTAGGACCAGTGAGGTGTTGGATACATGGATATTGGCACAGTGGCGGAGCTGGTAGAGCTGCTGCCTCAGCGCCAGACACCCGGATTCAATCTTGACACCGGGTGCTGCCTATGTGGAGTTTGCATGTTCTCCCTCTGACGACGTGGATTTTCTCTGGGTGCTCCGGTTTCCTCCCACATCCCAAAGACCTGCAGGTTTGTAAGTTGTCTCTGTAAATTGTCCCTTGTGTGTAGGGAGTGGATAAGAAAGTGGGATAACATAGAACTAGTGTGAACTAGGGTGATCAACAGTCGGTGTGGACTCGGTGGGCCAAAGGGCCTGCTTCCATGCTGTATCACTAAGCTAAACTAAACGTATGCCTGTTTTAATTGGGAAGTGACAAGATTGAACAGGAAACTGATGACCCACTGAGAATTCTCAACCTTCTGGTGTGGTCAGAAGTTTCTTGATGTTAATTGCTGCCATAAACAGGAAGTCACGGCTTCCTTCCTGTCAACCTGGAGGAAGAACAAAGGGGGTTGGCAAAGGGTACGTGACTGTGACCACTTCCTGTCCTTCTCCCACCTGCCCATTTGGACTCTTTCTGAGGGCCCTGGTTGGAGTACAAGAGCACTGAGATACGTCGGGATAACATCTGTGTGCACCCCTCTGCCTTCCTGTGATCCCTCATTAGAGTCATGGAGTTATATAGCACGGTTAAGACCGAAATGTCAGATCTCAGAATTTTCTATGTGAAGAAATTAAATTAGTACGTCTCACTGCACGCTGGTATTTTTGACACCGTATTCTGCAATCTGGTATTTTTCTCTATGCACTACCTGTTGTACTTGCGTATGGCTTGATTATACTCGGGTATAGTATCATTAAGCTGGAAAGAGTATAGAGAAGATTCACAGGGATGTTAGCAGGACTTGAGGGCCTTGTTTCTACAAGATAAAAGGAACCGTAGTGGCAGCTCTCCCCGGCCTCCTGGCAGCAAGCCAACTGAGCTCAGCATGAATCATACCACAAGGAGAGCAAAGATAGACACAAAGTGTTGGAATAACTCAGGCTTTGGAATTACATGGTGGCACAGCGGCAGAGTTGCTGCCTTACAGCGCCAGAGACCCAGGTTCGATCCTGACTATGGGTGCTGTCTGCCCTGAGTTTGTATGCTCTCCATGTGACTGCGTGGGTTTTTTATGGGCGCTCCGGTTTTCTCCCACACCCCAAATGTACATGTTTGTAGGTTAATTGGCTTCTGTAAATTGTAATAGTGTGTAGGACAGTGGTGATCAGTGGTTGGCGCGACTTGTGGGCTGAAGGGCCTATTTCCACGCTGTATCTCTAAAGTCCAAAGTCTAAAGTATAACTAGACTAAGTGGGACCCGTTGAGTCCCAGCATCACACGGGAGGGCTGGTCCCCCAACACAATATTCCACCTCTTCACCAATTCCAATAATTGTGGCCTGTGGGGGGGGGGGGGGGGGGGCTTTCTGGAGCGCTAGTATGGGTGTTGTGTGCTGAAGGAACTGGTTTCCAGAGAGCTAGTATGGACATTGTGGACCAAATGGATTATTGGGCTGGCAGCTCAGTCACTCAAGTCTGTTGTGCTGGAAGCTCACTCACGGCTGGTGGGCTGGCAGTTGACTCACGGCTATTCCTTGAAATTCCATTTCAAGCAGGTTGCAAGGCCACCAAATTCAAGTGCAGTTTCACACCACTTCAAGCAGGGTGCAAAGCCACCAAATTCAAGTGCAGTTTCATACCATTTCAAGCAGGGTGCAAGGCCACTAAAGACAGCCAGACGTGACCGCTCCCTCCTCCATCTTGCAGAGACTGAGTCACACCCACACTTCTGGGTTTTATAGTACCCCCCTCCCACCGGAAGTGGCCGCGCTGGCTGGCAGCTGCGGCTCACCTGCAGTCCGTCTGTTTTTTTCTTTTTTTTCGTGTCTTTTGTGAATGTTCGTTAGAATTTTGCTTTATTAGGTTGTGTATCTGTGGGGAGGGTGGGAGAAACAGAGTCTTAGTCTCTCCCTTCGGGGGGATGTATGTCCCCCTTCACCGTCTGTGCTGAGGCCTAATGGCGGAGCTGTGGCGGCGGCCTGGTTCGGAGCTGCAGTGCTCCAGCGGCAGCGGCGGTCCGCTGAGCTGTGGTGCTCCAGCGGTGGTGGCAGCCTGGTTCGGAGCTGTGGTGCTCCAGCGGCGACGGTCCACTTGGAGCTGCGGTGCTCCAGCAGCGGCGGCGGCGGTCCGCTTAGAGCTGCGGTGCTCCAGCGGCGGTGGCGGCGGCCTGGTTCGGAGCTGTGGTGCTCCAGCGACGGCGGCGGCCTGGTTCAGAGCTGTGTTGCTCCAGCGGCGGCCTGGTTCGGAGCTGCATTGCTCCAGCGGCGGCGGCGGCCCGCAGAGCTGCAGTGCTCCAGCGGCGGCGGCGGTTGTCTGCATAGAGCTGCGGTGCTCCAGCGGCGGCGGCGGCCTGGTTTGGAGCTGCGGTGCTGCAGCGGCGGCGGCGGCCTGGTTCGGAGCTGCATTGCTCCAGCGGCGGCCTGGTTCGGAGCTGCGGTGCTCCAGCGGCGGCGGCGGCCTGGTTCAGAGCTGCGTTGCTCCAGCGGCGGCGGCGGTGGTCTGCATAGAGCTGCGGTGCTCCAGCGGCGGCGGCGGCCTGGTTTGGAGCTGCGGTGCTGCAGCGGCGGCGGCCCAGCTCAGAGCTGCGGTGCTCCAGCGGCGGCGTCGGCCTGGATCGCCTCAGCGCTGAGGGAGAACTAGGAGGGAGGAAGACAGGGACTTAAGACTTTTGCCTTCCACCACAGTGAGGAGGTGCCTGGTGAACTCATTGTGGTGGATGTTGGATATGTGTTTATTGTATGTTTTGTTTTTATTATATGTATGACTGTATGGTAACAACTTCGTTCAGACCATAAGGTCTGAATGACAATAAAGGAATCTAATCTAATCTAATCTAATGACCTTCATGACGTGATTGACTGGAGAGAGAATCTCAACAGTTTTTAAACACTAATAACTTTTTTTTCATCGATTGGAAAAATCCTCGGCACCTGATGAGCGGAGGGGGCCTCTGAGTAAGATGGCCAAAAATCACAGCCGTACGTGGTAGTTTTTTTTCTAAAATCAATATAAAGTGCAAACAGAAAGTGGTCAAGATTAGACTTTTAATTATATAGAGGGCAAGGCAACTTTAATTAGGCAAGGCAACTTTAATTAGGCAAGGCAAATTTAATTAGGCAACACAGCTTTAGCATTTCCAAACCAAAGGCATCACAGCTTTAGCATTTCCAAACTAAAGGCAACACAGCTTTAGCATTTCCAAACCAAAGGCAACACAGCCTTACCATTTCCAAACTATATTTTCAAACCACATTAAGGGCATTGACAGGTCAGTAAAACCACTCGCAATTTAGTAGGGATGTGTTCAGTGTTATTCACAGCTCAGACTGAGAGACGTGACCCTCTCACTCCCCCATCTGTCAGAGACTGACTGAGGCACTCAACATTTCTGGGTTTTATAGTCCCTCCGGAAGGGGTGTGGCTTTCAGGAGGGAGAATCTCAACATTTTTTAAACACTAATAACTCTTTTATTTTTCATCGATGGGAAAAATCCTCTTCTCCTGCGCAGCGGAGGGGGACTCTGAGTAAGATGGCCAAAAATCACAGCCGTAAGTGGCAGCGGTTTTTTCTAAAATCAATATACAGAACAACTGGAAGTGGTCAAGACCAGACTTTTAGTAATATAGATAAACAGGTTTGTAAACATAATACTCACAGATAACATAATGAACAAAAGCAAGTTCAATAAATTACAAACCCCAATATTAGTGCAAAGAAAAGCTTGATGTCACGAGTGCAAACAAAAGTTAGTAGTTTATTTGGTATTTTGTAGTGTTCAAGAGCCTACTCTTGCTAGGAAGAAGCTGAAACAACTCTTTCACATCGATGTTCTAGTGTATGAATCATAAAAAAACTTGCAGGTCTTTAGTCCTCAAAACAAGCAAAAATAAATTGTGCAGTACCCTAGCTTATGGAAGGATTATTATTTTCTATGGAACACAAGATATTGGAGCAAGATTCAGCCCCCCTGGTCTGTCCTTTTACCCAGGTGGAATATGGGTGGATTTGTGTCTCAAGACCACTTCCTTGCTCCATCTGTGTCTTCTGTGGTTTTCTTGTTGTCCAAGATTGTGTCACTATCAGCCTTGGCTATGCTCTTTAGACTTTAGAGATACAGTACAGAAACAGTACACACCGACCAGCGATCCCCCCATACACTAGCACCATACTACACATTAGGAGCAATTTACAATTTACAGAAGCCAATTACCCAGTAAACCTGCACGTCTTTGGAGTGTGGGAGAAAACCGGAAGCTCCCGGAGAAAACCCATGTGGTGCAGGGAGAACGTACAAACGCCGTACAGACTTCTTGATTAGTAAGGGTGCCAGAGGTTATGGGGAGAAGGCAGGAGGATTGGCTTGAGTGGAAAGGACAGATCAGCCATGATTAAATGGTGGAGCAGATGATGGGCCGAATGGCCTAATACTGCTGCTAGAACCTATGAACCTGTATATGCCTTCCTCCCTCGCAACATGGACCAGCTGCAATTTGCATACCGTCCAAACAGATCCACGGATGACGCGGTCTTCCAGGTTCTGCTCACTGCTCTCTCTTACCTTGACAGCCAGAAGGGGGCTATGTGAGGATGCTGTTCATTGACTTCAGCTCAGCTTTCAAAACGATAGTCCCCACCAGACTAGCTGAGAAGCTGCTGAAACTGGGGCTTAAGCTGTGTGCCTGGGTCCTGGACTTTCTCACTGCCAGGCCCCAGGTGGTCAAGATGGGGAGACATACATCCAACCCCCTCACCCTGAACACAGCATCCCCCCAGGTTTAGCTCCCTACTGTACTCCCTGTGCACACATGACTGTGCGGCCAGGTTCAGCTCCAACCATCATCAAGTTTGATAATGACACAGTGGTGCTGGGCCTGATCTCCGATAACAATGAGAAGGCCTACTGGGAGGAGGTGGCTGATCTGGCACCCTGGTGTCAGGCCAACAGCCTCCGCTTGAATGTCACAAAAACTAAGGAGCTGTTTGCCGACTTTAGACGGGCACAACATCCGAGGAAGTACACGCCACTGGAGATAAATGGGACTACTGTGGATAGGGTGAGCTGCTTTTTTTTCTTTCTCTTTTGGTTAAATATTTTTATTAGACGTAAGTATATATTAATAGAATATACTTTTCACATACATTCGTAATATTATTAATATTAACAATTTTTGTCTTATTTGTATTTCTATACATTTTTTTTATTGCAGATAGGAAAAGATAGAGAAAAATAAAGTAAAAGTAGAAAATCAAAAAAAAGAAATGAGTGGAGTATTAAAAAAGTTATCCATCATTGGAGATATATCCATGAGTTGTGATATATGATTCTTCATCCATTCCATTATTCAGGCTTCAGCCAGGCTCTCGTACCGAGCCGTTTTGACCCTTTAAATATTCAATAAATGGAGACCATATCCCTCTGAAAGATCCAACTTGTCCAGTAGGACAAGCCTTAATCTTTCCAGATGAAGTGTCTCCGACATTCCTGTAATCCACATTTTGGTTGTGGGGGATGTAGGACCTTTCCAGAATTTCAATATTAATTTTTTCCCAATTATTAAACTGTAATCAATAAAAATTCTTTGATTCGTTGTTATTAATCAATCTGTTTCTAATATTCCCAATACTATTAATTTTGAGTCAGGGATCAGATTCATATTAACAACATTCAAAATTATCTTAAATATTTCTCCAAAATTTAGTAATTTTTACACAATTTGTAAATGAATGCGTTAAGTTAGCTTCTAAGTGCTGACATTTATCACATATGGCAGACACATTTGAAAAATACTATGTAATTTGGATTTTGAATAATGTAATCTATGTAATATTTTAAATTGTATAAGAGAGTGTCTAGCATTTAATGAACAATGGTGTATATGTTGTATAAGAGTTTTCCCTATAGAGATCGCCCATCTTATGAATTCCATAGTTTTTCCATTGTAAAAAACCTTTGTCCATGATTGAAGGTTTAAATGTAACGTTATTTACAATGGTTAGGGCTAGTGGTATACATTTCAATTTTAATGTTTTCTTTATTTGTTTCCAGATACGTATCCCACTTTCTATTATAGGATTTTCACTTTAGATTTTCTTACCTAGTTTAATATTAGCGAATAAAATCGAGCTAATTTCAAAAGGCGAACAATCTTCTTTTTCCATTTTTAACCAGATTGGTTGTTTATCTGTCTACTAACCAAAAATTCATATTTTTAATATTAACTGCCCAGTAATAAAACATAAAGTTTGGCAGTGCTAGACCTCCATTTAATTTTGATTTACATAAATGTTTTTTTTATTTATTCTATGGCTCTTATAATCCCAGATAAAGTTGGTGACTATAGAATCAATCTTCTTAAATAAATTTTTAGGAAGATATATCGGAATCAATTGGAAGAGGTATAGTAATTGCGGGAGAAAAATCATTTTTATTGCATTAATTCTACCTAGCATTGAAATAGGTAATGTTTTCCAATATAAAATATTCTTATTTAATTTATTCAATAAAAGTGGAAAATTGGATTTAAATAAAGAATCAAATCTTTTTGTTACATAAATTCCAAGATATTTGATTTTTTCATTTGCTATCTTAAAAGGAAATTGTTGTAGTATATGTAAGTTATTTACCATTATTGGCATAAGTTCACTTTTATTCCAATTAATACTATATCCTGAAAATAATCCAAATTCAGTTATTAATTTTAGTAAATTTGGGACACTTATTTCCGGCTTTGTAATATAAAGTAATACATCATCTGCAAATAAAGAGATTTTATTTTCAGTATCTCTGGTGTCATATCCATATATTTCAGGATGTAATCTCACACGTTGAGCAAATGGTTCTATTGCAAGTGCAAACAGTAGCGGGGATAAAGGACAACCTTGTCTGCAGCCTCGAAATAGATTAAATTTAGTTGATAGCAATTGATTTGTTAGTATTCTGGCTGTTGGATTAGTGTATAATAATTTAACCCAAGTAATAAACTTCTCTCCCAACTTAAAAGTTTCCATAACCGAAAACAACTAAGACCATTCCACCTGGTCAAAGGCTTTCTCCGCGTCTAACGATATAATTACTAGGTCTTTATTAATACCTCTTTTCGAATATATAATATTGAATAATCGTCTCAGATTATATGAGGAATATCGTTTTGGTATAAATCCTGTTTGATCCAGGTGAATTAATTTATTAATAACTGTACTTAGTCTTTGTGCTAATATTTTGGTTAGTATCTTTTGATAAGTATTTAAAAGAGCTATAGCTCTATGTGATCCTGGGTCATCCGGGTGAGCTGCTTTAAATACCTGGGAGTCCATATCACAGAGGATCTGACATGGACAACACACGCTGCCGCACTGGTGAGTAAGGCAAGGCAGCGCCTTTACCACCTCAGGCAGCTGAGGAAATTCAGAGTCTCTCTGAGGATCCTTCAGTGCTTCTACTCTGGGACTGTAGAAAGCATCTTGTCCGGCAATATCAAAAACTGGTTTGGGAACAGCTCTGCCCAGGACAGGAAGGCTCTGCAGAGCGTTCGGCCGAACACACTATAGGAACTACACTCGCCCCCCCTTCCTGCAGGACCTGTACAACAGGAGGTGCAGATCCAGAGCCAACAGCATTATGGGGGACCCCTACCACCCCAGTTACGGTCTGTTCCAGCTGCTACGGTCAGGCAAACTCCTCCACTGTCATGCTGTGAAAACAGAGAGGATGAGACGGAGTTTCTTCCCACAGGCCATCAGGACTGTAAACTCTTATCTCACCAAGAACTAATTTACTAATTTGTGTCTTTGGTAAAAAATTATTTTCTAACATGTAAATACTGATTCTGTTCTATTCTGTTCAGTAGTTTTTGCACAATCCCGCAGGCGTTGCCACTTTCATTTCACTGCACATCTAGTATGTGTATGTGACAAAGAAAGTTGACTTGACTTGAGGATCGAACCCGGGTCTCTGGTGCTCTAAGGCAGCAACTCCACCGCTGCACCACTCAGTTCTGAAGCCAGAGAATTTCTTAGATTCTTTATCCGGCTCCCACATAGCTTTATATGCATACGCTTGTTTAATTTACATACTTTAGAAACCAGTCCAAGTCAGAATTGACATCAACACACTTCAACATCTGGAAAATAGCATCCCAGAACCTATGACGTCTACACTGAAGAATGAGATCTGGAAGTAATCAGGAGTGCAATATCTCGCAGGAAACATTCAATTTGACTTTGGCATAAACACACATTTCCCTCTGTTTAAACAGTGCAGTTTCACCTCACTGCAATGTTCAATTGTTTCAAGCTGTTCTCAGGGACTTCAGTTCATGTTTACTCTGTCCTTCCCGCACACACTCCTCCCACTCCTTAGAACTCCAATTCCTGTTCTCATCCCAGTGAAGAGATTTTGTTCTGGTTGAACTATTGCCCTTGGCCCTTGGCCTGTGAGGCGGCTATTTTTAGATCCACTTAGATAATATTAGGTCGGTTAAGAATAGTAGAAACAATGGGACTAAGGATCAGCCCTGTCAATACAATCTGCTGAGTGGAACCTTGCACATTGACTGCAGTCAATATTAACCTTGGCTACACTCTTTAGACATTAGACTTTAGAGATACAGCGCAGAAACAGGCGCTTTGGCCCACCGAGTCCGTGCCGACCAGCGATCACCCCATGCACTAGCACTATACTACACACTAGAGGCAATTTACAATTCACAGAAGCCAAGTAACCTACAAACTCGTGCATCTTTGGAGTGTGGGAGGAAACTGAAGCTCGCATGGAAAACCCGTGTGGTCATAGAAACATAGAAACATAGAAATTAGGTGCAGGAGTAGGCCATTCAGCCCTTCGAGCCTGCACCGCCATTCAATATGATCATGGCTGATCATCCAACTCAGTATCCCGTACCTGCCTTCTCTCCATACCCTCTGATCCCCTTAGCCACAAGGGCCACATCCAACTCACTCTTAAATATAGCCAATGAACTGGCCTCAACTACCCTCTGTGGCAGAGAGTTCCAGAGACTCACCACTCTCTGTGTGAAGAAAGTCTTTCTCATCTCGGTCTTAAAGGATTTCCCCCTTATCCTTAAGCTGTGACCCCTTGTCCTGGACTTCCCCAACATCGGGAACAATCTTCCTGCATCTAGCCTGTCCAACCCCTTAAGAATTTTGTAAGTTTCTATAAGATCCCCTCTTAATCTCCTAAATTCCAGAGAGTATAAACCGAGTCTATCCAGTCTTTCTTCATAAGACAGTCCTGACATCCCAGGAATCAGTCTGGTGAACCTTCTCTGCACTCCCTCTATGGCAATAATGTCCTTCCTCAGATTTGGAGACCAAAACTGCACGCAATACTCCAGGTGTGGTCTCACCAAGACCCTGTACAACTGAAGTAGAACCTCCCTGCTCCTGTACTCAAATCCTTTTGCTATGAAAGCTAACATACCATTCGCTTTGGTCACAGGGAGAATGCTGACTGCAGTGTGGAAGCTCAGGATATGATTAAAATAGACACGGCAAATCGTAACCTTGGCAATGACAAGTGGGAAGCGGGTGCTAAAGACCAGGTGAGGTGGTGAAAGAACCTCACAACGCCAAAGACACTGACTACAGGTGCTGTCTGTACAGAGTTTGTACATTCTCCCTGTGACCGCATGGGTTTTTTCCGGGTGCTCCGGTTTTCTCCCACATCCCAAAGACGTGCAGGTTTGTAGGTTAATTGGCTTCGGTAAAATTGTAAAATTGTCCCTAATGTGTAGGTTAATGTTTGTTTATGGGGTGGTGGTGATCGCTAGTTGGCGCGGACTCGCTGGCCCAAAGGGCCTATTTCCGTGCTGTATCTCTAAAGTGTAAAGGCCTCCAGGCAGGTATGAAGCACCATGGCAGCAGGTGGTTCAAGACCCTGGAGGCCAGGTACCAATGTTACAAAATGATCAATGGCAACAGCAACAAACTCCCCAATCCAACAGCCAGAGATACGTAACTTCACCTGTGGAAGGGTCAGCCTGTCAAGGGTAGGCATAGTTAGCCACAGTAGGAGATGCAACCAGGAAGTGAAGCATTTCCCTCACAGATGCAACCAGGAAGTGAAGCAGGATGACATCAAAGCCGCATCATCATCTGGAACCGAGAGAGGGAAGCCGCTGAGCCCAGCCCCTTTTCACCCCTTGAAGACCGGGAACCAGAGAGGAGGGTGAATGGAGCTGATGACAGCAGTGGATACCGGGGGTCTTACTTTCCGCGTCCTCAAAGCTGGCTGCGGGAGGCACCCTGGTGCAGGAAGGTTAAAGATGGCCGAGCAAGGAGAAGGACGTCGGTTAGCGGGATGATCGGATGACGAGGACGGCTGCAATGGACCTTTATGCCTAACTGCGGTTGGGACTGTGAAAATGCCGCCGAAACCTGGTGACTTGTATATGGACTCAGTGGACTGTTTTTATGCATTCTGTACAAAATCAGGGATATTACTTATGCATGGCAATAATCTTACTGATCTGTATGCAGGAAACAAATCTCACTGTACCTTGGTGCACATGATAATTGAGAACCATTGAACCATCTCTCGCAGATGGACTGATGTCAATCTGCAAGCTTAGGAACGCATGATATCGCCTGACTAATGCTGCTCTGTTAATTGTGACGTTAAAATGAACTTGGATATCAATTTTTCAATTTTGGAGGGAAAGCATCAGCTTCTCCGAGTCTTTGCTTCATCCAACATAAATAAAAATATAGACACAAGATACTGTAGCTGCTGGTTTACAAAAGTGACACATAGTGCTGGAGTAACTCAGCTGGTCAACCTGCATCTCTGGAGAACATGGATAAGTGACGTTTCGGGTCAGGATCATTCGCCAGACCCTTCTTTCGGGTCCCAACCCAAAACGTTGCCTATCCATGTTCTCCAGGGATGCTGCCAGATCCGCTGAGTTACGCCAGCACTTTGTGTCTTTTTGAATAAAAATATATATGGCTTCTTCTTCTTGTGTTTGAGGCAGCAGAAGTCTGCAGCAGGGTGATGCCATCCGGTTCAACATCTGAAGGTGCCCGCCCTAAAAAGGGCGCATGCTCCAGGCTGGCGTCAAGCTGCAGCGCTGCTGCTATCTCTGTTTGTTGTTGTTCGCCTGACTGAGGTCAGCTGACGGGGCTCACCACGAGGACGTCGACAACATGAGCCCCGCTGTCATCTCAAAACCCTTTGAATGAACTTGAATTGGTTCCCACAACTTTGTACATGAAAGTATGCTCCAACTAATCTAGTCCCACTCGCCCACATTTCACCCATATCCCTCTAATCTTTTTCCTATCCATGTACCTGTCCAAATTTATTTTAAATGTTGTTATTGCAGCTGCCTCAATTACTTTATCTGGCAGCTCGGTCAATATACTCTGTGTAAAATAGTTGCTCCTCAGGTTCCTATTCAATCTTACCACTCTCTCCTTAAACCGATGCCCTCTGGTTCTTGATTACCCCACCCTGGGAAAAGGATTGTGTACATTCACCCTATCTATTCCCATTATGATGTTATACACCTCTGTAAGGTCATTCTTCAGCCTCCTGCGCTCCAAGGAATAAAGTCCTCGCTTGCCTAACTTCTCTCTTTAGCTCAGGCCCTCAAGTAATATCCTCGTAAGTCCTCTCTGTATTCTTTCCAGCTTAATCACAGAATATAGTATTAAAAAATGCCAGAGTGCAGTGTGATGTACTAATTTAACTTATTTACATAGAAAATTGTGAGATCTAACATTTTAGTCTTAACCGTGCTATATAACTCCATGACTCTAATGAGGAATCACACGAAGGCAGATAGGTACGCAATGAGATGTTATCGCTTGACACATATCTCAGTGCTCTTGTACCCAAACCAGGGCCCTCAGAAAGAGTCCAAATGGGCAGGTGGGAGAAGGACAGGAAGTGGTCACGGTTCCATCCCCCTTGCCAACCCCCTTTGTTCTTCCTCCAGGCTGACAGGAAGGAAGCCGTGACTTCCTGTTGACGGCAGCAATTAACATCAAGAAACTTCTGACCACACCAGGAGGTTGAGAATTCTCAGTGGGTCATCAATTTCCTGCTCAATCTTGTCACTTCCTGATTAAAATAGAAATACATTTAGTTTAGCTTAGAGATAGAGCATGGAGACAGGCCTTTTGGCCGACCATGTCCGCGCCCCAACAACCAAATCACCCGTTCACATGAGTTCCATGTTATCCCACTATCGTATCCGCTCCCTACACACTAGGGGCTATTTGCAGAGGGCCAATTAACCTACACAGCCACACATATTTGGGACGTGGGTGGAAAGCAGAGCACCCGGAGGAAACCCACACAGTCACAGGGAGAACGTGCAAACTCCACACGGACATCATCCGAGGTCAGGATTGAACTTGGGTCTCTGGCGCTGTGAGGCAGCATCCACACTGCTGCGCCACTGTGCCACCCCAGTCATCTTATCCAATCAGAGCGTTAGAGTTGCCGCCTTACAGCGCCACAGACCTAGGTTCGATCCTGACCACAGGTGCTGTCTGTACAGAGTTTGCACGTTCTCCCCGTGACTTGTTTCGGTTTACTCCAGGTGCTCCGGATTCCTCCCACACTCGGAAGACATACAGGTTAGTATGTTAATTGGCTTGGTAGAATCGTAAATTGTCCCTAGTGTTCGTGTTCGGGGATTGCTGGCCAACGCGGATTCGGTGCTGTATTTCTAAACTAAACTAAAATTAGTTTTTAGCATTATAGCGCACCATTTCCATAGACAAAGTCCAATATTCGTAATGGGGTAGAGGTGAATTGGACAGCTTAGATTATGGAAAGATCGTTCAGAAGCCTGAAAACAGAAGGGAAGAAACTGTTCTTGAGTCTGATGGAGCACGCTTTCAAACTTCTGTACCTGCTGCTGGATGGGAGTGGGGAGACGGAATGACCAGGGCGGGACAAGACTATGTTGGCTGATTTTCCGAGGCAGCGTGACGTGTAGATGGAAACAGTGCTGTGGCAGTACCCTAGCTTATGGAAGGACCATTCAGCAGCTTGTTAACGGAGAAGAGGGTTGAAGCCTAGAAAATATATTGTTGTTGAGGTTGTCGACCTAGACAAGATATTCCACTTCAGGAAAAAAAGATAAGGCGAGTACTATAAGTGTAACAATGTATTCCAGAGTGGAATGGTAACAGATTCTTGACATGCTTGCAATTCTGGGTGCCTGAAATAGCAAATGAATTCTTAACACTTCTGAAACCAGTCTCCAGTCTGCAAACCATAGAAAGCCAAAAGCCTGACTCAACCACAAAAACGATACTTTGAATGGGCATCTTATGAAAGTGACTCAGCGAGTCATTTTAATTATATGTTAATTATTCACCTATAAAATACCTTAGCAAGCTTGTGCAATATTTGGGAACAAATGTGTCAGGTTTGCTTATCAGAAATAGTCATAAAGTCTTAGACTAAAAGTCACACAGTACAGAAACAATCATCAAACGTGTATTAACACTAATCCCTTATTATTTCCACACATTCCCATCAACTTCCCGCAGATTCAACCACCCCATTTACGTTTTTGGATTTGGGAAGAAACCACGGCGTCTGCCTCAGATTGAGCATAGAAGAACAGGCCCTTCGACCCACAATGTCTGTGCCGAACATGATGCCAAGACTAACTCTTATCCAAAGCCCTCATACCCTGCATATCCACTTGTCTATCTAAAATCCTCTTAAACGCCACTGTCGTATCTGCCTCAGCCGCAGCGCTGTCCAGGCACTCACCACCCTCTGCATATAAACCTACTCGGCACATCTTTAAACTTTACCAGTTTCACCTTAAAGCTATATCCTGCAGTCTTTGACATTTCCACCCTGGGAAAAAGGTGCTCATTGTCTACCCCATCCAAACCTCTCAGAATTGTATTTATTTCTATCGCCAGAGACCAAGGTTTGATCCTGACTATGGATACTGTCTTTACGGAGTTTGTACGTTCTCCCCGTGACCGCGTGCTCCTGTGCGTGCTTCTCCAGCTGCTCCGGTTTCCTCCCACATTCTAAAGACATGCAGGTTTGTAGGTTAATTGGCTTCTGTAAATTATCCCTAGTGTGCTGGTGATCATTGGTCGGCACGGACTTGGTGGGCTGAAGGGGCCTGTTTCCACACTGTATCGCTAAAGTAAACTATCAAGTCTCCACTCAGCCTCAGGTGCTCCAGAGAAAACAATCCAAATTTGTCCAACTTCCCCCTGTAGCTAATAGTACAGGAATTATTTATTGTTCTGAAAGTCAGGCTCATTTCACAGTCTGTTCAGTTTATAAAAGAGTCCTATAAGCTTTTGCAAAGGCAAACAGGTTTCAAAATGCCTTTGACACAACCACAGAAATGTTGATAAGCCATCCTCTGAAAATGACTCAACATAATTTTAATTATAGTTAATGATTGTTGTGATTTAAGTGATCTGCCCTTTGCGGAATAAGCTGGAGCAAATGCGACAAGCTTATCAGAATGTCACGAGCCAAAAAAGCTTGCCCTGAAAAGATCGATAGGCCATAGGAATTTAGTTTAGCTCAAAGCCAGTTGGTCAAAAGTTGAAGGATAAAATCAGGAGCTTGTTTTCAGAGGAGTGTTTTCAAACGAGTCAGGTACTCATTCATTTCAAATTTATTTGCCTCTTCTGTGATGACAATGGTTGGCCTGTTAACTGAAAAGTTGATGGCTTGAGCCCACGCATGGACACAAATCTTTTGGAAGAACAGTGGTGCAGCTGGTAGAGCCACCGCCTCATAGCACCAGAGACCCTGGTTCGATCCTGACCTCGGGAGCTGTCCCTTTGTGAAGTTTGCACGCTCTCCCTGTGACTGCATGGGTTTCCTCCCACATCACAAAGACGTGCAGGTTTGCAGGTTAATTGGTTTGGGAGTGTGTAGAACAAGTGTGTGAATGTGTGATCGATGGTCAGCCATAGGGCCCATTATGTATCTCTGTAAAACTAAAAAAACACACCAGTGTGGCATTACTCCAGTTGTCTGCGACTCCTGGCAGTGAGCGTGGACAAATTGAATCCAATCGAGACCTGATTAGGCCATTCGGCCCATTGATTGTGTTCGTTCCAGCTCTTTGAATGGGCAGCCCATTCATTCTCTACAGCAACATCTCTTTCATTTTCTATTACATTTACACAATTCTCTTTCAAAATCTGTTTCCATTTCCTTTTCAGACAAAGAACACATTTTCTTTCTCTGCAGTTTACTCCCAAAATTACTTTAAATCTGCCTCCATGCATTACTGATTTCATTACCGTGACTGCAAAATGTACTTCTTTTTAACTATCAAAGCCTCTGTCAAAGCTGACTGTTTGTTAGAGCTTGCTGCATATAAATTGTTTCCTAAGTTACAACAGTAACTATGTTTCTCTGATTTTTCAGCTGTAAAGAAACTCGAGATCAACTAAACTCAGTGAATGTTAGAATCTTTTTATTTATTTATTTATATTAGAAGCAGTGTACAAAAGTATAAACCACAGCATATGACATTTGGCCCAAAATGTTACCCATCTCCTTCGCTCCATAGACGCTGCTTAACCCGCTGAGTTTCTCCGGCATTTTGTGTACCCTCGATTTTCCAGCATCTGCTGTTCCTTCTTTAAGACATAATACATTTATTGTACAGCTTCAATTTTAATTTTTAGCTAAGATGAAATAGAAAGAGAGAAAAAAAGCAAGATAGAAAATGAAAGAGAAAGTGAATGTGTAAGAATAGAATCCCTAGACTACCAAATAAGTGTAGTCGAAGAGTGAATAAGTAAAAACGTTAAAAAAAAGACAAAAACAGAAGGAAAAACAAAGAGTGATGATATACCTGCTTCTTATCTCTCCTCACCCAGTGAATGTTAGAATCAAGCTTACAACCTAATCTAGAGACGACACAAAATACTGGAGTAACTCAGTGGATCAGGCAGCATCTCTGGAGAACCTGGGTAGGTGACGTTTCAAGTCAGGACCCTTCTTCATACTGATTTCAACAGTGGGGGGTGGTGGGGGTGAAGAAGAAGGAAGATGGAAGAGCGGAGGGGCAGGACAGATCCTGGCAGGTAATAGGTCGAATATGTAGGAAGGAACTGCAGATGCTTGTTTACACCGAAGATAGACACAAAATACTGGAGTAACTCAGCGGAACGGGCACTACCTCTGGATAGAAGGAATGGGTGATGTTTCGGGTCCAGACTCTTCTTCAGACAGGTTGATACAAGTGAGGAGGCAGTGTTTGATAGGCAGACCCTTCTTCAGACCCAGTCTGAAGAAGGGTCTCGACCCGAAACGTCGCCTATCTCCTTCGCTCCTTAGATGCTGCTGCACCCGCTGAGTTTCTCCAGCTTTTTGTGTACCCCCAGTGTTTGATAGGCAGATGGCTGGACAAAGGCCAGAGATGAAGAGACAGAAGATGTGAGACAAAAGGATTTATGAGTTACAAATTGTGAAGCTAGAGGAAGGAATGTAAGTGGAAGGGGAGGAGGAGGAATTAAATAGATGCAAGTCCAAGTGGGACACAGGGGAACGGGAAAGGGGTTTGGTTATGTAGTTACCTAAAATTGGTGAATTCATTACCGTTATGTTGTAAGCTACGCAAGTGCAATGTGAGGTGTTGTTCCTCCAGTTTGTGTGTGAAGATACCTGACCATCTAATCTATTCTGGGATATAATACACATATTGGGTCACCAGTCGGTATAATACACCCCATTGCTGATCCAAATACCTTCTCTATTGTTGACATTTCGCCAGTCAGAGTCAAAGGACATGGAAAACGGGACATATGGTCCAACTCAAACCTGCGACCAAGATGGCCAAGGGCGGAACAACTGTAGAGCTGCTGCCTTACAGCGCCGGAGAACCGGGTTTGATCCCGACTACGGATGCTGTCTGTACGGAGTTTGTACGTTCTCCATGTGGATTTTCTCTGAGATCTTCGGTTTCCTCCACACTCCAGAGAAGTACAGGTTTGTAGGTAAATTGTCTTAGTAAATGTAAAAATTGTCCCTAGTGTGTGTGGGATAGTGTTAATGTGCAGAGATTTCTGGTCAGTGCAGACTCAGTGGGCAGAAGGGCCTGTTTCTGTGCTGTATCTTTAAACTAAACTAAAGTCCCATTGCTTTTGAAGCCATTCATTTGATACTATGGAGGTACGGTTACCACAGAGTGATTTTATGGACAAAGGTTTGTCCATATTTTCCAATTTAGGGACAAAGAGGCAACTGTACAAGCAAAACCCATTCATTACTCTTGGACGGTCTGTATCAAACTCATTTTATTCTCCAATCATCAACTTATTCCAAATTCTTCTTTAAGTATTTGAAGCAATTTAGTGCTCGATGGAACAACCACATGACATATCTGTAAGATGTGGGAGGAAACAAACGTTTTTGTCCCTTGTTCAGTTTTGTTAACTGTTTCTCTTTCTGCAGATGCTGCCTGCCCCGCTGAGTGTTTCTTCAGGGCCTGTCCCACTTAAGCGATTTTTTTCGGCGACTTGCCGGCACCCGTCATAGTCGCAGCGGGTCGCCGAAAAATATAAAAATGTTAAAGATCCAGCGGCGACCAGAAAAAGGCATATTCCTCTCATTTCAGGAGTTACAACAAATTTATGGACTCAAATGACTATTTCAGATATCTACAACTTGGAGATTATGCTAAATCAAATACACAGGACTATAGAAATAGAAAGACAGAAATTCTTGATGAATGTTTGAACAAACACCCCAACACAGAAAAATTAATATCTTATATCTATAATATCCTATTAGACAGTGATACACCCATGATGGAAATATATAGGCAATCATGGGAAAAGGAACTAGGCCAATCAATAATGCAAGATATTTGGGACGAAAGCTTACAACATATACATCACTGTTTGTTAAATGCTAGACATTCCTTAATACAATTTAAAGTAGTACATAGATTACATTATTCAAAAACGAAATTAAATAGAATTTTCCCAAGTATATCTCCTATCTGTGAAAAATGTCAGCACTTAGAGGCTAATCTAACGCATATATTTGTAAATTGTATTAAAATTAATAATTTTTGGACGGAAATTTTAAAGATAATTTCGGAAGTTGTCAACATCCAATTGGACCCCGACCCAAAACTAATAATATTAGGAATATTAGAACAAAATCAAATATTTACAACAAACCAAAGAAACTTTATCGACTACAGTATAATAATCAGGAAAAAATTAATATTAAAATTTTGGAAAGGTCCTATAACCCCCACAATTAAAATGTGGACTATGGAAATGTCGGAGACCTTACATTTGGAAAGAATAAGATTTGTCTTAATGGACAAACAAGAACTTTTTTTATCATAATATGGTCTCCATTTATTAACTATTTGAAGGGGCAAACCGGTTCGGCACGAGAACCTGACTGAAACCCAAATTAAGGATTAGATGAAGTTACATTTTATAATTCACGGACATATCTCCAATGATGTATAATAAGTTAATTATTCCATTCACTTTTATTATACCTTCTGTTTTTTTTGGTTTCTTTATTATTTTCTATCTATATAAAAAATATATAGTAGAACTATTAAACAATTGATACTATTGACAATATTAATAATGTATGATCACCACAAACAAAATGTTTTTTATTATTACCCATATCACACATCTGAGGTATGCTTTTACAAAATTGTATTCCCTTCGTTTTTACTGCCAGCAGGGGTAACAGGGGAATATTTTCTTGTATTCCCCTTTCTTGCGAACGCCTATGGACTTTACCTGTTAAAACAGCGGGGAATATAGTCTTATATTCCCCTGGTCTCACATCCGGGAACTTGGCAACGTGACGCTGCGTGGGAAATTTAGAATATTCAAACGGCAGACAGGAAGACTGCCGCGTCCATTTTGGTTAAATTTTACGTGGAAGTCCGCCGAGCTGAGATGTTCAAATTTTCCTCTAGATGTCTGATAATGGGTAATAATAACAATATTGATTGTCCTCTTTCGGGAGATACGACATATATTGCCCTCACTAGATCCATATTGCCCTCGTCTTCGACTCGGGCAATATGAATCTACTTCAGGCAATATATGTCGTATCCCCCTCAAGGCCAGTCAATATTCTATTATTATTACCCATATCACACATCTGAGGTATGCTTTTACGAAATTGTATTCCCTTCATTTTTACTGCCAGCAGGGGTAACAGGGGAATATTTTCTTATATTCCCCTTTCTTGCGAACGCCTATGGACTTTACCTGTTAAAACAGCGGGGAATATAGTCTTATATTCCCCTGGTCTCACATCCGGGAACTTGGCAACGTGACGGCAACGTGACGCTGCGTGGGAAATTTAGAATATTCAAACGGCAGACAGGAAGACTGCCGCGTCCATTTTGGTTAAATTTTGCGTGGAAGTCCGCCGAGCTGAGATGTTAAAATTTTCCTCTAGATGTCTGATAATGGGTAATAATAACAATATTGACTGTCCTCTTTCGGGAGATACGACATATATTGCCCTCACTAGATCCATATTGCCCTCGTCTTCGACTCGTGCAATATGAATCTACTTCAGGCAATATATGTCGTATCCCCCTCAAGGCCAGTCAATATTCTATTATTATGTACCTCTAATTAAAAAAATTACAAAAAAAGATTTGGTATAATTCTGGTCACCACATTGCAGAAAGGAAGGTTTCAGAGGAGGTTTAATACAGATTTTTTAGTTATGAGTAAATACAATCACTATGGCATTCCTTTGGATAAAAAGAGGCTGAAGAACATTTTTAAGTGATACGTATGAGGGTTAAAAATGTGATTAGGAATAATCCATTAATGTTAGCAGAAAAATCAACATTGAGGGATCAAATTTTAAAGAATTGATTGGAGGCAAAATATTTTCATCCTTACTTACTAGGGATAGAGGTCATTGTTTAAAGATGGGTAGCGGCAGAAACCATCACTGTATTTAAAAATTACTTGCACAAGCATCAAATGTGTGGGTGACCTAGAAGTCAAAAGACCACGAGTTAGGACTAGAGAGACAAGGAACTGAAGATGCTGAAATTTTGCATAGAATGCAAAAAGCTGGAATAACTCAGTGGGACAGGCAGCATCTCTGGAGGACATGGATTGATGACATTCTAGGTGGGACCATTCTTCAGACAGCTTCGGAAGCTAGTACAAATTTAGATTTTTTTTTTCCCCTTTGGTTTATAATGTCAATACTAAGAATTTACCTTGTCTGTAAATGCGTATACATTATCTCTTCCCAGATATAATTTATTCCATTACTTTCGGTGTATTCCACCAGTCAGACTTTGTTTTGTGATGCACTTAATATAGTAGGCAGCTCATAAACCCGTGCTATTTTTATGCAAAGCTAAAAAAAACATGGCAGATAAATATTAATGTTTCCTGACTGTATGTTCCAGGACTTCACAATCATTTCTAAAGGTACGAACAGATGGACGGTGAACACAAAAGCACTAGGGGTAGAATTTGAGGCTGAACGAACTGGCATCTTGGCCACTACCAGGCATTTTCCAAATACTTCATTTCTACATATCCATATATGAGGATCTCTAGCAAAATGTACTCAGATAACAGTGCAAATTTTCCTGATGTTATTATATAGATTTACATTTATATTGCAAAGTTCTTTGTAGTAATTACATAATTATATTATCCAGTATTATGTTTATAAGTAATATGCGCAGATTTAGGACATCTGGCACATCATGTCTACTCCGCCATTCAATCATGGCTGATCTATCTTTCCCTCTCAACCCCATTCTCCTGGCTTCTCCTCATAATCCTTGATACCTGTACTAATCAAGAATCTGCCAATCTTTGCCTTAAAAATATCCATTGACGTGGCCCCCAGAGGCATCTGTGAAACGAATTCCACAGATTCACCACTAACTAAAGAAGCATAGTTTCCACTATTATAACATTCCAATGTTAGCTGAGAGATAAATGTTGACCAGGGAAATGTACGGTGTTTATCCTGGAAAGATGGACAAAAGGAAACAGCGCACTTCAATTTGAAGTAAAAAACTCCATTCAAACCCCCAAGGTAACCTACAATAAACCAAGACTTTGATGACATTTCAAATTCATCGCTCCATTTCTAAGCATCTTGCAATGTCCGATCTTAAATATTTTCATTACCAAAAAAAATGCAAAACATTTCGACTATGCTTTGCAACTATATACCCACAACTATGCTACAGGCTTATGTAAATGTTGCATTTTTAAAATATAAATTTTAAATACAAATTACAATCTACATGTTCATCTGTAGATCATGTTGTCAGACTGAACCTAGGCTGTTAGAACTCATCTTCAATGTCCTCCACACCTCCCCCCCCCAACCCGCCCTCCCCCCACACCCCGCCCCTTCTCCCCCACACCCCCCCACTCCAGTGAAAACAAAATCCTTTATGCCCATAAAAAGACATTGCATTGGTACACAGCTAAACGTTTGGCGGTTTTTTGTTTTACATTTAAGATACTCAAGGTTCAACTCAGTGACGGATGCTCACCTCACTACTGACGTTCTTGGTTGCAGTTCAGAAACTTGAGAAGTGCAAAACACAAGCCAACATGTCTGTGCCTTGAGCAAATTGAAAATGCAGCCAAGAGACCACTGGGTGCACGCTAGATGGATTAATATGGTCGATTCCTTTTGAAAGCAGGCAGGCTCATGATGATCGTACTCCTCATGAAACATCCGAGAGTTTACCACAAAATACACTTTTTTTGGGTGATCTTTTATTACTTAGCTTTTAATCAGAAAACTGCTAAAGTTTAAGACTGCTGAGATATGGTTCACACTATATATGGTCTTTCAGTGAATAATGGTTCCATGTTAATGGCCTTGGAGTACTGCATAGATTTATCAGAATGAGACATTAATGCAGTTATATGGGAGATCACACAAATTAGGGCTGTGGTAACAATACAGCAGAGGAATAGACGTTTTAAATTCAGCATTGCCAGATTGAAACTCAATGTCAGTAAATTTGCTACAATTTATCCAAACTGACACTTCCGTATGTACACTGGGATTGTGTAATGGAAGAAATAAAGAATTTTGTGGAATCATTATCATTGTTTGGGAGGACTCCAAATATTTTAATTCCTTTAATTGAACTCTAGACCATTAACAGCCAGAGTCTGAAGTCTGGAGAAGGGTTTTGGCCCGAAACGTTGCCCATCTCCATAGATGCTGCTGCACCCGCTGAGTTTCTCCAGCATTTTGTGTACCCTCGATTTTCCAGCATCTGAAGTTCTTTCTTTAACAACAGCCAGAATTGGCTGTCTGTTCCATTTTCAAATGCAAATTAATCACCAGTCATAGAAAGGGAAGTAGTTTGTGTATACGGAAAAAAATATACATAATTTCCAGAGATCATTAAATGCCAGGACACTTCAAAGGCAATTTCAAAACTATGCACTGAAAAAATATGGTTTAAAATCTGAAGCATCGGTTATTATGTGGCCAACATTAGGTCAATGGGCACTGTGAACAAATTAGATTTTGATACATGCTAGAGAGTGAAAATCAGATTCAACCAGTCAAATCCACAATGGTTTTATGCGTGAGCAATTCATTTCATCCCTTCGGTTCTCTCTCCAACATCCCTAACGGATTGTGGAATTAAATTAAATCAAACTGAGAAGTTTTAGGAGCCAATAAAGAAAGTTAATTTGATTATAAGCAATATCTCAATGAGGCTTCATGTTGTGAGTGGAGTGGCAACTTGGTTGCTCATCCTTAGCCTTCGAGTTGAGACTTTTATCTATCAAAAATGAAAATTAAATTCTGAAAATATATTCTTCCCGATTTTCTTAACAAATCTTCCTTGATTTTGCTTTTACCCCTAAGGTGTGGGAGAACGTCATTTATCTGCAACAAAGTAAGAATGTATCTCTGGTCTGCTGGAAATAGCTGCATCATCAAAGAGGCTATGGCAGGTAACTGCATCAAAACCTATGTAAATACAGGATGATAGTTTGAAACCAGCATCAAGAGTCAGATGCTGGGTCGAAATGGACCAATTAAAAGAGAACCGACCCGAAACGTCGTCTATCCATTTCCTCCACAGATGCAGCCTGATTTGCCAAGTTCCTCCAGCACTTTGTGTTGTGCTCCAGATTCCAGTTCCATGCATCTCCACCATTACACTTTCTGAGATAAGATGGTGGACACGTTAATCAGGCTGTTTTCAATCCAGTTACCGAAAAAATACCCAGCTGAAAAACAACTGAAGGCATCAATTTCAATGGTGCACTCTCTGTTCAGATTAGATAAAAATAACAACATAATCATATTATGTACCACAAAACGATTTTATTTTATTTATGAAGTTACGCACAGAAACACAGAGGTATTTGAGATCTCAAATAATATGGAATGTTCATGAAATATTTAAAATAAATAGTATCTGTAAGTGCCTTCCTCGAGCACCAACTGTAGGAAATGCCCAGTCTTTTGTCTTCTGCCGACGAGTGTCCACCATGGCAGGTCCACGAGTGCCAAGACCAACAGGCTGATCAGTTGACATTCTGACTACAAATAAAACCCATTCACAACAGCAGCATTACCCTTTTCTACTTTATTCGTTGTCATCTCTTATTTCTTTAATAATAGTTATTAAATTTTGAAGTCCAAAGATATAGCCAGTGTCCTGCCCTTCATGAACTACACTGTCTTCACCAAAATACTTGCAAGTCATGTGAGCAAAGTCAATCATGCGGACATCAACCGTTCTGCTGGCAGAGTTCGAGTAAGCATAAGCTCCCGCAGACTCATCAGCTGACTCTTCAGAAAGGTCTTCCGAGTATTCAGAATCAGAATCCATTGTCGACTCCTTGCCATCATAAATGATAAGCAGGGAACTAGAATAGAAACGATAGGACTCCCGCTTCTCTAATACAGATTTGAGTTCAGAGAGTTTTTTCAGAACAGATTCAAAAAGGTCCCTGCGCAAATACTTTCCATTATTAAAAAATTGGTAAAGTGCATCTTTGAACCCTTGTACAGAAAGTTTCCTTCCGTGATATTTGTTCATAAACATAAGTTGGCCGGAGTCCAGTTGATATACCTAGGGAGAAAAAGGATAACGCTTATTACAATTGCTTTCCAATTATCAACTTTTAAAAGGACTGATTAATATTTGAGAAAAAAAAGCTTTCAGCAGCATTATCAACTCCCAAGGAAAAGTGAAAGTCTAGGATCAATGCCAGTTTTAAAAATGCACATATAGTTGAACACAACTATTTCATCCTTTTGATCAGGACGCATAGCAAACTCAACCAAAAACATCAGGATCACTGTTAATTTTGGTTGCAAAATGTCTTTAGCTAAATTATCAATTAGGCTACAACATATCGGCTAACTAAACCAACCACAATTGATAGGATGGAAATCCCGGTGGCAAATGTGGGGGATGGCTACTTGATCTAAAATTAAACAACACATTTCAGCAATATTAGTAAATAGAATACAAACACTTGGCAGCAATAAGCCACGTAATATGACAGTCCACAAATCTGTTTATGAACAATTTTCACAGCAGGTTATTAACATTCTGTGTGTATTCAAGTAATTAAAACCAAATGCCTCTTGAAAATAATGTATAATCTATTTCCTCATGGCAACATGTTAGATTTTTCCTCCTTTAAATCTCAGCTGAATAAGATTTTTGATCGTATTGAAGTGCCAGAATTAAAATCATACGCTAGCAGTTTTTAAATTTGCTGCTCTTTTTTAGCTGCTGAATAAACTTTTAAAACATTTTATTTCATTGGATACTAGTGGGAGAGTCCATGACCAGAAGGCATAGCCTCAGAATAAAAGGACATAGCAATAGAAAGGTGATGAGGAGGAATTTATTTAGTCAGAGGGTGGTGAATCTATAAAATTCATTGGCAAAGGCAAGAAAATGGGGTTGAGAGGAAAAGATAGATCAGCCATGATTGAATGGTGGAGTAGACTTGAGGGGCCGATTGGCGTAATTCAGCTCTTAAAACTTACGAACTATTCAAATATACTTTTCTCTGAGACAAGATTTAAAAAAAATAATTGGCTAGCAACAGTTGTTTCATTGGATAGGGGTTCGATGGGATCAAAGTTTTCAAGAGGATCTCAGGCTTCTGCCCTGGTTGATAAATTGAGTGCCATAATTGAGTTGCAAAATTCAATTAAAAACGTCTGCGTTTATATGTAGTTGACAATGCGGCAAGAACTAGTTCCTCACAGTAGCTATCAATATTTACTGGGGAATCTTATGTAATCAGAAATAATTGATAACAAATGTTGATTCCTTCATCCCCATCATCTCCTGCTTTCATCAAAGCAACTATTCCTAATAGACAAGACCTCTTTACTCTCCCACCTGCTTCCCTTAGGTATGACATTGACGATACATACCTGCATTCCACAGACTCTGACACCAATAACAGCTGAAGTGCTTTGCTGACATTTACGGATTTGAGTAGCTTTCTTTTCCTCTGAAGCATCATCTCCATGCTGGCGAGTTCCCATTTTTAAGTCCAGAACACATGGAACTTCATACCGACAGGTTAGATTTTCCAATAAAATAAATTCTGACATCGGCATTAAGGTTAAATACAGATTTTCAGGAATTAGGCCAGTGTGATAATTTTGAAATACTAATGCAGTAAAAAAGTTATGTTTAAGCACAACTAAAAATTAATATTTTTAGTTTAAAAAAATATTTCTGCAATTTCACTAAACATATCGATCCAAATAGGTAAAAATTGTCTGTATTTTACAATTCACATCATATAGAAAAAACACAATGTTCAACTTAAGTTTTTGATTGGAAGCTGTGGCGTTGTCCAAGGTGGTGTGATTTTTTTAATTTGCAGACGGCACAAAAAGAAAATCAGTGATGCTGTGGATAGCAAGGAAGATTGTCAAATGCTATTGCAGGATATAGATGAATAGAAAGTTGGGCAGAGCACTGGCAGATTAAATTGAATCCCAACAAGCGCATGTTGATATATTCTGGGAAGTCAAAAATGGGCAGGACATATACAATGAACGACGATGTACTTTAAAAAATGTTAATGTGAGGAGGAGTTTTAAAGGAATCTGAGGTTTGTTTTTTTTAATTTTTAGAAACTGGCTGATAGAACGCATATCCAGAGGTTTTGGTGAAATCATATACAATTCTCTATTTCAAAGGCATTTAGACAAAACTTGTATCAGCAAGGCATAGACGAATACTGTCTTGATCTGGGCATATGGGATTAGTGTGGATAGTCAAACACATCAGTGTAGATGTGGTGGGTTGAGCAGCCCCATTCTGTATTGCACAATAGATTTTTGATAATTAATTTGCTTTGCTGATAGTTCTAAAGTCCTGAAATATGAAAAACTGCTTCAAGAAAGCGCCTTCTTTTCGATGCTGAATTTTTGTCCACAATTTATAAGATTTCCATTAATTGAAGCCCGGGTGACTACAATGGAATACCAAAGCACAGTTGTGTATGCCTCAAGGGCAGCCATTGGGCTCAAATACAGATCTAATACCACCCAAATATCTTCCTCCCCCCCCCCCCCCCCCCCCCCCCCCCCCTCCCCCCCCAACCCACGTACATTCAAGAAAATTAAAGCCCGGATGAAGTATACGGTTTGGATAGATTGTGCATGAAACTCCAGATTGTTGCAAAAATCCCACCCAATTCATAAAATGTTTTTCAGGAAAAGGAACCTGACATTTGCGTGTATGACAGGGAAATGAAATTATTTATCAGCCTCGCAAATGAAAAAAATAACGTGTATGATATACACTTGTTGTAAGAAGTCATGCTGAATTTCCAAGTTGAATCCCAAAAAGGGAAAAAAAGAGCAGAAGAGCGCAGGCACACACTCACACCACATGGGAAGGATGCAGGAGGACACTTCACTCTCATGGCACAATGATTTTAAAGGATACTGTATTGGTTTCGATGTTTGGCATTATCCTTCATACGTTTCAACTGTTGCTGGTGACACTTCATGCTCCAAGGGTTATGCTTTACCTTCCCAGACTTCTTCTCTGCACTATAAAACAACACCTCAGACTTCTTTGATTCAAATTCCTCGTCTAGTTTATGGCTACAACAGAAAAATAAATTATCCGTTAGATTCACTGTCAATTCTACAGAGAAGCTGGTTAAAATTAAATATCAAACAGGGAACTTGAAGCTCCATCTCTTTACTACTTCAAAAAACATTACTCATTTACACAAGGAAAAAATGTATGTGGAAAACAAGCAACAAATTGGACATAGACAAGTTGCTGTATGACTGTCCACCTAATGGACCAGACAGATGAAGCCCAAATAAGTTTAAAATGTTTAAAATCTCCATAATAGATGAAAGGCAATGAAATGCTACTTAAACCAACCTTTTCATTTTTTCTTCTTTCCTGTGTTGCCTGACCCGTTCTTTGCTATAATTGTCATTTTCTAGTAACACAGGTTTTTTATTACTCCATTTTATTAGCTTATTTTTGGGTTCACATTCGGAGTTATCTACATTTTCCAAATCGGCTTGGTCCCCTGTTAATGGGTAGGCGATTAAACACAGATTTTCTTCTTCATCTTCTTCAAAACTTACAGAAACAACGCCTACAAGAAGAACAGAAAAGCCAACAATTGTCAGGTGGGCAGAAAACAGCCATTAAAAACCTTAGCAACTAAATTAGTCATTTGATTGTACAGCGTAACAGCAACAACAAAACAGCCTGTTTGCTTACCCAAGCCTTCAGTTTTTAATGCAGTTGCGCCGCCTCTGAACCTAACAAATATCAAAAAAACTAGATAGACATCTTCGTAATCTGGAAAAATATAAACTTCCAATTTATAGACACCCACCCCAAACACTGCACAAACATCAGCATATAATAAAGTAGGAGTCAATAAAACGAGAGAGACAAATAGACTTGAGGAAGTTGTTTATTGGAATTGAAGTTACTTTTTGTGCAGTTTATTGAGTAAATGTATGCAATAGAGCAACATGGAAAATACTTCATCCAATCTTGGAGGTCAATAAACTACAGTTTTCCAATTATGAAACAGAGCATAGCAATGCACATCATAAAGCCAAATAGTAAAGAGGCTGATGCAGAACAGTGAATACAAAGCTTGCTGCAACTTTCTGACACAGTGAACTACAGAATCTTTGAAAGCTTTGTCAAACTTGGGTAAACTGCAATTACGAGACAGACAAACAGCACATAATCCCTAAACAAACCCTATTACTCAACATACAATTACAAAAATAAAGTCAAGAAAATGTATTACATTGCAATTATGAAAAAGGATACCAATTAGATTTTTTCCATGTATTGTTCTGCAATTCATTGTAGATGTAGTGCAATCCCACCACCAAACCACACAGTCAATGACCTGTGCTTGCTTCTTTGCAAGTTCATTGAAGAGGTCTGCAAGTAAATCTGAGGCCAGTCTTTGATTTGGCTCAATGAGTTAAAGAATTTGGTTCAGCTGTTGTTGGTTGACTGCTGCTTCAATCCTAATATCGTCTTTTTTTGAGCATTCCAACAGCAGACTGAATGGGTCTTTGTCATCCTGCACGACTGCCAGACAGAGCATTCTGGATGAAGGAACCCGTAGTTCAGAGCCT
The DNA here is from genome assembly GCA_035221665.1 of Okamejei kenojei. Classification (NCBI taxonomy): domain Eukaryota; kingdom Metazoa; phylum Chordata; class Chondrichthyes; order Rajiformes; family Rajidae; genus Okamejei; species Okamejei kenojei. The sequence continues at coordinate 22,713,022 of CM069146.1, read as the reverse complement.
GTAATAGCTGGCCATGGTGTGTAAACATCAAGAATGGACCTAACCAGGGGGTGGCCGAACCCAGGTTGTCCTTCAGACAGGCAGGGTTAACTAAGGGAAGCATGGATAAGGACTAGGGCTTTATCCTGGAAAACAAACATGATGGAACGAAGGGGAGCTGTCAGCCACACCTTCTTCCAAAGCACAACACAAAACAGCCCTTAATTCACATTTTACATATTAAATTGATTAATTCAAACTTAACATTTTCTTAGCAACTGCTTATCTTTTAAAACATTATTCACTATAACATTAAAGCCTTAAGTCCATCTAAAAAATATACATCTTCATCTTTCACATCAAAGCATTCCAATGAATGTTATGATTAACATATTTACTGTTACGGTAAAATACTATTATCCATGTTGCAGAACTGAACTTAACCTAATCATATTACTTTACTGTGCCAAATATGAACATAAACTAATCTGTGAACATTACTTTCTTTCCTCTTATATTAAAACTGCATGAGATTGCAACATCGATATGTTGTCACTTACTGTACTAGGAACTTCCCCAACTACAGCCTACAATGGAACTGGCCGACTCACACACCCTGGTGGAGCTAGTTGTTCCAGTCGGTCCTGTTCTAGATGAAAGGCGGCAGACTGCTGCTTTTCCAGCTTTTACCTCAACTTTAAAAAGCCTGCTAAAGCCTACTGAAATCGTTAGAGAGAGAAAAGCTCCAGCGGTTTCATTTACAATTCAATTTAATCAAAAAAATCCATAACAATTTTGCAAAACTGCCAAGTCTTTACATTCAAAATCTATTTCATAATCAAGATCATAACCTATAACACTTTAAATATTTTAACATTTTCTTCACCTTTGATGAACTTACCTCCATCAGCAGACCCACTAAAGTATAGAAGAATACAGGCTATTCAATCGTCACGCAACTACACTGCGATCTAGCTGGCAACTGGACCCCACCTGTCAGATCACAGCTTTCATCTGATAAATTTGAAAGAAAAACAAGACAAATTTTCTTTGTCCCACCCTCCCAGAGTACCCAAACACCATAACAGATTTGTACAACAATAAAGGAGAAAAGGCCAAAATAAAAATATATATACAATTTTCGTAGATGTGTTTGCACATACCTTTATATTGTGGTGTAAACCGGCGCATCTCTGGAGGCAGTGTCTCATAAAACTGATGCTCTCGCTGAATAAGGGGTTTGCAAATGGTCTTGTCATTGAAGCGGAGGACACAAGAATGCCCCCCAACCTGGTGAACAAACGGCTCTAGGAGGACTCCCTTTGCATAGTTCTCCACTTCCATTGCTCCTAGTGCTGGGCTCATCCTTAAAGCACATTAGACAAAACAAGTACAGCAGGCTGTATGAAGTCTGTGGCTACAAGCTGACGTTTCTTAATCCAAAGGATGGCTGATTATAGCGCCAGGATCCTGCAATAACAATAGAATTCCCAGTGTTTAGGTTCCTTCAATTGCATGCCAAAATAAATTCTCCTTGAAGCAAACCACGCAAGCATTCCAGTAAATGATCTTTTAGTAATCCGAAGCACAACTGAGCTGAACCACTGGGAAGGGCAATGAAATACTGAACTGTGAGGTCACACACAGATAAAACACTGATCCAATTATACTCCTCCTACGTCACAAAGTGTGACCAATTGACTGCCACTTACTTTCTGTGGGAAGGCCATGGCAGTGAGCCAGATAAGGAATAAGCGGCGGTGAAAATGGAACACTGCTGCTCTCAGCTGGTTGGCATCGACTTCACAGCATTTGGCAAGATCAAAGTGCAACGTCAATGTACACAGATCTGAACTATCCTGGTCAAATGCAATAGCGTCTTGCCTTTATGGTCAAGATTAATAAAACTTTAAAAAAGAGCTGCAAGGTTTAAAAGTAGTACCAGGTATTTCAGGAGTAAAAAGACCACTTCTGTAAAAAACAATGGTGCGTGTGCTTCAGACTCTCCTAAATGAGAATGGTAAACACGATCCTAAAACGATTGCAAAGGTGAACTGAGACTGAATTGAACCCTGTTTGTTCCGAACAGAATCTGCTCCTACAATATTCTGAACTGAAGACTACTCTCCTTAAGTTGAGAATTTCATGATCCCTAAATGTTTTATACGTTAAAAACAGAATTTGTCAACGGAAAACTGAGTCTTTTTTTAATGCACTTTGAGAATTATTTATAGTCACTTTGGAATACAGCTTTGGCAATGCTACCTTTGCAGAGCAGATACTGTAATAAAACTTTAGTGTTATTAGAAGTAAATTTAGTATAGTGAAAATTAGACATACAACAAAAATAAGCATTATAGTCTCCCAAAACTTTACAGGCACTTAATCCGCCAAGTAAAGATAAACTTGTGATTATGGAAGAAAATTAGAAAAATACTAATAGCCCGTTCAAGCAAATGTACAACAATCAAAATATTCATTGGTGTTAAATTACAGACCTGCTTAAGTATTCTCCTAAACGATTTCCAGCTGTACTTTTTTTAATGAAGGGTCGAGTACAAAGAACAAAATGTCAACACTCCACTTTGGAAGGACAAAGTACAATAAACTTTTAGAATTCTGATCTAACCAAAGTCCAAGACAAAGGGTTTCAGAACTAACATTCCAAGCATAAATGGTGCCGTCTGCTGAGTCATGACTAACCACGATCAGTGACTGGTAATTTCACTAAAAAAGTCAGTTCTTTATGCCACAGGCATATCATTCTAACAGCAGAAAATAAAAGGGCACATCACGTGCATTCCATAATGATGAACCCAACACATTCCGCCACAATTTCATTGAATCAGAGCACAGAAATGGGGCCTATCGTCCCCATCTCACCTATGCCAACAATCCCAATCTACACTAATCCTATTACCTTTATGCTCGTATTCCTCCAAGTTGTTCCTACCCAACTCCTGGTCAAATGCCTTTTAAGATGTGATTTTATCAGGCCTCCACCACCAGCTTGTTCCATAATAATCACATCCCTCAGTTTTCCTTGAAATTTATCTCCTCACCTTAAATGTACACCTTCCAGTACTAGACACCCCTGCCTGATGAACTATCTATCCTATTTATGTCCTATTCTATCCATTTGATAAATAGATGTATTAATGATGAAATAAATGATTTTAGGTAAATATCCTGCCGCATATTATTCTATGTGTTTATTTTTGTCAGACGGGGCTATAGTGAATAACTATTGAGGCATACAATTCCATACACAAATGCAACATGTAAAAGCATAAAAATGAAAATAAGCAATCTGCAGAATATTGTGTTATAGTTAGAGATTAAAAAATACAAGTGCTGCAGATCGGGAAGATTTTGCCCGAACGTGAGCGATGTAACTGAAAATACTGAGGGTTGAAACCAATTGCACCAAAAATCAGCGAACTTAGGCAACTCATTCCAACCAGGTCCACAATATTTTAGACTTCTCAATGGTACAGCATATTTGGACACTAGCAAATCTTACCCCAATACAAGTTATGTAAATTTGACTTCTTCCCCACCCCACATCATCAGTTAATCAGCTGAATGCTATTTTCAGGTTGTCCTATAATTGTAAGTTTGGATCTGCATTCAAAATATTAATGCCTACTATAATTCTTCACTCAGTACATCTCCCCCAACTTGCATCAATTGATAAAAATCTCAACTTTCTGCAATGATTTGCAGTGCAGAGAAATGCAATAAACCACATTTTCCACTGTTTAAACAGTCAGGATTCAGATCAGTATACCAACCCTTCCTTCTTTGTATTTGAAAACATACACCTTGAGGACAGTGGTCACCCTCTGCCTCTTTGCTTAAGTGAAAACACCAACTGCAAAACAACTGGGCAATTTTTTCTTATATCGATTCATGCTGAGCAAATTGAAGAATTAGCATTCTCAAAGTTTTTTTTTGTGCAAATAAGATTTTATTGAAATGCAGGGAGTACTGCACAGTTATCACACTGCATAGTTCAATGCACTGTGTGGGTTTCCGCTGGGTACTCTGATTTCCTCCCACATTCCAAAGACGTGCAAGTTTGTGGGTTAATTGGCTTCAGTAAATTGTCCTCAACATGTTGAACATAGGTGATCATGGGTCTCATGGACGTTGGGCCAAAAGGCCAGTTTCCACTGCGTGCCTCCAAACTAAACCACTTGGTTGAAGGGGTTAAAAATGTGTTAATATCAATAACCCGAAAATTCAAGTGTGCATGAAACTAAGATTTCAATGATTGCCAAATGTGGTTTAATTTATGGTTTGGGGACGAAACATAACATTCCATTACAAATTACATACCTAAAATGTAAAATTTGTTAAAATGTAATTGAAATAAATTTGAAGCAACTTTGTGGTGAACATCAATACAGCCAAATTTACAACTAGACCCTTTAATTATACCCCTAACTCAATCAACTGGATTGTACTATTTAAAAAATGTTTGACCTTCAAATGTGATTCCCATTTGCAAAATATCATTGACGATCCTTCAGAAATCTTATATGCAAGATCCATTCAATAACCAATGTAATTCCACATCATTTCAAGAGTATAACATTAACTAGGATTATCTATCCAATCTGAACTAGTGCTTTGCAGACTCATTCAGTCAAGAAAAAGTTGCATATTATGTGTAAGAGGGAACTATAAATGCTGGTTTACACCGAAGCTAGACATAAAATGCTGGAGTAACTCAGCTGGTCAGGCTGAGAGACCCTTCATCGGGGAGACGCCTTTATCAGGTACGGAGAGAAAATATAATACATTACTGCAAACTTTTGGGAACTCACGTTCATCATCAATTCTCATCCGTCAACATTACAGGACATTATTTTCACATGCACCAAACTTTTTTATTTTTATATTAGCCATGTTATCTCATGGTTGGATGCTGTTACCAACTAACAGCCAAACCTCAATGTTAATCAGCACACTGAATTAAGAGTGCACACAACTTACTCTGTACAGAAGTGAGGAAGCAATATTGGATTTCAATAATCCAATTTGGAACATGCTAAACCAACTTCCTGCATATGATAAATAAAATAGAAAAGCATAGAGGAAAAACAAGCGGGAAAACAAGCCTCAAATTGCTTGTTGTAATGGAAACATGTAATCCTGAAAAATGCACACACCACTTTCTTAGAACAGGTGATCAGCACAAGGCTTAATTTAAGGTACATTATAGGCTAAAGTGCTGAACGTCATTTATACAAAATTACTTTTCATCATCAGCTAATCTGGTGACTGGCATCAAAAATATATACCACAGAAAGAATAGTTTAATAATGAAGGGCAGATCAGCAAAAACAATTGTGAACAAAAAGTGTTATAAACACATTTAGAATAAACATTGATTCTATTCTGATTTTGGGCTTGAATATTGAATTTTCTCAATTCTGTTAACCCTTGCTGTCTCCTCCCCTTCCCACCTCTCCCTCAGCCCTCGGGCCCTGGCATTCCCTCTATCTCTATCTCCCTCCCCCACCCCAGTCACACCAGCTTCTCATTTTCACACCACAAACAGCTTACAATGGCTTGTTCCCTTTATCACCGATACTTTTTTGCATATCTTTCACTCATTGTTCCTTATCTCTCCATCACCGTCTATATCTCTCGTTTCCCTGATCCCTGACCAGTCTGAAGAAGGGTCTCGACCCGAAACGTCGCCTATCTCCTTCGCTCCTTAGATGCTGCTGCACCCGCTGAGTTTCTCCAGCTTTTTGTGTACCCTAGAATAAACATTGAAATGGCCAATCTTTTGGTAAATGTCAATAGTTCCACAGCAAACTGCAGGTATTCACTTTACAACTGGAGCAAAGTTAGTACTTCAGCCAGTCTGAATTTATTTACAGACCTAGTTTATTATATAACCAGGTGAAATTTTTTAGTGGTATAATTTTGACCTCACTTTCTTATTTTTGAAATATTTCAATGTAAAGTGTTAACAATTTCTCTTATTTTACGCAGCCAGGCAAGTCACATATTGGTCTACATGAGGATATTTGTTAATTAAATATAAAATTAAGGATAGTGAACACTTAAGAAATCACAATCATTCCAGACTCACTCATTGATTGGAAAAGGATTTATGTAATAATAAAAACAGCAATTTTTTGGATTAACAAACAGAAAAACATTAGGCAGTTGAAGAAATAAGACAGGTAAGGAACATATATCGGCTGATCATATGGAGCTAGAATCTCTATGGAGCACAAATGTATAAACATTTCCATGGTGCAATATCTATGCAGCTCAAATATTATTGCAAAACTTACCGACGCCTCTACTTTCTTTAAAGTTTAATGAGATTCAGTAAATCAAATACTCCAACTTCCACAAATGCATTGTTGAAAGAACCAATTGTTGCATCATGGCCTGGTACAACAAATCCAACACACAGGATGCAAGAGGCTGCAAAGTGGTGGACTCAGCTTGGTCCATCACAGGCAGAGCTCTCCCATCAATGAAAGATTCTAGACAAAGTACTACTGCATGACAGTAGCATCTGGTAAGGATCCATCATTCAGACCATGCTCTCTTCTCACTGCTACCATAGGCCAGGAGTACAGAAACCCAAGGTCCCACAAGACCAGGTTCGGGAACAGCTGCTTTTCTATAACCATCATGTTCTTCACCCAACCTGCATATTCTTAATCCTATCTCAGCAATAGAACACCTCTACTTGTTTTCCAAGTGCTCTGCACGCTCTTGTTTTTTTTAAACTTGGTAGAAATGCAAATTCAAATACATCTTTGGAAGTTTAACTCTAAATGTGGCATTCATGTGCTTCAATTTAATTCCCTATTTTAACGTGTGAAAAGGTATGTTGGGACGAAAGGGAGGGGTGGGTGTGAACTCGGGTAAGAACTCAAGAACGGAGGTCAGAATAATGCAATGTCAATTAAGGATCAATAGGTCAATTGAGAAATTATTTATTCCAACAAATGTTCTCAAAGAGATTTAAATAATCTTGCAATTTATATTAACCAGATAACCACAAGAGGAAGATATTAAGACGTGTCCAAGAAAGAAAAAGTATAAGCAAAAAATATTTATGATATCGTGAAAGCCAGACTAGAGTACCACCACCACACCCCCTCCTGACAGATGTGCACAGGGAGATATAGCTAATGGGAAGAAAGCAAATGACTAGGTCACAGAATATAAAGAGATCAATAATAAACCAATGATTACAATTTCAAAACAGATTTTTTAGATTAAAAGCAAACAATTAAACTCCAGGAAGCCTAGCAAATTAAGAAGCCATGTGAGACATTATATGGTTTAATTGATTTCAAGGTACAGTAAAATTCTGATGTTACTTTCCCTTTGTTTGGAAATTCAGATAGTTTGGCATCTGACTCACCTGGTTCTATTTTCCATGCAACCTTTACTCTCGTTGAAAACATGGGAACATTTATTATGCTGTGCAGTATCTATAAATGATTTTAAAATGTACAGGTGTGTTAATAGCAGTAATATCCAGTAGTCTAGAAAATTGATATAGAGACAAAATGCTGGAGTATTCTGAAGAAGGGTTTCGACCCGAAAAGTCACCTATTCGTTCTCTCCAGAGATGCTGATTGGATGCAGGAATTACTCCAGCATTTTGTTTCTATCTTCAGATTTTAAAACATCATCTGCAGTTCCTTCCTACACAGTCTAGAAAATTGGCCTGTCTGGCACCAAAGTCCTGAGAGTGCCAGACTTCGTTTTGCATTTTGATCTAAAGCTCAAGAATGATTTCCACTGCAAACCCAGTATCAATCTCTCCATTCTGTCTATACCCATCTAAACTCTGAAAACTGCATTGCAAAATCTAATATTCGGTGTTTATGTGTTCCAGTAAAAGTAAATATTTTGATCTGAATATAAAACACAGCCAACATTGCATGGAAAACCACTACTATTTTAATTATGCATAACCACTGCAGTGTACCACTTTCAAAAACCACAGAATGAATATCTAATTTAGCAATGACAAAAATAGTTGATATATCAAACCGAAGATTTTCCACTATGTAGTACTTTTAACAAATTATCTGGCAGCAATAAAATGCCAAAGAAAGGAAATCATGTTAAAGACTTGGGAACAATTAACCACTTAATTACGTTTTGTTGATCAATATAGAGCTAAAAAGCACGCAATCTTTTGCTAGATTTTAAGAAACATGAAATACGATAATATTTTAAGGAGAGGTGAAGACTAAAATGACAAATGTTACTTTCAAGTTGATTTCTTCTACAGCTACAACAGTAGTTGAGCAGATAGATCACTGGGGAATATACACAATTCCAGTGTAAAATAAATACAATGCACAAAGATTACTGAACAGCTTTGCTTAAAGAAATGTAAGCATATGCACGTTACAATGATTTCTAGGACTCACTGACAAAAAAAATTTCCTTATTTTCAAGTCAAATTGATCTATGCATGCAGATTGCCTTAAGAACACCCATAGACAATGTAATCTCAGAAACTGCAAACGCATTAGTTATCGTTCTAAATCTCATCACTTCAAAATGAAAATATCATACATCTCAAATACTTACAAAGTAAACTTAACTACCTCTGCTACTCTGAATATGCACCAGCCAATGCAACATCTTCCTTGCTAAAGGTAAACAAAAAATACTGGAATAACTCAGCGGGACAGTAGGATCTCTGGAGAGAAGGAATGGGTATTATCATTTTGGGTCGAGACCCTTCTTCAGGCCGAGAGTCAGGGGAGAGGGAGACGAGAGATATGGAAGGGCATGGTGTGAAAACGACAGATTAAAGCATACGATGATCAAGGAAATGTAGAATGGTTCATTGTTGACTGAGGGGAAGGTGACAACGAGGCATATAATCAGTAAAATTAATCAGGACGATGAAACTAGTTGGAGAACTAGGGTGGGGAGGTACAGAGAGAAAGCAAGGGTTACTTGAAGTTAGAGAAATCAAAATTAATACCACTAGGTTGTAAGCTGCCCAAGCGAATAAGAGGTGCTGTCCCTCAAATTTGTGTTGGGCCTCACTCTGATGGTGGAGGCGGCACAGGACAGAATGGTCAGCTTAGGAATGGGAGGGGGAGGTAAAGTGTTTAGCAACCGGGATATCCCATAGGCCTAGGTGGGCTGAGCGAGGTGTTCTTCCTTGCCAAGTCTTTTACACGAGAAAATGTTGCCCAAAAAAAAATCTACAGGAATTGTATGTAGATTACCAAAATACTCATATTTAACAGCTAGGAAACAGGATGCATGTGTCAAAAAATTGTACAGATTGTACAAAATAATGTACAGCAACTAGATCCCAAAACAGAATTAGAAAAAATACAGCCAATTCTACATGATCTCATTACATAAATGGACATACAAAGAATTGTCAATTCATAATATATTAACAAAGCTCTTGTGATTATACACTCCATTCATTTTGAAATATGTAGCTAATATCTACAAACTTTACATTTAAATACAATTTTCAAAGATAAATTGGCAAAGGCCTTAAATAGCGTATGCACCAATACAGTCCTTTTAAAATGCAGGACACAATACAGTGCAATTTCACTCAAATTCATTCCATCTATTTCATATTGACAAGTGTTTAGTAGAAAAACAGCCATATATGTGTAGGTTCTAACACCAAACCCCCAGTCAATATCTACTTTGGCTCCAAATCCAGAATGAAAATTTACTTGAATATAAATGGAAGTTTGCTTTATAAACAGATTAGAAATTCCAGATTTTCATCAGCAATAGAGAACCATTAGTGAAGAGGCCAAAGCAGCCTTATTGGTATAAAGGATCTAGACGATTGCAAGTCCAACTCCATTTAGATAATCAAAATTCTGAACTAGTCTACTGCCACGGAACATGGGATGGGTCCAGGTTATCAAAACATTCCAACAGAATTGCTTTAAAAAAAAATTACAATAACTCAACACAAAAGTATGATTACAAAATCGTTCCTTCATTTGCAAAATGAAGAATGCTATGCCTTACCACACTTTTTTTTTAAACATAAAAATGTAGGATACATTCACTTACCAAATTCACCAATGCATGGTTTATCCACACATACACGCTTCTGATTTAAATAGATGAACAAACTTCTATTCCTTAAACGCTTAACTGATTAAAAGTAAGCTGTATCAAAACAACATAAAATGTCAGTGCTCCAAACTAAATGCAATAAAAACTGGAATTAGGTAACTATATCAAAAAGGAATTGGAAAATTGAAGACGGGTCTTGACCTGAAATGTCACCCATTCCTTCTCTCCAGAGATACTGCCTGTCCCGCTGAGTTACTCCAGCTTTTTGCGTATCTTTGGAAAATTGCTAAAACAGACTAAATTTTTGATGTATCTATGTGAATCTGGATTTTATCATGTATAGCTTCAAGAAAAGCATCCAATGACTAGTATAGAAGTCACTAAGTCATGTTGCAGCGTATAAAACTGGTTTGGTTGCTTTTGGGATACTGTGTGCCGTTCTGGCTGCCATATTATAAGAATATGGAGGCTTTGGAGAGGGTGCACAAACTGTGAAGTTGCCTGGATTAGAGAGTATTAGTTATAAAATGAGATTGGATAAACCTGGGATTGTTTCCTCTGTAGCAGAGATGGAGGAGCGACCCGATAGAAGCTCACAAGATTACAAGACGAGATAGGGCAGTCTTTTTCAGAGGGTGGAAGTGCTAAATACTAGAGGGCATAGCTTTAAGGTGGGAAAGGGAAGTTTTAAGATGAGCAAGACATGTTTTTTGAAGCACAGAACGGTAGTTAATCAATCATTAAGCTTTGATAAGTGCATAACCATAAGATCAAACAGTTATCACTAGTTGTGCAATTCTAAAGTTTTTCCAGTGCTCTATACTTTTACAAAATCACTCCTGCAGTAAACACATTTAAATATCTAAAGTTATATTTATAAGCAATTGAATGCCCAAGCTAAACTTGTTGCCTCATGCAATTTGAATGTTATGTTTGCAATATTAATAATGCAACATTTTATTCAAAGATGTATAGCAAGTTGCAACTCAACACAGTTCTCAATGTGTAAGAAGGAACTGCAGATGCTGGTTTAAACCGAAGATAAACACTTCTCAATTACTAGTTCTTGATGTTTTATATGGGTATTTTCACATTGTTACATTAAAATCGTTAAGAAATCATTGCGGGGTACAGTCTGCAAAAAAACCTCTAAAGCTGCAAGTTTCTGTGGTGACTCAGTTTTGGTTACCTGAAAATTATTTTGGGAAGTCAAAGAAAAGTGTCTAATCAGTAATCCTCTTTTTTGGAGCAGTTTAATTGGTTTATTAAAATATACAACACCCATTTTAACACATTCATTATTCTACAAATGGCAATAGTTCTAAAATAATTTACTCATAATTTACACTGATACAGAGCACCAGACCCAACAACGTCAATACAATAAATCTTTTAAAGCTACCCAAGGTGCATGCAGAAGGTGAAAACTATGGGGAGAGGTTGAATAGGCTGGGTCACTATTCCTTTGAGTGCAGGAGAATGAGGGGTGATCTTAGAGGTGTACAAAATCATGAGAGGAATAGAGCGGGTAGATGCACAGTCTCTTGCCCAGAGTAGGGGAATCGAGGATGTAGGTTCAAGGTGAAGGGGAAAAGATAGGAATCAGAGGGATAACTTTTTCACACAACGGGTGGTGGATGTATGGAACAAGTTGCCAGAGGAGGTAGTTGAGGCTGGGACTATCCCATCATTTAAGAAACAGTTATAGACAGGTACATGGATAGGACAGGTTTGGAGGGATAGGGACCAAGCACAGGCAGGTAGGACTAGTGTAGTTGGGACATGTTGGCCAGTGTGGCCAAGTTGGACCAAAGGGCCCGTTTCCACACTGTATCACTCTATTACTCTGCAAAAGTGTTTAATTCTACCCATATTTAAAAAATACATTAAAAATGTTTTGCTTGATCAAATGAACTGTGAAAGCACAAACATGTACACCACAAGTAGCTCAGCAGAAAACATCTAGTACTAAATCCAAACGTGAATCATTAAAGTTTCAGTTTCCTTTTTTGGGAAATTTGGAGCCACTTCTTTCTGGTAAATATATTTTGCAACAGTGGAATTTACATAGGAACAGGTCCTTTGACCAAAATGCCAGTACCGAATGATGCCAAATTAAACACATCTGTTTTTGCATGCCCAAGACCCATATCCCTCCATATTCATGTGTCCATCTAAAAGCCTCTTAAATGCCACCATCCTACCTGCTACCACAACCACCCATGGCAGCACATTAAAGGCACGTACCAAACTGAACTCAAAACTCTTGGACCTAGGACCCCCCTCTGCAACTTGATCCATGAATTCCAGATACCATTGAGTCAGATATCACAATCAGTATGGATAGGCGACTCTTACATAATTTTCAACACCAGTGCCCTGCAAGGTGGTGTCCTCAGCCCCTTACTATACTTATACTGCCTTTATACACACAACGGTGCAACCAAGTTCTGCTTCTAACACCATCCACAAGTTTGCAGGTAACACCACTATAGTTGGTCAGATCTCAAACAATGGCAAGACGAAGTTCAGCAAGGGGAATGCGAACATGGTGTCATGACAACCTCTCCCTCATGCAAAATGAAGAGATTGGTCACCAACTTCAAGAAGTGGCATGGAGTACAAACTCCAGTCTGCATCAATGGTGCTGAAGATGGTCAAGAGCTTCAAGTTCCTAGGTGTAAATATCATCTGCCATGTAATATGGACATCCAGGGGCACTGTTGCTAGCTGCCTCTGCCCACGGTTTGGCTGTCTTTTTTTATTTTGTTATGTCTAGAGTGTTTTAGTTTTGTAGGGTTTTTTCTGGTATTTTATGTGGGGGGAAGCAGGTAGGGTAAGGGGGAAACTGTCCTTCAGTCGCTTCCTGGCGAGGATATGGCTATTATCAGAGTCCCGTCCTCGCCCCCCCCTCGCAGTCTACCAGCTGGATTGGCACGGCCTTTCCTGCCTGGACCGGACCAGAACTTCAGCAGCCGCGGCGAGACGCTGGAAACATCGCGGAGCGGGCGAGGCATTCCTGGGATCGTCGCTTGGAGCTCCGGAGTGCTGGGCCGCTGCTCCAACATCGCGGAGCTGTGGGTGCGGAGCTCCCAACGCGGGCGGCGCTGTCTTTAACATCGTGGCGTCCTGGGACTCTTTGCCAGAGGTCGCCAGCGCGAATCTCCGCCCAGCACGGCCTGTGGACATCGGGAGTCACAGACTCCGGTGGAAGGTGGCCGACGAGAGGTTCCTGGGGAGAGGGCCTGAACATCGGGCCGCCCGTAGCGGTGACTAAGGGGTGCTCGGGAGGCCACGACCATGGGTGTACATTGGGGAACATCGGCGAGGTTGACTGGACTTTGGTTCCTTCTCTCACAGTGGGGAACTTTGGTGCTGCTGTGGGGATGTTTGTATTGTGGACTACTGTGTTCTGTGTTTTTCTTTTATTTTTATTTTTATTGTATGACTGTAAGGGAAAAATAATTTTGTCTCTTCATTGAAGACAATTACAATAAATTAAATCAAATCAAGGACCGTTTTCACCCCAGGGTACACAAAAAGCTGGAGAAACTCAGCGGGTGCAGCAATTCAAGAGACCGTTTTCACCCCAGTTATTCCCTCTTCTCCCCTCTCCCATGAGGCAGAAGACAAAACTTTGAAAGCATGTACCATCACATTCAGGAACATAGAAACATAGAAATTAGGTGCAGGAGTAGGCCATTCAGCCCTTCGAGCCTGCACCACCATTCAATATGATCATGGCTGATCATCCAACTCAGTATCCCGTACCTGCCTTCTCTCCATACCCTCTGATCCCCTTAGCCACAAGGGCCACATCCAACTCACTCTTAAATATAGCCAATGAACTGGCCTCAACTACCCTCTGTGGCAGAGAGTTCCAGAGACTCACCACTCTCTGTGTGAAAAAAGTCTTTCTCATCTCGGTCTTAAAGGATTTCCCCCTTATCCTTAAGCTGTGACCCCTTGTCCTGGACTTCCCCAACATCGGGAACAATCTTCCTGCATCTAGCCTGTCCAACCCCTTAAGAACATCTTCCTCCCAGCTTTATCAGACTAGACAATGGTCCTCCCACAAGCTAGCCCCAATCTTCCAATCTACTTCATTGCAGATGATGGACTTTTCCTCTAATTGTAACAATGCTGTAAAACTGTATTCTGCATGCTGGTATTTTTTCTCTTTGCATTTGTAGGTTAATTGCACCTGTAAATTGCCCAGTATGCAGGATAGTACGAGTGTATGGGGTTATCGCTGGCACCAACTCGATGGGCCAAAGGGCCTGTTTCCACACAGTATCAAAATCTAAAGTTTATTATTATTGGCCAACGTATTAATCCAGTTTGAATTGAAAATATGGTAGCATATTGCACATAGTCCATGAAATAGTTTAAGTATGAATCAGCCCATAATGCTATGGATTTTGTTATAAACCACTTAAGTCACTAGAGTAAACAGAAATCAGTACATATACACACAGAAATCTTGTTTTACCAGAAGGCCAGTGAAAGAACTGAAACCAAGTTCTAATCATTGCAACGAACTAAACAACAGGTGTGCTTCCTGAAGATTAAACCTGTAAGCAACCAGCATTGGAGATGCATGGTCATAGATAAAATAAAGCAAGAACAATCACGGTAAGTAGGACAACTGAGGCAAGGCTTTAACAATTAATGGTGCACTTGATTCTATCAGTTATGACCAACTACATTAAAGATTGTAGTTAGCTTATGATTTGTATCACTGTAGCACATGGTGGTGTGACATCCGTACAAGTTTGAAAAGTGGTAACCTACAACTATCAGGTAATTTTCCAAACCATCATTACAGTGAACAGATTAGGCAATATACAGTGCACAGTAATTACAACCTACAATTCACGTGTTAAATTGCATCCACAATTGCCTTATTTTTCAGGTACAAGAAAGGACAACGATTCCAAATTTCTTTTTCTCAAAAAAATGTTGAGAAAATATGTTTATAAATGTTTATGTTAGGCAAATATTGCAACACCATATTGTCATAGCAAACCAAGTAAGAAAACAGCAATTAGCTTGATGGCAGAAAATACTATAAACTTATATGATGCAAGATGCTATTTGCAAATTTAATGGAACTTATAATGGCAGCAAGTTAATCTCCGAATCCACTGGGTTACGAAGAAGAGTGTACGTAATATTTCAGCATTGCCTTGAGGAAAAGCTATCAATCATCCAAAAGTCTTAGCAATATCCCGCGGGTGCAGTCATGGAAAACAAACCAAGTTTTAAAAAAATGTCAACATATGAACTGGACACAAGAGTAGGATATTCAGCCGTCTGGGTTGCTCTGTTACTCAATATGCGCACGCTGCAGTGCAACATAATGCCAAGTGAAAAGTTCCTCAGCCTTCTCCACTGCCACAGGGAGGCTAAATGCTGGATTGAATACCACCGCATATTCCCTTTGGTATTGTACAGCTCAATGGTACGAACATTGATTTTGCCAATTTCAGTGACAGACCCCCCTCTCTCATAGTCTCACCTGTCCACCTGGGACCTCTCATGTTCACATTCTCCTTCCTCCTCTCCCATCCCCAACAATTAACTAGACTTTCCCCCCCCCCCCCCCCCCCCCCCCCCCCCCACATTAACTAGACTTGGCTCAGATAGAAACATAGAAATTAGGTGCAGGAGTAGGCCATTCGGCCCTTCTAGCCTGCACTGCCATTCAATATGATCATGGCTGATCATCCAACTCAGTATCCCGTACCTGCCTTCTCTCCATACCCTCTGATCCCCTTAGCCACAAGGGCCACATCTATCTCCCTCTTAAATATAGCCAATGAACTGGCCTCAACTACCCTCTGTGGCAGAGAGTTCCAGAGACTCACCACTCTCTGTGTGAAAACGGTTTTGATGTCAGTTTTGAAATTCACTTAAAAAACAATGGTAGAACACAAAACAACATGCATGTCAATAACAGTGGCTTGGCAAATGTGGAGGTGAGTTAGTACATGAAAAAGTCTAAAAATAGTTTTGAATAGTCAGGAATGGTGCTTGTCATCAAATATGAAATTTGACCTTAAGCAGAGTTTCAAAATAACGTGTTGACATGAAGCATCAGTCTTGTGTTAAAGAATGGCAATAAACGCACAACTTCCAGACTAAGAATCAAATCATAATCACTCTGTAGTTTAACATAAGCAAACCAGTCTTCAATAATAAAAGTAAAAATGTATAAAAGCAACAACAGAGAAACAATGACTCCATTAGTCTGAAGAAGAGCCCCAACCCAAAACGTCACCTGACAAGAAGGCACACCAGTGCCTCTACTTCCTCAGGAAACTGCGGAAATTCGATATGACTCCAATTACTCTTACAAACGTCTACAGATAACCATAGAAAGCAAATTATCGGCTTGCATAACAGCTTGTTTTGGGAAACGGCTCTGTCTAAGACCGCAATAAATTTCAGACAGTTGTGGAAGCAGGCCAGTCCATCACAGAAACCAGACTACCCAATTCCTTCATCTCTATGCTCCCATCGGGCAGAGGATCTGGAAGTTTGAAGCCACGATTCTCCTTTACCTAACAGTGGGCATTGGACTTTTTCCCCTGGAAATGTTGAGAACTCTCTATTGTACTTGAATTTGGCTTGATTGTATATATGTATATAATTTAATCGGTCAACATACAAAACAAAGCTTTTCACAGTATCCCAGTACACAAGACAATAATAAACCTAAACCTGACCCCCTGAGTTCCTCCAATACTTTGCTTTATATACCTGGTCAGGTCCAGCAACAACTCTTATTAGAGAAACAAATCCAGGACGTGATGCATCCTGAAATCTTATTGATAATTTCACATTATGTTGACAAGTCACCATCACTATCTTGTATAATTAACTGTGATTTTCATTTAATAATTCTGTAATGGCACATTCATTTTCCAAATCATGTCTCTTTTCAAATCTAGAGGGAGCAAGATTGAAGTGCTTCATTAATCCAGATAAAACAGACATTTCAAAAAGGACCAGCATAAAATTTAGATGCTGACCGTGAACCCAGGACTCAGGCACACACAGAACAGATGGCGATGAGCAAACTCGCTCAGCAGTTCCAGCACTGGGTTTGTAACAGGGATCAGTGACTGTAACAACGCTTCCGCCAAAAGCAAGAGGTCTGTAAGAAAGTTGCATTATTGATTAGTCAAAGCAACAATAACAGGAATTCTAAAGTGGAGAAACACACTCTGAATTGGTTGAAATTTGCCTCTCTAACCGCAACAGAGTAAATCAGATCTTAATCTAATCACATGTTCAGCCTGTAATCTTTAGCCTAATAATAATTTTAAACCAGCACTTGTACCACAGGAGGAACTGCTAAACCTTACTTTGTATTATAATAATAATTTAATGTTCACTAATTAAGAAGATATTCTATTGAAATGCACAACTAACAAACGTTTTACCTTACTAGTATGCAATTAGTCATGCAGCACAGAAACAGGCTCTTTGGCCCATCTCATTCATGCTGATCAAAATGCCCAACTAAGATAGACTCATTTGCCCACGTTTGGGCCATATCCTTCTAAACCTTTCCTCTCCATGTACATGACCAAGTGTCCTTTAAATCATGGTGTAGTGCATACTACCTCTGCTCTGACAGCTTGTTTATACCCATCGCCCATCATTAATATACACAAATAAATTTATAAATTCAATGAAGAAAATAAATAAAAACACTGGTCAAAAATCGGAATAACTCAATAAAGAGTCCAAATCTAGATAATCATGCCGTTGTTATCTGAATTGAAGCGGGAAAAAGGGGGGGGGGGTTAATAATTAAAAGAACAACACAATGAGGAAAGAAAAACACACCAATGGTAGGAGAACTGCTCATTTGGAAAGGACGCGAGGCGGGGAAAGGGAAAGAAAAATGACCCAGATAATGAAGGTACACAAGATAAACTGTCGCAGGTCGATTAAATTTAACCCTAGAATGGGAGGGTTTTACCCAGAGGTGGAGGTGCTCTAAATCGGTCACTAAGCAACCGAAGGAATGAGGAAGGAAATAAATATTTCATCCCAAAACACCCCTTATTTAGATGGGTTAAATTAACTGGAGGCTTATTGTTATGTGGTGTGGTGTTTTTTTTTTTAAAGGGCAATCTCCTTACCGGGATTAGGACGGCTGTTTTTTATGCTTCCCCTCACACACGCCGCACCTTCTTTGTTCTCAGACGGGATAAAATGGCGGCGGCCACCTCTTCCTTCCCGTTGACAACAGCACTGCGGCCTCGTCCCAGCGCCGCGGCTCCCGCCCCCGCCCCCGCCTCGCTCCTATAGGCCGCCGCCCGCGCTTGCGCACGGGTAGATAGGCCAACCCCCTCCCTCACACAGCGCGACCCAGCAACAGCGATCCGATTGGTCGTATCCGAAAAATAATACGCGATATGATTGGATGCTCCTCAAGTGCGTTGACGTCATTGTTGTCAACGTTATTTTTTTTGAACGAGGAAAATGTCCCTTCCCCCTCTAAGTTGTTATTTCTAGTGTGTATCACCTTAATCCAATATCTCCACTTTATATCTATATGATAACTCATTTATAATAATCGGCAATTATGTTTCTTCCATCAATCTGCTCTTGCATCTCCAGTATTTTGATTCTTTTTTATTTGTGTATATTAGTGTTTTCATCCAAAATTAAATAAAATCCACCTTCTCTTCCTTTAAAAACGTATATCTTCTGCTGCATTAACTCATTATGTAGGTCAGGTGGCAAATTCTATACATGGAAAACGGTTCTGAACCAAAACGTAATTTATCCATGTTCTCCAGAGATGCTGCCTGACCCGCTGAGTTACTTCAGTACTTTGTGTCTTCCCTTTATATATACTAGCAACTGCATTTCCTTGCTATTGCATTTATACATTGTGATTTATAGTGCACAGTGGTTGAGCTGCTGCCAGGCAGCTCCATGGACCCGGTACGATCCTGGCCTTGGGTGCTGTCTGTTTGGAGTTTGCACCTTCTCTCGGTAACCTGCGTGGGTTTCCTCTGGGTGGTTCCGGATTCCTCCACATCCAAAAGATCTACGGGTTTGTAGGTTAATTGGCGTCAGTAAATTACCTCTCGTGTGTAGGGAGTGGGTGTGAAAATAGGATAACGTATAGCCTATGTGAATGCCTGATCTATGGTCGACATGGACCGCGTGCCGAAGGGCCTGCATGCTGTATCTTTGAATCAATCGACCAATCAATCAACCAATATTCAGTGGGCATATGGAATGAGCTGCCAGACGAGATAGTTGAGGCAGCTACTATCATAGCACTTAATAAACACTTGGACAGATATATGGATAGGAAAGGTTTAGAGGCATAGGGGTCAAACGAGGGCAAACGGGACAAACTTACAGTAAGTGGGGCATGTTAGTTGATATGGAACATTTAGGTTGAATGGCCTCCTGCATGACTCTATGACTCAATAAACCAAAGAATATAGCATAGATTCAGGCCCTTTGGTCCACAATATCTGCCAAGTTCAACTGGCCTCCTTTGCCTGCACATAATCCATATCCATTCCCTGTATATCAATGTGCCTATTTAAAAGCATCTTAAATATCACCGACATATCTGCTTCCACCGCTACCCATGGCGGCATGTTCCAGGGACCCACAACCGTCTATGTAAAACACTTTCCTCGCACATCTCCTGTAAATTTCCTCCCTCTGACCTTAAAGCTATGCCCTCTAGTCTGGGATTTGAATCCAGGGCCTTCTGATTCAAAGGCAAAGTTGGCTACACACTGAATCTCAGCTGACCTACATAAGATCAGATGAATGTAATTGATCCATGGGAGGCTTTTAATATGTTAGCAGCATCATATCCAACATCTAATCATTGTTGAAATAGTACTAGGTCCATCAAAACGACTTACTAAGATTGCCGGTTACACAAAAAGCTGGAGAAACTCAGCGGGTGCAGCAGCATCTAAGGAGCGAAGGAGATAATATGCCTACTTACTAAGATTGCCATTCATGTTATTTACTTGTGAAGGTAAACACAGCTCCTGGTGTTTGAAAAAATAATTGCAATCTATTCACATCTTTGAGATAGTTAATCACACTCCTATCATTTCTTCAGCCCTAAATAAACAAGTGCTATCTAACCAAAGAATGTCATGGAATTGTTGCATATCATGATAACATATCAAATGACATGACTTCTCCTTTCCAACTGCTATTCCACGTGCTTAAACTGTTTTTAGTAATATAATAAGGTTGATATTTCAGTTCCCACTGCAAAGACTTTCCATAGCAAGCTGCAGCCCAAAATACCAATGTTACCATCGACTGTGGTCGGCACAGTGGCGCAGCTGGTGGAGCTGCTTCCGCACAGCATCGGAGACCCAGGTTCGATCCTGACCTCGGGTGCTGTCTGTGTGGAGTTTGCAGGTTCTCGCTATGACCGTGTGGGTTTCCACCGAGTACTGAGCAGTACAAACAGGAACAACAATCAATCCATATCTTTTTTTAATTTATTTTGTAATATTTATATTTATTAGAAGTAAATACATCAATGTACTTCACATATATATTGTTACAATCATTGTACCCCATAATTTTATGGTTTTTAAAGAAAAAGAATAGAAAGAAAGAGAGTGAAATAGGTGAAAAGAGTTGTGAAAGTGAAAGAGCGTGCCAAAGGGGAGAAGAAATCCTTGGTCAAAGAATTAGAGAAAGCGGGTTAAGAGATAGACCCTAAAAATAAAAAAAAGGAAAAGGAAAAAAAAAAAAGCCAGTTACTATGTTATATATATCACGCAAAAGGAATCCACCAACTCGATAATCAATCCATATCTAAGTGCAATAAAACAAACTGCTGGAGGAACTCTGCAGGTCAGGCAGCATCCGTGGAGGCAAAAGGAAAGTTGTGTTTTCTGGTTGAGATTCTGCATCAGATCTGATGCAGGGTTTTGACCCAAAACATCAACAATTGCTACTCGACCCATTGAGTTCCTCCAGCTGTCTGCTTCTTGTTCCAGATTCAAGCATCTGCTATGCCTTGTGTCTCTGATAGACCATTAGCTTGGGTTAGTTTAATTAATTTTTATTTTATTATCTCATGTACCGAGGTACAGTGAAAAACTTTTGTTGCATTTTATCTAGTCAGCAGAAAGACAATACATAATTACAATCGAGCCATTTGCAGTGTACAGATACATGATGGGGGAATAAGATTTAGAGTAAGGTAAAGCCAGCAAGGTCCTATCAAGGATAGTCCGAGGGTCACCAAAGAGGTAGATAGTAGTTCAGCACTGCTCTCTGGTTGTGGTAGAATGATTCAGTTGCCTGATAACAGCTGGGAAGAAACTGTCCCTGAATCTGGAGGTATGCATTTTCACACTTCTATACCTTTTGCCTGATGGAAAAGGTGAGAAGAGGGAGAGGCCAGGGTGCAACTTGTCCTTGATTATGCTGGCTGTTTTGCTCAGGCAGCATGAGATATAAATGGAGTCAATAGAAGGGATGTTGGTTTCTGTGATGGTCTGGCTGCATCCACGATTCGCTGCAATTTCTTGTGGTCTTGGATGGAGCTGTTCCCAAACCAAGCATTGATGCATCCTGATAAAATGCTTTCTATTGTGCATCTGCAGAAGTAGGTGAGAGTTGTAGGGAACACGCAGAACTTCCTCCGCCTTCTAAAGAAGTAGAAACGTTGGTGTGCTCTCTTGGACGTTGCTTCAATTTGGGTGGTCCAGGAGAAATTGTTGGTGATATTGACTCCTAATGAGTTGAAGTTTTTAACCATCTCTACTTTGGCACCATCAATGCAAACTGGGGTATGTGTATCATTGCGAGTGAATGGCCTTCTGTATCTTAAGTTTCTATGATTCTGTGAATGGTTGTGACAGAAACAATTTTTTTTTGTAAAATATTTTTATTAGAAGTAAATACATATTAAGAAAGAATAACATAAAATAAAAAGAAAGAGACATATTATTCGTCACATACATTCTTAATATTTTTAAAGTTTACAATCATTCTTATTTATACTTCTATACTTTTTATTATTTTATAACAGAAAGAAGATAGTAAAGAGAAATAATAAAGAGAAATAAAATAAAAGTAGAAAATCAATAATATGAGTGACAGAAACAATATAAAATGAAATGTTTAACTTTGATTTTGGACATATTGCTAAAGCTTTGGTGGCTTTTTTCTAAAGTCACTGTTAGCTGTTTGCTGTCATTGTGTGTGCATTCATATTGTACACAAATACACAAGATAGTATTAAAACTGAAGATAGACACAAAATGCTGGAATAACTCAGCGGGCCAGGCAGCATCTCTGGAGGATAGAAATAGGTGATGTTTGGGTTAGGACCCTTCTTCAGACCAGCATCTGCAGTTCCTTCCTACACACAGTATTTAAACTGTTGCTGGCCATTATTGTTATGATTATTTCTTTGTTCTTATTTCTCCATCCCTTGAGATTTTATTTCTAATTAAAGAGGGAAGAGTTTTAGCAGCAATTTAGTTGAAAAAAAAAGCCACAGTGGTTTAGGCTAGGAGAATATGACAACATTAGATTATTATGACCCATTTCCACAAACAAATCCCACGAGGAAAGATCATTGTATTGACTTAATCTTCAAAAATATTCATATTGGCTTATCCATAGTCACACATATTTCTTGGATTCACTGCAATACAATCCAGATGTGAAGGGATCTTGAGCATTATAAAACACTGTTTTGCATCATGTTGGTGTGGTTTAATTTGAACTTTACGTAATAGAATTGACAAATCTTTCTTAAATTGTGGAAAGTGGGTTTAATAATATAAATATGAAAGGCCCGCTGTCAAAATCCAGTCAACGGGTTTAAATCTTGATCACCTAGTTGGTTCATAATTGAACCAGTTGGTTTGCAACTACATATTCATTACTTCACAAACACATCCAAACCACCCTCCAGTTACTTTCCCCTGCAACCGTAGGAGATGTAACACCTGTCCTTATACCTCCTCACTTGATTCCATCTAGATACCTCAACAGTCCTTCTAAGTGAGACAGAGGTTCACATGCACCTCCTCTAACCTCATCTACAGCATCCGGGGTTCCCGATGTGGGCTCCTGTACATTGGCGAGACTAAGTGTAGACTCAGTGACTGTTTCTCTGAACACTTATGCTCAGTTAGCCAAGGCCTACTGGATCTCTTGGTGCCTAACCATTTTAACTCCCCTTCCCATTCCCATACTGACCTTTCCGTCCTGAGCCACCTCCATTGGCAGTGTGAGGGCACATGCAAATTGGTGGAATAGCGTCTCATATTTCGCTTGGATAGCTTACAACCCAGTGATATGAATGTTGAATTCTCCAATTTTAGGTAACTTCTACAAACATCTCACTCCCTTCTTCACCCCCCCCCCCCCCCCCCCCCCTTCCTCCACTCAAAGTCTGTTAACCAGTTCCACAGTCCACAATGATCTATCCCTCTTGGGCTCACGCCATCTCTAACCAACAATTGGTCTATCAGGGAATCTCCTTGCCTGAGGTAATCTGTTGCCAGTCCCGATTTCACCTGGCTTGTTTTCACTTCCAGTTCCCTCCCCACTACAATCAATCTGAGGAAAGGTCCAGCCCTGAAAAGTCAGCAGTCAACTATCCATTTTCTCCAGAGATGCTGCCTGGCCCGCTAAGTTATCCGATATTTAGTGTCTATCTTTGGTATAAAACAGCATCTGTAGTTCCTTTTTATTTCATCACAAACACTGTCTTTTTCAACCTGAGTAATATCACACACCTCTCCGCCTGCTTCAGGACATCTGTGGCTAAATTCCTTGTTATTATTTTTTGGTTGCCTCCTCACTCAATTGATCCAGTGTGCTCCTTCCCATCTCCCAACCTCTTGGATTGCGTGTCGGTAGATAAGAGTTCTTCTTGGTATCTAATATGGCACAGGCATTGAGGGCCAAAGGGCCTGTTCCTGTGACGTGCTGTTCTATGTTAGAGTCATAATCATAGAGTCATACAGTGTGCAAATAGGCCCATCGGCTCAACTTGCCCACATCAACCAACATGTTCCATCTACACTGGTCCCACCTGTCTGCCTTTGGCCCATATCCCCCTAAACCTATCCTATCCATGTAACTGTCTAAATGTTTCTTAAATGTTTTGATAGTACCAGCCTCAACCACCTCTACATTTTATGTTCTCAATTCATCCAACTGGTGCATCTTAACTACCCCTTTAAATATTTACCCCGTAGGTCACTTCTTATTTCTTCAAATTTAATATTCCTGCGAAGAGTGCAAACTCTCATTAAAGAGGAGAATTGATACAATACAGAGGGGAATGATTTAATAAGAATCTGAGGGGCATTTTTTTCACACATAGGGAGCTAGGTATACGGACCAAGCTGCCAGAGGAGATAGTTGAGACAGGTACTATAACGACATTTACTAGATAGGTACATGGATAGGAAAGGTTTAGAAGGATATGAGTCAAATGCTGGCAGCTGGGACTGGCATGGATGCGGCATGTTGGTCGGCATGGGCAGGTTGGGCTGAAGGGCCTTTTTCCATGCTATATAACTCTATGGCTACATTTGTGTAATGTCCTCCAACCCAAGATCTCTCCATTCCTCCAATTATGCACTCTTTTGCATCATTGATTACCTTCACTCATCTTTGATGGCTGTGCACTGAGTTCTCCTCTCCCACGTCCTTCGATCCCCATTCTAGGTTGGTCCTCAAACCATCTCCTGGTCACTCCTCAATGTTCCTTTAAGTGGCTCAGTGTCAAATTGTTGTTGATAAGGCTCCTGCTAACCTCCTGGGACTTTTTCCATGGTGTTAGGGTGTTAGATAAATCACCCTCTATCTTGTCAGTCACACTATCCCCAGTTTTACATTTATCGCTGTTTAAATATAGCTCCGCTTCTAACATCAGGGATACAACTAGAGATCAGATCATAGTTTCTTTTAAAACTTGCTTGTTTGTAGGAAAGCAATGTTATAATAATCTTTGTATGAGTGAACATGGTTACAGCCTTTGAGGCACTGAATTTGTTGAAATCAGTTTCACAACCTACCACAACAGAACATGAACAATCCTGTAGGCCACTTGTGCAGCATTATAATTACAGATATAGATTCCCATCTAAATACAGGTAACTACTAATCTATTCTGAGTAAAATGAATTAGATTTACAGTAACTTGCATCTCTATGGCTTGCCTTGCACCGTCCTTCCAAAGATTCAAAGATACCTTCAAAGTGGCTGGAGCTCTGAGCTTATCAGCGGGATTTATTGACAAAAATAACTTCAAGAAGTGGTGGAGTAACGACAGCTCTTCCTGCCCAGCTGATATTATTGGAAACAGAAACCAGAGCCAGCCCCATAGATTCTATGTGGGTTAAGTAAACCATAGAACGTAGAACAGTACAGCACAGGACAAGCCCTCCAGCACACAATGACCGTGCCAAACATGATGCCAAGTTAAACTAATCTCTTCTGCCTGCACGTGATCCATAGTCCTCCATTCCCTGCATAGCCATGTGCCTATCTAAGGGCCTCTTAAATGCCACTATCATATCTGCCTCCACCACCACCACTTGCAGTACCTTCCAGACATCCACCGCTCTGTGTAAAGATACTTGCTCCTCCTTTAAACTTTGCCCCACTTACCTTAAGGCTTAATGTCTTTAACATTTCTACCCTGGGTAAAAGATTCTGACTGTTAATATTTGCCTCTCATAATTTTATATACGTCAACTAGGTCTTGCCTGAGGCTTCGGTGTTCCAGGGAAAACAATTCAAGTTCATCCAATCTATCCTTATATCCAATAACCTCTAATCCTGGCAGCTTCCTGGTCAGCCTCTTCTGCACCCTTTCCAAAGCCTCCACATTCTTCCTGTAATGGGCTGAGCAGAATTGTATGCAGTACACCAAATATGGTCTAACAAAATCCTTCAACTGGACGCTTACCCCTCATATTCGCACTCCCAAAGCGCAACACCTCACACTTGCTTGGATTAAACTCCATCTGCCATTTCTCTGCCCATGCTGATTTACATCCCATTGTGCTCTTCGACAACCTTCCTCACTGTTCATAACAATTTCAATGTCAGCTGCAAACTTACTAACCAACCTATCTACAGTCATGTCCAAGAGGAGGAATTGTTGTGAAGCTCAAATGGTGAACAATATCACCAATGCCTGTTTTATCTTTGTCTGATCTGTTATTTTATTCATTGGTATCCCAGTCAAACACTTCCAGTAACTAGGCTATTCATTAATCCCTGTCCATACATGGAGACATCCAAATTGAAGGTAAATACCTTTGGCAGTAGCCTCGACTGCATTGATTTGCTCATCTGGAAACAAAGAGTCAGTTGACACTTCAAGAGTCAAGAGTCAAGTGTGTTTAATTGTCATATCTACTGACAACGGAGCAATTAAATTCTTACTTGCAGCTGCTTAACAGGCCTGTAAATGCAATACACACAGATAATAAATAATAAAACAAAAATGCAATACATTAATAACTACAATACAATACTGCAATACTGGTGCAAAACCACAAAGTCCTTAATGCAACCAAAGACATTCATAGTTGAGGTTTATGCTGTGTAGTGTTCAACAGTCTGATGGTTGTTGGTAAGAAGCTATTCTTAAATATAGTGGTGTATTGTTGTATTTTTGCACATACATGTGGGGACTAATAGTTAAATTACTCACTTTAACACTCTGAAATAGTTTTGGGTATCTATTGAAGACTGTAATCTGTTGGGCATTAGGACATCTTATTTAAGATAAATGTAAAGTGGCTACTAGTACCTGCTGAATCTCACAGGGTAGAAATGTGGTGGAGATGGAGACAGAGGGTGGAAAGAACAGAGAGTGGAAAGAATAGAAAGATCAATGGAGGTGCTGGTCATCTGATTCACATCCAAACAATGCAAAAAGCAACAGGTGCTGTGCCATTGTACCCCGCTAAAGGTCTGTGGGAATGACCGATTGGGATGTTCTGCATACTTAGATTGGTCAGGTGAATAAATAAATGATCAAAGTCAAAGGAACTGTGCGTGAATTATCACATAGTGAAATACCGAGCATTGCTTCGAGCTCTTTAGGAGCAAACGACAGCACCTTCAAAAGGGCAGTGCAAAGAGGCACATGACAAGTCGGGTAACTGCTGCCAGCGATGGTTCATTCCTAAATTCCTGGTTGCACTCAGCTAATATTATCTCCCACACACAGACGGTCAAAGGAATAATTAGTAACAGGCACAATGTAGAATTGTTCGGTAGGCTAGGTCGGCGCACAAATAGCAACTCACTGTTGCAACATCAGGGTAGTTTCTGACACCAGATGACACAGCCTGCTGCGCTGTTAGTTTGGGAGGAGTCCAAAAGCACCGGGGGCAGCAGTGTTACCCCTTCCGCTGGGACCAAGCCATCCCTGAAAAGCCAGCGCCTACCACTGACTATCCCGTGTCGCAGGATTGAGATAAACTGCCTCTCGGTTATCGAGGAAGAAAGGCAGAAATTACATCTTCCCATCTCTACCCCTTTCCACCTTCCGCAGAGACTGTTCCCTCCCCAACTCCCTTGTTAACATCACTTCCCACCCAAACCACCCCCTCCCCGGGTACCTTTCCCTGCAATCACAGGAGATTCAACACCTGTCCCTACACCTCCTCCCTCGACTCTGTCCAGGGACCCTGATAGTCCTTTTAGGTTAGGCAGAGGTTCACTTGCACCTCCTCCAACCTCATCTACTCTGTCCGTTGTTCATCTCTTGTGGTATGGCGGCGCCAGATGGCAGCGGCTCGACTGCAGTCCATCTGTCTTTTTAAATTTGGTGGGAGAAACAGTTTAATCTCTTCCCAGTTCGGGGACCCGATTTTTTTCCCTGTCGGGTCTCCGATGTCGTTGGGCCTAACATCATGGAGCAGGCGGTGGCCTCCAACCGGAACTAACCTGAGGGCTCCAGTCGCGGAGCCTGTGGACTTGCCATCGCGGAGCTGGCCGACTTCAGAGCGGGAGGAGCTGTGGTGGCGTGCGGCTGCGACCCGACTTCGGAGCTTCGGAGGCTCCGGCCGCAGGCCCTGTGGACGGTAACATTGGGAGCTCGCAGGTCCCTGGTGGGAGACCGCTTTTTGGAGGTCCCACAACGGGAACTTCTCCCGCCTAAATCGCGGGGTGAAATGACTTGGAGCGGGGCCTTACATCGCCCGACGCAGTTTAACGGCCGCGGGACTTACCATCACCCGCCTGGGGCGGGAGAAGAACAAGGGATGAGATAAGACTTTTGCCTTCCATCATAGTGAGGAGGTGTTGGAGATTCACTGTGATGGATGTTTGTGTAAAGTCTTGGGGTTTTTTTGTAATTTTTAAGACTGTAGAAAATGCAATTTTGTTCAAACCAAGCTGTTTGAATGACAATAAAAGGCATTCTATTCTATTCTATTCTAAGATGTGGACTCTTATACATCCGCGAGACCAAACGTCGGCTGGCCGATTCTTTCACTGAACATCTTCGCTCAATCTGCCTGGTCTCCCAGTTGCTAAATTTTCCTTCCCGTTCCCACACTGACCTTTCTGTCCTAGCTCTGCTCCATTGTCAGAGTGAGGCTAAATGCAAATTGGAGGAGCAGCATCTCATATTTCGCTTGGGCAGCTGACAGCCCAGTGGTATGAATGTTAATTTCTCTAACTTCAAGTAACCCCGGCATTCCCTCTCTCACCATCCCTCCCCCACCCAAGTCGCACCAGCTTCTCGTTTTCACCCAACAAACAGCTAACAATGGCCTGTCTCCTTTATCGTCGTTACTTTTTTGCATATCTTTAATTCATTGTTCTTTATCTCTCTACATCATCGACTATATCTCTCGCATCCCTTTCCCCTGACTAGTCTGAAGAAGGGTCTTGATCCGAAACATCGCCCATTCCTTCTTTTCAGAGATGCTGCCTGTCTCACTGAGTTACTCCAGCTTTTTGTGTCTATCTTTGGCAGAAACTACGCTACTGCTACCTATTGTCCAAGTATTTCAGAAGAGCATGCTGCATTCTCAGGGGACACAAGAGACTGCAGACGCTGGAATCTGTATTGAATAATGAAAGGCTTAGATGAAGTGGATGTGGAGAGAATGATTCCAGTAGTGGGGGAGTCTGGGGCCTGAGGGTACCCTCAGAATAGAGGATGTTCTTTTAGAACTTCTTGAGTCAGATGGTGGTGAATCTGTGAAATTCATTGCTACAGACTGATGTGGCCAAGTCATTGGCTATTTTTAAAGCGGAGATTGATAGGTTCTTGTTTAGTAAGGGCATCAAAGGCTATGAGGAGCGGGCAGGAGAATGGGGTTGAGAGGGAAAACTAGATCAGCCATGATCTAATGGAGAAGCAGACTCCATGGGCCGAATTACCTAATTCTGCTCTTATATCATATGATCTTGTGATCTGGAGCAAAAACAAAGCTGCTGAAGGAACTAAAAGGGCGAGGCAGCATTTGTGGAGAGGAAGAAATTGTCGATGTTTCGGATTGAGACCCTGCTTCAGCAATGAGTTCCTCCAGCAGTTTGTTACAGTTTATGCTACATTCTTTGTCAGAGTTCCATAAATAAAAATACAAAGTTTATTACAGGAAATCTGGATTTCGCTTTGTTACATTCAATGAAGGCACAGAGTCATACAGCATGGAAACAGATCTTTCTAACTTGTTCATGCCGACCCAAGAAGCCCACTAGACCGATCTGCCTGCGTTTGACCCATGACTTTCCTATCCATGTAACTATCCAAATGTCTTTCAAATGTTGTTATAGTTCCTGCCTCAACTACCCCCTCTGGCAGCTCATTCCATATACCCACCATCCTTTGTGTGAAAAAGTTGCCCCTCAGTTTCCTATTAAATCTTCCCCCGCTCACCTGACATCTATATCTGATAGTAACATAGAAACATAGAAAATAGGTGCAGGAGGAGGCCATTCGGTCCTTCGAGCCAGCACCGCCATTCATTGTGACCATAGCTGATTGTCCCCAATCAATAACCCATGCCTCCCCATATCCCTTGATTCCACTAGACCCTAGAGCTCTATCTAACTGATGAAGAATATCAACTCAAAATATTACCAATCCATATTATCCAGGGATGTTTCCCGATCCACTGAGTTACTCCAGCACTTTTGTCCTCTGGTTCTCGATTCCCATACTCTGGGTAAAAGACTCTGTGCATCTACCCTATCTATTCACCTCATGATCTTATACATCTATACATGATCTCATCAAATAGTTCTTAAATCTTTCTTATAAGAAAAACATTTGTAAAATGGTGGCATTTAAAATGTACTTTTTGCAATGTCCTCTAAACAGCACATTTTTGATAAGCTTTTTATAAAGGTATGCCAGGGCCAATTTTGATATTGTGCAATGATGTACAGTTTACATTGTAAGGGGGGGCTTCACTACCGTGGTGCTTCACTGACATCTAAACAGTTAATGGGCTGTCCCACTGTACGAGCTATTTCAAGAGTTCTCCCGAGTTTCCCCTGATTCGAACTCGGAGAATTATGGTAATAGCCGCTCGTTGGTACTCGGGGCTCTTGTGGACATTTTTCAACATGTTGGGTCAATATGTTTCAACATGTTGAAAAATCTTCACGAGTCTTCACAAGCTTACCGCGTTTCCCAAGTACCTGCCGTTAGCGTTACGAGCCGCTGAGAGACGTCCCCGAGCTCCAACGTACCCGCTACATTCCACGTACTTACCACGAGTTCGATTTTTTTTTAAACTCGGGAGAGCTCTTGAATTACCTCGTACAATGGGGCAGGCCCTTTAGTACCAGCAAGCACCTCCTAACTGATGGTCTCTTTTCAACCCTCCCTTTCCCCTACAATTTTTGCTCCTTTTCTCATGTGATCTGGGCTTCTCGGGGATACATGAGGTTCTTTGGGGGTTGGTAGTTATTCAACATTTTCCCTCAGCTGGAAATGAGCCGCTCGAATCAGCATCAATTGAAAAATATTCTGTCCATTGCACAGGGAGCTTCACAAACTGCAGTCACTGTGCTTCATATTGTAAAATGCAACTTAAATGTGCAAGAGTGTTGCTGTTCTTACTGACATTTAATAAACAGTATTATTTTCCATTTTAAAATCAAGTTGGCAACCTGTTTTGCAGTTTATGTTTTACGTTTGAATGGTGTAAGGACAAAGGAGATAGTTGTTCTTGGGTTGTTTCCTCCATTTGATAAAGTGCACGTTGATATGGGTGAAAAACTCTCCAGACCAATTCCCTCAACCCCAGACTTCCCCAGTCTCCAAACATTGGTCTGTTTGGACATAATACTGCCATTAACTCAACCTCTCGAGATCTCGAGAGGAGAGAATTTTAACCCTCAGAAGTAACCACTTCATCTTAGTTCAGTTAGTTGAATTTAGATACAGCATGGAAACAGGCCCTTTGGCTCATCAAGTCCACACTGCTCATCGATCACCCATTTACACCATGATTAAACACGATCCCATTCCCTACACATCAGGGACAATTTACAATTAATCTACATACACGCATGTCTTTGAGATGTGGGAGGAAACCGGAGCACCCGGAGGAAATGCACGTATTCACAGGGAGAACGTGCGGACCCCAACAGACAGCACCCAAGGTCAAGTTCGAACCTGGGTCTCAGGCGCTGCGAAGCAGTGGCTCGATCAGATGCACCACTGTGCCGCCCTTCAACATAAATGACTGTTCTCTTATTCTGAGGCAATGTATCACAGCCCCTCATTAAAATAAATAAGATTCATGTCTAAAATCACACACTGCCAGGTTCAGAAACAACTATTTTCCTACAGCTATTGGATTGTAAACTGTCCCTGGTGTATAGGGAGTGGCTGAAAAAGTGGGATAACATATAATTATGGCATAAATGGGTGATTGATGAGCAATATGGACCCAATGGACCGAAGGGTTAAAGAAGGAACTGCAGTGCTGGAGAATCGAGGGTACACAAAAGGCTGGAGAAACTCAGCGGGTGCAGCAGCATCTAAGGAGTGAAGGAGATAGGCAATGTTTCGGGTCGAGACCCTTCTTCAGACTGGTCAGGGATCAGGGAAACGAGAGATATAGACGGTGATGTGGAGAGATAAAGAACAATGAATGAAAGATATGCAAAAATGGACCGAAGGGCCTGTTTCCATGCAGTATCTCTAAAAAAAGAGACCCTCAGTTATGAGGTGCTTGCTGGCATCAACTATTTTCCTCCAATATCAGGTTCTTGAAGTGACCCGCACAACCGTTTATTCTATCTTGGCAACAGAGCACTATGGACCACCTCTTTCACCACCATGGAGTTGTTTTGGTTTCTAAATATGTTCTGCGCTAGTGTCTTGGGTATTTTTAGCACAGTAACATCTTACTGTCTTGCAGGATTTATCAGTAATTTATAAATGCTTTATATTTTTGGGTGTGGCCCGAGGTCATGTGTCTGTGCTGTTGCGACATTTTAATTTGTGTACCTCACTATACTTGGGCATATGACAGTAAACTTGAGTTGACTCGTGCTTCTCAAGCCCAGGTTCATAATAATCATGCTTATTATGATTGTTCTTTCCTCATAAAATAGTCCGCTCATCCTCTGAAACAATTTAGGGAACTTTTGTTGCATTGTCTCCATCTTCCCTTAAATAAGGAGACCAAAATTGGATATAATTCCCCCCAATGGAGATACAATAGACAGCTGATTCTGGAATCTAGAGCAAAATGTTGGGGGAACTCAATGGGTCAGGCAGCATATGTGAAGGGAATGGACAGACAACGTTTCGGGTCGGAACCCAATTCAGACTCCCAATACTCACAATGTGTTCTCATCAAACACCTGCACAGTATTAGTAAGATTTCCCTTTTTTCTCCTATTCCATCCCTTTTGCAGTAAAGAACAAAAATGAAATTTGTTTTCCAAATTGCTGACCCTATGAGATAACTTTTTGAATTCTCGTAATGGGGCACAACCTTTATTTAATAATCTCACATCTTTGAAATTTGGAGGTTAATTATCCTCTATAAATTGTCCCTATTGTGTAGGATACAACTTGTGTATGGGTGATCATTGGTCGGTGCAGACTCGCTGGGCTGAAGGACCTGTTTCCACGTTGCATCTTTAAATTAAACTTTAAAAAAATGCTACTTTACCATCCTTCCTACCAAGGAGTCTATCAACACAGTTCTCCACATGATCTGGCATATTTTTGCTCACTCGCTTAACCTGTCCAAATGCGTATCTTACTTTCTCATCTATGTTTTGTATCATTAGTGAACCCGAATATCTGTCATTAATATAGACTGTAAGAAAGCTATAAACCTGATCCAATACATAAAGTCTGTCAACTGGAAATTTTCCAATTTCCAATTTCCAATCTTCACAAGTTCACAAGTTATAGGAGTAGAATTAGCCCATCCGGCCTATCGAGTCTACTCTGCATTCAATCATGGCTGATCACTGCCTCCTAATCCCATTTTCCTGCCTTCTCCCCATAATCCTTGACACCCGTTCTAATCAAGAATTTGTCTATCTCTGCCTTAAAAATAAGGCAGAGATAGACACTGATTTGGCCTCCACAGCCCTCTGTGGCAATGGGTTCCACAGATTAACTACCCTTCTGACTAAAAGAGCGCACTTTAATTCTGAAGCTATGGTCCTAGACTCTCCCACCAGTGGAACCATCCTTTCCATATCCACATCCATTCTATCTATCTCTCCATACTAATACACTATTCCCAGTCACATGAGTCCTTATTTTGTGCAGCAACCTTTCCTGTGACATCCTTTCAAATGGTCTTTGAAAATCCAATACACTACATCTACTGGATCCCTTTTATCGATCCTTTTAGTTGCATTCTCAAAGAACATTAATAAACAATCTTTTGTACAGTGATGTTACACTTCCTAATTTGGTGTTTGCGGCATTTCTGCCATTTGCAAAACAGCTTCCATGTCTATTGCAATGGTTAATGTGCATTTGGACTATTGCGTTGAGTTCTACTCGCCCCATTGCAGGAAGAATGTGGAAAGGGTGCAGGGGAGGTTTACCAGTATGATGCTTGTATTAGGGGATATTAGCTACAGGGAGTGGTTGGACAGACTTAGATTATTTTCTCTGGAAGGCTGGAGTTTGCAGGGAGACAATAAAAGTGTATAAGATTATGAGAGCCATAGATCGGGTGGATAGTCAGACCGTTTTTCCCAGAATGGAAATATTAAAGACTTGAGGGCACAGCTTTAAGGTGAGAGGCAAAGTTTAAAGGAGATTTTACACAGAGGGTGCTGAGTGTCTGGAATGCATTGCTGGGGGGGTGAAGGTGGAGGCAGATATGATAGTGGCGGTTAGGAAGGTTTGAGAGGGTTGAGATGGAATGGGGTTGAGAGGGAAAGATATTCAGCCATGATCAAATGGCGGAGTAGACTCGATGGGCCTAATTCTGCTCCTATGATTTATTAACCTCTCTATAACAGCACTTAAAAGTAAATCAATGCAGCTCAAAGTACATCAGAGTGGAGATCTAAGTTATGTGATAAAGTCTGTATGAACAAAAACTTTGCTATTCATTTAAAAATAGTAAGCCAGTTGCCGGGTATGGTGATTCATTTCCAAACCGAATAACATCTTAATTTCCATGGAGTGCTTAATTCTACATCTGTCCTCACAAATCTGCTCACACTATTTAACTTGTCTTGTGAGCTATGTGAAGAAGGGCTTATACCTTTATTGACCTTCACATTTCCCAGAACTAATGAAGACCTATGCTGAGTGTGTTTGTCACTGTAATATATGAAACAGGGTGCCTAAGTTATCCGAATAGAATATGTAGCTCCTCAGCCCACAAATTGCAATGTGATAGTGATCTGTTCTAGCAGATATGTTGAGGGATAAATATTGGCCAGGGCTTTCCCTCTTTGCTTTCTTGCAACAGTGTTCCTTTATGTCTCACTATTTCAAATGGTATCTGAGTAAGCAAGCAAAACACGAGTAAGGCGAGATTAAGGTGAGAGGGGCAAATTAAGGTGAGAGGGGCAAAGGAGATGTGCGGGGCAGGTTTTTTTTTTACACAAAGCATGGTGGGTGCTTGGAGTTTCGGGTCAGATCAAGTTGGGGTTGTTTTTGTATGTACAGCTATGGTGAGGTACAGGTGCAATGAGAAACTTGCTTGCAGCAGCATCACAGGCACATAGACTCAGAAATACACAAAAATATTAGTAATAAATAAATTGTACGAAACAGTGAAAAGAAAAAGGCAGCAAAAATAAGACCTTAGTACAAAAACACAATCAGAAAACAAGTCCAAGGTTTTGCAAGAGGTGGTCCCTGGTGTTCTTTTGCTGAGGTAAGATTAATGATGTGCATGTCAGTTCAAGATCCTGATGGTTGTAGGAAAGTTGCTGTTTCTGAACCTAGTGCTTCTGTATCTCCTGTCCGATGGTGGCAGTGGGAAGAAGGCATGCAGTATCTCATGGAAATGGTGGGGAGGGCTGTGTCAGTGATGGACCGGGCTGAGTCCACCAAAAGAAAGAGAGGGAGAGAGAGGGAGAGAGGGAGAGTTCAGCTTCTACGAGTTGTTAGAGCGAATCAGACAGAGGATTGAGAGATGAAGAGAGAAAGCAAAAGAGAGAGAGTGGGAGAGAGAGAAAGAGAGAGGGGGGTGGGGGGATGTGGGGGGGGGGGAGAAGGAGAGAGGGAGAGAGTTCAGCTTCTAGGATCTTATTACCAGTGTAATGTTGCAGGAGAGTAGCTATGTCATGGTAAAATTGTAAGTCTACTTTCTTTATCCTTTCTAAAGCTACGGTACATTAAATTAATCAGACCAATTTAGGATCAATGCACAGAGTCTTATATGCAGGGTCGGGAAATCAAAAACCTGAGGACATAGGTTTACAATGAGAGGGGAAATATAGGATCCTGAGGGTCAATTAAAGAGGAAGAAGATTGGACATTTTTCCTTCAATCACAGTGAGGAATGTGGGGAATCCGCTGTGGTGGATTTTTAGGTTAACTTTTATGTATTTGTGTGTCTTGTTGCTTTTTTTTTGTATGGCTGTATGGTAATTCGTATATCACTGTACCTGAATTGGTACATGTGACAATAAAAGACCTCAGAAAGCTTTGAACTTTTCCCACTGTTTCCACATTGTATCTCTGAAAACTAACAACTAAAAATAAAACCAAGGTGTACTTTTTGAATTCTCCTCGAAACCGCATCAGATCATGTCAGGCTTGTCCAAGCTGCAAAGTATAAGATACTATTTTGCCTTGTATTTTGTCACACTTTGTATACTTATCCCTTAAACTACCAGAGGATCTGTGCGTCGGCTGTCTGCCAGGATACCTGATAGGACAGAGGAGATTGATATTGTGCTGGTAAACAGATAGGATAGTTTAAATGTCCATGATAATTCATATTGGATGCTGAGACAGTGTGTTGACTTCAGCTGTTTTTTTGGAATCAACAGAGAGCTAACCTGGCCTGTGGCCACTGGAGACAAGACTGGTCAGGGGAGATGGAGTAGAACTAGAAAGTGATGCAAAGAATGGTGTGTTAATGCTTTAAATGTCCTCTAGAGCTATCCCCATTTGCTCCTTAACTCGGCAGGAGATTGACATGAACCTGTGAGGGCAGTGTAAGCAGGGTTTGTACAAATGTTATGCCAGCCATCCGAGAGGATCTCCCGAGCTATTCCCAGCACCGTGATTTCATCGTGTTATTGGTCGACCGCTGGCACAAAGTGCAACTCTGATGCAGAACGCTGAGAGGCAAGATGACTGATTGGAGTATTATCCAATCTCACCCGCATGTGAGATTAACTTGAATTAAAGTTAATATTTTTTTTAGTTTAGTTTATCGTCACGAGGTACAGTGGAAAGCTTCTGTTGCGTGCTATCCAGTCAACGGAAAGACAATAGATGATTACAATCGGAGCCATCCAGTGTACAGATACAAGGTAAAGGGAATAACATGAATAACGTTTAGTGCATGATAAAGTCCAGTAAAGTCCAATCAAAGATAGTCCGTGGGTCTCCATTGAGGGAGATAGTAGCTCAGTACCGCTCTCTAGTTGGTGGTAGGATGGTTCAGTTGCCTGATAACAGCAGGGAAGAAACTGTCCTTGAATCTGGAGGTGTATGTATTCACATTTATATACCTTTTGCCTGATGGAACAGGAGAGGAGAGGGATTGGCCAGGGTGAGACTCGTATTTGATTTTGCTAGCGGCCTTGCCGAGGCAGCATACGGTGTAAATGTCGCCTTAGAAGGGAGGTTGCTTTGTGCGATGGTGTGGGCTGCATCCACAATTCTCAGCAATTTCTTGTGGTCTTGGCTGGAGCTGCTCCCAAACCATGCTGTGATGCTCCCCGATAAAATGCTTTCTACAATGCTTGATTGATTCATTGATTGCCCATTATACTCAGCTGAACGTTCACAGATTGCTCCACCTTTGATAGGTAGCACTAAATATGGATGCAAAGTTGGTTGACACTAATACTCACCTCTGTGTATTGGGTTGTAAATGAATAGGTGGAACCACGTAGAACTCGTGGCCAATATTTTCATACATACTTATCTCATATTGAGATAATTGATTGTTGATTTAAAGACAGAGCATGGGAATAGGCCCTTCAGCCATTGAGCCCATGCTGACCATCGATCATCCGGTCACACTAGTTCCGCTAACCCACTTTCTTACACACTAGAGACGATTTACAATATTACCAAAGCCAATTAACTTGCGACCCCGCACAGCTTTGGAGTGTGGAAGGAAACCGGAACACCCGGAGAAAACCCATGCGGTCACGGGGAGTGATGTACAAATTCCATACAGACAGCACCCGTAGTCAGGATTGAACCTGGGCCTCTGGCGCTGTGAGGTAGCAACTCTACCGCTGCGCCACCGTGCTGCCCCTTTGTTGTTTGAGAAAACTTTGTTGGAGCATTCGCCAAAATCCTATCCCACGTCAAGGGACAACAGAGAAATTTTCCTCAAGGCCCATTCTCAATGTATTCCTCAGTCAATACCAAAAGGAAAATAATTGATCATTTATTTTGAGACTGTCTCTTGAGTTTCCTGTGTGCCAAGCAGTTGCTGTTTTCTACACCACATTTCAATAGTACCCAATTAGTTACAAATCACACTGAGACATATTGTGGTTTTGAAAAGTAACAGTTAGACAAATCTTCCTTTCAACTCCGCACGCAAGATCTTGCCTGCAAATTAGTATATACCGTATATCCGGTAGACAGAAAATGCTGGGGTAACTCAGCGGGACAGGCAACATCTCTGGAGAGAAGGAATTGGTGACCCTTCTTCAGACCTATACATATCCGGTTTTTGACTTGGCTTATTATTGTCATGTGTACAATGCCAAATTGTGTTTTGCATGTTAGACTTTAGAATGTAATAATACAGCACAGAATCAGGCCCTTTGTCCACCAAGTCTGCGCTGGCCCAGGGACAACTTACAATGTTACCAAAGCCAATTAACCAACAAACCTGTACATCTTTGGTGCGAGGGAGGAAACCGGAACACCCGGATAACACTGACATGATCACAGGAAGAACACACAAACTCCATACAGACACCACCCGTAATAAGGATCGAACCCGGGTCTCTGGCACTGTAAGGCAGCAACTCTACTGCTGCACCACTGTGCCACCCTTATTATCTAGTCAGGTCATACTGTACATGAGTACATCAGGTAGTACCAAAGAGAAAATAAACATAATGCAGAAAATAGTATCACAGATACAGAGAAAGTGCAGATTTTAAAAGGTGGAAGGGCTATAACAAGGTAGATTGGGAGATATGGGCTTCTTTCTAACAGAAAGTTAGAACGTTTCTTCTGTCTGTATGGAGTTCTATGTTCTCCCTGTGACAGTGTGGGTTTTCTCTGGGTTCTCTGGTTTCTTCCCACAATTGAAAGACGTATAGGGTTGTAGCTTAATTGGCTTCTGTAAATTTAAAATAGTCCCTAGCGTGTAGGATGGTGTTAATGTACGGGGATCGCTGGTCGGCGCAGACTTGATGGGCAAAAGCCATTCTTGAATCTGGTGGAATATGTTTTCAGGTTTTTCTATCCTCTGCCTGATGGGAGAGGGGAGAAGAAAGAATGTCTACGATATCGCCCATTTTACTTCGGAGTCACGTGAGTGACTACGTGAAGAGCCCGCCTGTCGCTGGCAAACGGCATTACGTCGACGCTGACGGCGGAAGGAGGAGCTGCAGTAAGGAGCAGCTCCTCGCAGCGGTCGGAACGGACCCGCAGGTAAGTGGGGCAAAGTCGGGACGTTCGTTAGAGTACGCTAGGTGGGTCCAGCAGTAAAAGTAAAGTAAAATAAAAGTCAGAGTCACGTTAAAGTGCTGTTTAGCACAGATTAATGAAAGAAGTGGAGAAATCGGCAAAGAAAATTCGTGGGTAAAAAGAGCTTCCCGGGGTGAAAATAAAAAATATGGGAAAAAAGCTAGTGCGGATCCGGTTCCGATACGGTGGCCGCTGAGATACCCGTTAGTGAGTTCTAGATTCTCCAGAAGTTTATAACCACGGAGAGAAATGCTCCTAAAAATGTAAAGAAATCTGAGAGGCCCGTGGTTCTGATGACTCTGATAATGAAAGTCCTCCAGATAATTAAACTATGTGGAACTAATAATGGAGCATATGGAGAAAGTTCTCCAAAAAAATTATGAGACTAGGGTCACAGTACCCAGAAGGTTCCCAAAAAAGCCCTGAGGGGTTTAATTATTCTGAATATGGCTGTGGGCCTAATTGGGAGTTGGAACTCCGGACCCAGGATTTGGGCCGAAGGAAGTCTCATGGGATGAAATCCCCAATTGATTTAGGGCTGCAGAAGGCAGACCCTGCTGATGGTGATTTGCATTTGAAAAACACACCACAAAATAAAAGAAAGGCCAAATGCCTGGGATAGCAAAAGAATTTGCTATATATGAAGGAAGTGGTGAGGCTATGGAAGAAAACCTAGCTGCCAACATTAATATATGGTATCTCACCAACTTCATGATTCTGTGATGATTGAAACATCAGAATTATAAAGCACAGGAAATTGTGCCTCATTGGAAGTGGGGGCCTACGGTTTATCCGTTGATATGGGCATCCATGACCCCAAATATGAGAGCTCAAGAAGTGAGGTTCAAAAATCCTCACAAATTATTCTGCTGCCATTATGGCTTTTGGGGAGATGGATAAGTTTAAAAAAGAGGGCCTATTGTGCAATTCTTTCTATGAAATTATTGTATGAGGAAAATGGCTATTCGGCCCATATTTCACCCAAGGTTTGCAAGCCTGTGTCGAGCAAGTGGTGTTCAAGCTCCTGGTTATCTGTTTGGAGTAAATCTGTCTAAATTATTAAAAATTGGATGAAGAAGCTAAAATTTTAGCTGCATGAAACCTTCGTCTTAGGACAAAAAAGGTATTTTTCGCCCAGAAGGGGATTTGATTTTGGAAATAGAGGCAGAAATATGTCAAGGAAATATTATCGTACTGCACAGCCCAATACTTACCCGTATTCGGGGGAAAAGGAGACCACCACGCTCATATGGAGAGGTATTAAAGACTTGTTCTATCCTTAAAGAAACTGCGGATTAATCTCCAGTTGGAGGGAGATTACAAAAGTTTTATAAAGACTGGCTTACTATTACTTCTGATCGGTTTATTTTACAAGCAGTTTCAGGAGCCACTATTACATTTAAAGAAGGGGTTAATCCTCCAGTACAGATAAAACCTGCCTATGCTTTCGTGTTTACTGCAATTGAAAAGCAGAGATTAATGTGGAAATTGACAAATTATCTGAAAAGGGGTTATTGAAAAAACTTATGAACACGAGCATCAATTGTGTCTAAGATATTTCAAAAGACATAAAAAGATGGTGATTGCAGAATTATTCTGGACCTTACAGATCTAAATAAGTGGTAGAATACAAACTTTTTAAATGGAACATTTAATACTGCAAGATATTTAATATCAGCAGGTTGTTATATGGCTACGATTGATTTGAAAAACGCCTATTTTCTGTACCAATACATCAGTTTCTGGAGGTACTTAAAATTTAATTGGCTGGGACAATTATGGCAGTTTAAAGCTTTGCCAAATGGATTGAGTTCAGCTCCCAGGCTCTTTACTAAACTGTTTGAAACCAGTTTTAGCCCAATTAAGAGTACAAAAAAACACATCGTTATGGCTTATCTCGATGACATTCTAATCATTTATGGCAATCAAGAGTCAGCTGAGAATTAGTTTCAGTACAAAAGCTTTGTTAAAAGCTAGGGTTCTTGATTCATCCAATTAAATCCCAGCTGCAGCCAGCACAATCAATTAACTATTTGGGGTTTGTAATTAACTCAGAGACTATGTTAATACTTTACCAACAAAGATAAAGTTGATGATTTTTTGGTGACTTGTAATAATCTTATTCACAAACTTATCCTTCTATCCGAGAAGTAGCGAAAACTATTGGTAAACTAGTAGCAGCATTTCCTGCAGTAGAATTTGGTCCATTACATTATCAAAATCTTCAAAGGGACAAAATAAGAGCTCTCAAAGAGAGGGCAGGCCACTTTGATAGGCCTATGCAATTAACAAAAGAAGCTTTGTTGGAATTACCATGGTGGGTTAAAAATGTCCCACAAGCTGCTAAAAAACATTCTGATTAAAACAGCCTGAAATTGTTTATAAATAGATGCTAATGCTCTCGGATGGGGGGGTAACAGATTCATCCTCCAGTTGTGGAGGTAGATGGAAAGTCCAAGAAGAAACGTTTCTTCAAACTTATGGTATTAAACTATTTAGAGTTATTGGGTGCTTTCTATGGTCTAAAAGCATATTGCTGTTCAAAAAAGGGTCTACATGTATTAATACAGTTAGACAATAAAACGGCTGTTGCATATATTAATCACATGGGGGGAGTCAGATCAGTATCATGTGATTGTCTGGTCAATGAAATATGGCAATGGTGTATTGATCGCCAAATTTGGATTTCAGCAAACTACATTCCAGGTAAAGACAATGTGGTGGCAGATAAAAGATCAAGGATATTTAAAGATAACACAGAATGGATGCTTAATCCAGCAATATTTAAGAATATTGTAACTCAATTTGGTTTTACCAGAAATTGATTTGTTTGCATCAAGGCTTAATCATCAATTGCCTAAATATGTGTCTTGGGAACACGATCCAGATGCAGTAGCAGTAGATGCTTTTTCATTGAACTGGGGGAATATGTTCTTTTATGCTTTTCCACCTTTTGCTTTGGTTCAGCAATGTCTGAAGGAAAATAGAACAAGATTCTGCCACAGGATTGTTGGTAGTTCCAAATTGGCCAACACAACCTTGGTTCCCATTAATGCTGAATATGATTAAAGAACCATATATGTCAATTCCTAACTGTAGTGATATTTTGATTAATCCAGTAACCAAAGAAATTTATCCATTATATGCATATATGAATTTATTAATCTGCAGGTTTTGACCAGACCACTACAGGAGCTGGGATTGTCGGACAAAACTATGGAAGTTATAGTCGCATCATGGCGAGATAACACACAAAAACAATATATGACACATATTAAGAAATGGGAAGAATTTTGCACACA
Source organism: Okamejei kenojei (assembly GCA_035221665.1). NCBI lineage: Eukaryota > Metazoa > Chordata > Chondrichthyes > Rajiformes > Rajidae > Okamejei > Okamejei kenojei. Next base: position 22,670,320 of record CM069146.1, on the reverse strand, counting down.
GTCAAATATTTCTTATGATACTGTGAATATTGCAAATGTATTGGAGTTCCTTGCTAAATTGCATTTTGAGCAACATTTAAGTTACAGTGCCATTAACACTGCACGCAGTGCCTTATCATCTTATTTAGGACTTATGTCTGACCAGAAATCAATTGGATCACATCCACTAATATCTAGATTCATGAAAGGAATCTTTAACATTAATCCACCCAAACCTAGATACACAGAGATTTGGGATGTGAGCATTGTACTTACCTTACTTAGACAGTGGACTCCAATTGAAGGATTGTCATTGGAAAGATTAACATTTCAAATTAATAATGTTAATATCATTGGTTTCAGCTCAAAGAGTGCAAACTTTACAAATGTTGCGTTTAGACTGTATGCATGTGACTACAGATAACATTGTGTTCTATGTTTACGATCTGATCAAACAAAGCAGACCAGGAAGAACTGGAGCAAAGGTAATCTTTCAAGCTTATCCTATTGATCCTACTTTATGTGTGGTTAGACATTTGAACCAATATATAAAAGTTACCAAAACTCTTCGAGGAAATGAAATAACGTTAATGATTACGCATAAAAAACCACACACTAAAGCTTCAGTTCAAACTATCTCAAAGTGGTTGAAACAGGTGTTACTGTTAGCAGGAGTAGACACTGATGTGTTCAAATCTCACTCCACCAGGGCTGCAGCTACGTCCGCGGCGAAGGTGCGGGACGTACCGCTCGAGCATATTTTTTAAAAATCGCAGGGTGGAGGTAAAGAAGAAACTTTTTCAAAGTTCTACAATAAACCTGTTCACACTATGACAAGTTTTGGCCACGCGGTGTTGGGATCACTATAGTCACCTGCTTTGTTTACTATTGATTGCTATAATCAGTTATGTAGTCACTTATATCTTTTATCACTTGTAATGATCCCTCGGATATAAGGAGGGTTATTATGATGTTCTTTAAACCATTAAAAATTAATTATGGAAAGAACTAAAATTAGTCTGGTTTCTCATGTATGTATTTACTTAGCCGGACTGTGTCGTACTGATTAATTCTACGACATAAAAAACACAGAAAGCTTTAAAATCTTCACGTAGTCACTCACGTGACTCCGAAGTAAAATAGTAAGATTAAACGAGAACTTACCAGTTCGAAGTTTGATCGTTATTTTATGAGGAGTTACGATGAGGGATTACGTGCCCTCCACTCACCCTCATAAAATAAATGATCATCTGGTAGTTCTAAGTCTATTATGAGCCTTACTATGTTACTTCGGCTATTTGGTGTTCTGTGTTTTTCATGCCGCTGCTTTGAAGTATGCCGTTTGCCAGCTCCAGGCGGGCTCTTCACGTAATCCCTCATCGTAACTCCTCATAAAATAACGATCAAACTTCGAACTGGTAAGTTCTCGTTTAATCTTACTATTTTAGTGTCAACTGTAAACTTACTAATCATGCCTTGTACATTCTCATCCAAATCATTGATGTAAATGACAAACAGCAATGGGTCAAACGCTGATCCCTGAGGCACACCACTCGTCACAGGTCACCAGTCTGAAAAACATCTCTTATTGCCCTCAAGGGATGTGCTTGATCCCAGCTACCTATACTTGCCATATGCCGGCTTCTTTTTACAGACCAGAGCCTAAATAGCCCAAATATCCTCATCGACCAGGGATCCTACTAGTGCCCTTCACTCTAACAGAACCATGCTGTCCGTGAACTTTTCGACAGGAGCTTCGGTTTCCTCCCACACTCTAAAGTTGTACAGGTTTGTAGGTTAATCGGCTTCAGTTAATTTGCAAAATTGTCTCTGGTGTGTACAGGATAGTGTTAATGTGCAAGCATCACTGGTCGGCCTGGACACGGTGGGACGAAGGGCCAGTTTCTCTAAACTGTATCTCTAAACTAAACTAAACTGAAGAAATTTCCTCCAGGTCCAATCTAAATGTATTCCTTAATCAATACCAAAGCAAAATATTGAATCGTTTATTTTGAAGCTGTTTCTGGAGCTTCCTGTGTACTAAGTAGTTGTTGGTTTCTGCACCACACTTCAAAAGTACTCATTTGATCACAAATCCCTTTGTGGTTTGAAAAGTAACTCTTAGACAAATCTCCCTTCCAACTCTACAAGTAATATCTTGCCTGCAAAATAGCATGTATAACCGGCATTGGTCTTGTTATATTACTGTCACATGTACCGAGATACAATGAAAACTTTGTTTTGCATCTATCTATGCAAATCACACCATACAAGATTACATTGGGTGGTGCTAAAGTAAATATAAACAGAGTGCAGAATATAGTGCTGCAACTACAGTGAAAGTGTTGATTTTTTAAAGTGCAAGGGTCCCAATGAGGTGGATTGGAAGATCAAAAATTGATCCTTAGCATATGAGAGGTCCCTTCAAGAGGTGCGTTCAACCTGTTGTATCTTCCTTCAGATGGGAGAGGAGAGAAGAGAGAATCTTCTGTGAATGGCTTGATTGTAATCATGTATTGCATTTTCGCTGACTGGATAGCACGCAACAAAAAGCTTTCCGCTGTACCTCGATACATGTGACAATAATATAATAAACTAAACTAATAAACTAATTATCGGACTTCAATGTTATATCTTGTACGGAATGTTGTATTCTTTCTGCTTTAACTGTGCACTGTGATTGTCATCATGTCTAGTCTTTCCTTTGACTGGATAGCACACATACAAGAGCTATTCAATGTACCTTGGTACATTTGACAATAATAATTTCTTTAGTTAAACAGTGGTGAATCTGTGGCACTCATTGCCACAGACGTCTGTGGAGTTTTTTTAAAAATGGAGATTGATAGATTCTTGATTAGTAAGTGTGTCAAGGGGAGAAGGCAGAATTGCGAGGGAAAGATAGATCAGCCATGATTGAATGGCAGAGAGGACTCGATGGGCCAAATGGCCTAATTCTGTTCCTGTGACTGATGAACTTATGAACTCTTGCCTCTCTCAATTATCTGGGATAGATCCCAGGAGGTCTTGCAGTCTTATTGTCAACAGCTCCTCCTTCTTCATCTTAAATTGGAACAAGCCTAGCAGCCTCGGATATCAAACATACACTGGTGAATTCAATGAAGAATAAATGTCATGATTGTTGTTAAAAATGTGCAAAATTAAATGATAGTCCTTAGTTACTCAAAGACTTAAGCTCTGGAATCCATTCCCTAAATCTTTCCATTTCTCTAACCCCAATTCCTCCTTTCAGACACTCTTTACCCGCTATCTCCTTAAATGGTTTCCTGTATAAGTTCATTTGATATTTGTTGCATGTAGTGCCTTGGGATGGATGCTTTGCTCCTTTAAAGGCAGTATAAATACAAGTCACTGTTGCTTTGGTGCCAGTTATGGAGTGCTGAATCACTTGTTGACTAACTAAATACAAGAATGCAATCCAACAGGGAGATCCTGCCTATAAATCAAGGGAGCAAAAACAGCTTACTTAAAGGCTTTACTGACAACCGTTAATGATATTTACTTAGTTCCTCTTCAGTTAGTCACCACTGAGCAAACAAGATGCGGACAGTTTCATAGTTTGAGCAGCCGGTGGATGAAGGCTTCAACAACGGCAGTGATTATCGTCACAGAAGGTTTGCCATGGCAATGGGCTGGAATGGTGCAAGTGAGCTGGCCAAACGGAAATAGCACTTTGATTGGCAAGACATTGACAGATTAGGAACGCGGGAGAGCAGCGCAGTGTACAGTTGGTAGAGCTGCTGTCTCACAGCGCCTAGAGGACCCAGTTTCCATCCTGGCCTGGAGTGCTGTCTGCATGGAGTTTGCACGCTCTCCCTGTGACCGTGTGTCCTCCGGTTTCCTCCCGCATCCCAAAAATGTGCTGGTTTGTAGGTTAATTGTCCCTCTGTAAATTGCCCCTAGTGCGTAGGGAGTGGATGCGAATGTGGAATAACATAGAACTAGTAAGATCGGGTGTAGGAAGGAACTGCAGATGCTGATTTACACCAAAGATAGACACCGAGTGCTGAAGTAACTCAGTGGGTCAGGCAGCATTCTGGATCTTCCTTTTCTCCAGAGATGTTGCCTGACCTGCTGAGTTACTCCAGCACTTTGTGTCTATCTTAGTGCAAATGGATGATCGATGGTCGGCGTGGACTCGACGGGTCAAAGGGCTTGATTCCATGCTGCATCTTTCAATCATTCAACAAAAACAGTGAAATCAAGTATTATTCTTATTCTACATCATTATTTCATTTTCCAGACACATGACACATATGTTCATTGATCATTTGTACCAGCACCTTTTTGTCGACAGAAGAAATACAGGACATAGCTAATGATTTTTCTACAAATTCAGTTGAAAAGCTACAATGATATTACATAAACAAACTCCCTCTGTTATATATATATATTGTCCATGGGTGATTTTTCCAAATTGGCCTTTCTTATTTTATGTACCCTGCAAATCTTCCGTTTTTTTAGGCTGCTTTGTTCAAAGACCTTTCTGTGTATGAAAATAGGTCACATTTATTGCCAGAGCACTGGGTGTTGAGAGAGATAAGAACACAGGTCCTTTCAACCTCTGGAAATAGTGGCCGCAATTCAAACAAGAAGAAATGTTAATAGTTCCACATCGAAACTGTGACTCACAGGTCTTACGAAATACATTCTGGCTCAAGGCTACAAAATTTCAGTGAGCCTGTTGCCTCACCATTCCTACTGCATTGTCTGGTCTTCTTGTCATGGTCAACAGGGCTTGAAGATGGCACGTCAAGTCTTAAATATCTGAAGCAGGAATTGCTCATTTTGCCGGAAGAAACTGTTAGCTTATCCCTCAGCACTCTTGGATCATAAAGATAACTTCTGCCAATGTCACCAGCTCCATAAAAACCCATGTTGAACATAAAGTCATGAAGTCAGACAACACAGAAACAGGCCCTTCAGCCCAACGCGTCCATGCCAACCAAGGTGGCCCATCTTAGCTAGTCCCATTGACCGTGTGTTTGCCCCATATCCCTCTGAACGTTTCATATCAATGTACCTATCCAAAGTTATTTTAACTGCTGTTTTTGAACATGTCTCGGGTAACTCCTCTGGCAGTTCTTTCCATATACCCACCAGTCACGGATGCCAGGAAAAGAGCGATAGAAAACCAGGATGTAAAAGATGCAGGAATTGGAGGAAAGTTTGGATCACGAAGGTTTGCAAGGTGGGAAAAAACTCACTGATACTTGCGTTCTTCTCAAATTGAAACATGTTTCTCATCCTCCAGTCACAGATTTCACTTTGTTATTTACTTACTCAGTCTAACAGCCCCTGTTAAATTATCTGCTTACATAGTAAATAAAACCTGACTAGATATGTTTGTACATTGTGGATTATGGATCATATTATTATCTATGACAAATAAAAATGAAAGCTGACACAAATATAAAATGAAGGAGAACAGACTCCGCAATGGTTCCAGCACGAACAATGTCTCATTTGAAAAAAAATTCCAATGGAAATGAAAATCCTTATGGAAATGCTTAGTAGACCTGCTGCCTCACAGCTCCAAAGGCCCGGGATTGATCCTGACCTTGGGTGCTGTCTGTGTGGATTGTGTGCACGTTTTCCCTGTGATGGCATGGGCCTCCTCCGGATGCCCCGGTTTCTTCCCACATCCCAAAGATGTGCAGGTTTTTAGGTTAATTGACCCTCTTTGAATTACCCCTAGTGTGTAGGGAGTGGATGGGAAAGTGGGATAACATAGAACTAGTGTGATTCTTGGGTTTCCCCCAAGAATCAATGATCAGCACGAACTTGGTGGACTGAAGGGCCTGCTTCCATGCTGTATTTCTAAACTAAACTAAACCAACCCTAGGTGCAGAATTTCTGCTAGTCTAATTAATTATTTCAATAGAGATTGTAAACTATCAATAGAGTTACTGACTGGAGTTAGCAATAATTTACTAATTTAGAAACAGTTATTTCGCCCAATAAGTTTATGTTGGTGTTAATGGTTCAATCAGTCCTCCATCATGTTGACTATAGATGTAATCCCCTTCATTCTCTTCTCCCTTACACACGTAATGTGCTCTTCTATAATCAATTCCCTGGTCTGGCAACTGCTCTGACCAAGACCACAAGAAATGGATGTAGCCCAGTCCATCATGTAGCCAATCTCCCTCCATCAACACTTCACGCTGCCTCAGGAAAGTACCAACAAAGTCAAGGGCCAACTCCGTTCTGTATCTCTAAACTAAACTAAACTAAACTCAGACCTTTGAATGGATCTTTCATACATTAGAGATGAATTCCCTTGTCTTCCAATCTACTCCCTGCACTTTTTAAAATCTGCACATTCTCAGTAGCTATAACACTATAAGGTCATAAGTGATAGGAGTAGAATTAGGTTATTCTGCCCATCAAGTCTACTCCACCAATCAATCATGACTGGTCTATCTCTCCCTCCTAACCCCATTCTCCTGCCTTCTCCCCATAACCTCTGACAGCTGTACTAATCAAGAATCTATCTATCTCTGCCTTAAAAATATCCACTGACTTGGCCACCACAGCCTTCTGTGGCAAGGAATTCCACAGATTCACCACCCTCTGACTAAAGAAATTTCTCCTCATATCCTTCCTAAAAGAACATCCTTTAATTCTGAGGCTATGACCTCTAGTCCTAGACTCTCCCACAAGTGGAAACATCGTCTCCACATCCACTCTATCCAAGCCTTTCACTATTCTGTATGTTTCAATGAGGTCCCCCCTCATTCTTCTAAACTCCAGCGAGTACAGGCCCAACGCCGACAAACATTCACCATAGGTTAACTTGCTCATTCCTGGGATAATTCTTGTAAACTTCCTCTGGACCCTCACCAGAGCCAGCACATCCTTCCTCAGATATGGTGCCTAAAATAGCTCACAATATTCCAAATGTGGTCTTACCAGTGCCTTATAGAGCCTCAGCATAACATCCCTGTTTTTGTATACAAGCCTTCTTGAAATAAATGCTAGCATTGAGTTTGCATTCTTTACTACTGATTCGCCTTGCAGATTAACCTTTTGGTAATCCTGCACCAGTACTCCCAAGTCCCTTTGCACCTCCGATATCTGGATTCTTTTCCCATTTAGAAAATAGTCTACGCCTTTACTCCTACTACCAAAATGCATAACTCCACACTTTGCAACACCATATTCCATCTGCCACTTCTCTGCCCACTCTCCCAACCTGTCCAAGTCCTTCAGCAAAGTACCTGCTTTCTTTACACTGCCTGCCCTTCCATCTATTTTCGTATAATCTGCAAACTTGGCCACAAAGCCTTCAATCCCCTCGTCCAAATCATTAATATACAACTTGATGAGTAGCGGCCCCAGCACTGACCCTTGCGGAACTCCGCTAGTCACTGGCAGCCAACAAGAAAAAACCTTCTTTATCCTATATCCGGCGCTCTGTTTATTTTCTCTTTAGGATTACCTGATGCACTCATGTATAAGTAGACACAAAATGCTGGAGTAACTTAGCGGGACAGGCAGCATCACTGGAGAGAAGGAATGGGTGAATCAGTCTGAAGAAGGGTCTCGATCTGAAATATCACCCATTCCTTCTCTCCAGAGATGCTGCCTGTTACTCCAGCATTTTGTGTCTAACTATGATTTAAACCAGCATCTGCAGTTCTTTCCTAGGCACTCATGTTATAGTACGATTTACATGGATAGTCGCAAAATGAAGTTTTTCACTATATCTCGGTACACGTGACAATCATAAAATATAAGATTAATACCAAATGTGAATGTTATTTTGCAGGCACGATCTTGTGTGCAGAGTTGAAAGGAAGATTTGTTATTGTGGTACTGTTCGAAACCACGACACGATTTACAACAAAAATTAGTACTTTTGAAATGTGGTGCAGAAAACAACACTGCTTAGCACACAGGAAGCTCAGGAAATGGCATCAAAATGAACCAATACCAAATGAATTGAATTAAATCGATGCTTGGTGCTTTGCTCACAAGTATCAACACGATATACAGTAGACAATTGCAAATAAAACATTATAATTTAAACATGTGAAGAATTAAATAAAATACCAGAGCACAAGGAGGCTACAGACTTTTGGTTATTGAGTAGAGTTACTGCTTGAGGAAAAAAAGCTGTTTTTATGTCTGGCTGTGGTGGCTTTGACAGTCCGGAGTCGCCTCCCAAAGGGAAGTGCTTCAAAGAGTTTGTGGCCAGGGTGAGAGGGGTCAGAGATGATCTCACCTGCTCTCTTCCTGGCCCTTGCAGTGTACAGTTCGTCGATAGGGGGAAGGTTGCAGCCAACAACCTTCTCGGCTGATCGAATGATGCGCTGCAGCCTCCGGATGTCATACTTGGTGGCTGAGACAAACCAGACCATGATGGAGAAGGTGAGAGACTCTATGAATGCAGTATAAAACTGGACCAATCATTGCCTGTGGCAGATTGTCTACATCCTTCCTGTAATGGGGCAACCAGACCTGCATATAATCTTCCAATTCCAAATGCAGCCTTATTAGAGTCCTCTAAAACTTAAAGCCTCAGCTTACTTCAGGTTGACAAACCTCAATGAGTGGATCCATGAAGGGTTCTCACAATTGATAAAAAAACAATTCACTTTAGACTTTAGAAATACAGCATGGAAACAGGCCTTTAGGCCCACCGAACCTGTGCTGATCATCACCCCATACATGTACACTATCCCAAGTACAGCACAAGGGACAATTTATAATTTACAGATGCCAATTAACTTACAAACATGTATGTCTTTGGAGTGTGGGAGGAAACCAGAGCAGCCGGTGGAAATTCACACGGTCAAAGGGAGAAAGTACAAACTCTGTACAGACAGCATCCGAGGCAGGATCGAACCAGGGTCTCTGGCGCAGTGAGGCAGCAACTCTATCACTGCGCCACTGTGCCTCCACAATTGATGAGTCACTCTGGAACAATAAATACCTCCTCCTCCCCCCAAAACACAGCTAAAAATCCAATGATCTCTTATAATTAAATAGGAATGTGATTTGCTCACCAGAAACAAAGCAGTTTGTGAGGATTTTGTGAATTAAAAGGGGGCAGATTGTGGCCCATTTGGCCTGTATCGCTCTGTATGGCACTGAGCAGATTGCATGCAGATGTCTGTGGGCTGATTCCTTGCTGACATGTTTAAATAAGGATATCGTAGAATGTGAGAGGGGGGTGTAATATCTGTCCTCTACTGACATCCCTCAAAGTAAAATTTTGAGGGACCTTGACAGGAAAGACCTGTTTTATTTCATAGATATAATATAATTGATAGAGGGATCAAAAGACTGGGGGAGAATTTATTTTCCTGCAGAAGATGGTGGGGACAGGGAGCTCGCTGCCCAAATTGATAGCACTGGCAGATACTGAAAATATTTGGTTGTGTATTTGAATCCTGAAGTCATAGAGACATACAGGCCCTTCAGCCAACTTGCCCACATTGACCAAAATGACCATCTACACTAACCCCACCTGTCTGAGTTTGGCACATATTCTTCTAAACCTATTCTTTCAATGTACCTCTCCAAATGGAAAGTGGTGCTGGATTAGATAATTATTAGGTTTTCATTTTTTTTGTTTTAGTTTTAGTTTTTAGGATAGAACTAGTGTATGGTTTTTTGTTGGTCGGCACAGACATGGAGGACCGAAAGGCCTGTTTCCACGCTGTATCTCTAAACTAAACTAAACCTAACTAAAGGATGGTGTTACTAGAACTTGTAACAACAATAAAAAGGGCGTTGGATAAATATTTGGAAAAGTGTATAATTGAATGGGGAATATGAAGGAAGGGGAACAATTGGAGAGCTATTTCAAAGAGCAAATAAAATCAGAGCTGAAGGGCCTCCTTCTGAGATGTGGGTCCAGGGAGGGTAGAACATTGCCTCTGGATCTAATGCGCTAAAATGCTGAGAACTACGCTACTCAGTAGGTCAGTCAGCACCTGTGGAGGGAATGGACAGGTGATGTTTGGGGTTGGCATTCTTCCTCAGACTCATAGAAACATAGAAAATAGGTGCAGGAGTAGGCCATTCGGCCCTTCGAGCTTGTACCGCCATTCAATATGATCATGACTGATCATTAGACCAGTTCTTCAGGCTTGAGTCTGAAGAAGGATCCTGACCCAAAACAACACTATATTCTGCACTCTGTACCTCCCCCTTTGATCTACCTATTGTGTTTGAGTTTGACTTGATTGTATTTATGTATGAATGTATTTAATTTATTGGATAAGCTTGCAAAACAAAACTTTTCACTGAACTTTGTTACATGAGGCAGTAATAAACCTAAACCTAAACATAGAACAGACATCACTCAAGCAACCCTTCACCACACCTCACACACAAGTTCACACAGGTTATAGAAGTAGAATTAGGCCATTCAGCCCATCGAGTCTACTCCGCCATTCAATCATGGCTGATCTCTGCCACCTAATCCCATTTTCCTGCCTTCTTCCCATAATACTTGATACCCATTCTAATCAAGAACCTGTCTTCCGTAAAAATATCCATCTGTATTTTTATATAGAACGGGGTACTGATTGGGGATGATCAGCCATGACCACATTGAATGGCGGTGCTGGCTCGAAGGGCCGAATGGCCTACTCCTGCACCTATTGTCTATTGTCTATATCCATGCCTGTGCCAATCTTGATGCCAATCTATCTGATCTATCTTATATAAATGCCTATTAAACATGGCTATTTTATCCGCAAATTGAAATTAGGGTGTGATTGAAAAGTCAGATAAATACATGATTCAATGGAGCGATAAATCAAACAGAAAGGCTTACAGCTCATTCCTGTTTTGGTGTTAGGTGACTTTGTCCAGTGAAGTTTGAGGTATTGTGCTATACACTACCTTCAGGGCCTAGGGAGTGGTTAAGATTAATTGCTGTTTGACACACCTAATGAATGCCCAATGGGAGGTGAGTGTAGGCTTGTTGCAACAATTCCTGGAGTCTTCATGACGTAAGTCGTGGCATAAAAATATTTTGTTTTTAACTCGAGGGAAATGCATATACTGGAAGGCTGAAACACAAATAGTGCTGAAATGAAAACCCATCTTCGCCCTGAAGTGTTGACACTATTTCCACAGAGGATGCCTCACTTGCTTAAGGCTTTCATCATCTTTTGTTTTATAGATAGATTCATAGTCATACAGTGTGGAAACAGGCCTTTCCGCTCAACTTACCCACACTGACCAACATGTCCCACATTAATCCCACCTGCCTACGTATGGTCCAAATCGCTCTAAACCTGTCCTACCCATGTACTTGTCTCTTAAACATTGCAATTGTCCCTGCCTTAACTACCTCATCCAGCAGCTCGTTCCATACACCCGCCGCCATTTGTGTGCAAAAGCTACCCCTCAGATTCCTATTAAAAATTTCCACTCTCACCTTGCACCTAGTTCTTGATTCCTCTGCTCTGGGTAAAAGACTGTGCATTCACCCTATCTATTTTGCACACCTTGATAAGATTGCCTCTCAGTCTAAGGAATAAACATTATGCATGAAACCCACAGGGGGTGTTGGCCCCTTGTGCCTGTGGTCATCGTGGTCCCTGATGGCAGAGGTCATATTGGGGTGCCTAGGATGTGCAGATGAACACCTGTGGGCTGGTGGTAGACAAAATGATAGTTCAGGGTGATGGATGAGGTGCCAGTCAACTGGCATGCTTCACCTTGTATAGTGTCCAACCTCAAGAGAGCTGTTGGTTCTATACTCATCCGGTTAACTGGAGAGCATTTCATCACGCTCCTGACGTGCCTTGTAGGTTGTGGGCATCATTTACAATGATCACGACATTTAAGAAACATTTGGACAGGTACATGTTGGGATAGGTTTTAGAGGGATATGGAGCAAACACAGGCTGGTGGGACTAGTGTAGATGAAACATGTTGGTCGTCGACATCACTGGATGAAGCAGGTGATGAAAAAGAAGATGGGTGTGACGGGCATGGCTGGACGTAGAGGGACCATGATCTGGTCTACCCTGACCTCGAGGTTGGCTGCAGGAGGCTCCCTCAGGGAGCAAAGGTGGGTGGGCAAGGAGAGGGAGGTCGGAGCAAAGGTGGGTGGGCAAGGAGAGGGAGGTCGGTTTGCTGGTCAATATAGACATCCAAGGAAGGTGATGGCTGGAGGCCCACAGCAGCCTGGGCGTTGCCTGGGATGGGCACTGCTCTTAACAACTAGAGCGCAGATTGGAATTTGAAAATGTTGCCAAAACATTTTGCCTCTTTGTTACCGGATCAATAAACTATTTCTCTACAATTTTCTAAACAGGGATGGCATGTATTGGGGATGGCTTAGGCATGGCAATACTTTACTGGACTGTTTGCACTTTGCACAAGGGACAATAAAAGCACCATTGAACCACTGATTTCACGCTGTATGACTCTAAAACAGTATGCCAGGCTTTTACATGTCAAGAGGTGATTCAATCAATGCAGGATCCATAAACTCCAACCTACTGTTATCGCTACCATGCTTTTGCAGATGCTTGAGATTGAGTTTCTGCTCAATGTTAATGTTTGGGATGTTAATGCTGGAGCTCTATGTACCATAAATATCAAGGCCAAGTGGTTAGACTAGACAGTGATTGTTTGGCACTTTAGTGGCACAAAATCCACTTGACGAGTTGTCCATCCAATACTCTGACGCACTGTGAATGGAAAAGGACAACGTGCAATCCATAGCAAACCCCTTCTTTTTAAATGAAGAAGGAACGTCTAAGATGAAGCAGTAGAAGATGGTTGGACCTGCGTCACAAGGATCTCGTTCATTGTGGAAATTCGTTCCCAGGCCCTTCTCTAGTATATTTTCTAATGAAGGTTTGGCACCAGGGAAACTTTACTTGGCAAGTCACCAAAGTTCTTGACTGAAGCAACAAGCGTAAAGGAGCACCTTAAAGAAAGAGAGGGAAGTTGACACAGACAGATAGGCTTAGGAGGGACTTGCAAAACTTGAGATCTAGGCAGCTACAGGCACGTAATGTGGGATTAGTGGGTGTGTTCCTTTGCGTACAATTATATACTTACTGCCTCTGGATTTCTTGGAAACAAACTTTAAAAGATCACGCAAGGAATTCTTGTAGCCTCCATTGTCAACTGAATCTGCTCATATCCTACAGGTCCCGACCCAAAACGTCACCCATCCCTTTTCTTCAAATATGCTGCCTGACCCACTGAGTTACTCCAGCACTTTGTGTCTATCTCTGTTCATATCCTCCGCTGTCTCAACTTGCCCAAAGCAAAACTAAAAGTTTAATTAATATACAAATTCTGATGTCTTAACAATACTGATTACAGCTGCCTGTCAAGGGTTGAAATAGTAGTTGGCGGCATCTCACTTCTCAGTATCTCAGTTAATAACCAATAATTATGCCTGCATCTATTTCTATTCTATATAGAGAGTGGTGCATGTAGCCCAGTCCATCACATTGACCAGACTCCCCACCGATGACTCCATCCACATTTCACACTGCCTCGGCAAAGCAGCTATCATAATCAAAGACTTGTCCCATCCCGATCATTCCTTCTTCTCCCTGCTTCCATCGTACAGAAGCTTGAAAGCGCACACCACCACACTCGGGAGCAGCTTCTTCCCCTGTTATCAGGCTGCTGAACGGTCCTAGTTCAAGCTTTACTTTACCCGTTAGACTTTAGAAATACAGGAAACAGGCCATTCAGCCCACCAAATCCGCGCCGATCAGCACTCACCTTGTACACTGGCACTATCCTCTTACACACTAGGGACAATTTATGACTTTTACCAAAGCCAATTAACCTCCAAACCCGCACTACTTTAGAATGTGGGAGGAAACCGGAGCACCCAATAGAAAACTCAGGCGGCCACAGGGAAAATGTACAAACTCTGTACAAACAGAACCCGTAGTCAGGATCAAACCTGGGCCTCTGGTGCTGTAAGGCAGCAACTCTACCACTGCGCCACTGTGCTGAACCGATGGTTACTGTAGCTAGGGTATTGTTTGATTCTCCTCTACCCCATTTCGGACATTGGATTTCATCTTTGGGACAGCTGCAATGCTGAGAACTATATTCTGCACTCTGTAGCTTCGCCTTTGCTCTACCATTTGTACTTGAGTTTGGCTCGATGGTATTTATGTAGTGTAATCTGGTTGGGGTAGCTTGCAAAACAATGGGCCTGTTTCCACACTGTATCTCGAAACTAAACTAAACTACCTGAGCATCATCCGCTCGGTTTATGTAATGCAAACCTTTGCAGTAACAGCAGAGTTATGGATTGTTGTATAAATCTGGGTCAAATCATCTGGATACAGAGAGGCAGTATTGTCGATGTAAAAGCCAGTATAATTGCCATGCATGGGTTGATTCATAAAAGTGGCAAGCTGAAAATAATCTAATTGTACCTACATCCCCGCACAAGGGAATAGCAATCTGGTCGTCATGGAAACGGAACACATTTTCAAGATCTCTGCAGGTTTTGCGTAAACAAATGATGTGTGCTTGGCCCTCCTCCAGAAGTGGAGCTTGATTCTGAAAACAGAACCTCAACTACAATACAGGCGCTGATTGTCTGTTTGCTGAATCTGACTCCTACGGCAGGCTGACAAGGGAGATGCCAAAGCAGCCTCCATCGTCCTCCATCGTCCTCCACCAACCCTGCAACTTTCCCCCACCCCACAACGTTACGGTGACCTCACTAACCCTCCAACCCTCCAGCATCTTTCTACCTTCCTCCAGCTCTCCAACATCTAATTTGGTTAATGTATGATGAACGTTTGACGGCACTGGGCCTGTGCTCACTGGAGTTCAGAAGGATGAGGAGGGGGACCTCATTGAAACTTACTGACTAGTGAAAGGCTTGGATAGAATGGATGCGGAGAGGATGTTTCCACGAGTGGCAGAGTCTAGGACCAGAGGGCACAGCCTCAGAATAAAAGGACATACCTTTAGTAAGAAGATGAGGAGGAATTTCTTTAGTCCAAGGGTGGTGAATCTGTGGAATTCAATGGCAAGTTATTTGTTGTTTTTAAAGCGGAGTTGGACAGGTCAGTAAAGGTGACAAAGGTTATGAGAGAAGGAAAGGGAATGGGGTTCAGAGGGAAAAGTAGATCAGCCATGATTGAATGGTTGAGCAGACTAGATACTCAAACCAGTCAGTGTGCTCTTTATTGTGCACATGTCGAGGTTAGATAGAGTATTCAGTCAAATTTCTCAATTTTCTTTGTAAGTAAAGGCTTAAGATTAACTGTTGAAGTAACAAGTGCTTTTTGTGACAGAGAGTTCGAAATTTATACCTCTTTATAAAATTGAAAATCTTTTTTTTCACACAGTGGGCGATGGGTATGTTGGAACAAGCTGCCAGAGGAAGTGGTTGAGGCAGGCATAAAACATAATTTAACAGACATTTGGGCAGATATATTGAGAGGAAAGGTTTGGAGGAACATGGAGGAACAAACAAATGAGACCAGCTTCAATGGGTATCTTCCGCTCAGTTTGCACAAACCAACCCGATCTCCCGGTGGCTCAGCACTTCAACTCCCTCTCCCATTCCGAATCCAACCTTTCTGTCCTGGGCCTCCTCCATTGCCAGAGTGAGGCCCACCACAAATTGGAGTAACAGCACCTCATATTTCGCCTGGGTAGGTTCACCCCAGCGGTATGAACATTGACTTCTACAATTTCAGATAGTTCTTGCTTTCTCCCTCCTTCCCCTCCCCCTTGGCTCTTGGTTCTTCTTGGTTACTTGGTCCTCCAAAATATTCCAACGGGAATTTAAACTGGAGGTGGTGAAGGGAGGGGTTTAGCCAGAGAGGGTTATTGGGAAGAAAGTACCACTTTAAATTTAGTTGCATCTGGCTGGGTTTGGTGGAGATTATTCCATGCTTTAATAGTGCGTGGGAAGAACGAATTGCTGTACACATCTGTCTTTGTGGCTGGGACCACAAATTGGATCGAATGCCCTCGTCTGCTCCTAATTGGTTTGGGGTTGGTGTAGGCCTTGTGATCTATGTCTAGCTGACCATTTAACATTTTGTAAAAACAGGTCAAACGGTGAGCTTCACGTCTGTCTTGGAGAGGGTTCCACTCCAGAGAATTCAGAAGTTTGGTGACACTCGCTTCTCTCTCGTAGGTGTTAGTAACAAATCGAGCAGCCTGTCTTTGGACACGTTCGATGGATGAAATGTTTTTATCTGTGTATGGGTCCCAAGCTGCAACTGCGTAGTCCATATGAGGTCTAACGAGGGTAAAATACAGCTTCTCCTTGACAGAAGCTGAACAATGACGGAAGTTGCGCCTCAGGAAGTTTAGGACGCTTGTTGCTTTCGCTGTTGCATGATGAGTCTGACCATTCCAACGTAGATCATTCTGCAATTTGATGCCAAGATACTTGGTTTCTTTGGATTCTTCAAGGGTGACACCAAGTATGTTGTAAGATGTGACGCCTGGATTCCTCTTTCTGGTGACACGCATGGTTTCACATTTGGAAGGGTTGAACTGCATGCCCCGTTGTTGTGACCACTCGACCATAGTATCGAGATCTTTTTGGAGAGCATCTTCATCATCAGCTGACTTAATTGGACGGTACAGCAAACGATCATCAGCGAATAGTCTGGTCGTACTTGTGACTTTTTCATGGATGTCATTGATTTAAAGCAAAAATAGGTGTGGGCCAAGTACTGTGCCCTGGGGTATACCACTCTACACTGGGTGCCAATTGGAGCTCTTTCCATTCACACACACGCGCTGAAGACGTTTTGTCAGGAAGCTGGAAATCCATCGTTTCGTGTTGGAACGAATACCGCAGAAGTCAAGCTTCCGAAGCAGTCTCTGGTGTGGGATGACATCAAATGCTTTAGAAAAGTCCAGTACAACTAAATCCATGATGACGTTACTGTCAAGGTGCTTGGCCAGGTCATTTGTCGTCAGGATAAGCTGAGACTCGCATGATCTATGCCTCCTAAACGCATGTTGGTTGTCGGCAAGAATAATATGTTTGTTCATGTGACTCATCAGATTACTTCCCAGCTCTCCCACAAGACTTCTGTCTTTGCCTCTTCCTTTCTTTTTCCCGCCCCCCCTCCCCCCCCGACGTCAGTCTGAAGAAGATTCTCGACCCGAAACGTTGCCTATTCCTTCTCTCCATAGATGCTGCCTCACCCGTTGAGTTTCTCCAGCATTTTTGTCTACCTTCAATTTTTCCAGCATCTGCAGTTCTATCCTAAACATCAATGGGTATTTTGGTCGGCACGGGCAAGTTGGGCAGAAGGGCCTGTTTCAATGCTGTGTTACTTTATTTCACTAAGTTTCAGGTTCAAAGCAAAAATGTAATTGTTCATGAGGAAATTAGGTTAATCAGGGCACAGATGCAAACAGTTTAATTTCCTTGACATTTGGTGTTGAACAGAACTAACATTAAAGGATTGTTGCATGATGTACAAGCAGAGAAATATTACAGATGGCTGGTAAAATGAAATTAATAAGAAACTTCAAACAATGTGATGTTTTTGAAGTTCAATCAATGCTCTAACATATCAAAAGAGTGAGCCGTTTTAGCATAGCAAATGCCAGTGACTAGGTAATCTACTTACAGCAAGTAAAACACAAAGTGCACAAACTCAATGGGTCAGGCAGCATCTGTAGAGGGAATGAACAGGCGATGTTTCAGGTTGAGACCCTTCATAGAGACTGAAAGGTCACATGAAGAAGAGACCCATCCTGAAACGCAGCCTGCCTGTACAAGGATCCCAGCCCAAAATGTCGCCTATCCATTCCCTCCACCAATGCTGCCTGACCAGCTGAGTTCCTCCAGCACTTTGTATTTTTCCTCAAGATTCCAGCATCTGCAGTTCTTTGTGTCTACTGTTTACAGTGATGTTGGCTGAGGGTTAATAATTAGGGGTGGCACAGTGGAGTAGCTGCCTCATAGCACCGGAGACATCGGGCTCAATCCTGACTTCTGTGTGGACTTTGCATGATCTTTCCATGTCTGTGTGGGTTTCCCCGGGTGTCCCAGTTTCCTCCCGGTGCTCGTTTATGATACGATACAAGACGATAGAACTTTATTTATCCCAGGAGGGAAATTGGCCTGACAACAGCCATAAAAGATAAGATACAAGTTTCCTCCCACATCCCAAAGAGATCAGGGTTAACTGGCCTCTTTAAATTTCCCCAACTGTGTGTAGGGAGCGCATGAGAAAGTCAGATAACAGAGAATTTGTGTAAACAGGTGATCAATGGTTGGCATGGACTCTGTGGGCTGAAGGGCCTGTTTCCATGCTGTATTTCTAAACTAAGCTAAACTAAATGGTGGAGAGACCTTCGACTGACCCCTTCACATACAGCCACAAAGGAGGTAGTTGGGGCAGGTACTATAACGACATTTAAAAGACATTTGGGCAGGCTCAAGGATAGGAAATGTTTAGTGGGATATGGGCCAAACATGGACAGGTGGGACAAGCGTAGATGCCGCATCTTGGTCGGCATGGACAAGTTGGGCCAAAGGGCCTGTTTCCATGCTGTATGACTATGTCTCTGACTAGTCTGTTCACCATCTAGGTCACGTCTCCAATCAAACCACACAACATTGAAACACTTGGCGATCTCTGAAGTTGATTCAGTTCTTAATTATTATGGACTTTTGCGATTTGTTCCATCAAAAATGGACAACGAGATTGTCTGGTTCTATTATATGAGGTTTTGTGGCTATGTCCGTTCCACTGGGTGTAGCCAGGATTAGTTCAACTGGTAGCAGCTGTTGGTTGCTGTTGAGGATTGATCCCTCAGCTCCTGAGCTGTGGTAAACAATCCCCCCTGACATTTACAGCCCTTAGACCTGATGTAGACGGGAAAAATTCAATTGGAGTCTGGGGTTTACTTTCAAAACAAACTCTCGTTATTGCACATTGGCCAACTTGGGAGACACATGTCCTCGAACAGATGCTCTCCGATTGTAGGGCAGATGCGCAAGGATGCAAAGCACATGTTGCTTTTTATACTACACTTTATCCAAATTTCCCCTCCCGAGGAGGGGCGGCAGTGGCACAGCGGTAGAATTGCTGCCTTATAGTGCCAGAGACCAAGGTTTGATCCTGACATCAGGTGCTGCCTGTGTGGAGTTGGTACGTTCTCCCTGCGGCCACGTGGGTTTTCTCCAGGTGCTACAGTGTCCTCCCACACTCCAAAGATGTACAGGCTTGTAGGTTAATTGGCTTCAGTAAAATTGTAAATTGTCCCTAGTGTGTGGGATAGTGCCAGTGTATGGGGTAAACGCTGGTCAGCACGGACTCAGTGGGGTGAAGGGGCTGTATCTATGCTGTCTCTCTAATATCTAAAGATACTCTCCTGTCCCAGGGCACATGCTCAGAGATACAAAGCATACGTCGCTTTTTACACTCTACCTTTTATCTATATTGCCTGGAGTCTGTAGATTGTTGATAGGCAGTATCTAGGCATAGGCCCACTTATGATCACTTTATGTACATCATCTGATCACTGAGACTGGTGTAATCCAGTTTCATGTGGGCACAAGGAACTGCAGATGCTGCTTTACAAAGAAAGACATAACGTGCTGGAGTACGTCAGCGGATCAGGCAGCGTCTTTGGAGAACATAAATAGGTGGCGTTTCGGGTTGGGAGAAAGCTGGACGAGAGGATTGGCAGGTTGAAGCCTGCCGAGTGATAGGTGGACACAGGTGAGGAGGGTTTTGGAGAGGTAGATTGTTGGCCAATGGCCAGAGATGAAAATGCAAAAGGTATGAGATGGTTGCTGGGACACATATTGTTCCTAGTTGTCTATGATGGATCATTGCCCTTTAAGCTGCATAAGGGCCTGACTGCATAATTTAATTAATAACTTTATTTTTTAAACTTTAGTAATCTTTTAGTAACATTTTAGAGTTGCCAGCATGTCACAACTAAAGCATTGTTGTAGCTGAATCATTCTTTACTTCACTCTCCATAGTGGGGTTCGGTGGGTAGAGCTACTGCCTCACAGTGCCAGAGACCCAGGTTCGATCCTGGCCTCAGGTGCTGTCAGTGTGTGAAGGTTGCACAATCACACTGTGACCATGTGGGTTTCCGCCAGGTGCTCCGGTTTCCTCTCACATTGGAAAGACGTGAGGGTTTGCAGTTTAATTGTCCTCTGTAAAATTTCTTCTAATGTGTAGGAAGTGGATGAGAAAGTGGCATAATGTAGAACTAGTGTGAACAGGTGATCGATGGTCAGCGTGGGACAAAGGGCCCGTTTCCATGCTGTATCTCTAAACTAAACTAAGATGCTGCCAGATCTGCTGAAAGTTGTCATTTATTTTTATTTCAAATTTCCAGCATCTGCTGTTTGTTTTAACTTTATTTACACCTCAGTACTGCTGGCTTGCATTTTCAGGAGACTGTATGTGGCAAGATTGTAAGGTTAGAGTGACCTGTGTCTCTCCTTAAGGGTTTCTGAAGTAGGATCATGTGTCCCCGTGCTACTGAGGAGATGTTATTTTAATTCAGCTGGGAAATGGTGGATCAGTTTTATGATGGACTATTTCTGTGCAAGCTCATGGATTACAAGAACGATGATGTTATGTCTAGCAAGTCCCCTATACTGGTTCATAACAAGTATCCTGTGTACATACAGGATCAGTAATGTCTATGCTTTCACTGACATGTTGACACTTCCCTCACTTACTCTCCAGGCAGGTGGACTAGTTTAGTTTAGTTTAGATATACAGCGCACAACAACCTGGTTCTCAATATCAGTAAACCCAATGAACTTATTGTAGACTTTGGAAGAGGAAGGGTGAGGACCCACAATCCTGTTCTTATCAGGATGGTGGAGAGAGACAAAGACTTCCAAATCCTGGGCATGCATATTTCCGAAGATCTTTCCTGGACCCAGCACACTGATGCAATTATAAAGGAAGCACATCAACGCCTCTACCTCCTGAGACGATTATGGAGATTTAGTATGTCAAAGGGGATTCTCTTGAACTTCTACGGGTGTACAGTAGAGAGCATATTGACGGGTTCCATCACGGCCTGGTTCGGCAACTTGAATGCCCAGGACCAAAGAAGACTGCAAAATGTTGTGACCGCTGCCCATTCCATCGCTGGCTCTGACCTCCCCCCATCGACGGGATTTACCGGAGTCGCTGCCTCAAAAAGGCAGCCAGCATAATCAGAAACCCACACCATCCTGGCCACACACTAATTTCACCCCTGCCATCAGGAAGAAGGTACAGGAGCCTGAAAACTGTAATGTCCAGGTTCAGGAACAGCTTCTTCCCTACAGCCACCAGGCTGTTAAACACTACAACCTCAAATAAGCTCTGAACTACTGAATTATTGTTAATATTGCACTATTTTTTGTTAGTTTATTTGTGTACGTATGTGTGCGTGTGTGTGTACACATATATATGATCTATATATATGTGTATTTGTGAGTATGTGCATATATACACAGTGAACCTTTTTTTCTCTCTCGTTTATTATATTGTTTACAGTGTACTATGTTTACATATTCTGTTGTACTGCAGCAAGTAAGATTTTCATCGTTCCATCTGGGAAATGACAATAAAATACTCTTGACTCTTGACTCTAAAAAGGATTTTAGTTTTCCGAGAACGATACAAATTTCATGTCTTATGTGAAGATAAAACACAAAATTAACTTTAGTGTTGTGAGAATAGTTTTCTCAGAAGTTATTTTCTCTGTGGTATCTGTCGGAACCTGACAGCTCACATTGCTCATGGCCTGGATCCAAGTAACACAGATGCTTGAGGCAGTTGGATATTGCATAGAGTTTTGGGTGTGGTGGGATCACACCCAATAGCCCACAGAGATACGCTGATCATTTCGCTATTTTTACACAAAAGTGCCTGGAGATCTGGTAAAATATGTGCAAGCACTTTATTTTCCTCTCTTATGTCCCAGTGTTTGTGCACACGTATCAGATTTCGTACCTTTCTAGACATTGCTGCACTTTTCCTCTTTTGGAAAGAGATCTTGAGATATATTCTATATCTAACCTATTGACAAATTTACTGAAACAAAAAGACCGTGTATGTTTTTCAGTAAATTTGTCAATAGGTTAGATATAAAATATATCTCAAGATCTCTTTCCAAAAGAGGGAAAGTGCAGCAATGTCTAGAAAGGTGCTCTAGTTTCTTCCCACATTCCAATGACCTGCAGGTTTGTAGGTTAATTAGCTCCTGTAAATTGTTCCCAGCATGTAGGACAGAACTAGTTTACGGGTGATTGGTGGTCGGTGCGGACTTGGTGGGCAGAAGGGCCTATTTCTGCGCTGCAACTCTAAACTAAACTAAACTAAACTTATCCTCAACCACAACAACTTTACTTTTAACTCCTCTTCGATAACTTTCAATTCCTAGGCCTCCATTGCCTCACCTATAACTTGGACATTCAGTCCCTCCACACATGCATCCCCCACCAGGAAGGTCTCAAGATCTCCTGGTTCTTCTTTGACCAGAGACCATATCAGTTTCCCTCTGCCAAAATTCTCCTCTGCCTGGCGGAACTTGTCCCCACCCTCAACAACCTCACTTTTGACACATCTCAAGAAAAGCTGAGTTACTCCAGCACTTTGTGTCTTTTTTTTGTCAACCAGCATCTGCAGTTTCTTGCGTCTCGACAAGTTTACTGCATTGCTCTGGTCTTCAAGATAATATTTGTGCTGCTGACATTATCCTGGATAGAGTGAATGTGGAGAGGGTTTCCATGAGTGGGAGAGTCTAGGAACAGAGGCCCTAGCTTCAGAATAAAAGGACTTACCTTTGGAAAGGAGGTGAGGAGGAATTTATTTAGTCAGTGGGAATTCATTGCCACAGAAGACTGTGGAGGCCAAGTCAATGGATATTTTTAAGGTGGAGAGTGATTGTTTCTTGATTAGTCAGGGTTATAGGGAGAAAGCAAGATAATGGGGTTGAGAGGGAAATCTAGATCAGCTATGAATGAATGGCAGAGTAGACTTGATGGGCAGAACGACCTAATTCTGCTCCTAAAACATATTAACTTATTATATCCACTACTCCATGTGACAAGATAGAGTACCGGAAGGAGATAGAGAACTTAGTTACACGGTGCCAGGACCAACAATCTCTCCCTCAATGACAGAAAGTAAAGAAGTTAATGTCCCAATCAGTGTTGATGGTGCTGAAGTGGAAATGGCTGAGAGCTTCTTGGAATTAATTTTGCCAACAATCTGTCATGGACCAAACACATTGAAAAGAGAGCCAAGAAGGCACACCAATGCATCTACCTCCCTGTGTGGCTGAAGAAATTCAGCATGTTTCAGATGATTCATACAAATGTGAAACTTTAGACTTTCGACACACATCGCAGAAACAGCGAGTCCGCACTAACCAGCGGTCACCCCGTACACTAGCACTATTTTACACACTAGGGACAAGTCACAATTTTACCAATGCCAATTAACCTACATTCCCACACATCTTTGGAGTGTGGGGGGGGGGGGGATCTAGAGCACCCGGAAAAAAACCCATGCGTTTGTATGGGAGAACGTACAAACTCCGTACAGACAGCACCCGTAGTCAGGATCGAACCCGAGTCTCTACAGCTGCATCACTGTCCTACCACATTGAGAGATTTATCGAGATTTCTGCGCCACTCTGTCACCCCTTCTAGACTTTTAGAAATGCTCCATAGAAAGCACAATGTCGGATTGCATCACAGCTTGGTTACGAACAGCTCTGCCCAAGACCGCAATGGTGGTGCAGCGGTAGAGTTGCTGCCTTACAGCACCATAGACCCGGGTTCGATCCTGACTATGGGTGCTGTCTGTATGGAGCATGTACATTGTCCCCGTGACCTGCATGTGTTTTCTCCGGGAGCTCCGGTTTCCTCCCACATTCCAAAAATACGTACAGGTCTGTAGGTTGATTGGCTTGGCAAAAATGGTAAATTGTCCCTAGTGTTTGTCAGATGGTGTTAGTGCGCTGGTTGGCGCAGTCTAGGTTGGCCGAAAGGCCTGTTTCCATGCTGTATCTCTATACAAAAATTGCAGAGGGTTATGGATGTAGCCCAGTCCATCACACAGACCAGACGACTCACCATCTATACTTCACGCAGTCTCAGAAAGGCAGTCAACATAATCAAAGATTATTCACTAGCTTCGCGTGACTGTAAAGACCATTGGGAACATGTTGCCTTTTTTATCCATGTTCAGCTGAAGAGATAGAAAGTAAGCATGCGGGTACAGCAGGCAGTGAAGAAAGCTAATGGCATGTTAGCCATATTGTGTCTCTTGAAGGCTCAGAGACACTATAGACTGCAGATGTTAGAGTAATCAGCATCTCCAAGCCCATCAAATCTGCACTGACCACCGATCACCCACACACTAATTCTTTCCTTCACAATCGGGATTATCTGCAGAAGCCAATTAACCCTCAAACCTGCACGTCTTTGGAATGTCCGATGAAACAGAAGCACCGCGTAAACACACGTGATCACAGGGAGAACGTACAAACTCCATATAGACAGCACCCGTAGTCAGGATCGAATCCGGGTCTCACAGAGGAGTGGCGCAGTGGTAGAGTTGCTACCTTACAGTGCCAGAGACATGGGTTCGATTTTGACTATGGGTGCTGTACGGAGTTTGTACACAATTAGCTTCTGACCATAATCCATGAAGTTACTGATGTCACCTGCCAAGCCATAATTCAAAACATCACATGTTCTGTCGCAGTGAAACAACAGAAACTAGTTGGACTCCTTTTTTTTTAAACATAATACACACGCTTTGCTGATCTTTGTCCTAATTTCATTTCTTGTTTTTTTGCTTAGAGCTGACGCTGACATCAGTGCATTTGCAAGATCTGGCAAAAGTCAAGAATATATTAAATTGTCAAGTACACCGGGACCCAGAACAATGAAATTCTTACCCCACTGCAGCTTTACAGGCATGTTAAACACAACACAACAAGTAAATATACAATAGGTTATCAGTTATTCTAGACAAGCCAGACCATGATAGTGCACGTGAAGTATATATTTTTCGTAAAGGAAATATACAGGGCGTGGTAAGTAACTGGGGAACCAGAAACAATATTGACATTTAAAAGGCATTCAGATAATTCATATGTTCATAACTTCACGTCATGTGAGCAGAAGTTGGCCAATCGGCCCATTGTGTCGACTCCACCTTTAATCATGGCTGATCTATCTTTCCCTCTCAACTCCATTCTCCTGCCTTCTTACCATAACCATAACACACTAATAGCCCTGTCCCATGGTACGAGTTCATTCCAAGAGCTCTCCCGAGTTGTGGTAAGCACGGAGAATGAACGTTGTGGGTACGTCGGAGCTCGGGGACGTCTCCTAGCGGCTCGTAACGCTAACGGCAGGTACTCGGGAAGACTCGCTAATGGCAGGTAAGCTAGGGAAGACGCGTGAAGATTTTTCAACATGTTGAAAAATGTTCGCGAGAGCCCCGAGTACCAACGAACGGCCATTACCGTAAATCTCCGAGTTCGAATCAGGGCAAACTCGGGAGAGCTCTTGGAATGAACTCGTACCGTGGGACAGGGCCGTTACCAATCAAGTATCTGTCGATCTCTGGCCCACAATCATGCAGGGAATGGAGGGATAAGCATCGTGTACAGGCTGGTGGGGTTAGTTTAATTTGGAGTCATGTTCGACACAGACATGATGGGCTGAAGGGCCAGTTCCTGTGCTGTACTTCACCATGTAAGTGGGCTCCCACCTGTCTCTAGCCAACAATCAGCCTATCAGGCCTCAGGTCATCTGTTGCCAGCCCTGATTTGTCCTTTCTTTTCCCCTCGCTCTCCCCCACTACAAATTAGGCTATAGAAGGGTCCCGGCCCAAAACATCACCTATCCATGTTCACCAGAGATGCTGCCTGACCCGCTGAGTTATTCCAGCATTTTGTGTCTATCTGTGCTTTTCTATGTTCTATGTTGCTTACCTTCACAATTATCTTGGCGTGTTTGCAATCTACTTGCAGCACATTTGCTTCTTTTGTGTGAAGCTTCTTCTAAGTTTTACTTTTTTTAAATAATTATGTTACTTCTTGTAATTGAAGACCTCTTAATTCACTACTGGTGACTACTGGCACATCGCATTCATCACATAGACCGTGAATAATGTCCGATAATGTATCTTGAAAAATCTCCAGCAATAGTTCTGTGCCGACCAGTGAATACCATACACTAACGCACTGGGGACAATTTACAATTTTAACGAAGCCAATTAATCTACAAACCTGCACGACTTTGGAATGTGGGAGGAAACCGGAGCACCCGGGAGAAAACTCACGCGGTCACAAGGAGAACATACAAGCTCCGTACAGGCAGCACCCATAGTCAGGATCGAACCCGAGTCTCTGCAGCTGCACCACTGTGCCACCCCATTGAGAGATTTCTAGAGATTTCTGTGCCACTGGGCCACCCTTTCTAGACTTCCTAGAAATGCTCCAAAGAAAGCACACTGTCGGGTTGCATCACAGCTTGGTTTAGGAACAGCTCTGGGGCGGCACGGTGGCGCAGCGGTAGAGTTGCTGCCTTACAGCACCAGGGACCCGGGTTCGATCCTGACTATGGGTGCTGTCTGTATGGAGCATGTACATTGTCCCCGTGACCTGCATGGGTTTTCTCCGGGAGTTCGGATTTCCTCCCACATTCCAAAAAGACGTACAGGTCTGTAGGTTGATTGGCTTGGTAAAAATTGCAAATTGTCCCCAGTGTGCGTAGGATAGTGTTAGTGTGTGAGGATCGCTGGTCGGCGCGGTCTCGGTGGGCCAAAAGGCCTGTTTCCACGCTGTATCTCTAAACTAAAATTGCAGAGAGTTGTGGATGTAGCCCAGTCCATCACACAGACCAGACGCCTCACCATTAACTCCATCTACACTTCACGCAGTCTCGGACTCCGATGGAAGATGGCCGATTGCTGAGGATGTTCTCCCGTTCAACGTCGGGGTTCCATCGTTCCCGGCGAGGGGGCCTGAACATCAGGCCGCCCATAGCGGCAACTACGGGCTGCCCGGGAGGCCCCTAACATTGAGGAACGTCAGTGGGGAGGTTGACTGGACTTTGATTCATTCCCTCAGAGTGAGGAACTTTGGTGCCGCTGTGGGGATGTTTGTGTTGTGGACTACTGTGTTATGTTTTTGTGGGTTTTTTTTTTTTTAAATTTTATTTTTTGTATGACTGTAAGGGAAAGAGAATTTGATTTAAATGAAGACAACGACAATAAATTAAATCAAATCAAATCAAATATGCGCCTCATTTGCCTCCAATTCTTAGCTATCTGCTTTGGATTCTGTTTGGGAACTACACTGGGAGAACAAAACAAAGTGTTGGAGGAATTAAAAGATTTTTTTTTTAATTTCAAAATATACTTTATTCAAATGATAAATATATACAATACATTAACCTTGCGGAAAATCCATCTGACATTTTCGGAGGCTGTACAATAGATCAATACAGTTTAGACATTTCTTTCCCCCAAATTTCCACAAATCAGTCCCCCACTCGTGCCACAATGGCGTGGGATACCTTCCCTTATATTGAGGGGCGTCTCCACCATACCGTACCCCCCATGTCCAGCAGCGGAAGGACCTTAGACTGTGGCCCTCCCCCACCGAGCCTTGGCGTTGGCTGCCCCGAGCTTCAGTGCGTCCCTCAGCACGTACTCCTGCAGTCTGCAGCGGGCCAGTCGGCAACATTCCCTGATGGACATCTCGCTCTGCTGGGTGGTGAACAATGCTCGGGCAGACCAAAGGGCGTCTTTTACCGAGTTGATGACCCTCCAGCAGCACTCGATGTCAGTCTCTGAATGTGTCCCTGGGAACAGTCCGTAAATCACCGAGTCCTCTGTGACGGAGCTGTTCGGGATAAAGCGTACCAGGACCCTTGCATTTTGCTCCAGACTCTTTTAGCAAACCCACACTCTGTGAAGAGGTGGGCAATCGTCTCCTCGCCATAGCAGCCGTCCCGAGGGCAGCGTGCGCTGGCAGTGAGGTTCCGACGGTGCAGGACGGATCTGACTGCGAGGGCTCCCCTCAACCGCCAGCCAGCCAGGTCTTGGTGCTTGTTGGTGAGTTCTGGCGATGAGGCATTTTGCCAGACAAGCTGGGCAGTCTGCTCAGGGAACCACGCCACGGGGTCCATAGAGTCCTTTCCCTGCAGTGCCTGCAGGACATTCTGTGCTGACCACTGCCCAATGGGACATGTGGTCAAAGGTGTTGGTCCCGAAGAACCCTTCCACCGACGACAGATGGGGTGGCAATGTCCAGCTGACTGGCACATTGCGTGGCACCTGCGCCAGGCCCATCCTTCTCAACACCGGGGACAGGTAGAACCTCAGCAGGTAGTGACACTTGGTGCCCACGTGCCTTGGCTCTACACTCCGCCTGATGCAGCCACACACGAAGGTGGCCATCAGAATGAGGGCGACGTTGGGCACGCTTTTACCCCCGTTGTCTGCCGACTTGTACATTGTGGCCCGTCGCACCCGGTCCATCCTCGACCCCCAGATGAACTGGAAGATGGCCCGGGTGATCCTAAAAGATGCTTGGTCAAGTACATGGATAGGAAAGGTTTAGAGGGATATGGGCCAAACACGGGCAAATCGGACTAGCTTAGTTGGGGCACCTTTTTCAGCAAGGACGAGTTGGGCTGAAGGGCCTGTTTCCGTGCTGTATGACTCTATGACTCTTTGTTGCTCCAGCACTTTGGGTTTAGCTGACGATTCCTGCATCTGCAGATCCTTACATCTCGATCACTAAGGGACATGGACGCTCAATGACGCATATCTGCGTTTTAACAATTAACTACACAGCATACGTGCACTTGTGCCACAGATACACACTATTTACTTATATATCCAACACATAATTAGGGGCGGCACAGTGGCGCAGTTGCTCTACAGTGCCATAGACCCGGGTTCGATCCTGACTAAGGGTGCTGTATGTACAGAGTTTGTACGTTCTCCCTGTGACCATGTGGGACTTTTCCGGGTGCTCCGGTTTCCTCCCACACTCCAAAGACATACACGTGTGTAGGTTAATTGGCTTCGGTAAAATTGTAAATTGTCCCCAGTGAAGGAGGTGATTGCTGGTCGGCGCAGACTCGGTGGGCCAAAGGGCCTGTTTCCGCTCTGTATGTCTAAAGTTTAAAGTCTAGTCCAATTTCTTTCCAGCACACTGCATGTGGAAATATTTTGCTTATGGGTTTACTGCTTTATCGCTGTAAAATTTCCTTTCATGAGTGACCTTGGTGGCAATGAGGTAATTTTCATGCCTTGATCTTTATCTGTGGTCGGCATCACTGGGATCTCTAGTCTTGATTTCCAGGGCAAGACAAGGTCATTTTCTATCCATTCTCCTATTGTGGCAGAACAAGGACAGGGTGGTCCTGGCACCTGCGTCATTACTAGATTTCACAGAGACAAGGAGTCTGTGGAGACTAATGACGCACACACCAAAATTCTCTGCAGACCTCTCTATAGGATCGTGTAGGATAGTGCGAGTGTACGGGGTGATCGCTGGTCGGCGCAGACTCGATGCGCTGAAGGGCCTGTTTCCGCGCTGCATCTCTAAGATCTAAGATCTAAAGATGCTGCCTGACCCGCAGAGTTACTCCAGCACTCTGTGTTCTTTGCAAGATTCCAGCATCTGCAGTTCATTGTGTCTCCACTCTCCCACTCTACTGGTGGAGGATAATGAGGAAAACTGAGATCAAAGAGCAACGGAGAGATTTCCTAATGGAGGCAGAGGAAATTGCTGAGGCATTAAATGAAAACAACTTGTTGGGTCTTCATCCCGTGCTTGTTTACTGACAGTACGGTGGCATTACGGCACCCTGACACCTCCAAAGAAAGATAAGCACCTCATTTTGTTTTCCAGCCATGGCTCACGTATCGTAATTGTGCATAGTGGCATATTTCTGTGCAAAAGAAACACTTGCCTTTATCAAGGAGAAAAATACTGGTGGGGTCTAAGGAAATGGAGGCCATCAAATTATAATTCAGCCTGATCTCTTGGGGTACATATCATTTTTCAAACTAGACAAACTCCAGAGATGACCTGAAGCACATGGAGGAAACAAATAGGATTTATACCCTTGCTTCTTGTTCTTGTAAACCTCCTGCACAGTTTTAATCTCATGATAGTTGATTGAATCCATCATCCTGACTAGGTTATTCCAACTGTCCCAGAATTAGGAGTGTTCCTTTTTTACGACCTGTATATAAGGGTTATTTCTAATATCATATCCAAGAGAGCCAGTCTGAAGAAGGATCCCGATCTGAAACGTCACCTATTCCTTTTCTCCAGAAATGCTGCCTGGCCCATTGAGTCACTCCAGCATTTTGTGGAAATTTGGTGGGAGATTGCAACATTCACGTGGTCCGCCCTGTTTCGACGAATGCAATCAACCCGGCGTGCACAATCAAATAATATCAAGTAGAACAAGTTGTCCGACAACTTTGGGCTGTGCACGCCATACGCAAGAAGATGAAGAAGAAGCATTTTATGTCTATGTCACATTACCTCAACCTCATTTGTGCCTCATCTCTTTCAGGACTGGTCGATACCCTGATCCTCGATTCCTGTTCTCAGGACTCACAAAGAAGAAACATTGTCCTAACTTTTAGTGTCTCTCCCGACTAGGTACGCACTGTCCCATAGGTTGAGTGATTTATAGAACTCTTTCACTTGTATGTTATCTGCACATACAGTCATACAACATAGAAACACTCCCTTTGGCCCAACTTGCCAAGATGCCCAATCCACACTAGCCCCACCGGTTCGTGTTTGGCCAATCTCCCTCTTAACCTTTTCAATCCATGGTACCTATCAAAACGTCTTTAGTATGTTCAGTTTAGTTTAGAGATACAGCATGGAAACAAGCCCTTTGCCCCACCGATTCCGTGCCGACCAGCGATCAGCTCGTACACGGGCGGCACGGTGACGCAGCGGTAGAGTTGCTGCTTTACAGCGCTTGCAGCGCCAGAGACCCGGGTTTGATCCCGACTACGGGTGCTATCTGTACGGAGTTTGTACGTTCTCCCCGTGACCGCGTGGGTTTTCTCTGGTTTCCTCCCACACTCCAAAGACGTACAGGTTTGTAGTTTAGTTGGCATGGTATAAGTGTAAATTGTCCCTATTGTGTGTAGGATAGTGTTAAAGTGCGGGGATCACTGGTTGGTGCAGACTCAGTGGGCCGAACGGCCGCACTGTATCTCTAAACTAAACTAGCACTGTCTACACACTAGGGATAATCTACAATCTTTTACTGAAGCCAATTAACCTACAAACTCGTACGTCTTTGGAGTGTGGGAGGAAATCAGAGCACCCGGGGAAATCCCACGAGGTTAAAGGGAGGACGTGCAGACTCCATACAGACAGCACCCATTGTCAGGATCGAACCTGAGTCTCTGGTGCAGTAAGGCAGCAACACTACCACTGCGCCACCTTGCCGCCCTCAAATAATCTACATCCTTGGGTGGTCTTGAACCACCAACCTTTAGGTTAATAGCCAAACGAAACGTGCTTACAGTTTGCGCCACATGTTGTTATGGTACCTGCCGCAACTACCCCCTCTGGCAACTTGTTCCACATACCTTCAGGTTCCATGTGCCCACCACCCTCTGTCTGAAAAGTTGCCGCTCAGGTTTGTATTAAATCATTCCCCTCTCACCTTAAACCTATGTCCTCGGGTTCTTGATTTCCCCCACTCTGGGTAAAAGACTGTACATCTACCCAGTCTGAAGAAGGGTTTCGACCCGAAACGTTGCCTATTTCTTTCGCTCCATAGATGCTGCCTCACCCGCTGAGTTTCTCCAGCATTTTTGTCTACCTTCGATTTTTCCAGCATCTGCAGTTCCTTCTTAAACGTACATCTACTCTATCTGTTTTTAAGCCATTGAGAACAGAGATGAGGAAGCACTTTTTCACACAGTGAGTTGTGAGTCTGTGGAATTCTCTGCCTCAGAGGGCGATGGAGGCCGGTTCTCTGGATTCTTTCCAGATAGAGCTCTTAAAGAATAGTGGAGTCAGGGGATATGGGGAGAAGGCAGGAATGGGGTACTGATTATGGATGTTCAGCCATGATTACATTGAATGGTGGTGCTGGCTCGAAGGGCCGAATGGCCTACTCCTGCACCTATTGTCTATTTTTATTGTATAATCCGGGTCTCTGGCCCTGTGAGGCAGCAACTCTACCGCTATGCCACCCTTATATTTTATATAGTTCTATCAGGTCTCCCCACAACCTCCGGCATTCCAAAGAAAACATTAGCATGCATGAGTACAATTGGTATTGCAAAATAAACTGAGTGCAGAATATAGTGGTACAACTACAGAGAATGTGCAGACAAAATAGTGCAAGGATCGCCACGAGGTAAATTGAAAGATCAGAACCAATCGTGCGTTCAAGAGTGTAACAGCAGAGAAGAAGCTGTTCTTGTGGTGATTTATCAGGTGTGAAGAGGTTTCAAGAGGCGACTCTCCAGGCTTTAGACGAACACAGTGGCGGCAGGGTGGCTCAATGGTAGAGGCGCTGCCTCACAGCACCAGAGGCCCGGGTTCAATCCTGACTATGGGTGCTGCCTGTAAGGAGTTTGTACGTTCTTCCTATGACCGCGTGGATTTTCGCCGGGTGCTCTGGTTTCCTCCCACACTCCAAAGACGTACAGGCTTGTAGTTTAATTGGCTTCTATAAATTGTAAATTGTCCCTAGTTTGTAGGATAATGTGGTGCAGAGTATGGGGTGATTGCCGGTCAGCGTGGACTTGGTGGGCCGAAAGGCCTGTTTCCGTGCTGCATCTCTAAAGTCTACAGTCTAAAGTCAAGCATTGAAAGACATTTGGACAAGTACATGGATAGGAAAGGTTTAGGGAGATATGGGCCAAATTAGACTAGATGGGATCAGCATAGATGGAGCCTCTTGGTTGGCATGGACAAGTGGGCTGAAGGGCCTGTTTCCATGCTGTATGACTCTATCTCTGATATCTCGGCAGACAAACACTTATGTTTACAATGCTGCAAATGACACATGGATGAAAGCTGAGAGACGTTTTTCTCTGCATCGTGCCCCTAATTATAAATTGCTCTGAGAAGTAATCGCACGTGAATTTTGTTGCAAGCTCCGCCAGCGGAATTTATTTTTCTGACTCATCTGAAAGACGAAGCTCTGGGGTTTTCATGTGCATTCAGCAGGGTTTAAATATAACACCAATGAAAGGCTTTGTTTCCACTTGGTGCGAGTCTTGGGACAGAGTCCTACAACACAGAAACAGATCCTTGTGCCCTACTCTTAAGAACTTTGAAACATTGTTGGTGCCAGAAGCATGGTGACTCATTGTGTGCTGTCTTGATGTAGTCTACTATCACACTACAAGCGTTGCACTTTTGTACTGATCTACGATTCTGCTTATCTATAGTATGGTTTACTGGATTGTATGTTTAGTTCAGTTTAGTTTGGTTTAGTTTAGTTTAGAGGTACACGCGCTTTGACCCATCGAGTCTGCACTGACCAGCGATCCCTGCACATTAACATTATACTACACACACCAGGGACATTTTTTACATTTTTATACCAATTAACTTGCAAATCTGTACGTCTTTGAAGTGTGGGAGGAAACCGAAGAGCTTGGAGAAAGCCCATGTGGTAACAGGGAGAATGTATAAACTCTGTACAGACAGCACCTGTAGTCGGGATCGAACCCGAGTCTCTGGCGCTGTTATGCCCCTGTCCCACTTAGGAAACCTGAACGGAAACCTCTGGAGACTTTGCGCCCCACCAAAGGTTTCCGTGCAGTTCCCGGAGGTTTTTGTCCTCCAGCACCACCTTCAACTAGCATCGCAACCGGCTTCGACTAAAAAATTACCGATTTTCAAAACGGAAACCACTTTCGACCATTTTGGAGACTGACAAAAACCTCTGGGAACCAAAGGGAACCGAAGGGAAACCTTGGGTGGGGCGCAAAGTCACCAGAGGTTTCCGTTCAGGTTTCCTAAGTGGGACAGGGGCATAACACTGTAAGGCAGCAACTCTACTGTTGGGCCATCGTGCCGCCCATGAAACAAAAGATTTTGTATGTAAAACAAAGATTTTCACTGTGCCTAAAGTACGTATGCAGGTAAATGTGATAATAAAATATCATCTTCAACCTGTCCTTGCCCACCAAGATGTCCTATCTAAGCATTTCACATTTGGCTCATATCCCTATATTGGATATTCCTATCCATGTCCCTGTCTCTTAAATAAACCCCACGTATTATTCTCCTCACTTTCCCTTCAATTCCCCCTCTAACACTCACCCAGTCACCCCTCTCCCCCATTAGCCTCCAGCCCCACAAGATCCTCTAACTTAGTGCTGGTTTCCAGCACCATGAGACAGATAGTCACTGAGAGACACTGAGAATAAAAACAGCGTTTAATCTTGGATCAACCTCAAAATCTTGGTTGAATCTTCCTTTCAATGGGATTCTGTGTCTTGCTGTCTGGATTTGTGGGGATTAGCTACAAAGGGAGGTTGGACAAACTTGGATTGTTTACTATGGAGCATTGGGGGTTGACGAGAGACTGACTGATGTAGATAAAGTTATGAGAAGCATGGATATGGGAGGCAGCCAGAACCTTTTTCCCCAGGGTGAAAATGTCAAAGACTAGAGGCCAGAGATTTAGGGGGAGGGGACAAAGTTTAGAGATGTGCGATAACTTAATCTTTGCCTCCAGGTGATTTTTATCCCTCCATTCCCTGCATATCCATGTGCCACTAGGAACCGGCCAAGGTGCTCCAGATCAGTGCGCTGAATGGAGTTCTGGAGCATAGAACAGTACAGCACAAGAACAGGCCCTTCGGCCCACAATGTCCATACCGAATGTGAAGCCAACACTTATCTGCCTGCACATAATCCATATCTTCCCTTCCCTGCTTCTCCATGTGTGTATCCAAAAGCCTCTAAAACGCCACTTTCATATCCACCATCTCCCCCGGCAGTGTGTATCTTACTGTGATAAATAATCATCATGTGAAGGTGATTTCACCTCAGCACTGCTACTACTGCAGTACGATCCAACTTACACCCTCCCCTAGATGTATGATTGAGGTTTAGAGGTTTAGTTTAATGCCACGTGCAGTGAGTTACAGTGAAACACTCTTTTGTTGCGTGCTATCCAGTCAGTGGAAAGACTATACATGATTACAATCAAGCTGCCCACAGCGTACAGAGACAGGATAAAGGGAATAACGTTTAATGCAAGAGAGAATCCAGAAAAAGTCCAGATTAACGATAGTTTTTGAGATACAGCATGAAAACAGGCCCTTTGGCCCACCGTGCCCACGTCGACCATCGATCACCCGTTCACACTAGTTCTGTGTTATCCCACTTTTGCATCCTACATACCAGGGACTTCTTTAAAGTTGGCGCAGCGGTAGAGTTTGCTGTGTCGCAGCGAATGCAGCGCCGGTGACCCGGGTTCGATTCCAACTACCGGTGCTGTCTGTACGGAGTATGTACGTTCTCCCCGTGACCTGCGGGGGGTTTCTCCGAGATTTTCGGTTTCCTCCCATACTTCAACGACGTACAGGTTTGTGGGTTAATTGGCTTGATAAATGTAAAAATTGGCCCTAGTGGGTGTAGGATGGTGTTAATATGCGGGGATCGCTGGTCGGCGCGGACCCGGTGGGCCAAAGGGCCTGTTTCCGCGCTGTATCTCTAAACTCAACTAAACTATCAACTACCTTCAGACTGGTTGCTAACTGCATCCCACTAAACTTTGCTGCAATCGGGCAACTGATCGACACTTTCCAGTTCTTCAAAGCTGGCGGAGGTAGCCTAGGGTGTGGTACATCAGTAGCTGAAGGCTTATGCTGCCTCCCAGGCTACTGCAGAGACACGTTTCTCACGTGTAATTCCTCCTGCAATGCAGCGTGACTTCAGAGGCCAGGCACAGATGGAGGAGGTGGGTGAGACACGGGCAGGCCAGGAACCGGCCAGGGTGTTCCAGGTCAATGCCCAGAATGGAGTTCTAGAGATCATTGAACATAGAACAGTACAACACAAGAACAGGCTATTCGGCTCTCAATATCTCTGCAGAACACCAAGTTAAATTAACCCCTTCTGCCTGCATGTGATGCATATCCCTCCATTCCCTGTACATCAATGTCCCCCACCTGTATCACGCCAGGCTTTGTCCCGTCCCCACCTCTCTTTCAGCTTTCTCCACCCGACTACAATCAGTGCAATGAAGCCCCGACCCAAAACGTCCCCTATTCATGTTCTACAGAGATGCTGCTCGATCCGCTGAGTTACTCCAGCAGTTTGAGTCTGTTTTGTTTACCTATCTAAAAGCCTCTTAAATGCCACTGCAACAAACAGGAAAGAGTTGTGAAGGTTGGAGCCAAAATCACCATCTGACAGTAGAAACAAAGAACTGCAGATGCTAGACAGGGGCGGAAAACCCGGGGGGGGGGGGGCAAAGGGGACACGTCCCCTCCATGTTTTGAGAGGTGGGGGACATCCCCCCCAAGTTTTTGTGATCCGGATTTTAAAGTCTCTACTTTCCGCGAGACAGTGGAGGTGGGACTGCTGATCGAGGGCGCCAATTGGCCGAGAGAGACGTCTGTCAGCAGGCAATGGGGGCGGGACATGATGTGGGTGAGTGTGCGCATGCGCATGTGTGGGTGAGTTCGCGCATGCGCGCGCGGCCACCAAAATGTTGTGTCCCCCGTCCCCTCCTTGTTCCTTTCAGGATAGGGCGAGAATATGAAAAACTGACCCCATTGATAGTGGTGGCTGGTCTAAAGTACCCACCACAGAGGTGCTAGATACCTGAATGAAGGAGTGAGGCCATGGAAAGTAACCATGGAAACCACAATTAATTGGTCTCTCACCAAAGCTGTTATGGTTGAAACAACAGAGTTATTGATAAAACGTTTTATGTTTTATTAAGGTATCAAGGGTGAATCCGAGTATGGTACCCATGTCTCAATTATATGGACACATAAGGAAATACGATTTCAAAGTATTTCAAGCTGGTGCGTGGCATCACTACTTATGTAAAACAAAGAAAACATTTAAAATAAATTGCCATTAGTTTGTGGAACTCAATGGGATAAAATGACATAATATATAATATATATATGTGTGTGTGTGTGTGTAATTGTGTGTGTGTGTGTGTGTGTGTGTGTGTGTGTGTGTGTGTGTGTGTGTGTGTGTGTGTGTGTGTGTGTGTGTGTGTGTGTGTGTGTGTGTATGTGTGTGTGTGTAATTGTTATTGGGACCAATTTTTACTCAAAACAGATTTGCAGGTCAAAACAGATCAAGTTATGTTAAACTCCTGATTATTATGGAGTAAACCTGCCTCAGGATAAATCAAAGACATTGATTACAAAGGAAAGACTATTGGTCATTAAACTTTGGAAAAATTATGATCCAATGTAACGATTTGATAATGGATCAAAACAAAGGCAGGAGTATGATAAATAAATATTTATCCAACATAGCCTTATGTGAACCCATATGATTGGGAATAAAAGGCTTCATGTACATTTGAAGAGGTGCAAAAACTTGTTACAGAAGAAGTTGATGAAATCTCCAATTGTGGGAGATTACAGGTGTGTTATGATCAATGATATGGCATAACAAAGGGTTGATTTATTTTAATGTGTAAAGGATCTACAAAAAAATTGTAGAAGGAATTAGTTCAACTGTATAGGAAAACCTAAAACTTGATTTTAGGTTTGCACCCAAAATATCTCCAATAAAGAAGAGACACGTAAATTGTATCATAAATTTCCCCAGGGAAAAAGAAGATGTGGTGGTAAAGCCATACAGGACATCATTTTAAATACACTTTTATAGTGTAAAAACATTTTATTAAAATGGACATCTTCAACATTGAAAAACAGTTGTTATTAACAAATTGTTAATCATTACTATAAGACTCGAAGGATTGGTATTTAGTACCAATTTATTATCATATTTACAGGTGCTTGAAATTAATTAGAATGGGTCAGCCGTGCAAGTTAAGACATTATCTAATGGATTAAACTCAGTTCTAGGCTGTTCACATAATTACTGGAACAACAATTGCACTGATAAGAAGATCAGCACTTGCACTAATGAGGACATGGTCATGGTTTATCTTGATCACATTTTAAATTGGAAGGTTGATCAGGAGTCAGCTGCAAATTAGTGCAGCAATTACAAGCCTGTTGAGAGGCAAGGGTCCTGACCCATCCAATAAAAACTATGTTTAGGCATTCATAAACATTCCTAAATTACTATTCTGGGTTTAGGAGTAATTCAGCACCATATGAGGGGGAAAAATGTTTTCCGAGATACAAATGTCTCATTGCTTTGTTGACAAACTTTGTCCCTCCATCAGAGAAGGAACTTAGGTAAAAGAGTAAAAAAGCTCCAAAAAAGGGAAAACACAAGCATTATAAGAGTATGCTGGCCTTTTTGACAGGCCTATGCAAATACCAAAGTATACGTTATCAGAATTAAAGTGGTGGATAGAAAAGGTTCCACAAGCTGCTTTAAATATATAAGCTTAGCAGCCGTTGCAAGCTAAAGCAAGTATTATCGGATGATGGATAGCTTCTGTGATTATTTGGGTTAAGATAAGTATAATATCTATTCTTATCAAGTTAATATTTGATACGTCCCTTGTTTAGGGGACTACGAACAATAACACCAGGGAATTGCAAATGGATTGTCCTAAGAATTTTTTTCCAAACATTTGTATTAATTATTGGAGTATCAGGAGCTTTTTATGGATTAAATGCCTATTGTTCTATTATGAAAGTGTGCATGTCATATCAGGTGAACAATACCACAGCTGTGGCATATATCAATCGCATGAGTCAAGTAATATCATTATCAAGTGATCATCTGGGTAACCAGATGTGGCGTATTCTAAAAATGTTTTAGTTCAGCTGTTTATCTCTAAGGAAGAGATAATGTTGTCGCAGACAATAAATCAGGGGAAAAACATTATTAGTAATATGGATTACTTACCATTAATCTGGTTGTATCCAGATTAAATCACCGATCTCTCAAATGTTCTCGTGGGAAAACTGAGAGCAGGAGCGGTGGATGCATTTCGCTAAATTACATGAGGAAAGATGTTCTTTTATGTTCCTCATTTTTGTCTGATAGGGCAGTGTCTGATGAAAATGTAGCAGGACGCTGCTAGGGGCGCTTTGGTGGCCCAAACCGGACCTTCATGGTTCTCATTAATGTTGAGAGTGATGTTTGAACCAGTTATGATGACTCATAGTTGCAGTAATTTATTGTTGTACAAATTCATCCAGGGCATGAAGATATGAATTTGGTTATCTGCAGGTTTGACCAGACCATTATAACAATTTGATGGTCAAAGAGGTCTATGAATGTTTTAACTAATATAACAATATAACAATTATGTACAAAAGGAATGTTATACCTGCAATTTGGAGAAATAGTTTAAAAAAACAATATTTTGTTTATAAGAAATTGGAAGTCTTTTGCAGACAGTAAAAGTTATTTTATCATATTAGATATATGGGAGTTCCTTGTGGATTGCATTTTTTCTCAGCTATATATATATATATATATATATATATATATATATATATATATATATATATATATATATATATAATCTGTCCAAAGTTGAAATACAGAAGTTAGGAGTTCACATAGTCCTGATTTGCCTTGGGCAATGGACTCCAATTCTATCAATGATTCAAAAGATTAACATTGAAAGTGATAATGCTCATGACTTTAGTGTCAGCATAGGAGTGCAAACATTGCAAATGTTACGTTATATAATTACATGTGGCTACAGATTACATTATCTTATATGTTTATGAATTTACCAAACAAAGCAGACCAGGAAGAGCTGGAACCAAGGTAAAATTTAAGCAGATCCTGTCGGCCAAAAATTGTGTGTGGGTCAACATTGACTCAATATGTTAAAGTAGGTAAGAGTCTCTGTGGTGGTGAGACAGCACTACTTATTACACACAAAAACCACCTTAAGTATCAGTAAAAACTGATGGTTCTAGATAATTATATTCTAGATGGTTAAAACATGTTTAAAACTCATTGGAGCTAGACATTGAAATGTGGA
This sequence comes from Okamejei kenojei, assembly GCA_035221665.1. Taxonomy (NCBI): domain Eukaryota; kingdom Metazoa; phylum Chordata; class Chondrichthyes; order Rajiformes; family Rajidae; genus Okamejei; species Okamejei kenojei. Next base: position 22,630,212 of record CM069146.1, on the reverse strand, counting down.
AAATCACTCCATTAAGGAGGTAGATACATTCACAGGAATGGCGCAGGATGGGCCGCTCGAGCAAAGATTCAAGGCCGCAGGAGGGTGTAAAATAAATATTAAAGTTACAAGGAACCAGTCATGGTGTCAGGATTGGACACGGAGTGTTGGGTTCTCTGTAATAGTTGCTTTGTTTATACTATCAAATTATATTATCAATTAATATTTTGGTGATAAATTTGTCTTTCAATGAAAAGGGCATTATTTTCATTCTTTTATAATGGAAAAGATTTATCACATAAACTGAGGCAATGTTTGGGAAAAATGTGTTATTTGCTCATTACTGTGTTGATTGAGCCAGATTGTCGTATGGAATGAGTCTACGACATAAAAAACACAGAAGCTACAAAATCTTCACGTAGTCACTCACGTGACTCCGAAGTAAAATAGTAAGATTAAACGAGAACTTACCAGTTCGAAGTTTGATCGTTATTTTATGAGGAGTAACGATGAGGGATTACGTGCCCTCCACTCCCGACCCTCATAAAATAAATGATCATCTGGTAGTTCTAAATCTATGTCGAGCCTTACTATCTTACTCCGGCTATTATGTTCTGTGTTTTTCATGCCGCTGCTTTGAAGTATGCCGATCAAGCGCCAGGCGGGGCTTCTTCACGTAATCCCTCATCGTTACTCCTCATAAAATAACGATAAAACTTCGAACTGGTAAGTTCTCGTTTAATCTTACTATTCTTCTCCTTTCTCCTTTTATTCTGAGGCTATTGCCTCTGGTCCTAGACTCTCCCACTAGTGGAAACATCCTCTCCACACCCAATCTATGCAGGCATTTCACTATTAGGTACGCTTCAATGAGGTCACCACTCTTCCTTCTAAACTGCAGCGAGTACAGGCCCAGTGCCGTCAAATGCTCACCATATGTTAACCCAATAATTCCTGGGATCATCTTGTGAACCTCCTCTGGACCCTCTCCAGAGCCAGCACATCCTTCCAAATGCGGTCTGACCAGTGCCTCATAAAGCCTCAGCATTACGTCCATGTTTTTGTATTCTAGTTCTTACAAAATAATTGCCAGCATTGCATTTGCCTTCTTTACTACTGATTCGAATTGCAAATTAACTTTTTGGGAGACCTGCACCAGCACTCCCTTAGCACCTCTGATTTCTGAATTCTCTCCCCTTTAAGAGAATAGTCTATGATTTATTCCTGCTACCAATATGCATGACTCCACACTTTCCTACGCTGTATTCTAACTTCCCACTCGCCCAACCTGTCAAAGGCCTTCTGCAGAGTCCCTGCTTACTCTACACTACCTGCCCCTCCACCTATCTTCGCTCTTGTCTTGTTCCCTGTTATCTCCGGGACAGATACTGGCAGCCTCTGCCGCTAACCTCTGCTTCAGCCAACACTGCCACAGTGTAGTTTAGTTTAGTTTAGTTTAGAGATACAGCATGGAAACAGGCCCTTCGGCCCACCGAGTCCACGCCGACCGGCGATCCCCGCACGTTAACGCCATCCTACACGCACTGGGGACAATTTACACCTATACCAAGCCAATTAACCTACATACCTGAACGTCTTTGGAGTGTGGGAGGAAACCGAAGATCTTGGAGAAAACACATGTGGGAGAACGTACAAACTCCGAACAGACAGCACTCGTAGTCGGGATCGAACCCGGGTCTCCGGCGCTGTAAGTCCAGTAAAGCATAGAACTGTACTCTTGCGCCACCGTGTAAGCATCTAATGGTATAACCATCCACTGCAGTCAGGCCATGGCTGCTCCAGAGCTTACACATCCCTCTGTGTGACATATACATAGCACTTGCCAGCTGACCTGTGGTCTAATGTGTTCGAGGGATTATTAGTCGTGGATCGAGTGACTTGTGGCATGCTGTCAGCCATAACAAGCTCCCTGATTAATCCATCCCTTCATTTCCCATTGCCGTCTACTCCAAGGTCAATGTTGCCTCTTGGTGGACACCTGGGCATCTTCTGAAGACCACCTGCATCGACAGGACAGAATAAACAGCCAGATCGTCTTACCGTCAGGAATAATCACTGAACAATAGAACAGTACAGCGCAGGAACCACAATCTGCGGCCCACAATCTTCACACATTCATAGGTTCAGAAGTTACAGGAGACGAATTAGGCCATTCGGCCCATCAAGTCTATTCCACCATTCAATCATGACCGATTTATCTTCCCTCTCAACCTCATTCTCTTGCCTTCTCCCCATAACCCCTGACACCCGTACTAATCAACAATCTGTCAATCTACGCCTTGAAAAAAAATTGACGGTCTCCACAGCCGTCTGTGACAATTTATTCCATGGATTCACTACCCTCTGATGGACGAAACCCCTCCTCATCTAAATGTTAAGGATCTAAACGAATGTGATCCCACTTTCTAATCCACTCACTCCACACTAGGGGAAGGGACTTAACCTACATGGGCGGTACGGTGGTGTAGCGATAGAGTTGCTGCCTTGCAGCATGCACAGCGTTAGAGACCCCGGTCTGGTTACGGGTGCTTGTCTGTACCAAGTTTGTGCCTCCTCCCCGTGATCTGCATGGATTTTCTCCAAGAACTTCGGTTTCCTCCCAAACGCCAAAGACATACAGGTCTGTAGGTTAATCGGCTTGGTATAAATGTTAAAAATTGTCCCTACTGTAGGATAGGGTTAATGTGCGGTGATCACTTCGCGGTGGGCCGAAGGGTCTGTTTCGTGCTGTATCTCTAAACTAAACTAAACTACTAACCCGCACGACTTTGGGATTAGGAAACCCACGGAATCAAAGGGAGAACGTGCAAACTCCACACACAGACAGCACCCGAGTCAGGATTGAACCCTGGTCTCAGCTGCTGTGAGGAAGCAACCCTACCATCCCCCCACCCCCCCCTTGATGCTGTGACTAATGTAGAGACTGCAAACTCTTGCAATCGACAGGCTTGGAAAACAGCAATGGAACTGTTTCTATAACACCGCAAAACATTCCTGGGCTGGAAGGTAGTCAACAAAATCTGAGACCAAGATATGAGGAAATATTAAGATAGTCGAGCAAAGGTTTAGCCAGAAGGTTGAATAATAACGTGCATTTGAGTAGAACAGGCACAAGGAACTGAATGCTTCTATTGTTCTTGTCACAATACAGGAGTACATTTAGTCCTTAAGGGCCTGTCCCACTTGCATGCAATTGCTTGCATTTGGCGCGACCATCAGGAAGCGGAGTTCGCGCTAAGTTCGCGCTAAGTTCACATGTGACATCATTTACGTCATGCTTACAAATCAGCTGGGCAGGAGGCGGGCCGAATGAATTTGGGCGTCGCACGGCGTCGGGCGGTGACGTCATCACGCAACGCCACACGCTAGGCATACGCCGTCAAGACGCTGCGTACATCGTCAAGACGCTGTGTCCGACCGCAATGCGCCTGCGTGCGTACGCGGGCAGTTGGCACGCAAAGATTTTGGTCACTGCAGGAATTTCGGAGCCCCGCGCGATGTCAGGACCAGCCCTGCATAACTCCATACCCCTCCGCACTTCCAAGTGGGACTGGCCCCGCGCAGCCATACAGAGCCCGTACACCTCAAGCGACCACGAGGTCGCATAATTTGCGAGCCAAGGTCGCGAAAGTAAGACAGGCTCTTTAGACTTTAGAGATACAGCGTGGAAATATGCCCTTCGGCCCACCAGTGATCTCCCCATACACTAGTACTATCCTACACACTAGGGACAAAGCCAATTAACCAAAGCCAATTAACCTTTGGAATGTGGGAGGAAACCGGAGCACCTGGCGAAATCCCACCCGGTCATAGGGAGACTGTACAAACTGCATACAGACAGCACCTGTAGTCAGGATCAAACTTGGGTCTCTAGCGCTATCAGGTAGCAACTCTAACGCTGTGCCACTGACTATAGTTCAGAATCAGAATCACACTTTATTCGCCAAGTATGTTTTGCAACATACGAGGAGTTTCATTGGCCAAGTCAGTCATACAATTAAAAGCAACAGATCACTCAAAAACACATTTTAACATGAACATCCACCACAGTGACTCCTACACATTCCTCACTGTGATGGAGGGCGAAATAAAGTTCAAGTCCTTCCCATAGTTCTTCCTCGGTTGTGGGCCTCGAGCCCCCATTGACGGGACAATCTTGACTCCCATAGCCAGCGGCATTCGGGACCTCTGCGTCGAGGCGATCCACTCCCGCATCGGGGGGATGTCAGCTCCCCCGCGCCGGGCGATCGAACCTCGCGTCGGGGCTGGCCAAACCTTCCGCGACGTTGGAGCTCCCGACTCAGCTTCTCCTGACTGCGAGCTTGATGGTAAGTCCGCGGTGGTCGCAGTGGGAGCGATCCCAGGCAAGGGATCAGCTCCGATGATTAAGTACGAGCCCCGCGATAGGGCTCAAAGTCAGTCCGAGGAGGCTTCCAGCTCCATCGATGGAAGGCCGCAGAGCGCCCAGAGAATGTGATCCGAAAATTAATCACATCTCCGGCAAGGTAGAACTTGAAAAAAAGAACTTCCCAGCTTTATTTCCAACTTTTTGATAGGCATATGAAAATGCAGGGAATGGAGGGACATGGATTATGTGCAGGTAGGTAAGAGTGGATTTTGCATCATGTTTGGCACAGAAAATGTGGGCCGAAGGGCCTGTTCTTGCGTTTAGACTTTAAAGAATCAACGCGAAAACAGGTCATTTGGCCCACCAAGTCCGCGCCGACCAAAAATCACCCCGTAAACTAACACTATTCTACACACTAGTGACAATTTACAACTTTATCGAAGCCAATTAAACTACAAACCTGTATGTTTTTGGAGTGAGGGAGGAAACCAGAGCATCCGGGGAAAACCCACTCAGACACAGGGAGAACGTACAAACTCCGTATGGACAGCACCCATAGTCAGGATCAGACCGTGTCTCTGGCGCTGTGAGGCAGCAGGTCTACCGCTGCGCACGTGTCATGCTGCACTGTTCAATGTTCTATAATGTTGTTGATTTGTGGCTCAAATCTAGGTTAAAGCTCACAGTCTGAGCAATCGTCCAAGAACAACTGGGTTTCAAACAGCCCCACATGTTTGTGCTGCAGGCACTGTTCGAGCCTGCAATTCGCAGAAGAGGTGCTGGCAACGGTCCAATTAATATTCCAAGAATCAGCTTGTTGGAATCTCTCCACAGTACACAAGCCAAAGACTTGGCCCCAAGCTCAGGAGCAGATGGAGACTCTACATTTTTCAAAGTGGTGCGAATGAAGGGGGACTTTACATCGAAGGCAGCACTGAATCCTCCCACACAAGGCTCCGTTCCAGAGGCCTCCACGTGATGTTTTGGACAATCGTATCTCCAGATTGAGGGAGTATTCCTTCAGCTATTTTATTGGGGGATAACGCTAAGGTGAAACTTCCTTTACCCTGCACAAACCTCATCCTAAACATTTCTTCCTTTCGATCACAGTCTAAGGTGCAACATCGAAGGCTCAGCTACCAAACTGCTACTCTAGAACCGCAAACCAGCAGCCAAAATGTGTGTTCAAGCCCAGCCAGTGCATTGAGTTGAGTGGAGTGAGTGGAGTGGAGTGAACAGGAATGGAATGGAAAGATACGGTTTGGAAATAGTCCCTTCGGCGCACGTCCACGCCGACCATTGTTCACCCGTTTACACTAGTTCTATGTTTTCTCATTTTCACATGCACTCCCAACGCACTCGGGACAATTTACAGAGGCCAATTAACTTACAAACCCGCATACCTTTGGAACATGGGAGGCAACCGGAGCATCAGGAGGAAACCCACGCGGTCACAGGTAGAACATGCACAGATAGCATCCGAGGTCAGGATCGAACCCGGGTCTCTGGTGCTGTGAGGCAGTAACTCTACCAGCTGCACCACTGCACTGTTTTGACAGGTTTAGAGGGATACGGGTCAAATGCGGGCAAGTTGAACTAGCTCATTTGGTAACTTGGTCAGCATGAATGTGTTGGGCTGAAGGGCCTGTTTCTGTGCTGTATGATGCATTCAATGCAACATTTAAGACCGTTCCCCAAGGAAGATTGTAAACTATAGGTGTCTCTACTAATTAAAAGGAAATGGCACCTTGACTGTTTTTGAACCTCAAAGTTCACACAGGTTCCATGTATTCTGTGCATTACATAACCACAAAATATCTCTTGATCCTAATCCCATTATCCCAAAGCTTTTGCTGAAGTTGTTTACATTTTATACTCTATGGCAAAAAGCCACTCCAAGGCTTGACAGTAGCTTAATGCAGCAGTTTGGAGAACAAACAAAATGCACATGCCTCAGTCACAGTAAAACAGCTGGAAAATTACCCCAGTGTTGGAAATACACCTGAAAGTCCTGTCCTGTTGCAGTTACACCCTCCATGAATAAATAGGCCAGAAGAAAGTGCTGACACAATTATGTAGAAACAAAGGACTGCAGACGCTAGTTTACCAAGGAAAGACGCAAAACCCTGCAGTGACTCAACAGGTCAGGAAGCAACCCTGGAGAACACGTTTTGGGTCGGGACCCTTCCTCAGACTGAAGAACGATCCTGACCTTACGGAATTGTTATCTATTTCATTTATTTAGTCTATGGACCCCATGAGAAGTTGATGGAGAGTGGAGGCAAGGCCAATTCTATCAAGACCAATTCAGTCAGAAGCAGGGTCCTGACCCTAAAACGGTCACCTGCCCATTCCCTCCACAGATGATGCTTGACCCGCTGAGTTCCTCCAGCACTTTGTGTTTTGCTCAAGGTGCTAGCATCTGCAGTTCCTTGCATCACCAATTCTATCCTGTAGGGTTTCCCATGGCTGGGAATGTTAATAGATCTGGTTAATGTCTTCTTCCTCGTGAGGCCATAGAGAACATGAACATCTCAGAGGGCAGCACTAACATAGCAAACCAATCAGCGTTATTACTGACGATAGACATAAAGTGTGGAGTAATGCAGCGGGTCAGGCAGCATCTCCGGAGAAAAAGGATGGGTGAAGTTTCGGGTCGGAACCCTTCTTCAACAACCAGCGATGACCCCTTCTCCCATCTCCACTGGTACTCCTCCTCTTGGATCCCCCAGGACGGCCTTCTATCCTTTTGACACTTTTTCATAAGCTGAAGAAAGGTTCCCACCCAAAACATCACCCATCATTTTTCTCCAGAGATGCTGCCTGACCCACTGAGTTACTCCAGCACTTAGTCTCTATCTTCAATGTAAACCAGCATCTGCAGTTCTTTTCTACGCAGCGTTACCATTGACATTGGCTGAAACATTCTTACATCTATTATTTTTTTTGAAAATGCACATTCATCTGGCTCAGTAAGCGCAGATAACAAAGCTAATTGGCTAAAGAGCAAGAAGGAAGTTTTTATTTTCAGTTTTTATTCAGCGGTGTAGTCAACGACTTTGTCGAGTGCTGGGGGCTGAATCACCTGCAGCTCAACACCGACAAGACTAAGGAGTTAATGGTGGACTTTAGTTGCAGAGGAACACCCCTGTCCCCTGTCTCCATCAATGCAGTTTACCAGGGAGTACAAATACCTTGGAGTTTACCTGGACAGTAATCTGGACTGGTCCAGGAACGCTGAGGCCCTGTACAAGAAGGGACAGAGCCGCCTGTACTTTTTGAGAAGGCTCCGCTCCTTCAACGTCTGCAGTGAGATGCTGGAGATGTTCTACCAATCTGTGGTAGCCAGCGCCATCTTCTTCGCTGCCGTGTGCTGGGGTAGCAGGGCGAAGGTCACGGACGCCGACAGGATTAACAAACTCATCGGGAAGGCAGGCTCCGTCCTGGGGGTGGAGTTGGATTCATGGGATGTGGTCCTGGAGGGGAGGATGCTCCTCAAACTGCGGAGCATCCTGGACAATACAGCTCACCCCCTCCATGACACACTGGTCAACCTGAGGAGCACCTTCAGCAACAGACTGGTTCCACCAAGATACAGGACAGAATGTCACAGGAGATCCTTCTTCCCTGTGGATATCAAACTTTACAACTCCTCCCCTTCTGTCGTGGGGTAGACTGAGACTGAGACTGACTCCACTCCCCCCCCTCCTCCCCAATCTTTGCACATCCCCTCAAGCCTTACCACTCGTCACTTCAATTTCATGTGTCATGTTTCATATATTTTGTGTTTTATATGACTGTTGGCAAATTAATTTCCCTCCTGGGATAAATAAAGTTCTATCGTATTGTATCATATTTAATGATCATGCTGTTATAATCTCGAACATGCTGCCTCAAAGGCCATTGGAAATGAGGCCATTGGTAGTGCTCAAGAGGGATTTGGATAAGTAAAAGGGAAGGAATGTGTTCTACCTTCCTGGTGCCAGGATCCAGGATGTCACGGACAGAGTGCAGAAAATCCTCAAGGGCGAAGGTGAACAGCCGGAAGTGGTAGTGCATGTCGGCACAAACGATGTCGGAAAGAAGGGGATGAATATCCTGCAGCGTGACTTTAGAGAGCTCGGAAAAATGCTGAAAAGCAGGACCTCCAGGGTGGTTATCTCCGGTTTGCTTCCAGTTCCTCATGCTGGCGAGAGCAGGAACAGGGAGATACGGGACCTGAATGTGTGGCTGAGGAACTGGTGCAGGGGGCAGGGATTTAGATTCTTAGATCACTGGGATCTGTTTTGGAGTAAGGGGAAACTGTACAAAAGGGACGGATTGCATCTTAACTGGTGGGGGACCAGCATTCTGGCAGGCAGGTTTGCCACTGCTACACGGGTGGTTTTAAACTGAATAAGGGGGGTGGGGTGTCAAATGGGATAGTCGAGGATGGAGTTAAAGGGAAAGAGAGTAAAGGGATGGTTAATGACCCCAGAATTAATGGGAAAGGAAGCTCACAAAGGGATAGGAGAGTATGGCCAAGTGTAATAGGGATCGATGTGAAAGGTGAGATGCGTAAGGAATTAAAAGTATTGTATATGAATGCGCGAGGTATAAGAAGTAAGTAGATGAGCTTGAGGCGCAGTTAGCGGTTGGTAGATATGACATTGTGGGAATTACTGAGACGTGGCTGCAGGAGAATCGTGCCTGGGAACTTAATATTCAGGGTTATACATCCTATAGAAAGGACAGGCAGGTGGGCAGAGGAGGAGGGGTAGCTCTTCTGGTGACGGATGGAATTCAGTCCCTTGCGAGGGAAGACATACGGACTGACGAGGTAGAGTCACTGTGGATTGAGTTGAGGAATTGTAAAGGCAAGAAGACACTAATTGGTGTTATTTACAGACCCCCAAATAGTAGTAGGGTGTAAGTTGCAACAGGAGTTAAAACTGGCATGTAACAAAGGTAATGCCACTGTGGTGATGGGGGATTTCAATATGCAGGTAGACTGGGAAAATCAGGTTGGTTCAGGACCCCAAGAAAGAGAGTTTGTAGAATGCCTCCGAGATGGATTCTTAGAGCAGCTTGTAATGGAGCTGACCAGAGAAAAGGCAATTCTGGATTTAGTGTTGTCCAATGAACCAGATATGATAAGAGAACTTGAGGTAAAGGAACCGCTTGGAGGTAGTGATCATAATATGATTAGTTTTAATCTGCAATTTGAGAAGGAGAAAGTTAAATCGGAAGTGGCAATGATGCAGTTGAACAAAGGGGACTATGAAGGCATGAGAGGGGAGCTGGCCAAAGTAGACTGGAAAGGGATCCTAGCAGGAATGACGGTGGAACGGCAATGGCAGGAATTTCTGGGCATAATCCGGAAGACGCAGGATCATTTCATTCCAAAAAGGAAGAAAGATTCTAAGGGGAATAGGAGGCAACCGTGGCTGACAAGAGAAGTTAGGATAAAAGTAAAAGAAAAGATGTATAACACAACAAAGAGTAGCCGGAAGCCAGAGGATTGGAAAACTTTCATAGGACAACAGAAGGAAACAAAACGGGCAATACGGGCTGAAAAGATGAAGTATGAGGGGAAACTGGCCAGGAATATAAAGAAGGACAGTAAAAGCTTCTTCAGATATGTTAAGGGAAAAAAAGTAGCAAAGTCAAATGTGGGTCCCTTGAATGCAGACGCAGGTGAAATAATTGTGGGCAACAAGGAAATGGCAGAAGAGTTGAATAGGTACTTCGGATCTGTCTTCACTAAGGAGGACACAAACAACCTCCCAGATGTACTGGAGGACAGAAGATCTAACGGGGTAGAGGAACTGAAATAAATTTTCATTAGGCGAGAAATAGTATTGGGTAGGCTAATGGGACTGAAGGATGATAAATCCCCTGGGCCTGATGGTCTGCATCCCAGGGTCCTCGGGGAGGTGGCTCTAGAAATAGTGGACGCATTGGTGATCATTTTCCAATGTTCAATAGATTCAGGATCAGTTCCTGTGGATTGGAGGATAGCTAATGTTATCCCACTTTTCAAGAAAGGAGCGAGAGAGAAAACAGGGAATTACAAACCAGTTAGCCTGACTTCGGTGGTGGGAAAGATGCTGGTCAGGGATCTTATAGAAACATATAAAATTATAAAAGGACTGGACAAGCTAGATGCAGGAAAAATGTTCCCAATGTTGGGTGAGTCCAGAATCAGGGGCCACAGCCTTAGAATAAAGGGGAGGTCATTAAGAGGTGAAAAAAAACTTTTTTACCCAGAGAGTTGTGACTTTATGGAATTCCCTGCCACAGAGGGCAGTGGAGGCCAAATCACTGGATGGATTTAAGAGAGAGTTGGATAGAGCTCTAGAGGCTAGTGGAGTCAAGGGATATGGGGAGAAGGCAGGCACGGGTTATTGATAGCGGACGATCAGCCATGATCACAATGAATGGCAGTGCTGGCTCGAAGGGCCGAATGGCCTCCTCCTGCACCGATTTTCTATGTTTCTATGTTTCTATGAATGCGGAGCTACAGTGAAGAGCAAAAGTGGCACAGTGGTAGAGCGCCAGAGTTCGATCCTGACCACGGGTGCTGTCTTTGCGGGGTTTGTATGTTTTCTTTGTGACCGCATGGGTTTCCTCCAGGTGCTCCGGTTTCCCCCCCACATTCAAAAGACATACAGGTTTGTAGGTTAATTGACCTGTAAATTGTCCCTAGAGTGTAGGATGCAATAACAGGATAACATAGAACTAGTTTGATGGTCAGCTTGGGCCGAAGGGCCTGTTTCCACGCTGTATATGTCTTGAAAAAAATTGTTGATATAATTGCGGAAGTTCTTTTGAAGAATTTGCACAGGCAAAAATGGGTGAAAATGCTCGCTCTAGGACCAGGGGTCAAAGCCTCAGAATAAAAGGACGTTCCTTTAGAAAGGAGATGAAGAGGAAGTTATTCAATCAGACGGTGATGAATCTGTGGAATTCATTGCCACAGACTGGGGTGGGGGGAGGGGGGGGGGGGGCAGAGGAACAACTCCATGCCTGTTTGGAGTCTGTAGACTGGGAAATGGTCAGCAACTCGGCAACAGACCTGAAGGAATACACCACAGTCGTTACAGACTTCATAAAGAAATGTGTGGAGGACTGCATCTCAACAAAAACCTTCCAAGTGTTTCTTAACCAGAACCCTTGGATGAACCATGAGATCCGCACTCTTCTGAAGTAGTCCAATTCCCGGGCATTCAGATCTGGAGATACAGAGGTCTACAAGAAGTCCAGATACGACCTTGGTAAGGCCATCAAAAATGCCAAAAGTGACTTCTGCTCCAAGCTGGAGGATGAGACGGATGTTCGGCAACTGTGGCAGGGCTTGAATGCCATCATCTCCTACAAGGTGAAATCAGGAGACAGCTCAAATGTCAGTGAAGCATCACTCCCTGACGAGCTCAATGCGTTTTATGCACACTTTGATAGGGAGAACACTGATGTGCCTTCCCGAGCCCCCGTTCACCCTGATGGTATATCAGTCACAGTCACAGAGGCCGACGTCAGAAGATCCTTCTGGGGGGTGAAACCTCGGAAAAAACCTGGACCTGATGGTATACCCAGCCGTGTTCTAAAAACCTGTGCGGACCAACTGGCTGGAGATTTTATGGACATTTTCAACCTCTCACTTCTGAGGTCTGCTTTAAAAGGGCATAAATAATACCAGTGCCCAAGAAGAGCAAGGTGACATGCCTCAATGACTATCGACCAGTGGCACTAACGTCTGTGGTGATTATGTGCTTTGAGAGGTTGATTATGGCGCATATCAACTCCTACCTTGACAAGAACCTGGACCCACAGCAGTTCGCTTACCGCCACAACAAGTCAATGGTGGATGCGATCTCACTGTCTCTCCACTCCGCTCAGGACCACTTGGACAACAAAAACACATATGTCAGGCTGTTGTTCATTGACCACAGCTCGGCATTTAACACAATCATTCCCTCCAAGCTGGTTACCAAGCTCTCAGATCTGGGTCTCTGCGCATCCCTCTGCAATTGGATCCTCGACTTCCTCATCCACAAACCACAGACTGTCCGTATTGGTGGAAATGTGTCAGACTCGATAACAATCAGCACGGGAGCACCTCAAGGCTGCGTGCTCAGCCCCCTGCTGTACTCACTCTATACTCATGACTGTGTAGCCGGACATAGTGCGAACTCCATCATCAAGTTCGCCGACGACACCACTGTTGTGGGACGAATCACTGATTGTGATGAGTCAGAGTATAGAAGAGAGATCGACCGATTGACCAAATGGTGCCAGCACAATAACCTGGCCCTGAACACCAGCAAAACCAAGGAACTGATTGTAGACTTTGGAAGGGGTAGGATAGGGACCCACAATCCCGTTTTTATCAACGGGGTATTGGTGGAAAGGGTCAAGAGCTTCAAATTCCTGGGCGTGCATCTTTCCTGTTCCCAGAACACTGATGCAATTATAAAGAAAGCACATCAGCGCCTCTAGTTCCTGAGCAGATTACGGAGAGTCGGTAAGTCAAGGAGGACTCTCTCGAACTTCTACGGGTGCACAGTAGGGAGCATGCTGACTGGTTGCATCGTGGCTTGGTTCGGCAACTTGAGCACCCAGAAGTGGAAAAGAATGCAGAAAGTTGTAACCACTGCCCAGTCCATCATCGGCTCTGACCTCCCCACCATTGAAGGGATCTATCGCAGTCGCTGCCTTAAAAAGGCTGCCAACGTCATCAAGGACCCACACTATCCTGGCCACACACTCATCTCTCCACTGCCATCAGGTAGAAGGTACAGGAGCCGGAAATCTGGTACATCCAGGTTCAGGAACAGCTTCTTTCCCACAGCCATCAGGCTATTAAACTCGCCATCAAACAAACTCTGAACTATAACAGCCTATTGCACTTTATCGAGTTATTTATGTGTATATATATGGTCTATGCTATATAGACACACTGAACGGTTCTGTATTTATGCCGCACTATTCTGTTGTGCTGCAGCAAGCAAGAATTTCATTGTCCTATCTAGGACACATGACAATAAACTCTCTTGACTTAACTTGAGATTGACAGATTCTTGATTAGTATGGGTGTTAGGGGTTATGGGGAGAAGGCAGGAGAATGGGGTTGAGAGGGAAAGATAGATCAGCCATGATTGAATGGCAGAGTAGACTTGATGGGCTGAATGGCCTAACTCTGCTCCTATGACTTATGAATTTATGAAAGGCCTTATACTGCGATGTCCAATTCTTTGAATGCCCTTTAGAAAGTTGAAACCGGGGAGCGTGTCTTTATGAATAAAGTGGGTAGGAGTTCATGCTTTAAGTACAAACTTTTGTAGTAACAAAATGTTTTGGTAAAAAATGTTATTGCCTAAAAGAATTTCACAGATTAAGCAGCTTGTTTACACTTTCAACAAAGGCCAAGTGTTGGGAATATGATAAGGCTGTTTCATTATTAATTCTGCGTGGGTGTTAATAATTAATACCATGGATGGTGTGATACAGTCTCAGAGACAACAGGCTCTTATTTCATAGTCGCTGGCCTCTTTACAAGGTCTTAGAAATCTTGTTCCTCAAGGCTGTTCAAGACTTGAAGCTTGAAAAAAGATTGGTTTTAAGTTTTTTTTAATTGAATGATGCAGCATGGAAACAGGCCCTTTGGTCCACTGAGTCCATGACGGCCATCGATCAGCCATCACACTAGTTCTGTGTTATCCCACTTTTGCAGCCACTCTCTACACGCTAGGGGCAATTTACAGAGGCCATTTAACCTATAAATCCATCTTTGGAGTGTGAGACAAAATCAGAACATCCAGAGAAAACCCACGTGGCCACAGGGAGAACGTACAAAGGCCAGACAATCAGCACCCGTAGTCAGGATTGAACCCAGGTCTCTGACGCTGTAAGGCAGCAGCTCCACCGCTGCGCCACCGTGCCACCCTTAGTGCAAATGCGGGTTTGCACAAAAGGACACAAAGCGCTCTGGGAGATACAGTGTGTAAACAGGCCCTTCGGCCCACCCAGCCTGTGCCGACCAGTGATCCCCTGGGAACTAATTCTAAACTACACACTAGGGATTATTAGAGACATGATACTGGAATGCTGACTATTCTTCGAGATGAAACTGTTTCTCTCTCCACAAACACCGCCCAGTCAGCAGATTGTTGTTGTTTTTGCTTCAGGTCTTTGGTCCCCTTTCAATCAGCTGAAACCACTAAACCAGTCATTGGAGGAGTCATAAGGAGAGTCATAGTGTCACACAGCATGGAAACAGGCCCACTGGCCCAACCTGCCCAAGGCAACCAACATGCACCATCTACACAAGTCCCACCTTGTCTGTGTTTGGCCCATAATTCCCTCTATCCATGTACCTGTCTAAATGTGTCTTAAACGTTGCGATAGTACCTGCCTCAACTACCTCCTCCAGCAGCTCGTTCCATATGCCCACCGCCCTGAATGTAAAAGAAGTTACTCCTCAGATTCCTGTTAAATCATTCCCCCCTCACCTTAAGCCTATGTCCTCTGGCTCTCGATTCCCCGACTCTGCGTATACCCAATCTATTCCTCTCATGATTTTGTACACCTCTACAAAATCTCCCCTCAGCCTCCTGAGCTCAAAGAAATAGAGTCCCAGTCCGCTCAACCGCTTCCTTTTGCTCAGGCCCAGTCCAAGACATTCCAAAAATTGAATGTCGTCATTATCATCCTGAGCGACTGTAATAAATGGCAACCAGTAAATAGGCAACAAAGTGGAACTCCCTGAGGCTTTGCGGCATCATTGCCAGACAAGGTTTGGTCTTGTGTCACGCAAGGTATTTTACAACAGGTAAACAAACAAACTCTTGATCAACAAGGGAGGTTTTCTGCAGCATCTTAGGCATGCAGAAGAGGATAATAACAAAAACTTGAATTTATACAGAGTCTATAATTTAGTTTAGGGAGACAGCATGGAAACAAGCCCTTCTTCCCACCAAGTCCACGCCGACCATCGATCACCTTTTCACATTCGTTCTATGTTATCCCACTTTCTCATCCACTCCTGCAAACCCGCACATCTTTAGGTACAGTGGCGTAGCGGTAGAACCGCTGACTCACAGCGCCAGAAACCTGCGCCCGAGGTCAGGATCGAACCCGAATCCCTGGATCTGTGAGGCAGCAGCTCCACACAGAGGCACTCAAAGACTTGGTGAGGAATTGGAATTCGGAACGGCATGATGAGGAGTTAGGAAGGATTGTAATGGAGGAGAGAGAACAGGGTGGGGCCCAGGCCGGTGATGATTCACAGCGACAGGCTATGTTTTGACTGGGTAGAATGCAAACAAAGATTTTCACTGTATCCCGGTACACGTGACAATAATAATAAATCAAACCAAGGGAGGGGACGATGCACACAAGAATGGCAAATTAACACTGTAATCTGATACAAATTTTGCGTGCTAACAAAAGCTTTTCACTGTATCTCAGTGCACGTGACAATAAACTCAAACTCAAAATAAAGAACCATTGAACCATTGAAGTTAAACTAATCTCCTCTGCTTGCACGTGATCTCATATTCCTGCATATCCACGTGAATTGGGCTGAATGACACCATGACTAGAAATCAAGCTTGTAAACAAATCATCAGATGGAACAGCACCTCATATTTCACCTGGGCAGCTTACAACCCAGCAGTATGAATATTGATTGCTCTAACTTAAAGAAGCCTTTGCGTCTCCCCTCTCTCCGTCCCTCCCCCACTCTAGTTGTTGTTCTAGTTTTACTATCATCCTGCTACGTTCCACTGTCAGTATTAGCTTGTTATCACCTATCCCACAGCAAACAATGGACCATTGTGTGCTCCACATTTCCTTTATTATTGTTGCTTTCTGCATAGCGTCCATTAATTTGTTCTAAATACCATCTATATCTAATTCCCCTTTTCCCTGACTCTCAGTCTAAAGGAGCGTCTCGACCCGAAACGTCACCTATTCATTTTCTCCAGAGATGCAGCCTGACCCGCCGAGTTACTCCAGCTTTTTGTGTCTGTTTTTGGTTTAAACCTGCACCAGCAGTTTCTCCCTACACATCAGACTCCCTTATCTGATCATGGGAGTGACATAATTGTCTCATTCTAATAATGAGAAGGTCACACCGAGAGTAAAAATAACAGCACATTGTAGGAATAGAATTTGATTTATGTTATGTTCACCCACAGGTAGGAAGGTCAGCTAAAGGAATGTTGCCTGTCGGCTCGTTCTACAAGGGGTGAACTTGAGTTGGAGATGTAAAGCATTGCAACAGCTAACGGCATGAACTCTGGCTGGATATTCATGTCCATAAGTCATAGGAGCGCAAATACGCCATTCGGCCCGTCGAGTCTACTCTGCCATTCAATTATGGCTGATCTATCTTTCTCTCTCAACTCCATTCTCTTGCCTTCTTCTCATAACCCTTGACACCCTTACTAATCAAGAATCTGTCAATATCTGCTTTAAAAATACGCAATGACTTGGCCTCCATTGCCGTCTGTGGCAATGAATTCCACAGTTTCACCACCCTCTGACAACAAAATCGTCCTCATCTCCTTTCTAAACGTACGTCCATTTATTCTGAGGCTGTGCCCTCTGACCCTGGACTCTCAAAACTAGTAGAAACATTCTTTCCACTCTATCCAGGCTTTTCACTATTCAAAATATGAAACTATATAATTTCAGTAAGGTCCCCTTTTATCTTTTTAAACTCCGGCGAGTACCGGCCCACAGCCATCAAATGCTCATCTTATGTCAACCCAATCATATGGGATCATTCTCGTAAACCTCCGTAAACAGAAAGGGGAGATCAGTTCCTCACGGTCCGATCCTGTATTTACCAAAGACTGGTCAGAAATTGGGTGTCGACAAAATTGAGTTGTTTGAGGAGTCAATGGGCAGTTAACAGGTTGAGGAGATGTGGAACTGTAGACGCTGATTTACAAAACAAAGAGACAAAGTGCTGGAGTAACTCAATAGGTCAAGCAGCATCTTTGGTGAACAAGGATAGGGATCCATCATCAGACTGATTGAATTAGGGGGGAGAAAGCTGGAAGAGAGGTGGGCGGGGACAAAGATAGGTACCTGCAAACCTGTATGTCTTTGGAGTGCGAGAGAAAACCGGAGCTCCCGATGATAAACTCAGGCAGGTCCCGGGGAGAACGTACAAACTCTGTTACAGACAGCACCCACAGTCAGGATCGAACCCAGGTCTCTGGCGCTGTAAGGCAGCAACTCTACCGCTGCGCCACCGTGCCACACTGGCAGCTCTGACAGCTCTCATGTGACATGGGAAATTACAACATGAGATGGCCAAGGTTTATGGCCATTGTAGACTTCTGCTCCCTTCCAGAAACTAATCAGTCCTTTGTTCTTTACAACGGTCGTAATTCTTTTATCGCCAAGGCTGGGTGGAACGACATGGGTGATTAAATGCTTTGATATTTAATGCCTGGACTGAAGATAATTTTCTTGCAGATCTTTGGACTTTACATGCAGATTGCGTCAGCTCAATTGTTGCCTGAGGGAAAAATGTTCTACAGAGGTTATCATAGTCGGAGAAGGTCTAGTCTCTGAGAAACGTGGATCAATATGACTTGGACTGTTGCCAAAACCCGAGGGCCTGAGCTGTAGGGAGAGGTTGAGCAGGCTGGGACTCTATTCCTTGGAGCGCAGGAGGATGAGTGGTGATCTTATAGAGGTGTATAAAATCATGAGAGGAATAGATCGGATAAATGCACACAGTCTCTTGCACAGAGTAGGGGAATCGAGCACCAGGGGGCATAGGTTTAAGTTGACGATTTTATAGGGGTAACCTTTTCATACAAAGGGTGGCGGGTATATGGAACAAGCTGCCGGAGGAGGTAGTTGAGGCATGGACCATCATAATGTTTAAAAAGCAATAAGCCATGTTCATGGATACGACAGGTTTAGAGGGATATGGGCCAAATGCAGGCAAGTGGGACTAGTGTAGATGGGCATGTTGGTCAATGTGGGCAAGTTGGGCCGATGCTGGTTTATGCCAAAGATAGACTCAAAGTGCTGGACTAACTCAATGGGACAGCCAGCATTTCTGGAGAAAAAGGATGGGTGACGTTTCGGGTTAGGACCCGAAAGAAGGATCTGAAAAAGGGTCCTGCCCTGAAACATCACCCATCCTTTATCTCCAGAGATGCTGCCTGAGCCTCTGAGATATTCCAGCACTATGTGTCTATCTTCAGTATAAACCAGTATCTGTAGTTACTTTCTACACCAGAAGAAGATCGATTGTATTTATTTATATTATGAGGCATCTATAGGGTTGACTGAAGCTTTCTCCCCAGGATAGAAATATCAAATACGAGCGGGCATAACTTGAAGGCGAGAGGGACAAAGTTTAAAGGCGATGTGCAGGGCAAGTTCTTTTCCACAGAGGGCTGTGAGTGCCTGGAGCGTGCTGCCGGGGGTGGTGGTGGAGGCAGATACAATGGTGGCATTTCAGAGACTTTTGGAGAGGCGCATGTATATGTAGGGGATGGAGGGATGTGGACTAAGTGCAGGCAGATAAGAGTTGGTTTAAGTATCATATTTGGCACAGACATTGTGGGCCAAATGGGAATGTTCCCAGGCTGTACTGCTCCATGTTGAATGTTCTATGTACTATGTTCCATGATTTGACCCATATCGTATGCAGAACAAACTGAAGATAGGTCCTGACCTGAAAATTCACCTATCCATGTTCTCCTTAGATGCTGCCCGACCCAATGAGTCACTCCAGCATTTTGCGTCTTTTTTTTGTAAACTGGCATCTGCGGTTCCTTGTTTTTATTTCTAACAAACTAACTTATTGCTCGAATGGATGTCCTGTCATTATCACGGTCATGGGACCTCATTATCCACACATCAGCAGTCATTCTTTCCATCCAACAGATGTAACACATTAAAAAGTACTTAAGTTGCTGCAAAACACTTTGGACTGGCTAAAGGTCATGAAGACGATATAAAAGGCAGACCTGACCATATTTCCGACAATAGCTATTGGCAAACTTTGAAGCCCCAGTGTCCATCTGCTTCATGAATGTCTTCTGGCTGTTCAGGAAACATTGCTACTGAGTGCATTTAAGACATGAGGATGAGGGATGATCATGATCATGACAAGATAACGAGGGAAATAAAATGGTTGAATGCACGGCCTTTTACCCAGAGTAAGGGAATCAAGATGTGTTTAAGATGAGAAGGGTAAGATTTAATAGGGGGCAACGTTTCACACAGAGTAAGTTTAGTGTATTGTCTGAGTTGAGATTATTGTCACGTGTACCGAGGTGCAGTGAAAAGCTTTTGTTGCGTGCTAACCAGTCAGCAGAGAAACAATACATAATTACATGATTACAATCGAGCCATCCACAGTGTACAGATGCATGAGACTGGAAATAATGTTTAGTGCAAGATAAAGTCCGGTATAGTCCGATCAAAGATAGTCCAAGGGCAGTGCCGGATTTAGATGAAGAGAGCCCCTAGGCTATACCACTTGTGAGGCCCCTCCCAATCCTCCACCCCCATGACTAGAGGAAGATGGAAGTGTTTTAAATAATTTGAGTAAAGCCAAGGATGATGACGGGTGTTTAAAATTCTGTAATTCGCAATTCCTTCTCGAAAGGACATAACATTTTATTGTTAAATACCGTAGTGATTTTTAAAAAAAATCATAAATGTTCAAATTAACACTGTGAACTACACAGTAGGTTTCTATCAATGATTATCAGCTCTACCCCTATCATTGCTCCTTGTCAACTTCCTAGTTCAAATATCTCTGCACTTTCCTACTTACCCCTGAGTTTTGACTTTTGAAGCCTGCAAGTATCCAAAGATGTCCCCTGCACCCACCATCGCTGCTTACTGGAGCACGTGTGAAAGTTTGCCGGACCCCGGTGCCACCAGATTGACACCGATGTGCAGCTTTTTTATAATGTATTTATTGCCAGTGCTAGTGTTGAGTTATCGGCTTAAAACAGTATTATTCTGAATGGAGGGCAAGGAAAATTACTGAAGGTTATACAAAAAGTTGGAGAAACTCAGCGGGTGCAGCAGCATCTAAGAGGCGAAGGAGATAGGCGACGTTTCGGGTCGAGACCCTTCTTCAGACTGGTCAGGGATCGGGGAAACGAGAGATATAGACAGTGATGTGGAGAGATAAAGAACAATGAATGAAAGATATGCAAAAAAGTATCGATGATAAAGGGAACAAGCCATTGTAAGCTGTTTGTGGTGTGAAAATGAGAAGCTAGTGCGACTAGGGTGGGGGAGGGAGATAGAGATAGATGGAATGCCAGGGCCCGAGGGCTGAGGGACAGGTGGGAAGGGGAGGAGACAGCAAGGGCTAACAAAATTGAGAAAATTCAATGTTCAAACCCAAAGGATGCAGACTCCCCAAGCGGAATATGAGGTGCTGTTCCTTCCAACTTGCGGTGTTGCTCACTCTGGCCGTGGAGGAGGACCAGGACCGAGAGGTCGGATACGGAATGGGAGAGGGAGTTGAAGTGCTGAGCCACCGGGAGGTCGGGTTGGTTTTTGCGGACCGAGCGGAGGTGTTCGGCGAAACGATCGCCAAGCCTCCGCTTGGTCTCACCGATATAGATCATCCGGCATCTGGAGCAGCGGATGCAGTAGATGAGGTTGGAGGAGGTGCAGGTGAACCTCTGTCGGACCTGGAAGGACTGCTTGGGTCCCTGAAAGGAGTGGAGGGGGGAGGTGAAGGGACAAGTGTTGCATTTCTTGCGGTTGCAAGGGAAAGTGCCCGGGGAAGGGGTAGAGCGGGAGGGGAGGGAAGAATTGACAAGGGAGTTGCGGAGGAAGCGGTCTTTGCGGAAGGCAGACAGGGGGGGAAATGGGAAGATGTGGCGGGTGGAAGGGTCACGTTGGAGGTGGCGAAACTGGCGGAGGACTATCTGTTGTATTTGCCGGCTGGTGGGGTGAAAGGTGAGGACCAGGGGGACTGCCCTGTTTGCGAGTGGGGGAATGGGGAGAGAGGGCAGTGTTGCGGGGTATGGAGGAGACCCTGGTGTGAGCCTCATCAATAGTGGGGGAGGGGAATCCCCGTTCTTTGAAGAATGAGGCCATTTGTGATGATCTGGTGTGGAACACCTCATCCTGGGAGCAGATGCGCATAGACGAAGGAATTGGGAATAGGGGATGGAGTCCTTACAGGAAGCAGGGTGGGAGGAAGAGTAGTTCAGGTA
Organism: Okamejei kenojei; assembly: GCA_035221665.1. NCBI lineage: Eukaryota > Metazoa > Chordata > Chondrichthyes > Rajiformes > Rajidae > Okamejei > Okamejei kenojei. The sequence continues at coordinate 22,608,657 of CM069146.1, read as the reverse complement.
GCTGTGGGAGTCAGTCGGTTTGTAGTGGATGTCGGTCAGGAGTGTATCACCTGCAATAGAGATGGTGAGGTCAAGGAATGGTAGGGAAATGTCAGAAATGGTCCAAGTGTATTTGAGTGCCGGATGGAAGTTGGTGGTGAAATGAATGAAGTCAGTCAGTTGTGTGTGGGTGCAGGAGGTGACACCAAAGCAGTCGTCGATGTATGAAATTACTGAAGGGTTGTTTAGAGACTACAGTGGGTTGTGACAGCATATGTAAGAAAGGACTATGACAGTGTCAAAAATATTATAAACCTTGGCCGGAGGCCCCCTAGATTTTGAGGCCCTAGGCTTTAGCCTACCAAGCCTATAGGTAAATCCAGCACTGTTCAAGGGTCTCCAATGAGGTAGATAGTAGCTCAGGACTGCTCTCTAGTTGTTAGTCAGATAGTTCAGTTGCCTGATAACAGCTGTGGAGACCTGTCTCCTTCACTTATGGCTGCATCAGCAGTCCTATAAATTGACTTTAGACTTTAGACTTTAGAGATAAAGCGCGGAAACACACGCCTTTACTCCCATCGAGTCCGCACCAACCAGCGATCCCCGTACACTAGCAATATGCTACACACTGTGGATTATTTCACAATTTTATCGAACCCAAATAACCTCCAAACCTGTATGTGTTTGGAATGTGGGAGGAGGAGCTGGATAAAACCCGCTTGGTCACGGGGAGAACGTACAATCTCCGTGCAGACAGCAGGCATAGTCAGGGTCGAACCCGGGTCCCTGGAGCTGTAATGCAGCAACTGTACCGCTCTGCCCAAGTGCTGTCATTGCTGGTTACATTACCTGCATTAATCCCATTGAGCCATAGGACTGTGCCGTTTAAGAGGCTTTTAGATAGGCACATGGAAGTGCAAGGAACAGAGGATGTGAATCACATACAAGCAGATGAGATCAGCCTAATGTGTAGGAAGGAACTGCAGATGCTGGTTTAAACTGAAGATAGACACGAAAAGCTGGAGTAACTCAGCGGGTCAGGCAGCATCGCAGCTGTCTCTCCTGCCTGTCCCGCTGAGTTACTCCAGCTTAACTTGGCATCATGTTCAGTACAAACACTGTGTGCCAATGGGCTGTTCCTGTACTGTTCTATATTCTATGTTTTATATACACGAAACATAACAGAATGTGGATGGGCGACATTATGGGTCAGGCCCCTTCAACTGTGGATTAATTAATGACGGGTTAAAACAGGCTTGAGATTTTGAAATGTCAAGTACATGTTTAGAATACGTGCCGTACTGAGGCAGTCTCTGATGGTAAGAGGATTGCTAAAACCAGTACAGCCAATTATGCAACTCTATTGAGATTAAGGCACACTGCAGAATTTAGTCACTTAATTAATCGTATTCTTCATCTCTCTGAGCTGTAATGTCATAATTGTTTTGTAAAATCTATACCAATGGTAAGAACTAACCTTCAGAAACCAGGGACAGCAGATGGTATTGGGAGGAGTAACTGGACTTTAAATGTAATCACTGCTATAATTAAACCAATAAAGAATACTCTCTGCTCCTTGTAAAGAAATTACACACTGATCACGTATCAAATGTCATATGTCCCAAACAGAACGATGAAATTCTTACTTGCAGACACCCCACAGAATGTGTAAACATATTATGTTGTGAACAGTATAATAAACAGTTAGAAACATAGACAATAGACAATAGACAATAGACAATAGACAATAGGTGCAGGAGTAGGCCATTCGGCCCTTTGAGCCAGCACTGTCATTCAATATGATCATGGCTGATCATCTAAAATCAGTACCCCGTTCCTGCTTTTCCTCCATATCCCTTGATTCCATTAGCCCTAAGAGCTTAATCTGACTCTCTCTTGAAAACATCCAGTGAATTGGCCTCCACCGCCTTCTGTGACAGAGAATTCCACAGATTCACAACTCTCAGTCTTAAATGACCTACCCCTTATTCTTAAACTGTGACCCCTGGTTCAGAACTCCCCCAGGTTCGGTGTATGTATATATATATATATATATATATATATATATATATATATATGTGTGTGTGTATGCGTGTGCCTGTGCGCACATATGTGTGTATGTGTGTATATTAGTGTTTAAAGTTATGAGAGGCATGGATAAGATAGACAGAACATTTTTCCCCGGGTTGGAAATATCCAACACTAGAGGGCATAGCCATAAGATGGGAGGGGGAAAGTTTAATGGAGATGGTCATGGCATTTTTTTTTACACAGAGTGATGGGGGCAAGAGGTACAGGAGTTTGAAAACGCGCACCTCCAGATTCAGGGACAGTTTCTTCCCAGTTGTTATCAGGCAATTGAACCAATCTATCACCAACTAGAGAGCGGTCCGGACCTACCATCTACCTCATTGGTGACCTTTGAATGATCTTTAATCGGACTTTACTGGACTTTATCTTGCACTCAATGTTATTCTTTTTATCCTGAATCTGTACACTGGACAGCTTGGTTGTAATCATTATAGTCTTTTCATTGACTGGCTAGCACACACCAAAATAGCTTTTCACTGCACCACATGTGACAACAAACTAAACTAAATTAAATCTGACCTGTACTGAACCTTTTTTAATTAAGAGCCTATCAATTTCAGCTTTAAACACACCCTATGACCAGGCCTCCACCGCAATCTGTGGCATGAATTCCAAGGATTCACAACCACTCGTGGGAGAGTCTAGGACCAGAGGGCACAGCCTCAGAATAAAAAGAAGGTACCTTTAGAAAGGAACTGAGGAGAGATTTCTTTAGTCAGAGGGTGGTGAATCTGCAGAATGTGGTGAATCTGCAGGCTATGGTGGCCAAGTCAATGGATATTTTAAGGCGGAGATTGGCAGATTCATGATTAGGATGGGTGCCAGGGGTTATGGGGAGAAGGCAGGAGAATGGGGTTGAGAGGGTAAGATAGATCAGCCATGATTGATTGACGGATTAGACTTGATGGGCCAAATGGCCTAATTCTGCTCCTATAACTCAGGAAGTTATGAAACCTCTGGCTAAAGAAATTCTTCCTTGGTGGGCCAAAGGGCCTGTTTCCATGCTGTAAACTAAACTAAACCAAATTAAACACAGTTCAAAACACATTTAAGTTCATGACTTACATAGATAAAAGACCCTTCTTCATTCTGAAAACCCAAAATGTCACCTATCCATGTTCTCCAGAGATGCTGCCCAACCCGCTGAGTTACTCCAGTGCTTTGTGTCCTTTTGTTTATTAACCAGCAGCTCTTTGTCTCTGCATGTTGACTTCTCCCCTGGGATGTTTTTCATCACCCATGACTAATTTCCAAATAGTTCCCTCTCTTCTGTCCTACCACTAACTCTAGGGGAGCACAGTGGTGCAGCGGTGGAGTTGCTGCCTGACAGCGCCAGAGACCCCAGTTCGTTCCTGACTATGGGTGCTGTCTGTACGGAGTTCGTATGTTTTCCCTGTGACTGTGTGGGTTTTCTCCGATTTCCTCCCACACTCCAAAGACCTACAGGGTTGTAAGTTAATTGGCTTTGGTAAAATTGTAAATTGTCCCCAGTGCATTAGTGTATGGTGATTACTGACAATTGCAAATTGTTCCTAGTGTGTAGGGTAGTGCTAGTGTACGGGGTGATCGCTGGTCGGCATGGACTTGTTGGGCCGAAGGGCCTGTTTCCCTTGCAAGACTAGCTGCGTTTTATTTTAATTGGATTGCATTCTTAACCTACTCAACTATCCGCAGAGGATAGATCATTTTAATAATTCTGTAGCAACCTTCCAGGGCACTATATTTAGCGTAACCAAAGAAGGGTGAATTTCAGTTTTGTGATCATCCTGCAAGCTTTGTATTGCATCTGTGAGTCGACCTGGAAATGTGTGCTGGAACCTTGAAGAGAAACAAGAACCCAGACCAGGCGCTGGTGACGTCGCACGCAGAGTATTGTGTTCAGTTCTGGTCACCCTGCTGTAGGAAAGGTGCCATTAAGCTGGAAAAAGCACAGCAAAGAATTACGAGGATGTTGCCAGGACTTGAGGGACTGAGCTATAGAGAGAGGTCAGGCAGGCTAGGACTATTCCTTGGACCACAGGAGGCTAGGGGGTGATCTTATAGAGATGTACAAAATCATGTGGGGAATAGATCGGGTGGACGCACAGAGTGCTTCGCCCCGGGTTCAACAATCAAGAACCCTCTAGAGGGCATAGGTTGAGGGTGAGAGGGGAAAGATTTGATAGGAACCTGATGTGCAACCTTTTCACACAGAAAGTGGTGGGTAAATAGAACAAGCTGCCAGGGGAAGTAGTTGAAGCAAGTACAATGACAGAATGTTAAAGATATTTGGACAAGTACATAGATGGGAGATGTATTGAGGGATAAGGGCCAACTGCATGCAAATTGGACTAGCTTGGGGGCTTCTTGGGCAGCATGCACGCATTAGGCCGAAGGGCCTGTTTCCATGTTGTGTTTTTTAGTTTAGTTGAGTGATACAGAATGGAAACAGCCCTTTTGTTTCACTGGGCCTTGCCCACCAGCAATCTCCATACATTGGCACTAGTCTACGCATGAGGGACAATTTTGTTTTTAACAAAGCCAATTAACCTACAAACCTGTACGTCTTTGGAATGTGGGGGGAAACCGGAGCACCTGGAGAAAAACCCACGTGGAGACGTGCAAACTCTGTACAGGCAGCACCCATAATCAGGATCAAACCCGGGTCACTGACACAATAAGTCAGCAACTCTACTGCTGCGCCACTGAGCTGCCATTTGCTGTACGATTTCTATGCAATATAAAAAATTATATTATTGAGGATGACAGGCGAGATGCAGAGTTGATGCTTCCTCTGGCTGAGATGTCCAGAAGCAAGGGTCAAATGAACCAGTCAACCATTCAGGATTGTATAGCAAGAACCCTCTTGAGTCAGAGGCTTGTGAACGCTGGGCTTCTCTCCCCAAGCGGGTGGTTGAGGCTCGGTTGCTCAGTACATTTAAGTTAGAGATCGAGAGACTTTTTGATATCAAGGCAATTGAAGGTATGGGAAAGTTTGGTTACTTTAGTTTAGAGATCCAACGCGGAAACAGGCTCTTTGGCCCACCGAGTCCGCGCCGACCTGCGATCACCGCACGCTAACACTATTCTAAACACACGCCCTAGGGGCAATTTACTATTTTTACCGAAGCAAATTAACCTGCAAACCAGCACATCTTTGCAGTGTGGGAGGAAACCAGAGCACCCAGAGAAAACCCACACGGTCACAGGGAGAACATAAAAACTCCATACAGACAGCACCCGTAGTCAGGATCAAACCGGGTCTCTGGTGCAGTAAGGCAACAAATCTACCTCTGTGCCATCGTGCCATGTGGTTTAGAGATACAACATGGAAACAGGTCCTTCGGCCCACCGGGTCCATGCCGACCATTGATCTCCCATTCACATTAGTTCTATGCTATCCCACTTCCTCATCCACTAGGGGCAATTTTGCAGAGGCAAATTCACCTGCATACCTGCACGGCTTTTGGATGTAGGAGGCAACTGGGGCACCCGGAGGAAACCCACACGGCCGCAGGGAGAACGTGCAGACTCCTCACAGACAACACCTGAGGTCGGGATCGAACCCAGGTTTCTGGCACTGTGAGGCAGCAGCTCTACCTGCTGCACCACTGTGCCACCCTAGTGATACAGAGCTGAAAAAATTGTAAATTGTCCCAAGTGTGTACCCAAGGATAGGGCTAGTGTATGGGGTGATTGCTAGTTGGCATGGACCCGGTGGGCCAAAAGGCCTGTTTCCACGCTGTATCTCTAAAGTCTAAAGTCATAGCATAGCAGCATAACAGGCCTGTAATCATAGTACTCAATAGATACTTCATGAATAAAACATTTCAATAGTGTGTTGAATGGCTTCTTCCTGCATCTATGTCTTGTGTTTGGGTGTAAGTCTGAACCCCAAGGCCACAGTAACATCGTAGGCAGAACGCCCATAAAAGTAAACACATCTGACGTTTTCCTTTGCTTCGGATATCAGTGGAACAGTCAGGATTTAATATCAATAACTAGGACTGCCAAGATTCGTTGGCCCAGAAGGAGTTAAAGAAATCGTCATTATTGTAAAAAAAATTAATACAATGGTTCATTGAGTACACTCTTAAAAACAGGCCCATAAATTCCACAATTGGCAGCGATTGCAGATAATCTGAATAGCGACTTGTGCATGACTGTTTCTTTAAAAAAAAAGGTGTTTTTTTCAGCAAATGTTCTACTGAGGGTTGGGCTGCCTTGAATGAAGGAAGGCAGGAGGGGAGGGTGGGGGTAGGGGTGATTCTGAATGACTTGTGCCTGATACACAGGCATGCCAGTTCATCGGACAGTCCTGTGGTTCAATCCCTCCGTTATTAAGAGCGGACAAGGTTCCCGCGGCGAGAAGAAGATCTGCAGCTTACTCAAGGCTTTCATAAACAAAACCTGCGATGCATCACAGCTTGGTTTGGCAACCGTTCTGAGCAAGAAATTTAAGAGAGATTTGAATGCAGCCCAGTACAAAACACAAAACAGCTTTCCTCCGCCCCCTCCCCCCCCCCCATCAGAAAAGGACATAAAGTGCCCTTTAGCTTAGTTTAGTTTAGTTTATTATTGTCATGTGTACCGAGGTACAGTAAAAAGCTCTGTTGCGTGCTATCAAGTCAGCGGAAAAAATACACAATTACAATCCAGCCATCCACAGTGCGATGACAACCAAGTGGTCCACAGAGGATTCTCTCTTCTCTCCTCTCCCATCAGGAAGAAGATACAACAAGTTGAATGCACATTCCACCGGATTCAGGAACAGCTGCTTTTCCACTGTTAGACTCTTGAACAAACCTCTCAAATGCTTTTTATTGTGCGCTAACCAGTTAGCAAAAAAAGACTATACATGATTATAATCACGCTGTCCACAGTCCACAGATACGGGATAGAGGGAATAACATTTAATGCAAAATAAACTCCAGTAAAGTCCAATTAAAGATAATCCAAAAGTCTCCAATGAGGTAGATGATAGGTCAGGACCACTCTCTAGTTGGTGAAAGGATGGTTCAGTTGCTTGTGTTAATACGCAAAAGGACACAAAGGGCTGGAGTAACTCAGTGGGTCAGACAGCATCCCTGGAGAACATGGATGGATGGCGGTTGATGTCACGATCCTTCTTCAGAAATGTCACCTGTCCATGTTCTCCAAAGATGCTGCCTGACCCGCTGAGTTACGCCAGCACTTTGTGTCATTAACTGTTACTTGTTCCTTGTTGAATGAAGCAAAGGAGAGAATGGACCCTACACTGAACATAAAACCCTTCTACCAACTTAGGGGGCGCAGTCTGTCTGAAGAAGTGTCTTCACCCGAAACGTCACCTACGCATGTTCTCCAACGATGCTGCCTGACCTGTTGTGTTACTCCATCACTTTGTGTCCTTTTGTATATTAACTAGCATTTGCAGTTCCTTGTTTCTACATATTGCTGTCAACATAATCAAGGACCACACACACCCCTCAGTCAGTCCCTCTTCTCCCCTCGCCCATCAGGCAGAAGGTGCAAAAACGTGAAATCATGGACCACCAGATTCACCAGATTCAACCAGAGCTGGGTTGAAGTCTGAACAAGGGTCTTGACCCGAAATGTCACCTATTCCTTCTCTCCAGAGATGCTATCTGACCCTCTGAGGGCAGGACAAAGCCTGGCTGGTAAAACGCTTCCACAGCCTTCCTGTAATTGTGGAGCCCAGAACTGGATGCAGTAGTCAGAACTGGCTGGCTTTACTACTGAACAGGTGATTTTTCAATGATTTAACGAGACTTTATTGTCACATGTACCTAGATACAGTGAAATGCTTTGTTTCTCATACAATCCGGTAAAATCTTACATCAGACCTCACCTCGGCAGTACACAAAAGTCGCCACCTTTCGGGCGCCGACAAAGTTACAAAAAGTTAATCAAACTGTTTTATCTTCTGCTGGCGGCAGCGAGCCAGGCCTCTTGGCGCACATGGCAGCTGGCTCACCCCCTCCCCCGTTCCCGGCGGCCCCCTGACAGATGGCTCTGGGCGGCGCAGGTCCCCGTTTCTCACGACGGTTCCCCCTCCCTCACAACGATCCACCTCGCTCTTTGGGGAACAATGGCGGAAAGGTAGGAATGGGCTAATTGGGAGCAAGAAGTCATGAAACAAGACTAGTCATGACGAAAAGAAGGGGAACTACCAAGTCAAGTTGGCAATGGTCAAGGGGAAGTTATGAATCCTGAATGTGTTCTCTGAATGAAGCTCTGGAGGTTGGTCACCATGCCTACCGAGGAATTTGTTTCTGTCAGGAAAAAGGGTTGAATGTGATTAAAAGGAAAGCTTGTTGTTGTGGCAGCAATTGAACCGCTCAATCTGCTCTTCCTGGAAGACACAATTGCAGCATTTTAAGGTTGGAACTGACTGTTCGAAACTGAATCATAAACAAATGATGTCAGCCCTGAGTTCACAGTGTTCCACTTATGCAACAGTGACAGGGGCCGAGCCTCACTGAACACCAGTAATACTTCTTGTTTTCAGGAAAATAAGAGGATTGGGGAGGATCCCGCCCTGAATCAGCACAGCGCTGGGGAGATGAGCGTCACGGTTTTAATGTGGGCTCGTCAAAACAACCACAACAGCTGGGTTCTGATGCACAGCTCACTGTCCCCCCCTCAAGGTGACGAGGCACACACGTCCCACAGAATAAACATCAAAAGCAAAGGCAGTGGTATGATTTAGTTTAGTTTACTTTAGTTACAGCATGGAAATAGGCCCTTCGGCCCACCAAGTTCGCGCTGACCAGCGATCACCCAGTACATTAACACTATCCGACAGACTAGGGACAATTTCCTATTTTTGCCAACACCAGTGGTTTGTAGGTTAATTGGCTTGGTATAAATGTAAATTGTCCCTAGTGTGTTTAGGATAGTGTTAATGTGCGTGGATCGGTGGTTGGTGCAGTGGTGGAGGGCCTGTTTTCACGATGCATCTCTAAACTAACCTAAAAACTAAACCAAACTGTTTTATCACGTTCTCCCATGGGTTTCCTCCCACACTCCAAAAGACGTACATATTTGTAGGTTAATTGTCTTCTGTAAGAATTGTAAATTGTCTCCAGTGAGTAGGATAGTGCTAGTGTGCGGGGTGATCGCTGGTCAGCATGGACTCGGTGGGCCGAAGGGCCTGTTTCCACGCTGTACCTCTCAAGCTTTGTAATGCAACAATTCATTGCTAATATTCAATGTCCGCAATGGGCTCGAGGTGAATCGGACAGTGTACATCCTCCTGTCGCAAACCTTCCTGCTGCTGCTGAACCTCTGCCGACCACTTTGATCTCTGGCAGTGTTTTTGTTCCGTTTCGTCTGTAAATAACTTGCTCCCTGTTGATCCCCTGCACACTGCTTCCTCCCCGCTGTCAGCACTGTCGGCTCGCTAGAGAAAGGCAGGAAGCCGTTCCCACGCTCCAACCTGACCCACTCTCCAGACCCAGAACTTTGAAGAAGGGTCTTGACCTGAAAGGTCACCCATTTCTTCTCTCCAGAGATGCTGCCTGTCCCGCTGAGTTACTCCAGCATTTTGTGTCTATCCACTCTCCAAATAAGCCACCCATCACCTGCCCCTTGAACAGGGGACATGGGCAGTTCTGGGATCGACACAAAATGCTGGAGTAACCCAGCGGGACAGGCAGCATCTCTGGAGAGGGGGAATGGGTGACCTTTCGGGACGAGACTCTTCTTCAGAGTTTTGGGATCTTTGGCCTCCTCCATTGCCAGAGTGAGTTCACATGCAAAGTGGAGGAACGGCACCTCCTACTCCGCTTGGGTAGCTTACAACCTTTGAACACAAAGTTGAAGAAACATTTAGACGGGAACATGGGTAGGACCGGTCTAGAGGGATATGGGCCAAATGCAGGAAGATGGGACTAGGGTAGATGGGACAAGTTGGCTGGTGTGGGCAAGTTGGGCCAAAGAGCCTGTTTCTGTGCTGTAAGACTATGACTCCATAACCTAACGGTATGAATATTGAATGCTCCAATTATAGGTGAATAACCAACAAACAACACCCCCCCCCCCCCTTCTCTTCAGTCCTGAGCTACCTTCCACCTCATTGGAGACCCTCAGACTATCTTTAATCAGACTTTACCTTACACTAAACGTTATTGCCTTTATCCTGTATCTGTACACTCTCTATTGTAATCATGTATGGTCTTTCCACTGACTGGATAGCACGCAACAGGATGTATTCACTGTACCTCGGTACACGTGACAACAAACTAAACAAACTTCCTGTGCCCCGCCTGGATTCGCCCCTTACCCCCAACCCCTCTGTCCCCGTCAACCTGTATTCCTTCCTCTGGCTTCACATTTCATGCCTCTTCTCACCTTATCTCACACTTTGTCTTTTCCTCTCTGGCCCATGACCGAGCATCTGCCAATCAACCGTCACCCATCACTTGCCACGGTTTGTCCCGCTCCCCACCTCTCTTCCAGCACCCCCCCCCCCCCCACCCCACCCCACCCCCGCAATACAATCAGCCTGAAGAAGGGACGTGACCCATAAACACCCCTCCTCACCTGTATCCACATATTACTTAAAAAGTCACAAAGTGCTGGAGTTACTCAGCAGGTCAGGCAGCATGTTGTGTTAAAGAAGGAACTGCAGATGCTGGAAAATCGAGGATACACAAAATGCTGGAGAAACTCAGCGGGTGCAGCAGCATCTATGGAGCGAAGGAGATAGGCAATGTTTCGGGCCGAAACCCTTCTTCAGGCAGCATCTCTGGAGAAGATGGATAGGTGGCATTTCAGGTTGGGAGCCTTCCTCACCCGAAATGATACCTATCCATATACTCTAGGGATGCTGCCGGACCCGCTGAGTAACTCCACCACTTTGTGTCCTTTATTTATTGCAGTTGCTTGTTCCCACCTATCCCTTGTCAGGATTTGTCTCCCCTTCTACAATCAGTCAAGAAGGATCCTGACCCGAAATGTTGCCTGTGCATGTTCTCCAGAGATACTGCCTGAATTAACTTCAGATACAGAGCGTGGAAACAGGCCCTTTGGCCCACCAAGTCTTTGCCGACCACTGATCACCCCGTATGTTAACACTATCCTTCACGCTGGGTACAACTTGCAAATTACAGAAGCTAATTATCCTACAAACATGTACATATTCGTAGAAAACCCACGCGGTCACATGCAGAACATACAAACTCCGTACAAACAGCACCTGTAGTCAGGATCGAACCTCGCTCTCTGGTGCAGTAAGACTGCAGCTCTACTGCTGCTCTACAGTACTGCTCCCAAAGTACTGTACTTACTCCGGCACTTTGTGTCTTTTTAGTAAATCAGCATCTGCAGTTCCTTGTGTCTCCAATATATGTATACTTCAACCAAGGATAAATAGGCCACTTCCTGGGTGTAGGTCAACGGCCTGTTTTCCAAACTTTGACTATGAAATGTTTTAGGATCAAACTCTGGGGTGAAATGAACTGCAGAATTAAAAGGAACCGGTGTACCATCGCCCGAGGCTTTTGACAGGATTCTCCAGGACAGTTGGTATTGTCTCGTAATTGATGCGGAACCTTTCGTCAGTGAGCGGGCCTTTGACGATGGAAATACTGCAGGGTTTGCTGGGTTTAATCTCCATTCGTGCCCATTTGATGTTTTCCTGGAGTTTATCCGGCAGGCGTTTGGTGCATGCTTTTGTTGTTGTTACTGTGGTCATGTCATCCATGTACGCCCTGACTGGAGGAAGACGCAGCCCACTCTTCAAGCGTTCCCCTCCGGCCACCGATCGTGATGCTCGAATGATGAGCTCCATTGCCATGGTGAAAACCAGAGGAGAAATGGTACAGCCCGCCATTGTGCCTACCTCAAGGTGCTGCCAGGCGGTGGTGTTGTCCTGTGTTGTGACGCAGAACTGGAGGTCCTGGAAGTAAGCTTTTACCAGCTTTGTGATGACCTCTGGGACCTGGAAGAAATTAAAAGCTGCCCAAGGAGTCTCATGGGGCACCGAACCAAAGGCATTGGCAAGATCTAAGAAAACCACATGCAGATCTCTCTTTTCCTTCTTGGCAGTTTGTATCTGGTGCCAGATGATGTTTGCATGTTCCAGACATCCTGAGAAACCACGTGCCCCTGCTTTCTGCACTGACGTGTCAATGAAGGTGTTGCTCTGCAAAAATGCTGAGAGTCTTTGGGCCACAACACCAAAGAAGATCTTTCCTTCCACGTTCAGAAGGCTGATCTGGCGGAATTGGATAATGGTTGAGGAGTTCTTATCTTTGGGAATTAAGATCCATCCTGCCCTTCACCATGCCTTAGGTATGATTCCTTTCCCCCATGCCACTTTCATTAACTTCCAAAGGTATTTCAAGGCATCAGGGGTGTTCTTATAGAGCCTGTATGGAATGCCATTGGGCCCTGGGGCTGATGACTGTGCTCTCCATCTCCTTCCATGTAGGAGGCCTTATGTCCATCTGGTGCTCAGGTGGGGGATAGGTGGCATGTCATCTGGAATGGTGACTGGCTCATGCGTCCGGTGTTCCTCCAGTTCCCTTACGGGTACTCTCAGGATCCCGCTCTTCTCCTTGACAAAGAGGCTTTTGACAAACTTATACGGATCTCTGTAGAAACTTGTCCTCGCCCATTCTTTCTTCTTGTGTTGCTTTCTCAGGCATTCTGCTCTTCGCGGGGTTGCCAGGCGCTGCTTTAATTCTGCCTGCAGTGCCTCGAGTCCTTTCCTTTCTGCCTCTGTGGCCTTCCTCCACTGGTTTCTCAGCTGCCTCCTTTCTTTCACCAGTCTTTTGATCTCCTGCTGCCTCCTGGACTTGTACTGGAGTGCTGGTTCCTTCTGTGTCCTCTGTTTCATGACCTTCACCCCAAATCTCTCCGCCCCATAGTTGTATACGGTGTCTCCCATCTTCTCCAGTTTTCTTTCCACACATCCCTTCAATCCTTCCAGAAGATGGACGAGGTCAGTGTTAACGGTCTCCCACTCTTTCCTCTGGCAGGATTTAGGCCACAAGATTTGAGGCTTTTTCCCTTCCATTTTCCTCCCTACCGCTGACTGTGGCTGGTTGGGCTCTGGACTCATGTCCATTTGTGTCTTTTTAGTAAATCAGCATTTGCAGTTCTTTGTGTCTCCAATATATGTATACTTCAACCAAGGATAAATAGGCCACCTCTCTGGTATTTCCTGGGTGCAGGTCAATGGCCTGTTTTCCAAACTTTGGCTATGAAATGTTTTATGGTCAAACTCTGGGATGAAATGAACTGCAGAATTAAAAGGAACCGAGGTCTGTGTTTTTGCAACGCTGTTTCCAATGTTACTGAGTATTTCCTGCATGTTCTACATTACTTCTTCTTCAAAGTCAGTCAAATTAATCTGCGATTAAATAGCTAGTACAGCTCGTAGACCCACTGCCTCTCAGCGCCGGAGACCTCGGGATCAGTCCTGACCCGAGGAGTTTGCATGTTCTCCCTGCGACTGTGTGGGTTTCCTCCGGGTACTCCGATTTCTTCCCACATCCCAAAGACACATAATTGGCCCGCTGTAAATAGCCCCCAATGTGCAGGGCGTGGATCAGAAGGTGGGATAACATAGAACTAGTGTGAATAGGTGATTGCTGGTCGGTGTGGACTCAGTGGACTGAAGGGCCTGCTTCCCTGCTATGACTGAATGTTTCTGAGATTTTGATCTGGTCTGAACAAGCGGTTACTTCCCCAGAGGAGCTGCACGACTGACGATTATGGCCTTTTGTTCCCAAGTGTGTGCCCGCATCCGAGATTACCCAGCTGAGCAGAAAGCTTGTGCTCTATTTCTGAGAAATGAGCAGCGCTACAGAGATGACGCCCAGGGCAATGGCTCAACCTACTACTTCAAAGCTGGTGAACCCTATCCCCTGAGTGGGAAGTGAGAACGCTCTGTACACACAGCCAGTCAGGGGTGGTGGGATGGGCAATGTTCATTGTCCTCTGTGTGTGGTTTGAAGATAAGTCACGTTCTTAGAGCCATAGAATCATTCAGCGTGGAAACAGGCCCTTTGGCCCAATCTTACGCCGTAACGTCGTACGTCGTACATTCTTACGTCGTAACTGTCACTGTATCTCATGTTGTTACTTGTGGACGGAGCACCAAGGCAAATTCCTTGTATGTGACTACTTGGCCAATAAACTTACTTACTTACTTCCTCTATTTTGTATACGCCTATAAGATCGCCCCTCACCCTCCTGAAATAAGTCCTAACCCGCTCACCCTCTCCCAGATCACCACGGCCCTTGAATCCTGACAACATCCTTGTAAATCTTCTCTGTACCCTTTCCAACTTGACAGCATCTTTCCTGTAACGGTGCACAGAACTAAATACAATACTCTACATGCCGGCCTCACCAACATCTTATATAACTGCAATATGATCTCCCAACTTCTACATTCACCGCATACTTGCTCGACTGTGGAATTATCCCTTATTTACTCAGGCACCATAAAGATGTAACATTGAACATACAAAGGTTAAATAACCTCATCTACCTCTCTCTTTACAATGAGATACAAATTTACAGCCTTTCATGACGAAAGATCCCAGGAGTGATAACAAATATATTTTGACATCTTTCTTCCCTTTCTTCATTAGCCTGAAGAAGGATCCCAACCCAGAACATTGTCTGTCCATTCCCTCCACAATTGATGTCTGACCTGTTGGGTTCCTCCAGCAGTGTGGCTTTTGCTCAAGATTCCAGCGTCTGCAGTTCACTGTGTCTCCTTAATAAGTTTAGTTTTACTTTTGAGATACAGCGCAGAAACAGGCCCTTCGGCCCACTGAGTCCAGCACATTAACACTATCCTACACACACTAGAGGCAAGTTATACATACACCAAGCCCATTAACCTACATACCTGTACGTCTTTGGAGTGTGGGAGGAAACCGAAGATCTCGTAGAAAACCCACAATGTCATGGGGAGAACGTACAACCTCTGTACAGACAGCACCCGTAGTTGGAATCGAACCAGGGTCTCTGCCGTTGTAAGCACTGTAAGGCACCATGGGTGCCCTATAAATCAAGTTTTTACGTCAAAAGAGCAGAATTAGGCCATTCAGCCCTCTACTCCACCATTTAATCATCTTTCCTTCTCATCACCATTCTCCTGCCTTCTCCCTGTAATGTTTGACACTTACTAATCAAGAACCTGACAATCTCCATTTTAAAAATACCCAAAGACCTGATCTCCATAACTCCATGTGTGGCAATGAATTCCACCTCGGGCTAAATAAATTCCCCTTCATCTCCTTTCAAGAGATATGCCCATTTATTCTGAGGCTGGTCCTAGACTCTCCCACTAGTGGAAACATCTTCTCCACATCCATTCTATCTAGGCCTTTCACTATTTGGTAGGCCTTTCAATGAGATCCCTTCCTCATCCTAAACTCCAGCAAGTACAGGAACAGTCTTCCAAAAGCTCAATCTATTCTTCAATCTATCTCAAATCTTAATGATAACTCATGATACCGCTTCACCCGACAATTCCAGAGGAAGACACAAAGTGCTGGAGTAACTCAGCGGGTCAGGCAGCATCTCAGGAGAACATGGACAGGTGACGTTTCGGGTCGGGGCCCTTCTTCAGACTCAGAGAATTCCAGAGATTCATTCTGCTCAGAGAGAAGGGTAGTTGTGA
Source organism: Okamejei kenojei (assembly GCA_035221665.1). NCBI lineage: Eukaryota > Metazoa > Chordata > Chondrichthyes > Rajiformes > Rajidae > Okamejei > Okamejei kenojei. The sequence continues at coordinate 22,592,957 of CM069146.1, read as the reverse complement.
CGTTTAATGACTGATGTTTGGCCCAGACCCTCATTGGGCGTCCCACTGAGCAGTCCCTAAAGTCCAATGACCTGAGGCATTGCGGCAGGGACCATATCCAGAAGGTGTCCAGATTGTTGGGTTGTTGTGGTCCCTTTCTTCGTGATGATAGCAAAAGCACACAGTGTAAAGGTTGGTGAGGTACGAGTATCGTTCAATATTAGTTTTACAGGTACAGCATGGAAACGCCACTCTCTCTCTCTCTCTCTCTCTCTCTCTCTCTCTCTCTCTCTCTTCTTTATTCTTTCTCTCTCTCGCTCTCTTTCTCTCTCTCTCTCTCTTTCTCCCCCCTCCCCCCTCACGTTGTGAGGCAGCATGGTTCATGAAAGCTCTGAAGAAGGTGGAAGGGAAAGGGTTAAAGCTGAGCGAACTGGTTGTTGTTTTCAGGTGTGGTGACTGTTTCTCCACTTGCATGGCTGGCCCCGTCCTCAAGTCACATGAGAAATGAGGAGGGACATTTAGCGATTGTTCTTTGCCGGTTAACCTGACCTCAGTTACAGCGTTGAACACCTACAACCCTTTGTAACATCAGTCAGAATATCAAACCAGAATGTATGAAGGAACTTGTAAATCTGTGCACTACTCAAGCTACTGACGTACTCCCATTCATGCACAATACATTAATCTCAAATAAATAATCCACTATTTGTTTTCTGGTAGCTGAATGATAAACATGTGGTAGGACAGTCATTAACCTGCTACGTCAATTGTCTAGAGGCACTGTGTAATCATCAAACATGATGAGTTCAAATCCCACCATTAGGCTCTGTGGTTACTTTAAAAAAAAACGGCCGATAAGAATTTGGTCTCAATAAACACGTCAGATTGCTGTAAACTCCTAGTGTTACACTATGATCCATCAGAAGAGGTCTTTAGATTTTAGAGATACAGCGCAGAAACAGGCCCTTTGGCCCCACGCGTCCATGCCGACGAGCGATCATCCCGTACACTAGCACCATCCTATACACTGGGGGCAATTTTCAATTCTATCAAAGACAATTAACCTACATCTTGGGAATGTGGAAGGAAATCAGAGCACCCAGAGAAAGCCCACGCAGTCACATGGGGAGTACATGCAACCTCCATACAGACAGCATCCGTAGTGTGGATCGAACCTGGGTCTCTGGGGCTGCGAGGCAACAACTCTACTGCTGCGCCACCGTGCTGCCCTCACTGTACAGCTTTCATTCTTGCAAATGTTCTTTGCACCTTCTCAAGGCCCCTCCGTCCTTCTTTCATTACGGAGAGAAACAAATTAATAAATCAGCAGTAGTTTAACCCCAGACAGGATGAATTGCTTCAAGTGTAAATAAATACCAGTCATAGAATTTAGCAGCACAAACAAAAGACATTAGTCATTCTGCTCCGTTGTCAGCTTTCCTAAATCATACAGGTTCCAGTCGATGTGCATTTTCCGCCAAAATCTACTATTTTGGGCATTTCGTACAAAGCAAATTCTCCTTTGAAAATTATTATTTTAACTCCACGCTCTATCGCACAGTGCATGCATTCAAGACCATTATAATACTAGCATAAACAATGTTTTTATCATCTCCCCACGGGCTTTTGTACCAATTAACTTAACCCTTAGGATAATCAACCATTGTGCTAGTCCAAACCACTTAAACCATATATATATATATATATATATATAGTGTGGAAGCGGGCCATTCGGCCCATCAGGTCTACGCCAACCAACAATCTCCCATACACTAGTTCTACCCTGTACACGAGGGACAATTTACGGAAGCCAATTAACCTACAAACCGGTGTAAGAAGAGATTGAAGATGCTGGTTTGCACCGACGATAGACACAAAGAGTTGGAGCATCTCAGCGGGACAGGCAGTATCCCTGGCTTTCAGGATCTGATGAAGGGTCTCAACCCGAAACGTCAGAGATGCTGTCTGACCCACTGAGCGACTCCAGCTTTTTGTGTTAACCCACAAACCTGCATGTCTATGGGGAGTGGGAGGAAAGCAGGACACCTGGAGGTGGCCGCTGGTAGAACTGAGTGGCACAGCGGTAGTGTTGCTGCCTTACAGTGCCGGAGACCTGGGCTCAATTCTGACTACGGGTGCTATCAGTACAGAGTTTGTATGTTCTCCCCGTAACCACATGGGTTTTCTCTGGGAGCTCCGGTTTCCTCCAACAGTCCAAAGACGTCTGTTTCTGCAATGTCTATCTAAACTCAACTCAACTAAAACTAAACTATTCAATCAGAGGGCGAATGGTCATGCAGCTGCAAGGACACCCAGTAAGAGATAAGGTAAACTTTTCTTTCCAAGAGACTTTGAAGACCAGCTCTGGTGCCTGTTGTAATAAATCACCCTTGTTTTCAGTACTAAGGAGGACAGCTGGTTTGAAAAACATAGCTGACTGCTGTTTGTAGATTAGGGTAGAATTGCTGGCTTGGAGACACAGGAAATTGCAGATGGTTTGGGTTTAGTACCTACCGGTTCTCATCCAACACTATAGTGGGAGTTCTCTCACCAAGATCGCAGCAGCTCAAAGCGAGGGCTTAACACCACGTTCGCAAGGACAATAATGAATGAACAATACGAGTGAGCCTGTGAGCCAAGATTCCAGATTTGTGTAACAATGAATTTCTGCACCTCTCCAAGGCCTTCCCATGTGTGATGTATGTACAGTGCCCTCCATAATGTTTGGGACAAAGGCCCATAATTTATTTATTTGCCTCTGTACTCCACAATTTGAGATTTGTAATAGAAAAAAAAAATCACATGTGGTTAAAGTGCACTGTCAGATTTTAATAAAGTCATTTTTTATACATTTTGGTTTCACCATGTAGAAATTACAGCAGTGTTTATACATAGTACCCCCATTTCAGGGCATCATAATGTTTGGGACACAGCAATGTAATGTAAGAAAGTAGTCATGTTTAGTATTTTGTTGCATATCCTTTACATGCAATGACTGCTTGAAGTCTGTGATTCATGGACATCACCAGTTGCTGGGTGTCTTCTCTGGTGATGCTCTGCCAGACCTGTATTGCAGCCATCTTTAGCTTATCCTTGTTTTGGGGGCTTTTCTCTACAGCATATAAAATGCATGCTCAATTGGGTTCTGATCGGGTGATTGACTTGGCCACTCAAGATTTGACCATTTTTTAGCTTTGAAAAACTCCTTTGTTGCTTTAGCAGTATGTTTGGGATAATTGTCTTGATGTAGAATGAACCGCAGGCCAATCAGCTTTGAGGCATTTGTTTGAACTTGAGCATATAAGATGTGTCTATACACTTCAGAATTCATGATGGTACTACCATCAGCAGTTGTATCATCAATGAAGATAAGTAAGCCAGTACCTTCAGCAGCCATACAAGCCCAGGCCATAACACCCCAGGCCTATCAACCCAACTGAGGTCTAACTTTTGATGTATAACTTCAAAACCTCCCAGTCCATCATGTGTACTGACCTCCCCACCATCGAGGGGATTTACAGGAGTCGCTGCCTCGAAAAGGCGGCCAACATCATCAGAGACTCACACTCTCATTTAACACCTACCATCAAGAAGGTGGTAACTGAAAACTGTGACGTCCAGGTTCAGGAACATCGTCTTCCACTACAACACTACAACCTCCAAAGCAGGCTCCGAACCACATTAGCATTGAATTGTAGATACAAGGAACTATAGATGCTGGAATCTTGAGTTGAACACAACGTGCTGGAATACATCAGTGGGTCAGGCAGCATTTCTGGAGAACATGGATAGGCGATGATTTTGGTCAGAAGCCTTCTGCAGAATCGTGGGCTTATTGATTATATAAGTGCAGGCTGCAAGCCGGCTGACTGGACTTCACGTTGAGCTGTGATTACAGAACGGCGACTGGACCCACAGACTTCAAGACATTGTGTAAAATCTTTAGTACAATGTCGTAAGGAATTCCTGATGAGGAAAAACTTTTTGCTAGACAATTTTATTTTTTATATCAATTTTGTATCGTTGCTCGTCAAGGTGCACGACTAAAGCAGCATAAAATTAAACAAACAATTAAATTATATATTTCAATAATAACAGGCCGTCGGCCCACAATGGGCTGAACATGATGCCAAGACTAACTCTTATCTGCCTACACACAATTCCTACCCCTCCATTCCCTACATGTCCACTTGCGTATCCAAAAGCATTTTAAACACCACTATTGAATTTGCCTTCATCACCATCTCTGTCTGCGTCTTCCTGGCACCCAATGGCCTCTGTGTAAAAATAATGCACCGCACATTTCCTTTAAACATTGTTCCCTTTCACCTTAACGCTTCGCCCTGTGGTATTTGATATTTCCATCCCGAGGTAAAAAGTTCATCCCGTCTATACTATCGATGCCTCTCATACTTCTATAAGGTCTCCCCTTTGAAATTATTTTAAAGATATATTTTTACTTTTCAGATTGTTTATGCTGAGTAAATACTTATAGTAAGCAATTCAGTACTAACGTCATATCAAAAGCATTTTTAAGGCAAATCCCATGCTGTGTGTAATAGTGCCCCCTGCTGTAATAGCATTGCACTACGTTGCTTTGGAGAATCGCCCTGCATTCCTTCTCAACTGCTCTCAGCTTTTACATGGTAATACTCAATATCTAAAACAGGCACTCGGGAATGCAATATAAGATTAATGCTACCAAGAGGAGGGCTGGATTTGACGAGATGACATTAAGAATAGAGGCAGTGACATCTTGTGGACACAGTGCACACTGCAACAACATCCATGGGGAGAGGGACAAAGTGTTGGAGTAACTTGGCGGGTCAGGCAGTATCTCTGGAGCAAGTGGATAGGTGGCGTTTCAGGTTGGGACCCTTTGCCTAAAAGTTTCTTAAACATGGTGATAGTAGCTGCTTCAACTACCTCCTCCGGCAGCTCATTCCATACATCAACCAGCCTTTGCGTAAAAAAAGCTGCCCTCAGGTTCCTACTAAATCTTTTCCCACCCTCACCTTAAACATATATCCTCTAGTTCTCGATTCTCCTACTCTGGGTAAAAGACTATGCATTTACTCTATTCCACTCATGGTCTTGTACACCTCTAAGATCACTGCTCCACAAAACCCTTGCTCAGACCCGAACCGAAACTGCCCCAGTTCCTTTTCTCCAGAGTTGCTGCCTGACCCGCTGAGTTAATGCAGTATTTTGTGTCTATCTTTGTTGCAAACCAGCATCTGCATTTCCTTTCTATCACTTACCAGGCTTTCTCCTCTCCCAGTTTTGATTTCCCCCTGCTACAATCATTCTGAAGAAGGGTCCTGACCCAAAACGTTACCTATCCTTGTTCTCCAGAGATGCTGCCTGATGCACTGAATTACTCCAGCACTTTGTGAACTTTCAATAGAAAGTTTATTTCTATTTTCTTTTCCACCGATGCTTCCTGATCTGCTTGTGTTTCCGGCATTCTCTGTTTATATGCCAATATTTATCCTAGGACATCTTAGTTCAGCTTAGAGATGTAGCGTGGAAACAGGCCCTTCGCCCCACTGAGTATACACTAACACTATCCCACACACCAGGGTCAATTTACAATTCTTATCAAAGTCTAATCAACCAACTTTGGAGTGTGGAATGAAACCGGAGCTGCCAGAGAAAGCCAACACAGTCACAGGGAGAATGTACAGTCAGTACCCTTAGTCGGGATCGAACCCAGGTCCCTGGCGTGGCAAGGCAGCAACTCTACCGCTGCGCCACTGTGCCCCCGTATCTCCTGCAATCTTCTCCAAAATAGAGTCAGGCTATTTTTAAATTACTTGAGTCGTGGAGTCCTAGATTCATACAGCACTGAAACTGCCCCTTCAACCGAACTTGCCTCTGCTGACCGAGATGCCCCATCTACACTAGTCCCACCTGCCCTCACTTGACCCACATCCTTATTACGTACCTGTCCAAGTTTTGTTATGGTACCTGCCTCAACTACCTCCTGTTTTTTTTTATATTTCAAAATATACTTTATTCGAGTAATAAATATATACAATACACGAACCTTGCAGAAAATCCATCCGACATTTTCGGAGGCTGTACAAATTGATGAATACAGTTTAGACATTTATTTTCCCCAAATTTCCACAAATCAGTTCCCACTCGTGCCACTCATGTGGCACAATGGCGTGGGATACCTTCCCTTATTTTGAGGGGCGTCTCCACCATACCGTGCCCCCCATGTCCAGCAGCGGAAGGGCCTTAGACTGTGGCCCTCCCCCACCGAGCCTTGGCGTTGGCTGCACCGAGCTTCAGTGCGTCCCTCAGCACGTACTCCTGCAGTCTGCAGCGGGCCAGTCGGCAACATTCCCTGCGGGACATCTCGCTCTGCTGGGTGGTGAACAATGCTCGGGCAGACCAAAGGGGCAGTCTCTTTTACCGAGTGATGACCTCCAGCAGCACTCGATGTTCCAGTCTCTGAATTTGTCCCTGGGATACAGTCCTGGTAAATCACGAGTCCTCTGTGACGGAGCTGTTGGGATATAAAGCGTACAGGGACCATTGCAGTTTTCTCCAGACTCTTTTAGCAAACCCACACTCTGTAAAGAGGTGGGCAACCGTTCCTCGCCATTAGCGTCCGTACCCGAGGGCAGCGTGCGCTGGCTAGTGAGGGTTCGACGGTGCAGGAGGATCTGACTGTGGATGCCTCCCCTCACCGACCAGCCAAGCCAGGTCTGGTGCTTGTTGGTGAGTTCTGGCGTTGAGGCATTTTGCAGACAAGCGGGGCATGTCTGCTCAGGGAACACGCCACCGGGTCCATAGAGTCCTTTCCCTGCAGTGCCTGCAGGACATTCTGTGCTGACCACTGCCCAATGGACATGTGGTCAAAGGTGTTGGTCCGGAAGAAACCCTTCCACCGACGACAGATGGGGCGGCAATGTCCAGGTCTGACTGGCACATTGCGTGGCTCCTGCGCCAGGCCATCCTTCCTTCTCAAACACCAGGGGGACAGTGTAGAACCTCAGCAGGTAGTGACACTTGGTGCCCAGTGCCTTGGCTCTACACTCCGCATGATTGCAGCCACACACGAAGGTGGCCATCAGAATGAGGGCGACGTTGGGCACGCTTTTACCCCGTTGTCTGCTGACTTGTACATTGTGGCCCGTCGCACCCGGTCCATCCTCGACCCCAGATGAACTGGATGAGGAACAATAAAGGATCTGAATCTGAATCTGAAGAAGGCCCGGGTGATCCCTGTGGGTATGAGGGAGGGACAGGCACACTTGTGCCAAGTACAGCAGCCCGCGAGCACCTCACACCTGATGACCAATATTCTTTCCCGTTATGGAGAGGGAGCGTTGCCTCCACAGCTCAGCTTCCTCCCACCTGGCTATCCGCTCCAGCCAATTTTTGTTACATGCCTCAGCCCCCCCGAACCAGATCCCCAGCACTTCAAGAAGTCAGGCTTGATGGTGACGGGGTCGGAAGATCTGTCGGGCAGTTGCCAAAGAGCATGGCCTCGCTCTTCTGCGGTTCACCCTGGCTCCGTGGCCGACTCAAACTGGTCGCAGATACTAATCAGTCTGCGAACCGACCCTGGGTCGAGCAGAATGACAGCGACGACGTCCATGTACAGGGAGGTCTTTACTTGAATTGCCCCACTGCCTGGCAATGTCACTCCTCTTATGCCAGCTCCTTCCTGATGGATTCGGCAAAGGGTTCAATACAGCAGACAAACAGACAGGAGAGAGAGGGCAACCCTGCCTGACTCAGACCTTACAGAGAAACTGTTGATTCCCCACCCATTGAATTGGACTGCACTACGGATGTTGGTGTAGAGCAGTTTGATCCAATTCCTGATTCCCTCCCCAAAACCCATTTGGAGAGCACGTCCCTCATGTACGTGTGCGAAATCCTGTCGAAGGCCTTCTCCTGGTCCAAGCTGACTAGGCAGGCATCCACCCGTCTGTCCTGCACGTAGGCGATGGTATCTCTAGCAGCGCTATGCTGTCTGAGATTTTCCTGCAGGTACAGCACAGGTTTGGTCCGGGTGGATCACCTGTGCAGAGCAAGGACTGACCCGAGTGCGCTGGCCTTAGACAGGATCTTGTCGTCAACATTTCAAGAGTGTTATGGGGTCTCCAATTCTTTATGTCCTTCATCTCCCCCTTCTGCTTGTTGTTAGGGTGATGTTTGCCCTCCTCTGGTGTCTGGCTACGCCAGAAGCATGTCGTTGTTGCTTCTAGCTGGTCCGGAGCCCCATCCAGTCCCACAGAGCAAATACAACTCGGGCCGGTAAGCCATCGCATCCGGAGTTTTATTCGAAGTCAAAGGAATGATGGAGCCAGACAGCTTCTAGGTCAGTGGGATCTGGGTCAGGGACTTTCCTTTACTAAATCATGCACACTCAAATACCATCGATTTTGATCGCAACTTTACAGTTGTAAGTTTGGGAAGGAGGATGGGGTACGTCTGTGGTTTTTTGGTATTACAATTGTGGTAAAAGGGTTTGCAGATCATCAGCATGTCTGTCTGTGAGGATTGCTACGTGCCGTCCTCTCCCTAAGGCTGTTCATCACAGAGCTCTCCCTGTGGGACCTTATGGAAAGAAGAACGTGAGCTCGTATCATCCTGCTCCACATGGCGGTCCTGGATCGGAAGATGATCTTGGAGGATTCAGAGGTATAGAGGCGAGGTTGCCGGTGCTTTCAACTCTCTAAGTTACTCCCTCACATCCACCCCGCTCGACAGCAGAAGGAGCAGTTGCTGCAAATCTGTCTGAGTTGGCACATTCCCTTCTGACTCTGTCTTGCTCTCTGAACCCCTTTAATTATGAGAACCCTTTAAGTTCTTTTTGGTTGCTTCCCTCCAGAGTGTGAGGGAGTCAAAGTGGGACTCACGTTCTCAACATGCGTTAGTCCCTCTATAGCTCCTCGACATTCTCTGGGGTCAAACAGTTTCGTGTTGAACTTCCACGTTCCCTTGCCTGCCTTCCGGTCTCCTGTAGGTGACAGTGAAGCCTGATGGAGGCAGTGGTCGGAGAAGTACACTGGCGTGAGGTCAGTGTGTCTCACCATGACTGGCCTTCGTCGTGAAGACAAAGTCTATCCGAGTACTCGGGCTAAACCATCGATCTCGACCAGCGTGAACCGCGGCTGGGACCCGCCTGCCAGGGTCGCTGAAGGCGTCACGCAGCTTTGCGTCTTTTACCATCTCCATCAGGAAACTTGGGGACGTGCTGTCCGTCTGCTGCAATGATCCTGTCGAATGAATGGCTCGTCCTGGGGAGCGCAGCCTTTTTGATCACGGTTTCTCCCTGCCAGGTAAGTATCCGCCTGTGGAGCATGTTCCTTTGTGTAAAAAAAGGTTGTCCCTTCAGGTTCCGATTAAATCTTTCTCCACTCGCCCTTATAATGAGGCTGAGGCTGAGGCTCCAGGCCGAGGGTAATTAAATGAGTTGAGATGAGTTCAAAATCTCACCCTTGGATGAACTCAATGATACACCATTACACCAAGGCATCCAAGTACATTTTTGTTCTTGGAATGGGACTTGAACCTATAACTTAGCCAAATTCGGAGAATCACCAATGGAGGGGCCGTGGTTGGCAAATTCAAATAAAAGCCTCAAAGGAGAGCCTCTTGAATGGAACGATCAACAATTACTCCTCCAGCCCTTCACTTCCTCACCAACTTTCCCAACAGTTTTGAGGTCAGTACCCCTGCTGTTTATTCAGAATTGTAAACAAGCTCGAGAAGCTCCGAGACTGGAGAGGGGTTTGAAAATCAACAGCAGGTGTTTGGGAGAAAGCCAGGGGCAACTGATGGCATTTAAGTATCACAGTTCTGGTGGAGACAAGCAACAGCTGAGAAGTATGCTGGTGGAAACAAGATATGTAACGATAGCAAACGGAAGCCAACAATGTTGATGGATTGGAATACACACAGTGGGTCTTACACTGTAAAAAAAAAAATTGCGATCGGTCAACAGTGGAGTGCAGCATAGATGTCTAAAAAGCATGTTCCTTCGATTGGTACAAACTTTTGTCTGAACTAGGCTCGGACAAAACTATGAACATTAATAGCCCATTATCTGTTATTTGCAGTTTATCAGTTTATTTATTCATGTGTGTATATATTTATATAATGGTATATGGACACACTGATCTGTTTTGTAGTCAATGCCTACTATGTTCTGTTGTGCTGAAGCAAAGCCAGAATTCCATTGTCCTGTCAGGGACACATGACAATAAACTCTCTTGAACTTGAACCTGATTATGGGGCAAAGGATACCAGTTTGACAGTGGAATATAGTCTCGACCCAAAATGTTATCTGTTCCTTTTATCCAGCGATGCTGCCCGACCCACTGAGTTACTCCAGCATTTTGTGTCTATCTTCTGCAATATCCTCTACAGGATTGGCAGTAACTGGGATGCAATAGAATGCAGGCTGCAGTGCTTTGAAACCTCTTCATGTCAGGTAAAGAATGAAGCAAGAATCCCAGGTGAATTGGCGTGGTTGAAGTCGGAGGTGGGAAGATTTGAGGCCATCAACAATAGATGGGCAGAGGTTAGAATATAGAACAGTACAGCACAGAACAGAAACAGGTCCTTCTGCCCACAATGTCTATGCCTAACATGATGTCAAGGCCAACTCTTATCTGCCTGCACATGATCCAAATCCCTCCATATGCATATGCTTATCAAAATCCTCTTAAATGCCACTATTGTATCTGCCTCCACTACTAACCTCAGCAGCATGTCCCAGGTACCCACCACCCTGTGTAAACAACTTACCCCACATATCTCCTTTAAACTTTTCCGCTCTCACCTTAATGCTGTACCCTCTAGTCATAGACCTATCCACCCTGGGAAAAAGGTTCTGGCTGTTTGCCTTATCTATGCATCAAGGTTGGACTCGAAACAGGTCAGAGACTTGAGGTGGAACCAACAGCCAAGGCCTTGCGAGTTCAGCTCCATATCCAACAGGAAACCAAGGAGTTGGTGTTGACTGAATGGAATTTGTGATGGATGGCACTAATCTTCCAGCGTTTATCCAGAGAAAATTTCGGCTGATTGAGTCAGACAAGCAGGCTGGTAATACTTGTGAAAGGTCAGGAGGTGAAGGCACGGTGTCACATCATCAGCGTACATTTGAGACCCGACACAAGATCAGAGTCATACAGCACGGAAACAGGCCCATCGCCCCAACTTGTCTATGCTGATCAAGATGCCCCATCTATACCACTGCCTTTTCTTCTCGTTTGGCCCATATGTCTCTAAACCTTTGTTATCCATGTAGTCCGAAGGGTGCAGAGATGCTGCCTGACCCGCTGAGTTACTCTAGTGAGGAAATATTATATAATAGAACCGCTCGGATAGTGACTTCTATATAAGCTAGGTAATTTGCCAGAGAAAAGCTTAAGGTTTTCAGAAACACGTCTCTGCAACAAATAAAGTACAAAGAAACACATACAGGGAACAGAAACGCTAATCTGAACCTGCATAGCTTAGTTTATTGCTTTGAGGCAATTATAACGCTGGAGAAAATTGTATTTGATATAATTTTGTGTAGAACAATGGCTTGTTGAATGGGGCCTCTTCTCAAGGCTGAGATAATAGACTCTGCAGTTAGCTTTGGCTATGTTAAATTATAATGAGGTTGAGATAATGGATCGGATGCTTGGAGAGGAATCAGATTGATGGATTTGTGAACCTATGTTTTGAAGAAGTGGCTGTACTTTTGAAATAATGGTCTGAAGTTGTAAGTTTACCCTTTGTTCTGTAATATTTATAAAAGGCCTTGCAGATGAGATTGAAATTCCATATCCCAGAGATAGCGGAAAAGGGGAGGCTGTAAGTTGGAATGATGCTGTATCCTGGCACAAAACACTTATCATCAATTAAGTGGACAGATTTACGACCCATGTATGCTTGGAGTTAGGTGTGTGTGGGTTTGAAACTTAACTTAGAAGCTGTGCAATTCGGCGAACTCATATAATTAATATTTGTAATACTATAGGTAATAGTATTTTAAACTGTGTAAAATTGTAGTGAAACCATTTATGAAATGTATTGTGTCTAAGTAGGATTGTAAACATTAGACCTTATTTAGATTTATAAAAATATCTTTCTTGTTGGTATGGAAAATGTGTTTTGTTTGTATGACTTGTGTGATCATTGTATTATATGTGTGTATCTTATATTTTGAGGAGTGGTCTCTGATAATTGAGTGGTTTGCTTTGTTGAAATAAAATAATTCTAAACGAAGTTCGACCGCAGGCAAACGAAGGTTGTAAAATGAGGCCAGAGATGGGGGTCATGTGACTGCTGTTGTAAATCACCAGGAGGACTCAGGTGATTGGTTACTAGATTGTCATACCCTCTGTATCAGAAATGTCCAATACCTATATAATGCCTTGAGTTTGTACCAAAGTCACTAATTCTTTGGACCTGCCCCGGAGCTTTTAGCTCTGTGTCGGAAGGTTCAGAGACTAGTCTCAGCGCTGAATAAACAATCGATTTCAACAGCAACAAGTGTTTGAATCAAGTTTTCTTGAATTTAAAAATAATTCAGTTTAACCCTAGCAGTTTGTGATTATCTGTCCAAATGTCTTTTGAATGTGGTATTGTATCTGCCTCAACTAACTGTTTCTATATTGTTTTTTAATTTTTTATATAGATATAAGAAAATAGAAAAGTTAAGAAATAGAATAAAGATAAGAAAAGGTTTGATGGAGAATAAAATATTCGTCATTAATCCGTCCTTATAGATATATTCATGATTTATTATATGTATCTTCTTCATCCATTCAAGTATCCAGGTCTCAGTCAGGTTCTCGCGCCGAACCATTATGATCCCTGTAAATATTCAATATATGGAGACCAAATCCATCTGAAGAGATCTAACCTATCCATAAGGACAAGCCCTCAATCTCTCCAAATGGAGTGTCTCCGACATTTCTATATTCCACTTTTGATTGTTGGGAATGCAGGGCCTTTCCAAAATTTTAATATTAATTTTTTCCCAATTATTAAACCAAGTCAATAAAGTTCTTTGATTCGTTGTTATTAATTGGTCAGTTTCAATTATTCCAAGTATAATTAACTTTGGGTCAGGGGTTATATTTATATTGATAACGGTCGAGATTATTTTAAATATTTCCTTCCAGTATTCTACAATTTTTTATGCAGCTAGTAAATGAGTGTGTCAAATTTCTTCTGAAATTTGACATTTGTCACATATTGGAGATATTTTTGAAAAATATTATGTAAATTAGATTTAGAGTAATGTAATCTATGTAATATTAAAACAGTTAGAAGAGAATGTTTAGCGTTTAATGATCAATAATTGTATATGTTTGTAAACTTCATCCCATATTTCTGGTCTTATTATTTGGCCTAATTCCTTTTCCCAAGACTCTCTGTATATTTCTGTTGATGGGTAACATTTTCCAATAAAATATTATATATATATATGATATCATTTTTCCAGTATTTGGATTGTTTATTCAAACATTCATCTAAAAATTTCTATTTTTCTATTTCTAAATTCATATATATTTTGCAGAGGCATAGTTTTTTTAATTTGTAAATATCTGAAATATTCCCTTATTATGTAGCCCATAAATTTGTTGCAACTCTTGAAATGAAGAAAAGTGTTTTCCTTATAAAGATCACCCATCATAGAAATTCCTTTATTTTTCCATTGTAAAAAAGCCTTATCCAAAATTGAAGGTTTAAACATAAAATTAATTAACAATCTTAAGACTTAGTGGTATAGATTTTAGTTTAATGCTTTCTTTATTTGTTTTCCATATGCGGATTCCATTTTCTATTATCGGATTTTCACTATAAACTTTCTTAGCTACATTAATATTAGCAAATATTATAGAGCTAATTTTCTATGGAGAACAATCTTCTTCTTCCATATTTAACCAATTTGGTTTATTGTCTATTTCTCCTAACCAAAAAAATTCATGTTTTTAATATTAACTGCCAGTAATAAAACATCAAGTTTGGTAACGCTAATCCTCCATTTATTTTAGATTTACATAAATGTTTTTTAATTTATTCTATGGGTCTTTATAATCCCAAATGAAATTCGTAATTAAAGAATCTAACTTTTTTAAAAAAAAATGTTGGAAGATATATCGGGATTAATTGAAATAAATATAAAATTGTGGGGAGAAAAATCATTTTTTATTGCATAATTTTCCCTATCATCGAGATAGGTAAACTTTTCCAATATGAAATATTCTTATTTAATTTATTTAGTAATGGGGGGAAAAATTAGATTTAAATAGAGAATTAAATCTTTTTGTAACAAAAATCCCAAGATATTTAATATTTTCATTTGTTATCTTAAAGGAAATTGTTGTAATATATGTAACTTATTCATTGTTATAGGCATAAGTTCACTTTTAGTTCCAATTAATACTGTATCCTGAAGTGATCCGAATTCCGTTATTAGTTTTAACAAATTTCGAATACTTATTTCTGGTTGGAGTGATATAAAGTAATACATCATCTGCATATAAGGAATTTTTATTCTTAGTATTTGCGGTATCATATCCATATATTTCCGGGTGTAGTCTTACCCTCTGAGCAAGTGGTTCTATTGCTAATGCAAAACAATAAAGGGTGATAAAGGGCAACCTTGCCTACAACCTCGTGATAAATTAAATTTAATTGATAACATTCGATTTGTTGTTATTCTAGCTATTGGATTTGCATATAATAATTTAATCCAAGTAATAAACCCTCTCCTAGTTTAAAGGCTTCCATCACCGAAAATAAATAAGGCCATTCCACTTGGTCAAAAGCCTTTTCTGCATCAAGCGAAATAACTACTAAGTCTTTTTTTTTATCACTTCTTTTCGAATATATAATATTAAACAATCGTCTTAGATTATATGAAGAATATCTTTTTGGTATAAATCCAGTTTGATCCGGAGGTATTAATTTCATTAACAACTGAACTCAATCTTTTTGCTAATATTGTTGTTAATATCTTTTGATCTGTATTTAATAGAGCTATTGCTCTATATGATCCTGGTTCGTCCAAGTCTTTATTTATTTTAGGTTATGAGTGTTATAATAGATTTGTTCAATGTATCTGGAAGCTTCTGTTCTGTATATCTGTTCATATAATGATTTTAGATATGGGACTATATATTCATGAAATGTTTATAAAATTCCGAACCTATACCATCAGGTCCCGGTGTTTTACCGTTTTTTAATGATCTAATAGATTCTTTGAATTTCATTTATTGAAATATCAGCATTTAATAATTTTCTTTTTGTGAAAATCCAGTCTTTCAAGTTACATTTTTTTATAAATGCATCTATTTCTATTTTACTTACTGTTGTTTTAGCAGTGTATAAATTTTTATAATATTGCATAAATCTTTCATTAATTACTTTAGGTTGTATTAATAATTCACCGTTTTGTGATTTAATCCCTATGTATAATTTTTTCCGCTTCAATTTTCCTTAATTGTCGAGCCAGCAGTTTTTGGGGCTTTATCCCCAAATTCAAACTGTAATTGTTTAGTATGTTGGTAAAATTTTATCACTTGATCTGTATATATTTTATTTAATTTATATTTCAATATAAACAATTTTATTATGTAATATCGTATCTGGTTTTATTGCATTCTGTATATCTAATTCCTTAATCTCCTTTTCTAGATCTTTTTGTTCTTTCCGAATCTTTTTATTGTCAAATGCTTGTGAAGAAATCATTATTCCTCGAAGATATGCCTTAAATGTTTCCCACAATAAGGAACGCGATATCTCTGGTTGATCATTTATTTCAAAAAAAAATTTTAATTTTGAGTTATGATATATTCCTGAGTGGCTTTGTTTTTTAAAATTTGTGGATTAAATTTTCCACTGTCCTAAATTTTCTATTTTATTATTAATTTTAATTTTAAACGTTACTGGGGCATGATCTGAGATTATTATATTATCATATTTAGCTTCATAAGTAAGTGAAATAATTTTGCATCCACAAAAAATAATCTATTCTTGAGTTAGTTTTATGCGAACTGGGGAGTAAAAAGAATATTCTCGTCCTGTAGGGTTTTCTGTTCTCCAAACATCTTTAATATTGGTCGTTTGCATATATGCATTTAGCAAATCACTAGAATGTGATTTGTTTTTTTTTCTTTGTTTTGTAGATCTGTCTAAGTAAGGGATCTAATGTACAGTTGAAATCTCCACCAATTATCAAATTATATTGCGTTAATTCCGGAATATTATTAAATACTTTTTTAAAAAACAATGGACTATCGAAATTTGGTCCATATATATTAACAAGAATCACTTTTTCTGTATTTAATTCTCCTATCACAATAATATATCTACCATCTTTATCATCTATGGTTGATATATGTTTAAATAAAGTACCTTTACGAAATAATATTGCTACGCCTCTTGATTTATGTGTAAAAAGAAGAATGATATATTTTATCTATCCATTTAGCTTTCAACCTGTTTTCCGCCTCTTTTTTTAGGTGGGTCTCTGAATGTAAATTACATTCAGCTTTACTTGCCTTTAAATATGTCAATACTTTTCCTCTCTTTATCGGTTCATTAATACCCTTTAACATTCCAACTGCAGAATGTTAATCCCTCATTCCCCGTATTTCTTTTTAATTCTTGCATTTTAGATTTATGGGGATCTGCAGGATCTAAGGATCAGCGCGATAAACCCAACCTTACACCTGAACCCTGAATGGATGTATTTAAATCTCTTTTTTGCCCCTCATGAATATATCTCCCTTGTACATTATATTACTCCAATCAAACCAAAGATTACTATAGATATAAAAGATAGATAAAAAATAAATAGAGGTATTGTGTGTAGAAGTAAAAAGAACTACATCTAGAATCGATGTAGTTTGTGCCAGCCATATTAAGATGGCTATACATCTAACGACTTCCGTCATCGATGTTATTAACACGACCAGCTCCTGGAATTAGGGAATTATTATTCCTTAACAATATTTTAACGGGGGTATAATATATATAATTTTTTTTTTTAAAAAGGAGGGGGAATGATAATAAAAAACAGGAAGGGGAGAGAGAAAGAAAAAAGAGGAAGAATAAAAAAAATTCATCCTTTAAAAATATCAATATCTAAAGCTAACTTAAAAATCTAAATAATATTAGACATAAAAAATACAAAGGCTATATAAAAAGAAGAATACACATACAATTAATTCAGTTCAAAAAGGAAAATTAGTTATTAATTATTAGTAATAGTGATTAATAATAGTGAACATTCCTAATTAAATAAAAAAAAAGGGGTGGGAAAAACTAATAATAAAACCGTGTTATAATCTTAATGTGTGTGTTAATTATTTATTTAGTTATATGTTAGAACTAATTATCAATGTCCAGATATCCAGATGACGTTGTCGAATCTCGTTTTATTCCTCTCCATTCCATTCGACATTGTCTCCATCAAGTCCAATATCATCTTGAAGAGTCTCAGTAAATATTAAAAGTCCATGTTGAATATCTGAGAATGATAAAGTCAGTAATATTACTTGCTTGTAGGTACTCTTCAAGTCTTGAGCTGCTGAGCAAATCTCCAATGCTGCGGTTGGGGTCTTGAAAAGTATTCCACATTCTTATAAGAAACTCTTAAAGTCGCTGGGTATTTCAAACCGTATACTCAGATTTTCATACTCCACGCATAAGACTTTTGGCTTCATTGAATGCTTTTCGTTTCCTGGCGACCTCTGGTGATAGTCCTCGATAGATACTAATCCTTTGACCTTCAAATGTCAAGTTTTTAGTTTTCGAAGCTTTCCGCATAATCTCATCCAGAAACAAAATCGAATTGTACCTTTATAATCATTTGTCTGGGAGGAGCGTTGGGTCTGGTCTGACTCTACTGACTCTGTGAGCACGAGCTAATAAAGGCATTTCTTCCAGAGATAGAACTTCTTTGAGTAATTTAGCAGCGAACTCTCGAGGGCCGTCGATATTCTCTAGACCCTCAGGAATCCCTACAATTCTCAGATTTTGCCTTCTCTGATGTCCTTCTAGCTCAGTACCATTTCTCTGCGTTTTAGTCAGCATGCTCATCGACGTTCGTTTTCTGTAAACAGGTTCGCTGTAGTCAAAGCATTCGTCTCAGCTGTTTGCTCAAGGTTCTTTATTTCAGCCATCTGTTGTTTCTGTATTTCTTCAATAGGATTAATCCTATTATCGATGTCTTTTTTTAAAACTTTTCCAGTTTCTTATCCATCTTTTTCTCCATGACGTTAAACATTTCAATAAATTCTTCCTTTAATTTCATCCGACATTTTCTTAACCTTTTTTTCAATATTTAACTTTTGTTTCTTGTTTTAAGTCTTTCAGTTGATTTTTCATCTGATTCAGCTGAGTAATCCATCAAACTTTTATGTGATTTATTTCTTCCTTTACATCTTTTATTTCTCCTTTAATTCTTCCTTTAAGCTAACATCTGATGAGAAATAAAAGATTTCAGTTCCTCACCTTCCATTTTTGTCCCTGGTTTTTTTGGACACATCTTCCAGGGATCGAGTCCTACTCGGACTCCGAGGCTTCCACTTGGGCCTTCTCCCGGTCTCTGCCGGGTTGGTCGACCTTTTACCTTGTCGGTAGGGCTCCGTGAGACCGACATAGTTCGTCGCGCGCCTGATGACGTCACTCGGCACAGTCGGTGAAGAAACAGCAAGCAGTTTGTTGCAGGGCAGCAGCCGGTAAGTCTTTTAAAACCCCCGTTTTTTACAATTTTTTTGCGGAGCTGGCTGGCGCTATAACTCTAGGGCTCCATAGCGCCACCGGAAGTCTCTCACCTTAGACTTATGTCCTCTGGTTCTTGACCTCCCTACTCGGGGTAAAAGACTGTGCATTCACCCTATCTATTCCCCTTATGATTTTATACTCTATTATAGTAATCATACCGCACCCCCTAACCTAATCTCCAGGGGAAGGGAAAAAGAAACCGAAGCAATGACAGGGAAGAGTGCCCTGCAAAATGCCTCCGAAAGCACCTCAGGCCACTGGACGTATTCCAGACTACACAGACCTAGAGCTATTTATAAAAGCGATGGTCTCTGGTTGGAAAATTTCAGCCCAAACTCGGAGTCTGAAGTAGGGTCCTGACAGGAAATGTCACCTATCCACATTCACCAGGAATGCTTCATGGAACACTGTGTTACTCCAGCACTTTGTGTCTATTTTTTTTTAAGAGGACAATTACTCATTACACATACCAATGCATTCCGGTATGGGAGGCACAATGGTGCAGCCAGTAGAGCTGTTGCCTCACCACATCCTCAATGCTGACCTCTGGTGAAACCTACACATTCTCCCTATGACCACGATTTTCCTCCCACTGCTCCGGTTTCCTCCCACCTTCCAAAGATGTGCAGGTTTGTAGGTTTATTACCCTCTATAAATTGCCCCTCATGATAGGAAGTAATGTTTCTAATATACTTCCTTATGTTGTAGTGAGTATATCCTCCCATTTCCTATAAAATTATTAATCTGAGACTGGCCACCAAAGCACTTGTACAATTTGTTAGATCTTGGTGAGATATCTCAAAATCCCAGAGAGATTTCCTATATCCTTCAGTGCTTTGGATACGAGTTGATAACTGGTGAATCTAATGCTGTATATACAAATAACTGCTGGAGGAACTCAGTGGGTCAAGCAACATCTATGGAGACAATAGTCAATGTTTCTTGATCCAAAATGTCATTCGTCCCTCAGAGTTCCTCCATCCATTTGTCTTTTTGCTTCAGATTCCAACATGTGCAGCCTTTTGCATCTCTAATAACGTATAGAGTTCACCTGAGAGACTAAAGCTGAAAAGATACTCCGAAAACACCAGATTAAGAAAAATGGACAAGACTTCTCAATTAACAACAGTCCATTCGGTTGAACTCGGCCATGGTAGTGTTTATTGTCTTCTCAACTTGGAATGGAGATGAGGAGGTATTTCTTTAACCGGATTGTGGTGTATCTGAGGAATTAATTGCCAGACAGCTAAGGAGACCAAGTCATTGGATATTTTTAAAGCGGAGCTTAATTAGAAAGGGTATCAACGGTGTTGGAAGGAACTGTAGTTGCTGGTTTATACCAAAGATAGACACAAAATGATGGAGTAACTCAACGGGTCAGACAGCATCTCCAGAGAAAAGGAACAGGTGACCTTTTGGATCTGAACTCCGGGGCTCCGGCTCCAGCTGCAGATTGCTGACGGTGGACTGTTGGGGTGTCGGGAGCTCGCGAGTCCGGGTGGGAGACCGCTCTCTGGAGCTCCGCAACACAACTTCTCCAGCCCGTGTCGCGAGGTTGGAACGACCCGGAGCGGGGCCGAGCATCGCCCGGCGCGGCTTTAATGGCTGCGGGACATTCCAGCGCCCGCCGGGGGCTCCAACTTTGTGACTTTGGGCCTGGAGCGGGGCCGTACATCACCCGGCGCGGCCTCAATGGACATGGGACTTAACACCGCCCGCCTGGGGCTTCGACATCGGGAGAGAGATGGTGCGGGGGAGAGAGAAGAACTTTGCCTTCCATCACAGTGAGGAGGAGATCCACTGTGATGGATGTTTGTGTGAATTTAATTGTTTGCGTGTTTTTTTATGAATTGTTCTGTTTGTTTGTTTGTATGGCTTGTAGAAACGGAGTTTCGTTCGAGCCTCTCTGAGGTTCGAATGACAAGTAATAAAATCAAATCAAATGTTCAGATGCTGGAATAACTCCATGGGTGCAGGGCAGGCTGAAGAAGGGTTCCGACCCAAAACATGACGTATTCCTTTTCTCCAGAGATGCTGCCTGACCCGCTGAGTTACTCCAGCATTGTGTGTCTATCTAGGGCGTCAAAGATTACGGAGAAAAGGTAGAATAGGGATTGAGAGGCAAAAATAGATCAGCCATGTTCGAATGACAGAGCTGACTCAAAGGGCCGAATAGCCTAACACAGCTCTGAGTTCGTATGGTCTTAACTTTCCTATCTTTTCTCATTTAAATCTATCAGTTTACATAGAAACATAGAAAATAGGTGCAGGAGGAGGCCATTCGGCCCTTCGAGCCAGCACCGCCATTCAATATGATCATGGCTGATCGTCCGCTATCAATAACCAGTGCTTGCCTTCTCCCCATATCCCTTGACTCCACTAGCCCCGAGAGCTTTATCCAACTCTCTCTTAAATCCATCCAGTGATTTGGCCTCCACTGCCCTATGTGGCAGGGAATTCCATAAATTCACAACTCTCTGGGTAAAAAAGTTTTTTCTCAGCTCAGTCTTAAATGACCTCCCCTTTATTCTAAGAACCATTGAATTCTCCCTTTTCTCAGCTGACAGCTTGCTGTCTTCAACTACTTGTCATGGACACAGTCCCACATTCTCACCACTCTCCAAGGTCATTTCTTCAGAATTTCTACTGGACTTCTTGGAAACACTTCAAATTGTCCTTTCTCATAATTGGAAACCATTTCACTCCAATCGGTCGAGCAGAAACTGGTTGTTAAGCTTGGAGTTATACAATGTACAACAGTACAGTACAAGAACAGGCCCTTCATCCCAATAATGTCTGTGCCAAACATGTCAAGAACATCTCATCTATCTGCACATAATCCATATCCCTCCATATCCATGTGCCTATCCAAAAGTCTCTTAAAATGCCACTATCATATTTGCCTCACAGAACTGGTTGGCAGACAGGAAACAAGTAGCAATTAACGGGTCCCTTTCAGAATGGCAGGCAGTGACTAGTGGAGTGCCGCAAGGCTCAGTGCTGAGACACCAGTTATATTAACGATTTAGACGAGGGAATTAAATGTAACATCTCTAAGTTTGCGGACGACACGAAACTGGGTGGCAGTGTGATCTGCGAGGAGGCTGCAGGGTGACTTGGATAGGTTGGGCGAGTGGGCAGAAGCATGGCAGATGCAGTATAATGTGGATAAATGTGAGGTTATCCACTTTGGTGGCACGAACAGGAAGGCAGATTATTATCTGAATGGTGTCAAATTAGGAGAAGGGAAGGTGTTGGCCTTCACTGAGAGGATTTGAGTTTAGGAGCAAGGAGGTCCTACTACAGTTGTACAGGGCCCTGGTGAGACCGCACCTGGAGTATTGTGTACAATTTTGGTCTAATTTGAGGAAAGACATTATTGCTATTAAGGGAGTGCAGCGTTGGTTCACCAGGTTAATTCCTGGGATGGTGGGACTGATGTATGATGAAAGAATGGGTCGATTGGGCTTGTATTCACTGGAATTTAGACGGATGAGAGGAGATTGTAGTAGAAACAAAAACATTCTAAGAGGATTGGACAGGGTTCCCGATATTGGGGGAGTCCAGAACCAGGGGTCATAGCTTAAGAATTAAGGGGTAGGCCATTTAGGACTGAGATGAGGAAAAACCTTTTCACCCACAGATTTGTGAATCTGTGGAATTCTCTGCCACCAAAGGCAGTGGAGGCCAATTCACTGGATGTTTTCAAGAGAGAGTTAGATTTAGCTCTTAGGGCTAAGGGAATCAAGGGATATGGGGGAAAAGCCGTAACGGGACGCTGATTTTGGATGATCAGCCATGATCATATTGAATGGCGGTGCTAGCTCAAAGGGCCGAATAACCGACTCCTGCACCTATTTTCTATGTTTCAATCACCATCTCACCAAGTTCCTGAAAATACCAGACAAGGCAGACGTAAGGAACTGCGGATGGTGGTTTACCAAAAAAAGACAAAGTGCTGAAGTAACTCAGCGGGCCAGGCAGCATCAAGCACTATTGAACACTGAATTATTCTATTTTGGGTATTTGACCTACAAACAGCAACCCCCCCCCCCCCCGCTCCCACTTTGCCCCCTCTCTTCCGTGCCCCATCTGAATGCACTCCCATTTCACCCTTTCCCCCTCCTATATTCCTTCCTCTGGCTTCATATTTCACACTTTCTCTCTCCTTACCTCACACATTTTGTCTTTTCATCTCTGGCCTTTGTCCAACCATCTGCCAATCAACCCCCCCCCCCCCCTTATCTGTACCCACCTATCACTTGCCAGGCTTTGTTCTACCCCCTACCTTTCTTCCAAATATCGGATCCCCCCAGCTACAACCAGTGTGAAGAAGGGTCCCAACTCGAAGCATCGCCTATCCTTGCTGTCCATGCTCCAGGACTCGCTGAGTTACTCCAGCACTGTCTTATCCCAAAAAATAACAGCAAGGACTAAGAGTGCGATACTGTTGTCAATAGCAGATTTTAGTAAATTTGCAGCTTATGTCAAATGTTGAAATGCTGCTGGCTTAACTAAAATAATAACATGCACCATTAATAGAGTTCAGGGAAAGATCAACCCAATGTATCACAAATTTGACAGGAATAGCTGAATATAAAACAGATCCAAGTCATTAAAATGACAAGAGAATTCACTTGCGAAAAGCAAATTTTATTCCAAATGAAAAACATTGATAGAAGTTTATTTTTTTTATTTTCATTCGAATAGTCTCAGTAAAGAACACATTTTCAATTCTCAAAAAGTCTAGGAGGGTGCTTCAACGGGAAGAAAGGTTTGCTTTAATGAACAGTACACATTCCTTGAATAGAGGGATGTCAATGCTTGGAGCAGGAACAAGAACCATCTCACATGCCTGTAGATCTCAGAGGCATAAACACTGAATGGCAAAGAAAGATGCCCGAAACTCCAGCATACACACGACGGAGCCAACTAAGTCAACATGCAACAGACCTTTGAGAGGTGGTGGAGGGTCAGAATTTAAACAGAATAGTTGTCAACTGATTGTGATCAGACCTTCCCTTTTCCAAAAGATAATTTGATGGAGGTCACCTGAAAATTGAATTTCCAAGTCACATTTTATCAATGGATTTTTTTTTTTTAAGAGATCTACTTGCAGAATTAAGATGTTGACATAAAGTTGCCCGGTTTTTGCATGCATTAGAAGTGATTGGCTTTCTTTTTTGGGGAGAAGATTGAAAGTTATTTCCCCCCCCCACTGTGAACAGAATATTATACCAAATATTTAGGAAATATGAGAATCTGTCCTGTTTGAACCATCAGGAACGTTGAAGCAAGCAACACAGCAGAGGCATCATTCCATAAATGGACAATTCCCTGTGCTTTTAAACTATTTACTTTATTTCCAAACAGAGCAGAACGTGCGTCGGTTAAATACATATTGTATAACCAGGAATTAGGTACCTCTATACAACAGAGGATATTATTTCTCAGTGTAAACTCCCCTCACGTGATTCTACACAATCTCTGATTATTTTGTTGTTCTTTTCCCCAGATGTCTGTGGGGGAATATGGTAGAATGTAATAATCAAAGTGACAACAGCAATCAGACATAGCAGCTCTGATGAGGTGGAAATGGTCAACTGGCACAGAGTAAACAACTTGGAGTAGAACACTATTTTGCTTTTGGTATCTACAGTTTGGTGGTGTCAGAGATATTCACTTCTTGTTTATTATTTTCCTGGCAGCCTTGGCGGCTTTGAAAGTAAGTTCTTTTTTAGTAACTGCCTTGATCACACCTGCAGCCACCGTCTGTCTCATGTCACGGACAGCAAAGTGACCAAGAGGTGGATATTCAGAAAAGCACAACACACACAATGCTTTATTTGGAACCATGGTGACAACAGCAGCATTTAGCACACTTGATAACTTTCCATAAAGAATTTACAGTCTGCAATGACTTTATACTTCACATCTCTCCACCCACTCTATTAACCTCACCTCCACACCGTCTAGGTCTCCCTCTTGGACGTAGGATCGAGGAATTGTGGATGCTGGTTTGCACAAAAGGAGACAAAGTGCTGGAGTAACTCTGCGGATCAGGTAGCATCTCTAGAAGACATGGATAGGCGACATTCCAGGGTTATACCTTTCTTTAGACTGATGGAGTAGGGGGGAGAGAAAGCTGGAAAAGAGATGGAGGCAGGACAAAGCCTGGCAAGTGATGGAGATGCTGTCTGACCCACTGAGTTACTCCAGAACTGTGTGTTCTATGCAGGTTTTCAGCATCTGCAATTCCTTGTGCCTCCACTAACAACGTGGAGTCTGCTCAAGGCTATTGCCTCTAGGTTTATCGATGTACATTATAAACTTGGTTTTACCCTCCATGGAATGCATCACCTGCCAACAATAACTGAACTAGTAAAATGCAAGATTCAAGCAACAATCCCAATGAAGTGCTTAATCTGAGATGCTAACCTCCATTTCGTTTTTAAGAGATGCAGTGTGGAAACAGGCTCATTGGCCAACGAGTCTGTGCCGACCAACAATCACCCCGTACACTAGCACTATCCTACACGTTAGGGACAATTTACATTTTACCGAAGCCAATTAACCTGCAAACCTGTACATCTTTGGAATATGGGAGGAAACCGGAGCACCCGGAGAAAACCCTTCGAGAGAACGAACAAATTCCATACAGACAGCACTCGTAGTCAGGGGTCTCTGGCACCGTAAGGCATTGTACTGCTGTACCACTGTGCTGTGTTATTTTCTTCCACCAGTGCCTGAGTTTCTTCAGTGCAATACAGATCAGCCGCTATCTAACAGAACAGCAAACAGGTTCTATTAGCAAACATTTGCCTCTTACCTATACTTTCCTATGTACCACCATTGAATTATTTTAACCAGTAATAATCATTTCACAGATTGAGCCATTTTGTCCAAGTTAAACCAGATGTTCTCTGCAATCAGGCAATAATATTTGACCAAAGATTATCAAGTGAAACAGTTTAATCTGTCGAGAAATAGAGTATAAGGTTTTAATGTGAAAACACTGCAATCAATATAAATCCCTCTTTTTATGCCCTTCTCAATCAGGTATCTGGAGTAAAAGTAATTGATAACTAAACATGATAACAAGGCAGTAATCTCACCAAGCAGGTCAGGTCAAATGATTGCCTTAATCTATCAGAGCAAATCCCACGCATGAACAGATAAAGGTAAATGAGATCAAATGCTTCTAATCATGTTATGCGTTTTTGTACCATATGCAGGTGGTGTTCTTTGATACAGATTACTCTGAGAGGCTTTTGCACTGACAACGTTTTTCAGTTGTTATTGATAAGCAACATTACAGAATATGGCTAAACACTCAGGCGAAGCAGGTTCATTTGGAACAGACAAATTTCTGGAAAAGGCCAATGGCTCACTAATCACTAACAATCAGCATTTTATGGTGGTTTATTGAGAATAAAGGAAATCTTTGCTAAATAAGGATTATAAAAAAAAACATTTGGAATTATATGTGACTCATGGCACTGAATGGATGTCCGTGGTGTGATGTAACATGGAGGGGGGACAGAAAGTTTGTGTGTGATCAGTGGGCTGTGGGCACCAATACTATGCTGCATCCCTTTTGTTACATTGGTATTTAGCCTTAATAAAGGTAGGTAAGCGTTTTGAAATCTGCTAATATGAAATTGGGTAAAATCATACTAAATGTTGTGTAAAGTTGGAACACCACATGGGGGATGTAAAGATCACACTCAAAATTTGTAAGAAAAAAAAAGCATGAATCAGAAGCCCAGTGCACCAATTTTACCACTCACTCTGATCCCATTTGCTATTGTGAATAACTATCCCTGTCACAGTGCTGCAGGTCTTGTATATTTTCCTTTCAGTGTACAATATTAGAGGCATTAGGCAGGAAATGAAGCACATATCAATAACTACAGCGCAGCATCTCACCTTAGCTCAAGGTATTTAATGCAGCTTTCCTTTACGCTTCAGATTCATTCTGTCAGTGAGCTAAATTTTAATAAATGCCAATTCTTAGCAGATAGATCAATTGCAATACTAGTTTTAATTTTTGGTTATAGTTTGTTGGCGATAGTGGCGCAGCGGTAGATTTGCTGCCTTACTGCGCCAGAGACCCAGGGTCAATCCTGGCTATGGGTGTTGTCTGCAATAAGTACGTTTTCCCTGTAACTGTGCTCCGGCTTCCTCCCACATTCCAAAGTAGTGAGTTAATTGCCTTCTGTAAACTGTCCCTAGTGTGTAGGATAGAACTAGTGTATGGGTAGACTCAGTGGGCCGAAGGGCCTTTTTCTACACTGCATTTCTAAACCTAAACTGCAACACTAGAACTACTTCAACCAAGTTTGCAGGTGCAAAGAGAAATCTTTTTTGCCCAAGTTACTACTGTTGATGAGGAATAGTCATTCTTGTCAGATTCTGTGCTCCTGTGGAAGGCAAGATTGTGCTCAACAGTGATGCAGTCTACACCCTTCTGGTCAACCAAACCAATACTCACCATCAGGGCTCACTTAGACACGTTCCAGGAGTCCAATGCGGCTGAATATGTACCCCACGACATGCAAGTAGGACAGGCTTCATCCAAAATGGTTGTACAGCCACAGAAAATCTCAGCCATTAAAAGTTATTGAAAGGTTGTAAAAATAATCTTCATGCAGAAGAGTTTGTCTTTCAAAAGGTAACTAACCCATTCAACTCTCATTAAATTAGTCCTCTAAGAATTCTGTTAGAATGTTATTCAATACTTAGTTACGAGTTTTAAAAATCAAACCATTGTACTGGCTTGAATAATATGGATTTGTACACATTCTGTACACAACTGGCACCTTTCTGTTCTTTTTTTGAGGTTTGTACAAGTAGTAAAAAATTGAACTAGACCACACACTGAGCCAGCAATTAAGTATAGGAAGGAAACAGCCCAAGTAGTGCACACGGAATGATAGCAGCCGGATTCATTGCAGCATCTAAACCACGATGATCCCAGGGAGAATCATGGATCAAAGGTTGAACAGAACATGACCTGGGAACCAAATGTCAAGCTATGTAGTTCATTGTGACAGAGTGTTGAGGTGAGGGGAGTGGGTAAAATGGTGTTCACATTCTCCAGCCACACACTCTTGTGAGATTTATTTAAGGGACTTGCTTGATTAAACAGAACTGAAATTCTTCAACGTTAATTACTTATTCAGGAATTTAGTTCTTCCTAAATGGTCTCGGCAAGCAAACTGTGATTGATTGATACAGCATGTAAACAGAGCCTTTGGCCCACCGAGTCATATTGACCATCGGCTTTGGGAAGCAGACCCACTTTGTTATGCATACAAACTACCTTGTGCCAACCGTTCTCCTGAAAAACAAACCCGACCTTCAAGATACAGTATCCAAACCCATCCAGTTACTTTTGCAAAAAAAAACTGCTAACTTCAAATCACCAACCACCCTCTACAAGCTGCTGACGCCACATCTGGCACAGTAAAGCACGCAGAGTGTGAAGATCAAAGAAACGCAATGCCAGATAACTGATCTTCCAACGTCCACGATGGCCTGCTTTTGGCTTAAGGGCAGCATGCAAGTCCTGGTGATATTCCATCAATTTAATACAGCAGGTGCACACTTTGTTGAAATAATGGCATCTCAAAACTGAGAAATACAAAAATAGTTTTTGACAAAGGTAAACCGAAATCCCCTTCTAACTTTTTCTGATAATTCGTACCCCTTTGTCACCAGACAGTAATAACCCTTTTGCAGGCACCACATTCTTCTGTCCCTTCTGTCGCGGGGGAGCAAAAGCTAACAGGATTTCTGTACCAACTGAGTGTGATCCTGCCTTCATCTGCAGTTCCATTCTCAACAGAACAATCACGTGGGAATCAAGAGGTGTTGAGCCTCTCACTAGCATATTACACAAGGTGTCTCAGAAGAACAAGTTCAGCACGGACTGCATCACAAAACCCGGGGCTACTCAGACAAAGCAAATGACTTGCTAAGTAAGAAAGGATCCAAGAAGTATTTTCTGTGACATCGGTAAATGTCTGTGCCAGCTTTCTGTATACTTACCAGTATTTCTGTTCAAACAATAATCAACTACATCTACCATTTATGTGGTCCAGTAAGAAAAACTCAAATTATTGTACGTTCAATTTATTGAATGGTGCACCACATATTTATGGAAGAAAATATACACTAAACATAAAAAATGCCCTTAATCAAATATTTCTACACCTTTGGACCTGGGGATTTGTCAGCCTGAGATGTTTGGGTTATCATTGTGGTCAGGGTTAAATGATGACTTTAATCACTTCATTGTAACTCCTTACATCACATTGATTATAAAGATCAACAATAATCTTCATGATTCAGTGACTACTGATGCATCTATAGTGTAGGACAAAATTCTCAGTGAATCCAGTCATACATCAAATTGCCAACTTTTATTGTACAGTTGATCATGACATCTCTCTCAAATACTGAATGAGTGCCAAGCTTTCAGTGAAGATCTGAGACACCCCAAATGCAATATTCAATCAATCTGTTCAACACTTCTCTGAAGGGAGCAGGCACGTCAAGGAGTGTTTTGGACTTGGAGTGGCAGTGGGTTTGCTGGTGGTGAGGCAAACAATTGGTGGCACAATGTCTGGGCAGAGAAGCAAGGCTCGCACAAGCCTGCCAATTTCTGAACATGCAACTGAGCTGAGTATCTCCAAACGAGTCCTGATCTGAACAGTGGTGGAGGAGGGGAAGAAGCCCCAAGATGGTACCAAAGGAACAAAAAAAAGAAACACATTTTCACATCTTGTTTTTGGTAGTAGTCTCGGCATAGTAACAAACCACTGCCCATGTAGCAAGCACACTGTGAACCCGAGAAGGTTCATATGTTTTTTTAAAAAATGCAACTCAAGTAAATTACAAAACCACAACAAAGGGGGAGAGGTATGGTAAGTGACATTTATGTAACGATTTGACATGTAGAGGAACAGCAGCTTTGTTCCAATGCCTGTTTGGTACTGCAGAGAGTAGTAAACTGGAGATCTGCCATACAATTGAACTGTTAGAAATGCACGTGGCCTTTTGTACACCCCTATCCTACAGACCAACTCATTTTCATTTGACTTGCGCATTGTTTCATACTGTGAAACGGTATTATACTGAAAACCCACTACAGATGCACAACTTTCCATTTTAGAAAACTCTTGATTTGAAGCAACTTTGGTAGTCTATGTTCAACACAATTCAGGGAAGCTTTAAAGAAGCCAGTTTTATATGAAACATTAAAACCTATCCAGATACTTTTCAAACACCCAGAAGCTATCAAAGCTTTACAACAGCCAAACATTTTCTTTTTAGGTTTTAGTTTGGCAAGAACTGGTCACCTACTTATATAAGTAACAAAGAAACACAGAATCTGCTCATTTCATCTTATCAAAAATTACATTTAGTATTTGTGTTTGTAGTTCAGTTTGATAATTCATAAATCAACATTTCTTTCCTGTTTTTGGAAGAAAATCAACCCAAGGTACAGAATATGTGTTTTTTAAACCAAGAAGGCAGATAACAAAAAAAAACAGAATATATGCCACACTTTTTCCCATCCCTGGCTGGGTGGTAATGTATCTCATCCGCTTAGTGGTTGCCCCCAATACGTGGAAAAAGGCAGAAAATGCAGTTTTGCTCATTTACTGCAATTTTTTTTCTTCAGTGGGGAGTTTTTTTGTGTTTATGGGTGTTTTTTCACTTTGTTTCCATCAAACTGAAAAGGCACTAAATAATATTTGTGCCTATAAACCAGGATTCTCCAAGTCCAAACTGGTACCAAACAAGGAGACAAGTTGCTCTTCATAATTCACTATATTTCTCTTCATGATGTCCATACAAGGGCCTAACAACCTTTCAAATGCCTGGATATCCATCACTGCAAAGAAGAAAGCAATCATTTAAAACCTTTGTTCAACAGCAAGTTATTTTGCACATTAAAATGCAAGTGACATGTTTGAGGACAAAGCTTCAAGAAAGGTTACTGCATTGCATTAAAATGAAATATTTTTCCAATGTGGTACTGACATATCAGCCGAATCTTTGTCAGAATATTATTTACACTAGGAAGTAACCGCACACACTTGGAGATTTTTAAAATTAGTCTTGCACTATGTTCTTACGTGTGATTTTGTCTACAATTCACCAGTAGATCTTCAAACTAGTATCTGGAATCTAACTAGGTACTTTGGGCCAAGCACATTATGCTTATAAGACGGCACAGCAGCACAGCCAGCATCCTGCTGCCTTGCAGCTTTGGTGACCTAGGTTCAATCCTGCCCTCCAGTGCTGTGTGGAGTTTGCATGTGTGTTTCCTCAACATCCATGGAAACAAGCCCTTCACCCCACCAACCCCATATACTAGAACTATCCTACACACTAGGGACGAATTTTACAATTTACAGAAGACAATTGACCTTTAAATCTGTACAACTTTGGTGTCTGGGTGGAAACTGGAGGACCTGGAGAGAATGTACAAACTCCATACAGACATCACCTGTAGACAGGATTGAAAGGGGTCTCTGGCGCTGTAAGGCAGCAACTCTACTACAGTGCCACTGTGCTGCCCTGCAGGTTGGTAAATTATCTGGTGACAGTAAATTGTCCCTACTGTGTTGGAAATGACAAAGACCAGAGGGCATAGCTTTAATGTGAGGGGCAAAATTAAAAGAAGATGTGTGGGCCAATTCCTTTTTACACAGAGTACTGGTGGAGGCAGATATGATTGGCATTGCAGAGACCTTTAGATAGGCAGTTTAAGAAGCCTACGTCTACGCTGCATCTGCTCCCAGGATGAGGTGTTCCACACCAGGGAATCGGAAATGTCCTAATTCTTCAGGGAACGGGGGTTCCACTCCCCTACTGTAGATGAGGCTCTCACCAGGGCCTCTTCCATACACCCGTAACACTGCTCTCTCTCTCCCCATCCTCCCACTCGCAACAAGGGCAGAGTCCCCCTAGTCCTCACCTTTCATCCCACTAGCTGTCACATACAACAAATAGTCCTCCATCAGTTTAGCCACCTCCAACGTGACCCCACCACTCACCACATATTCCCATCTCCCCCCCGTCTGCTTTCCCCAAAGACCGCTCCCTCCGTAACTCCCTTGTCAATTCTTCCCTTCCCTCCCGCACCACCCCCTCCCTGGGCACTTTCTCTTGCAACCGCAAGAGATGCTACACTTGTCGTTTTACCTCCCCCCTCAACTCCATTCAAGGACCCAAGCAGTCGTTCCAGATGTGACAGAGGTTCACCTGCATCTCCTCCAACCTCATCTATTAAATCCGCTGCTTTAGATGTAATTTGATCTACATCAGTGAGACCAAGCGTAGGCTTGGCGATCGTCTCGCCGAACACCTCCGCTCGGTCCGCATTAACCAACCTGACCTCCCGGTGGCTCAGCACTTCAACTCCCCCTCCCATTCCGTATTCGACCTCTGTCCCGGGCCTCTGCCATGGCCAGAGTGAGCAACACCGGAAATTGGAGGAACAGCACCTCACCCTCCATCAGTCTGAAGAAGAGTTTTGGCCCAAAACGTTGCCTATTTCCTTCGCTCCATAGATGCTGCTGCACCCGCTGAGTTTTTCCAGCACTTTTGTCTACCTTTAGATAGGCACATAGATGTGCAGGGAATAGAGGGACGGATCACTTGCAGGCAGAGATTAGTTTAACTTGGCATCATGTTCAACGTGGGCCAAAAAGCCTGCTCCTGTCCTGTAATAGCTAATGTTCTATGAGCAGTAAAATTGGGGGAGAAGGGAGGGGTTGATGGGAATGTGGAGAGAGTAATTTAAACGTGATCTTGGTCAGCACACACTTGATCCATGATGCAATGACCATCTATGACTCCGGGATTTAGGTACACAAATTGGAAAATATTCAAATGCTAAACAAATAGAAAAGGCAGGTTTTGAACAGACAGACATTTGCCTCAGCCCTGGCATTTCTAAAACATGAAATTCTTGCTGCTTTTGTGAATGAGATTAGAGGCCTCCGGAAGGTCACTGTAGAGGGGGTGGAGGTAAAGAAGAATGTTATAATAACGGGAGAATAGAGGAATCAGTATTTGGGGAATGAAGAGTCAGGAAGATAGATACAACTACAAGCACAAATCTAAAAACTGTACTGGCTAAAGTGCCAAAGGAGGGATATCCTTCTCAGGAATAGAGGGGAACTGAATTAGAGGGGAAAAAAATTGTTATATGGTCTGTGCAGGAACCTATGATGTAGAAACACGAGGTAAATTATCAAATAACAGCACCCAAGGGGACTAAATAAAAAAATAGAACCACAAAGATGATAATCTCTGAAGCCACAAAAGATTGTCATGACAAAAAGATCAAAGAGTTGCTCTTTAGTACCTTTATCCCAGTGACTCAAAGATGGAAATGGGAACAATTCATGGGTCATTGGCACTAGAATTCAGGATTGTGGGAACTATTCCACTGGAATGGGGTTTATTGAATTCAATGTCCTAATCAAGTGATGAACTGCAGATGGGGCTTTAAACTAAATAGTGCGAGGTAGGTTCAGATGAATGGAAATTGGGTAAATTGAGTGGAATGGATGAGGTAATAAAGTAGGGTTGTGAAATGGGTAATAATTGCCTAATGCCCGTCCCACTTAGGAAACCTGAACGGAAACGTCTAGAGACTTTGCGCCCCACCCAAGGTTTCCGTGCGGTTCCCGGAGGTTTTTGTCCTCCGGCACCACCTTCAACTAGCATTGCAACCGGCTTCGACTAAAAAATTACCGATTTTTAAAACGGAAACCACTTTCGACCATTAGGGAGACTGACGAAAACATCCGGGAACCACATGGAAACCTTGGGTGGGGCGCAAAGTCTCCAGAGGTTTCCATTCAGGTTTCCTAAGTGGGACAGGGGCATAAGTCTATTATGGAGGGACAGAACATATACCTCCAAATAGGATTGAAGTAGTAAAAAAATTGTAAAAAGATAAAAACGAAGGAACTTCAACTGAAAGTACATAGCATGTTACAAGATAGACAAATAGACTCGGCAAACCAAATTAGCAATAACAGTGCAAGAACTGACTATGTTAAGTAATTACCTAGGTAAAAGATAATTTCAGATCAGCATTTTGTAATGAGGAAGAGTTGGTGTTCAGAGGGACCTGCATGTTATTTCACATTTGATGTGGAGATACAATAAGCAGTTAGGAAGGTAAAATGTAATGCTGGCCATTATCAAAAAGAGGGGTTAATATTTTATTACAATCAATTAGAATTCTCGTGAGATTTCATTTGGATTAGTTTGTATTGGTCTGGCCTTCCTACTCAAGGTAAGACGTACTTGTGAGAAAGGGAGTGCAACAAAGGTACACCAGATAGTTTCCTGGTATGGGGTTGGAAGGGATTGTCCATCGAGGATAGAATAAGCAGACAGGATCTACAGTTTCTGGACTTTGGGAGAAGTAAGCTCATTGAAGCACACTCATTTGTTCTGGGTTGGAGTATTGTTGATATTATAATGATATTTTCTTTAGTTGAGGTGCCAAAAGAGGGTTACTGTCTCAAAATGGTGGTATGGTCACTCCACACTGAGACAAGAAGTGTCTTCACGCAAAGGCCAGTGAGCATTGGAATTATCTTTGCAAGAGAGCTGCGGACACTTTGTCACCAGCACATTCAATTCGTTGAAAGAAATGTTGATATTAAGGGAGTCAAGGGAAGTGGGTTAGAGCAGGAAAGTTGCATTGAGGAGTGAAAGATCAGCCATGACATTGTGGTGGATTCCAGTTTATACTTATGTTATGCTCAATTCAATTGTATACTTGCCTAAGCATTTGACGGGTCCAATTGCATATGCTGAAGCTGCTCTAGGTTTGTTGGTAACCAGTGCCAATTCCCCAAAATAATGGCCCTTGCTATATCTGGTAATTTCCACCTCTGCATTGTCCTCTTGGTCTGCCAGTGTCTAAGCAAAGGAAATACAAATGCTTGGTTTTAATGATAATGAACAATACAGCATTGAATCAATTTCAATTCAGCAAGTTAAAAGAAAGCATTTAAATTATGTTGCTTCATCAGGATTCTCCAAAGTCAGCATACGAGGGCCTAAATTCACATTTTTCCCTGCTCCATGACTACTAAAATCACAACAAACACTTTTACAAAATTGATGTTCAAAGATACAGAAACTAAAAGGAAATTTTAGCCAAAGCCAAACCCTAAAATCACAATCCCATTAGATGAAATTTAAACAGAAAATTTTGTTTCTATTTTATTTTTCTAGCATCTGCAGTTTAAAAGAAAAGCCTATTGTTTGGAAATTTAGGAGCATCATCATCAATGCATTTGCCAATAAAAAGTATTTCAAATGTTAGGAGTTAACCTGTTTGAGAACAGCTCTGCCCAAGACCACAAGCAATTGCAGAGAGTACACAAACCAGACTTCCCACCATTGACTCCATTGACACTTTGCACTGCAGTCAATATAAGCAAAGACTTGTTCCACCCCGGTAATTCCTCCTTCTCCCGGTTCCTGTCTGGCAGAGGCTGCAGAAGCTTGGAAATGCGCACCACCAGACTCAGGCTAAATCGCAACTTCAATCATTCCACTTTTTTTCCCCTGCTGCCCCCATTTACCTACCCCCTCAAAGGTCTTAAAGTTGTTCAATCTTTTTATTAGCTAGCCATCTTCATTCTCCACTCCCGGCTCCAAGTTCAAGGGAAGAATCTCATTGTTTGATTCAGTATTTTACAGCATTCTGTTCTGCGCAATTAGATTGATAAACTTAAATCATATCTGCTGCTCCTTGACAGTTGTTTTACCTCACATGCTGATAATGGTTCTGCCATTCACCTCTTACCTAATTTTACCTTTGTATAATCATCAATCATGTCATTTAATCACCCCTTCCCTTCAACTAAACAACCTTACCTCACTCATCTTCCCTGACACTCCAGTTGCTTAAAAAAATACATCTACATTGAAAGATTTACATTCCGAAATATTGCCTATTTCTCTCTTTAGACAGCAACATTTACAGCACTTAATTATTTTTATAGTTCTCGCATCAGTTCTATTTTGCTTTGGTTTGTGATCAGCTCATGCTTCCGTCAGTGAATCTCTTACCTTGCTCTTGATCATGATCTTCACTTCTCCTGATTGTACGATGTAGAAACAGTCTGCTTTATCTCCCTGCATAGCAACGGAGAAAGATTTCAGATTTGAAAAGTGCAAGTTGAAAGCAACTTGCTTTGACATACATCTAAATCAATAATTTAATCAGTTTGACTTCCCCTATGTGTGCTAAGAATTACTTCAATTGGCATGTTGCGCTCATTATAAAACTAATTCTGTGAGCGTTTTTTCCTTCCACACTTTGACTGGAGTGGCTTTTTATAGAAAAGTGCTTTGAAGAATCCAGGAGCTGCTGCTTGAAAAAATAATCTGTGTTTTTTTTAAAGAAAGTTTTGGTCTGCAAAAAAAACATTTCATGAAGTTAAAATTGTAGGGGAGCTGGATAATGGAGTACTTTTGATTTTCAGTTCTTCCTACAGTACAGAGGGCATGATCTTAAAGTTGGAGCTAGGCTAAAGAGTAAAATTTGAGGGAAATTCAAAGGAAATCCATAATTCGATTCCTAAAGGGAACACTCGAAGTCACAAAAATTGCCAGTCTGTGAGAGATCTTTCAGTGGTCAAGGGATCACATAATTGGAAAGGTGACAAGCAAACAAAGGACAAATGACAAATGACAAAGGACATTTATTGTCACATACACCAATTGGTGCAGTGAAATTTGAGTTACCATGCAGCACACAAATAAGATAAACGCAACACAGTAGAATTTAACAGAAAACATAAAAACATCCGCCCACAGCGGGATCAACGTTTCCCACTGTGAGGGAAGGCAACGAGGTTCAGTCCTCTTCTGCATGTTCACTCGTGGTCGGTTCCGATTGAGGCCTCCGCAGTTGCCGCAACGGCGGCCCGATGTTTCGGGCCCTCGAACGGAAGAACACTCTCAGCGGCCTGGAGTTCGGAATCGGCCACTTCCTACCGGAGACCGTGGCTCCCGAAGTCCACAGGCCGAGCTAGGTGGAGATTCAACGCTGGCGACACCGGCAAGGGTCCCAGGCTCCGCGATGTTAAAGTCAGCGCAGCCCACGGCTGGAAGCTCCACAGTGTTAAAGTCGGCAGTCCCAGCATTCCAGAGCTCCAACACGGCGATCCCGGTAAGGCATTGCCCGCTCCGCGATGGTAATTCAGTGCTGTGCCGCTGCTGCAGCTCAGGCCGGGCTCCGGCAGGAAAGGTCGCACCAATCCAGATGGTAGGCCGGGAGGAGGGGGCAAAGATGCAGCTCTGAGGAAAGATGCATCCTCGACCAGGTAGTGACTGAGAAAAACTGTTTCCCCCTTCCCCCCTCCACCCCCCACATAAAAAATACTAAAAGCCTTCCAAAAATAAACTTTTAGACAGACTAAAAATAACTAAAAAGGATGAAAGGACAGACAGCTGCTGGCGAGGCTGTCACACTCGATGGCGCCACTACTCGGATTAGTAAACAGTAGTAAAATAAAGCACTGAAATGGTTCAAAGTAATACCTTTCCAAATATCACAGGTTCTCAAAAGGTGCCC
The DNA here is from genome assembly GCA_035221665.1 of Okamejei kenojei. Taxonomy (NCBI): domain Eukaryota; kingdom Metazoa; phylum Chordata; class Chondrichthyes; order Rajiformes; family Rajidae; genus Okamejei; species Okamejei kenojei. Next base: position 22,555,570 of record CM069146.1, on the reverse strand, counting down.
ATGCTATTGTGCTAAGTTTTCACAGGACAAGGGCTTAAGGGCCTGTCCCACCAGCATGCGTCTGCATGCGGCTAGCGCAACAAAACCGGAAGCGGGGTTTGCACGGAGGTCAGGTGATCCCCGAGCGAGTTGACGTGAAGTTCGAGCGAAGTCCGCGGGGAAGGTCGCACGTTACGTCATTTTTACTCATATAAACGGGGGTTGTAGGCTTTAGTTCCTGTGGCACACACTAATACTTTCCCCACAATTAACTTTCTCTAGGATCAAAAAGTCAAAGTCAGGATTTCCACAGCTTTACCATTTCCCTTACCAAGTAAGTTATTTTTGTTTATAGCAGTATTCTGCTAGATAAATCCTTGGACGCTGCTCTAACATTTTTATTTTATAAATGACAGATTACTATGAGATTACATGATTCTTTTTACCCGATCCTGCTTAATTCGATCACACGTAAATTTAAGATGCATTATCATTATGGAACCATAATTGCTGCTTTAAATTTGTTGTATTGAAAGTAATTAGTCTAAAAATACATTGATAGCTTATTAGAACATATGGGATAAAAAATAACCAAGCTCAACCCGTGAAAACTGCAGACACATGGGGAAAAGTGGCCAAACTTCCCCATTTTATTTATGAACTTTATAGAAATGTAAGTTCCCTCTGGAGACAATGATATGGGCATAATTTGTATTAGCATTGGTTTGCGATTTTCACAACGCGTACGTCCTCAATGCAGCTGCAGGCCGACAGGCCGTTGCCGCGCGGGATTTCTGGACAGTGTCAGTTTTTCAGAGCCCCGCGCGATGTCGGGGCCAGCTCCGCACAACTCCATACGGCTCCGGCGATCGAAGTGGGACCGGCCCCGCGAGGCCGTACGGCTCAAGCAACCACGTTAGGCCGCACTCGCCGCATGCAGTCGCAGGCTGGTGGGACAGGCCCTTTAGTCCTTCAGCACACCAACAGCAACTCTCTCTCAATTCCTACATAATAATAAATTGCCTGTGGAAAAGATAGACACAAAATGCTAGAATAACTCAGCGGGTCAGGCAGCATCTCTGGAGAAAAGTAATAGTTGGACGTTTTGGGGTGAGACTTTTTGTTCATAAAGTTAGCTCGGCTTCATTTTGGTTCAGCTAGAGATAATTCTAAGTTCAAAGTTTAATATTGGTCAAAGTTTAAATATTGAACTGATAAATACGTTAGAGAGTTTGACATTCCTTTTTGGTTTGAAGGCCACTGCCATCACCGTGTTCAAATTCCTGTGAATTATGTTTTGCAGAAAATGTACGTAACCATCCAAACCTGGATCCAGCGTAAACAACAATGGAAATAAGGCGCAAGGGAGAACAATTGGGAAACTGATGGATATGATTCAGTTTCCAATTTACTATATACTACATCGTCACCTATGGACTCAATAGGGCTGAATAGGTCTAAGTCTGCCCCTCTGACATGAACTTTTCCCTGTTAATAAGCTGGTGACGTACGAGTGGCATCCTTAAGGTGAATAGCCATGATCTTGTCTCCAGGGTAGGGTAGAGCATTAGGGCTTAAGGTGAGAGGCAAGATTTAAAAGGGACCCATAGGATAACTTTATCCCCCACACAGAGGGCGATGTGTACTTCAAATCTGGTGGGTGTTGATGGGAAAGTGACATCGATTAGGTGGACCGCAAATGGGTGTTTCTTGGTCAGCGCAGAATTGGTGGACCAGAGGGCATTTCTGTGCTCATGCAATCTCTCTCCAACTCCATGATATTGCTTGCACACATACTCCCACACTCCAGACATGCAGGTATGTAGATTAATTGGCTTCGGTAAAATTGTAAATTGTCCAAAGTGTGTAAGATAGTATTAGTGTACGGGGTGATCACTGGTCATTGCGGACTCAGTGGGTCGAAGGGCCTGCTTCCACACTGTATCTCTAAAGCAAAGTCCAAAGTAAAGAAAATGTTATTGCAAGTTTTTACGTAATTGTTAAAATAAAAAATAAATGTCATTAAGGTTGTACATCTCATGAAGTCGACTTCTTACCTGCCTAATGATAAGTTCATTGTCTTGATATGTTCGCTCTCCTATTACATCAACGATCTTCATTCTCTCTGCAAGCTGAAACCGTAATTAGATATTAAAGGGAAACGTTGGAAAAATTTGATGACTTTAGTGCAGTTCAATAAACACCAATTCATATAAATCAATGTCAGCATGATTAAGGAAAATCCCAAGCTTTCTTTTGGTATATTAACAGCAAGAGGGTAATGAGGGAAGGAATTGGACCCATTAAGGACAAAAATGACAATCCGTGGAGGGACTTGTACGTATTCTAGAAAACTAGGCCTTGATAGTGCAAGCCAAATAATGCAGTACATCCTCAGCAGTGTAAAACTTTACTTTTAGCTAACAGCAGAAGCCCAAATCAATTATCTTCAAGATGACCTTAAAAATGAACCAAAGACAATGCCCGCCCACAACTTCAATCACTTCCAAATTAATTCTCATGATTTCTTGCCTTTCATGAACTTAAAAAGGCACAGATGGGCATTCAACCTGAAACAAAATCAGGCCGTGTTGCCAATTTGCTCATCATTTGCTCATTCAGCCAACATGAAATTCCACCTGATAACGCCAATATGTTTCAGAGTGTTATCACTATGCTAACTAAATGTTATTTGTTCTCTAATTGGTACAGTGCTAGAGTTGCTGCCTTACAGCACCAAAGACTCTGGTTTGATCCAAATCTATGGATGACGTCTGTACGGAATTTGTACATTCTCCCTGTGACCGCATGGGTTTTCTCCGAGTGCTCCGTTTTCCTACACAGCAGAAACAGCTTACAATTTTTACCGAAGCCAATTAATCGTACAAATCTGTAGGTCATCCAAAGCCATACAAATTTGTATGTTAACTGGCTTCGGTAAGAATTGTAAATTGTCCCTGGTGTGTACGATAATGCTAGTATACAGGGTATACAAGAAAACAACTATACCTCTAGTGATTTCAACAGAGGAACTGACTCAATGAATGTTTCATACGCCTTCCTCTTCTTTGCATTGTTTTTCACAATTATTCTCCGAAATGTAACACGATCCTGCAAAGAAGAAAAAGGAAAACGAACCAATAGAAATCTTAACCAAGGGAACACATTTTTGGAAAGTAAGAATTCTTCAGGTTACAGCCCCCACACATCTCAAATAACTAGTTTTTATTTTGTCCTGGCACATCCAAAATAAACTCCAATAAAATTATGTATGTGGTGCAGGCTGAGAGATACTATTGTTTCATCTTCTCCAGCCTTTGTAAGTATTAAAATCTTAGTCGTAAGGGTTGCCATCTAGACTGCTTCTGGTGGATTTTGAGTGGGCAGGGCATGACATTTAAAACAAAGAATTGTCTGTAAAAGTAAAACAAAAATTAAAATACGTTCAACAAAATAGTAGGATTAGCAATATGGAAGTAGGCCATTCAATTTGCCTGGCTTTTTCTACCATTCAATTGGATTAAGGTTGTTCATGCACCTGACCCTCATTCTGGCCTCACTGAACTATAGTGCATTCAGTTTGCAACTTTGTTCTCCGCTTTTCCACAAGGCCTTTCCTTCCCCTATTATAAATGGTTACAAATACACTGCACGGGCGCCAAATATCACTAACTCAATACACTCCTTCACCCTCAGCACTGATTGTCCACAAGTCCTGCCAAATTCAATCAAAAACACTGCAAATGAGGCACATTTCAGGATTCTACTTACAATCATCGCTAGCAACAGAATTCAAGGAATACCATCATATGCAATTAAACCCATGTACAGTCAAATTGAAAGTACACACCTCTAGCGAACATGGATAGCGTGGCTGTTAAGTTTGAGACTGACAGTTCAGTTTCCTCGATTGCCCCTTTGTTGGTCAACAATGACTGTGGCCTGTTACATCTACTGTATCTGCTGTTCAAGATGTGGACTCTTATACATCGGCGAGACCAAACGTAAACAGGGCGATCGTTTCGCTGAACACCTTCGCTCAGTCCGCCTGGACCTACCTGGTCTCCCGGTTGCTAAACACTTTAATTCCCATTCCCACACTTACTTTTCTCACCTAGCTACAGCTAACAATTACCCGTTTCCTTTTATCATTGTTACTTTTTTACATATCTTTCATTCTTCTATCTATCCATTTATCTTATCTTATAAATAATTAAAACTCCCATCCATCCATCTGCGTGTATGTAATCCCGGAACAAGCCAAAAGGGTACGTGATAGCGCTAAATTTATTTGCACCACCTTACTCACCATTGTCCTGTGGTGGTTTGTGTCAAGTTTCGTTCAGATTAATGTTATATTTCACAAGCTATTCACATTTTTAATTGAAAAAAATACAAATTTGAGAAAATAAATCTTCTCTCTGCAGCAATAACTTCACAATGGGATTGTAACCCTACAAGCTACAATGTTACAATCCCGGGACACTCAGTCCTGCAATGTTGCAATCCCTTTTTTATATTCCTGGCAGCAAGGATATTCATGGCAGCATGGAGGGAGGGTGCATTTTAAACTCACAGTACATTTTTTTTTCAAGTTTAAAATGAGGGAAGGCGAATAAGACGAAATGAGCAGCCCCTGCGTCGTTGGGGGCTATGGGCGAGTGCTGGAATATTGTGTTGGGGGAACGGGTGAGTGGTGCAATATTGCCTTGGGGAACTGGTTGTGTTGGGGGACCAGGCTTCCTGTGGGAGCTATGGGTGAGTGGTGGAATATTGAGTTGGGGGAACAGTTTGCGTTGCGGGGCCAGGCCTCCCATGTGACAGAGACGCAATGGGTCCCACTTGGTCAAGTATCGATCGATCCATCCATCCATCTTCTCTCTTCTATACATAACTAAAACTCTGATCTTGTTATCTTCCGGTATGCGCGGTCATTCTATTTGCGCAAAAACGGTACGCGGTAGCGCTATGATTTTTCGGCAGCTTACTCAACGTTCTTCACCGCTGCGACTGCACCAAGTTTTGTTCCGATCGATGGTCTAATGTAATAGTTAGCGAGGTTTAAAAATCACGTGTGCACAGATTGATCTACTCTCCTGCCAGTCAACACTGCGTGGATTGGTCTTTTCTCTTGTCACTCCGCCCCTTCCTGCGCCATTGTGTCTTTACTGGAGCTGAGGGAGGCTCTTCATGGCTGGAGGTCTCCAACCACACACAATTTTCAGAGGGACTGGAAGCGGCGCAGCCCGGCCCGGCGCGGAATCGGAGACAGAGATGTCGCCATAGGGGAAACGGAGACTCTAATCCCGGCAGAGGATAATGTCCAGCGCACGCTGTGAGTCCACATCGCCCGCTGTGAGTCCTCCGGCCCCTCCCCCTCTGGTCCCCCTCGCTGGCTCCTGCCCCCCTTCCCATGATACTCCCCCCACAACCCCGTCTTTTCTCCGAGCTCTCTCCCCCACAACCCCTCCTCCCCTACCCCCCCCCCGGTCTCCACCCCCCCCCCCCACCTCCACACCCCCCCGCCTCCTTACCCCCCTCCCCCGCCTCCAGACATCCCCTGTCTGGCTCCACAACGCTCGCCTTGCCCCTCCACCCCACATGCCCCACACCTCCCTTCCCACACATGAAGAGGAGGGGGAGAGAGTGCTGGGGGATATGGGGAAATGAGCCGTGCCTGCACAGTTAGGGGCTATTGGTGAGTGGTGGAATATTACGTTGGGGAAACGAGTTAGTGGTGGAATATTGCGTTGGGAATGGGTTGCGTTGGGGGACCAGGCCTCCCATGTGACTGGGACCCAACGGGTCCCATCTTAGTCTAGTATCTAGTATATAATACTAAAACTCTCATCTTGTTCGTTTCCGTGTGTGTGTATTTGTTTCCGTGTTTCCGTGTGTGTGTGTGTGTGTGTGTGTGTTTGTTTGTTTCCGTGTGTGTGTGTGTGTGTGTGTGTGTGTGTGTGTGTGTGTGTGTGTGTGTGTGTGTGTGTTTCCGTGTGTGTGTGTGTGCGTGTGTTTCTGTGTGTGTGTTTGTTTCCATGTGTGTGTGTTTCCGTGTGTGTGTGTTTCCGTGTGTGTGTATGTGTGTGTTTGTTTCCGTGTGTGTGCGCGTGTGTGTGTGTGTGTGTGTGTGTGTGTGTGTGTGTGTGTGTGTGTGTGTGCGCGCGCGCGCGCGCCCGGAATTATGCCAAAACAGTACACGATAGCGCTACAGTATTTGCACCACCTTACCCACAATTGTCCTGTGGTGTGGTGTGGTGTGTCAAGTTTTGTTCAGATTGATGTTATATTTTACAAAACCCCAATTTGAGAAAGATTTCTTCCCTATGCACTGGTACTTACAGCTATGACGTCGCAATGGGAATGCTCGCTACAATGTTGCTATCCCAGGACACTGAGTCCTGCCAGCTCGAGCAAGCATTTTTTTAAAGTTTAAAATGAGGGACGGTAGGTAAATAGAGGGAAATGAGGGAATAAGGTGGAATATTGCGTTGGGGGAACAGGTTGCATTGGGGGAATGATTGAGTGGTGGAATATTGCCTTGGGGAATGGGTTGTGTTGGGGGACCAGGCCTCCTGTGTGACAGGAACACAACGGGTTCCACTTGGTCTAATATATTACGAAAACTTTCATCTTGTCTGTGTATGCAAATCATGGCCTGAATTACGCCAAAACGGTATACTACAGCTTAACAATCTTTGGACCACCTTACTCACCATTGTCCTAGTGTGTGTTGTATCAAGTTTCGTTCAGATTGATGGTATATTTTTCAAGCTATTCACATTTAAACCTTTAAAAATTTGACTTTTCACTTAACTTCTCAGTGTTCAAAATCCAAATCCTTGCTGGCTCTGCCCGCAAGAGATGCTGCCTGTCCCGCTGAGTTACTCCAACATTTTATGTCTAATTTGTGTTGACTTCTGGACTCAATACTGAATACTTATAACCATATAACCATATAACAATTACAGCACGGAAACAGGCCCTCTCGGCCCTTCCAGTCCGTGCCGACCATTTGTTTTCCCCTAGTCCCATCTACTTCAAGTGGTTTGATTTCAGTCCGTACCAATCATCCATCTGTGATATGAGCTCAGCTTGTTTATTTTTCTCCTTTTCTGAGGCAGGTCTTCCTGCTCTGCCTTTATCAGATCCTACATTCTTTTGCCAGTGTTCTCTCTTTTCTAACTCCTCCCTTTCAATCAACGACCAGATAACCTTTCTCTTTTCCTCTCCGACATACTCATCTCCCGTCACCTAATTTTAATTTTATCTCCCCTCTTTCCCCTCTCGCATCCCCTATCATTAATTTCCCTCAATCTGGCTTTACAATTCATTCATGACACTCTTTTGAATTTAATTGAATTTAATACATTTTATGAGCTAAGTATATGCTTTGCTCGCAAGGATAACAACACAATTCAAAATAAAACATTATAATTTAAACGTGAAGAATAAAAAATACCAGAGCAAAAGGAGGCAAGAGACTTTTGGTTATTCAGTAGAGCTACTGCTCATGGAAAAAAAGCTGTTTTTATGTCTGGCTGTGGCAGCTTTTAAAGTCCAGAGTTGCCTCCCAGAGGGAAGTACTTCAAAGAGTTTATGGCCTGAATGAGAGGGGTCAGGGATGATCTTACCCACTCGCTTCCTGGCCCTTGCAGTGTACAGTTCGTTAATGGGAGGGGGAAGGTTGCAGCCAACGACCTTCTCGACTGATGGAATGATGCGCTGCAGCCTCCGGATGTCATGCTTGGTGGCTGAGCCAAACCAAACCACGATGGAGAAGGTGAGGACAGACTCTATGGTGGCAGTATAAAACTGGACCATCATTGCCTGTGGCAGATTGTGCTTTCTCAGCTGCAGCAGGAAGTACATCCTATGTTGGGCCTTTGTGACTGTGGAGTCGATGGTGGCCCCCCATTTAATGTCTCTGGAGATGATGGTTCCAAGGAACTTAAAATACTCCACAGATATGACTGTGGTGTTGTTGATGGTGAGTGGGGGGAGGGGGGGGGGGGTGAGCTCTCCTAAAGTCTACAATCAATTCCACTGTCTTAAGAGCACTGAGCTCCAAGTTATTGCGATAGCGCCAGAACGCCAACTGTGTCACTTCCTGTCTGTATGCACATTCCTCCCCATCCTGGATCAGTCCAATTAGGGTTGTGTCATCCTGCAAGCTTGAGAAGCTTGACAGAGGTGTCTGTGGAGGTGCAGTTGTTGGTATAGAGAGAGTAACGGAGAGGGGAGAATACACAGCCTTCTGGTGCTCCTATGCCAAGGGTCAGTGGGTCCGATATGTGCTTTCCCAGCCTCACATGTTCCTGTCTGTCAGGACGTTGGTGATCCACTGACAGACGGGTTCAGGCACAGTCATCCGGGAGAATTGAGTGTAGTAACTCTGGCACAATGGTGTTGAATGCAGAGCTAAAATCCACAAACAAATCCTTGCATAGGTCCCCTGACGGTCTAGGTGCTGGAGGATGAAGTGCAGGCCTAGGTTGACTGCGTCATTTACTGATCTATTGGCCTGGTAAGCAAACTGCAGGATGTCCAGCAGGGGATTTGTGGTATTTTTCAGGTGGGCCAGCACGTCTTTCAAAGGTTGTCATGATTACAGAGGTCAGTGCAACAGGCCTGTAGTCATTAAGACCATTAACCCTTGGCTTTTTGGGTACAGGAACAATAGTGGAGACTGTGAAGCAGGCAGGGACAGTGCAGGTTTGCAAGGACTGATTGAAAATGTCTGTGTAGACTGGTGCCAGGTATTTGGCACAGAGCTCGAGGATAGAGCGGGAAACATTGTCCGGTCATAGAGATTTCTGGCTTTTCTGTCTCCCGAATAGCTTTTTCACCTCCTCAATTTCTATTGTTAGTGATGGAAAAGTGGCCAGACTGATGGTGGACAGCAAGGAGTGGGTGGGTAGTGGAGGAGGGCCCAGTCTTTGCAGACTGGAGTCAGGCTGTAAGAAGGTGTGAAATGGTTATTGGGGAGGACTGAGGAGGGAGGGGGTACCAGGGTTATGTTTCTGTCCATTAATCCTGCAGGAGAACTCGTTCAGGTCGTTGGTCAGCTGACGATTGTCCAAGGTTTTCCTCTTGCAGCTGATGATTTCTTGCAAGCCCTCCCACACTGCAGATGAGTCATTTAGCTGAGAACTTGCTCCTCAACTTCTCAAGAGTACCTTTCCTTGGCAGCTCCGATTCCTCTTCTCAGGTTGTACTTGGCCTGCCTGTAGAGGTCTGCATCCCCGATCCTGTAGGCCTTATCTTTAGAGTGGCGCTGTCTGCTGTAAACCAGGGCTTGTAGTCGATGTTGAACCTGATCCGGGTTCCAGTGGGAATGCAACTGTCCTCACAAAAGCTGACATATGATGTCACAGTGTCTGTATATTCATTGAGGCTTGTGGTTGCTTCCTTGAACTCATTCCAATCAGTGCAGTCAAGACAAAAACTGTAGTTTTTGTTTCCTTTTCATCACGAGCCTTTGTCATGGACTCTACCCATCTTCCAATCAACCCCGGCCCTCTTCACCTGTATCCGCCGATCACTTGCCAAGCTTTTTCTATGCTCCTCCCCCCACAAATCAGTCTGGCGAAGGATCCCGACCCAAAATGTCACCTGTCCATTTGGCCCACTGCGTGAAAAAGTTACCCCTCAGGTTTCTATCAAATATTCCCTCCTTGACATTAAATCTATGTCCTCTGGTTCTTGATTCCCCCGCTCTGGGTAAAAGACTGTGCATTTACCCTATCTATTCCCTTCATGATCTTATTCATCTCTATAAGAACACCTTCCACCCTCCTCACTCCTCGGAATCATCCCAGCCTGCTTAACCTCTCCCTACAGCTCAGGTCCACAAGTCCAGGCAACATCCTTGTAAATCTTCTGTAACTGTAATTAATTTATAAGCCAAGTATGTAAAAACATACAAAGAATTTGATTTTCTATACAGTCCTACCAAAAAAGCAACAAGACACAGAACTACATTAAAAAAAAATAAAGATCCACCACAGCACACGGATGGAAGGCCATAACGTATTATCTTCTTCCCTTCTTTTCTCCCATGGTCAGGGCAGTCGAAACAAACGCAGTCGCAGAGATCGGCGCTCCTGCAGCCGGCGATCAAAGCTCCCGCGATCAGGGCGATCGAAGCTCCTGCTGTTGGAGCTCCCGGAGTCGATCCCTAACCAAGGGAACGCGAGCTCCACGAAGTTAACTCCGCAGGCTCCCGTGGTTGTAGCTCCGGAAGTCGTCCCCAGCAAATGGACCACCAGCTCCACGATGTTAGGCCGCAGTGCGGACGGATATACAATACAGAAAAAGTCGCATCTCCATCGATGAAAGAGAGTTTAAGTTTCCCCAACCCCCCACATAAATGACACAATAAAACATACATTTAACAACAGACTAAAAACAACAAAAGAAGAAAACGACGAGACAGACTGTTGGAGAGGTTGCCATCGCACGGACTCACCCGGCGGTAATGGGTGCACTCTTTCCAGCTTAACACCATCTTTCCAATAGTAGTGTGACGGATAATCCAAATGTGGTCACACCAACGTCTGTACAACTGTAACATAACATTTCAACTTCTATACTAAATACCCTGACTGATTATGCCACTTTCAAGGAACTATGTACCTGCACTCTAAGATCCTTCTGCTCTACAACACTCCCTGGGGCTCTGCCATTCAACTGATTGTAAAATTATTTTAGAACGCCGGTAGATCACAACAAACAAGTTGATTGAATATAACATTCAATCACTGCAAACTGATCTTCTTTGATAAGTCTTGTACAATGCATTAACAGCTTTATGATGTTAAAATGGAAAAGCCTCAGATACATCACAAGCAAAACTACATGAAATCCACTGTTGTAAAGCTAGAGGAGCTTCATGTGCAACAAAAAAACCCCAAAATAAACTACCAAGGTGGGAGAATCAAGAACTAGAGGCTTAGGTTTAAGGTGTGAGGGGAAGATTTAATAGGAATCTGTAGAGCGTGGTGGCGGGTATATGGAATAAACTGCAGAGGAAGTAGTTAAGACAGATCAAATACAGGCAAATGGAACAAGCTTAGATGGCATCTTGGTCAGCATGGACGAGTTGGGCTGAAAGGTTTGTTTCATGTTGTATAAGACTTAATTTAAATTATAATTACTTAAAATAATCTACAAATGGTAGATTTAAATATCTATGTATATTATTGAAAGTGTGTGTGTGTGTGTGTGTGTGTGTGTGTGTGTGTGTGTGTGTGTGTTTTTGTATCTTCGCCAAAACTCTACGCGGTAGTGCTTAGGTTTTTACATATTCTGACTCGTATGTTTTTCCCCTCCACACAGTAATCAGGTTAATTTAAGATTTCATCCTATATGCCACAAGTTATTGACAATTCAAGTTTTGAAAAAAAGGCAAAAAACAGTTCTCACACACAGCCTTTTTCCAGGGCTTTCCACTGATGATGTCACAATGCCACTCACAGTACACAATCACAATGGGCTCTCAAGCTGCCGACTGCCACAATGACATCACAATGCGATGTTGGCAACGGTAACCGCAGCTTCTCACAGACAACCTTTTTTTTCTTGGAGACTGCAGTGATGACGATAATCACAATGGGCTCTCAAGCTGCCGTGCTGCATCCCCCGCCCCTCCCCCTTTCCCTCCAGGTTATTCACACCCCGCCCCGGATTATTTACACCCCCCCACCCCCGGGTTATTCATGATTAAAGTTTTAAAAAGTCAAAACCATCTTTTAAAACACCAGCTTCCAGTGATGTCACAATACTCCCCCCCCCCCCCCCCCCCAACCCCAACGTTACAATGAAACAGAATATTCTACCACCTTCCAGTGATGTCAGGGGTAGGGCCTCATTTTAAAAACGTCATCAGCCCCCAACACACACAGTTGGGGGAGCAGACCCAAAGGGTCTGCACTCAGTTTAGTATATTACTAAGTCTATTACTACGCCTATATCTATATTACTAAAAGTCAAATCTTGACCACTTCCTGTTTTTCTGTTTCATGATTTCAGAAAAAACACTGCCACTTGTTGTGATATTTGGCCATCATACTCAGAATGCCCTCCACTGCGTAGGACAAGAAGATTTTTCCCATTGATTAAAAATAAAAGAGTTATTAATGTTTAAAACATGTTGACATTCTCTCTGCTGACCCTGTTGGTGGGAGGGGGGTGGGACTATAAAACCCGTTAGTGTTGTTCCTCACTCAGTCTCTGCAAGATGGAGGTTTGTGGTGGTTGCTTTGAAATGCTGCACTGCAAATGGTTGTTGATAGGTGGTTGCTTTGAAATGCTGCACTGCAAATGGTTGTTGGTGGGTGGTTGCTTTGAAATGATGCACTGCAAATGGTTGTTGCTTTGAAATACTGCACTGCAAATGGTGTGGCTCAGTCTCTCCAAGATGGGGGAGGGAGAGGTCACGACTGTCTGAGCTGTGAATCAACTGAACACACAAAATGTCTACTGAACTGTGAGTGTGGTGTTTATGTGGTGTTTTGCGTGGTTTTATGGTAGTTTCTCCCTACTTGAAATGGTATGAAACTGCATTTGAATTTGGTGGCCTTGCACCCTGCTTGAAATGGTAGGAAACTGCATTTAAATTTGGTGGCCTTGCACCCTGCTTGAAATGGAATTTCAAGGAATAGCCGTGAGTCAACTGCTAGCCCACCAGCTGTGAGTGAGCTGCCAGCACATCAGGCTTGAGTGACTGAGCTGTCACCCTAAGAATCCATTGGTCCACAATGTCCTTACGAGCCCTCTGGAAACCAGTCGCTTCAGCCCACAATACCCATACTAGTGCTCCAGAGCCCCCCCCCCCACCACCACCACTGGCCACCAATATTAGAATTGGTGGAGAGGTGGAATATTGCGTTGGGGGACCAGCTCTTCTATGTGAACATGGGACCCAACGGGTCCCACTTAGTCTAGTATATATTACTAAAACACTCATCTAATTTGTTTCTATGTCTGTCTGTCTCTGCGGGGTGTGATCCAGAAATTACGGCAGAATGGTACATGATAGCACTACAATTTTGGCCCACCTTAATCAGCATTGTCCTGGTGTGTGATGTATCAAGTTTTGTTCAGATTGATGGTATATTTTACAAGTTATTCACATTTTAAACATTACAAAAACAATTTGACAAAAATCTCTTCCATCTGCACTGGCAGTTAGCAGCGTATGACGTCACAATGGGATCTCATTTACATAAACTGCCCGTCAGCAGTGTTCCATCTCACAATGACATCAGAATGGGATCTCATTTACATTAAAAACACTTTTAAAAAACACACTAGCTTCCACCTCACAATGATGTCAAGGGGGGTAGAGAGGGGAGAGGGGTTATGGAGGGAGGGAGTGACTGAGGGTAAAGGAAATTAGAGGGAGGGAGATGTGAGTGAGTGAGGGGAGGGAGGAGGAGAGGGGAAAGATGGAGAGTGAAGAGGATGAGAGGTAGTGCAGGGGATGAGGGGGAATGGAGTACTGAAGTAGGAAGAGGGATGGCAAGGCACATTTGGGGAGGGTTGCCGTGACTCATGTCACAACGGGAACCCGTCAGCCACACCTGCACAGTTAAGGTCTATGGGTAAGTGGTGGAATATTGCGATTGGGGCGGGGGGGGGGGGGGGGGGGGGAGAGAAGGAGGGGGGAGAAGAGGGGGGGAGAAGAGGGGGAGGGGGTCAAGTAGAAAGTTTTGATTGATGCACACCCACACATATATACTCTCATCTTGTTTGTTTATATGCGTGCATGTGATCCTGAAACCCCACCACCACGGTACATTATAACGCTACAATTTTTGGTCCACCTTACTCACCGTTGTCTTAGGGTGTGCAGTACCAAGTTTCGTTCAGATTGATGTTATATTTTACAAGTTATTCACATTTTAAACTCACTAAAATCACTTTTCCACTTGCCCTGCCCGTCAGCAGCGCACGACGTCACAATGATGTCACAATGGGATCCTGAATTTCATTTACATTTTTTTTTAAATCCATTGACATTGATTTTATTCTTTACAAAGAAATTTTAATCGTTCTTCAATTTTCATTAATAGCTAACATTGTGTTTAGGTTATTAATAGGGGGGAAAAAGTGATTTTCATTGAGAATTTCATTTAAAAAAAACATAGCGATTTTCATTGTGGGGGGTGGGATAGGGGGGAGGTGAGGAATGGGCGATAGAGGAAGGGGGTAGGGAAGGAGAGGGAGGGAGAGTGGGGGAGGTGAGGAGGGAGCGTGCAGGAGGTGAGGAGGGAGAGTGGGGGGAGGGTAGAGGGAGAGGAGGTCTAAAATAGTCAGCCATGCCTGCGCAGTTTGGGGCTATGGGTCATTGATGGAATATTGCCTTGGGGAACAGGCCCATCGGGTCCGCACCTGGTCTGGTCCATTATAAATTCTTAATGCCAGATCATGTAATTCTATCATTCAGCCAGTGGTGGTACTACAGACCACAGCCTTGCATCTCCCAGCATAAAGGGCTGAAAAGCAAAGAAACACCTCCCATAGAGCAAGCTTTTTATAACAGATAATTTAATTAACATACCAAATGGGAAAACAAAATTAACAGTAATGGTGTATAGAATGCATATATTGATTGTACAATATATATTTTCAAGATCAACGCGTCGAGAAGCCAATAATGAAATTGACTATTTTAGATCTGCTTATTAATAATAATAATAATAATAATAGGGAAAGGTTAATCGATTCTGAATCCAAGATCATCAATGCGAATAAGGAAAACTATGAAATCATGGCATGACTATGGTAGATTGACAAATTATATGAAATAAGGAATCTCAAACAGACAATGGCACAGAGCGCTGTAGTAACACAGGCAGTGCCTCTGAAGAACACTGGCAGGCAACATTTTGGGTCGGGACCCTTAAGACTGATTATTGGGGATATTGGGGGGGTGGGGAGAAAGAGAGAGAGAGAAGTAACTCAAAATGATCATGTTTTCACCCATGTTCAAAATGTACATAATGGATGCACATGTAAACCAAAATAGCGGAAATAACTGAATGCAAAATTAACATGATTACGATAACCTGAATTCCTTAATCATGAAAATATCTACTTATATCTCTGGGCTCCTTTTAATGGCAATGCTAAGTCCTCACAGTGAAAATCAAGCCCAGCCACTAATTTATTTCATGGATTATTTCCGTGCAGCAAAACTCCAAATGAAGCTTTTTCTGGCAAAATAACTCTGATGTGATGGACTGAAATGGCCGTGGCTTCTGTCATAAGGTCTGTTTCCTCTGAACATTATATAACACATGCTTTTTGGCAGCAATACCAGTCTTCAATCACTATTGTCGATGGATCATGTGCTTTAGTCATGCATATTTTCAGTGTATATGCATATGTATACCTATTGCACACATCATTCTTACACTTATATGAATAATCCATTAATTATAAAAATGTGACTCCTTACCATTTCCGTTCATTTATTCAAAACCATTTGTCTGCACACTATCTATTGCACTTCATAAGTAATCAACTCGAACATGAAAAGATTTTTCATGGAATTTTAGCCATGTATTCTTTTTAGCTTTGGCAATTCTATATTTTTGAATTGTAACAGCGCTGTTTTCAGATGCTGCACTGATAGACAAGAGAAAGCGGAAGCAGACAGGAAAGCATTGGATTAATTGAGCTTGGAGATGATAATTGTATCATGGTCAGAATTTAGGCTGAGCCACATGTAAAAATGTGCAGTGAAAATAAAAGGCTATTTAACCATGCATTAGAAGAAACACAGATTGTACACATCCATACCAATAGCATTCAAGCAACAATTCCCAACACATTAATGGTGGCACTGTGGCGCAGCTGATAGAGCCACTGCCTCACACAGCCAGAGACCGTGTTCGATCCTGACCTCTGGTGCTGTCTGTGTGGAGTTTGCACATTCTCCCTGTGACCGCGTGGATTTCCTCCGGGTGCCCCGGTTTCTTCCCGCATCCCAGACATGCAGGTTTGTAGGTTAATTGGCCTCTGTAAATTGCCCCTAATGTGTGGGGAGTGGATGAGAAAGTAGGATAACACAGTACTCGTGTCAAGTCAAGTCAAAATTTTATTGCCGTGTTTCCCAGATAGGACAATGAAATTCTTGCTTGCTGCAGCACAACAGAATATGTAAACATAATACAGAACAGGAGATAAAAGTTTGGTGTGTCTATATACCATAGACCATATATATACACAATAAATAAACAGATAAAGTGCACTAGGCTGTTATTGTTCAGAGTTTGTTTGATGGCTAGTTTAAAGGCCTGATGGCTGTGGGGAAGCGGCTGTTCCTGAACCTGGATGTTCCAGATTTCAAGCACCTGTACCTTCTTCCCGATGGCAATGGAGAGATGAGTGTGTGACCAGGATGGTGTGGGTCTTTGATGATGTTGGCAGCCTTTTTGAGGCAGCGACTGCGATAGATCCCTTCCATGGTGGGGAGGTCAGAGCCGATGATGGACTGGGCAGTGGTCACAACTATCTGCAATATTTTCCGCTCCTGGGCGTTCAGGTTACCGAACCAAGCCACGATGTAACCAGTCAGTATGCTCTCTACTGTGCACCTGTAGAAGTTTGAGAGCGTGAAGTAGAGGCGCTGATGTGCCTTCTTTACGATTGCATCAGTGTGCTGGAACCAGGAAAGATCTTTGGAAATATGCACGCCCAGGAATTTGAAGTTCTTGACCCCTTCCACCATCGTCCCGTTGATATCAACGGAATTATGGGTCCCTATGCTACCCCTTCCAAAGTCCACAAACAGTTCCTTGGTTTTGTTGAGAGCCAGGTTGTTATGCTGGCACCATTTAGTCAATCGGTTGATCTCACTTCTATGCTCTGACTCTTCACCGTCAGTGATTCGTCCCACAACAGTGGTGTCGTCGGCAAACTTGATGATGGAGTTCGCACTATATCTGGTTACGCAGTCATGAGTATAGAGTGAGTACTGCAGGGGGCTGAGCAAGCAGCCTTGAAAGTGCTCCCGTGCTGATTGTTAATGAGGATGACACATTTCCACCAATACGGACAGACTGGTCTGTCGATGAGGAAGTCGAGGATCCAATTGCAAAGGGATGCGCAGAGACCCAGATCTGAGAACTTGGTAACCAGCTTGGAGGGGATGATGGTATTAAACGCCAAGCTGCAGTCTACAAATAACAACCTGACAAATATGTTTTTGTTGTCCAAGTGGTCCAGAGCGGAGTGGAGAGCCAGTGAGATCGCATCCACCATTGACCTGTTGTGGCGGTAAGCGAACTGCAGTGGGTCGAGGTTCTTGTCGAGGTAGGAGTTGATATGCGCCATAATCAACCTCTCAAAGCACTTCATCACCACAGATGTTAGTGCCACTGGTCGATAGTCATCGAGACATGTCACCTTCCTCTTCTTGGGCACCGGTATTATTGATGCCCTTTTAAAGCAGGTGGGAACCTCAGACCTCAGAAATGAGGTTGAAAATGTCCGTAAAACCTCCAGCCAGTTGGTCCGCACAGATGTTTAGATCACAACCGGGTATACCATCAGGTCCAGGCGCTTTTCGAGGGTTCAGCCCTCTGAAGGATTTTCTGACGACGGCCTCTGTGACTGTGGCTGAAATACCATCACAGCGAATGGGGGCTCGGGAAGGCACATCAGTGTTCTCCCTATCAAAGCGTGCGTAGAATGCAATGAGCTCGTCAGGGAGTGATGCTTCGCTGACATTTGAGCTGCCTCCTGATTTCACCTTGTAGGAGGTGATGGCATTCAAGCCCCACCACAGTTGCCGAACATCTGTCTCATCCTCCAGCTTAGAGCAGAAGTCCCTTTTGGCCTTTTTGATGGCCTTACCAACGTCATATCTGGACTTCTTGTAGACCTCTGTATCTCCAGACCTGAATGCCTGGGATCAGGACTTCAGAAGAGTGCGGATCTCATGGTTCATCCAAGGGTTCTGGTTAGGAAACATTTGGAAGGTTTTTGTTGGGATGCAGTCCTCCACACATTTCTTTATGAAGTCTGTAACGACAGTGGCGTATTAATTCAGGTCCGTTGCCGAGTCCCTGAACATTGCCAGTCTACAGACTCCAAGCAGTCCTGGAGTTGTTACTCTGCCCCCCCTCCTCCCCGACCAACTCTGTGCAGTCCTCACCTCTGGGGGTGCTCTCTTCAATTGCTGCCTGTAGGCAGGAAGAAGCAGCACCGCAGTATGGTCGGATTTACCAAAGTGAGGGCGAGGGATAGAGCCTCCAGTGCCAGACGGATAGCTGCTTGGGGTGGGATGTAGACCGCGGTCGGGATGATGGAGGTGAATTCCCTCGGTAGGTAGAAGGGACAGCACTTCACAGCCAGGTGTTCCAGGTGCAGAAAACAGGAGTTAGATAGGATTGCCACGCCTGAGCGCCTCGAAGAGTTGACCATGAGGCAGACGCCCCCTCCTCTCCCTTTCCCAGATGCCTGCGTACGGTCCATACGGTGGATAGAGAAACCTTCAGGCTGGACCGCTGAGTCTGGGGAGCTGGGGGCGAGCCATGTCTCTGTGAAACAGAACACAGAGCATTCCCTCAGCTCCCTTCGTGTGGGGAGTGGATGAGTAAGTCAGATAACATAGAACTCGTGTGAATGGGTGATCAGTGGTTGGCATGGATTCGCTGGGCCAAAGGGCTTGTTTCCATGCTGTATCTCAAACTTAATCTAATTATGTAAGACACATTTGAATTGCACTCAGCCATATTTTCCATTCATATTCTGTGACATCCATTTCTACGCTGTCTAGACACACAGAACCCATATCCATCTGCAGAGGCGTTTGAATTGGTAAGCTCTGGCATAAATGATTAAAATCTTCACAATCTGTCTTGCATTCTATTAAAGGAAGCATCCACAACTGTCTGTGCTCAGATTGCAGGAGAAATCTCAAGGATTGACATTTGAAAACACAACTCCGATTAGTTTTAAAAAAGTGATAAACGTTTGTACTTCAAAAGACATGTAGAAACTCGGTCTCCTAGTTTTTCAACATGCTCATATCAAAATTAATTGGCACAGTACTTAAAAATGTCCAGCAGTTGATGCTGTTGGAGAGGATTTCTAGTTTCATCAAAGCATAATTTCAATTGGAAATGAGGTATTGGAAAAAGAAGCCAGATAAGTATTCAGTCTTCAACTGTATACTGCAGTACAATGACAGCAGACCTTGCAAGGAAACAATATTAGTGATCGGACTAGCTCAAAGATATCTTGAAGTTTTACACTCATTATTGGATATCTACAAAGGGGCAAAGTTGCTCTGTAGCTGTCAATAACAGATCAAGGACAGCTTTACTCTCAAGCATTACCACTGACTTCCATTGTGAGTGTAAGTGTGCGCATCTAGATTTAGCACATTCAGCAAGCAATATTTTTCTCCAAAGATAGACACAAAATGCTGCAGTGACTCAGCGGGCCAGGCAGAATATCTGGAGGTAAGGAACTCAAAATGATCATGTTTTCACCCATGTTCAAAATGTACATAATGGATGCACATGTAAACCAAAATAGCGGAAATAACTGAATGCAAAATTAACATGATTACGATAACCTGAATTCCTTAATCATGAAAATATCTACTTATATCTCTGGGCTCCTTTTAATGGCAATGCTAAGTCCTCACAGTGAAAATCAAGCCCAGCCACTAATTTATTTCATGGATTATTTCCGTGCAGCAAAACTCCAAATGAAGCTTTTTCTGGCAAAATAACTCTGATGTGATGGACTGAAATGGCCGTGGCTTCTGTCATAAGGTCTGTTTCCTCTGAACATTATATAACACATGCTTTTTGGCAGCAATACCAGTCTTCAATCACTATTGTCGATGGATCATGTGCTTTAGTCATGCATATTTTCAGTGTATATGCATATGTATACCTATTGCACACATCATTCTTACACTTATATGAATAATCCATTAATTATAAAAATGTGACTCCTTACCATTTCCGTTCATTTATTCAAAACCATTTGTCTGCACACTATCTATTGCACTTCATAAGTAATCAACTCAAACATGAAAAGATTTTTTTCATGGAATTTTAGCCATGTATTCTTTTTAGCTTTGGCAATTCTATATTTTTGAATTGTAACAGCGCTGTTTTTCAGATGCTGCACTGATAGACAAGAGAAAGCGGAAGCAGACAGGAAAGCATTGGATTAATTGAGCTTGGAGATGATAATTGTATCATGGTCAGAATTTAGGCTGAGCCACATGTAAAAATGTGCAGTGAAAATAAAAGGCTATTTAACCATGCATTAGAAGAAACACAGATTGTACACATCCATACCAATAGCATTCAAGCAACAATTCCCAACACATTAATGGTGGCACTGTGGCGCAGCTGATAGAGCCACTGCCTCACACAGCCAGAGACCGTGTTCGATCCTGACCTCTGGTGCTGTCTGTGTGGAGTTTGCACATTCTCCCTGTGACCGCGTGGATTTCCTCCGGGTGCCCCGGTTTCTTCCCGCATCCCAGACATGCAGGTTTGTAGGTTAATTGGCCTCTGTAAATTGCCCCTAATGTGTGGGGAGTGGATGAGAAAGTAGGATAACACAGTACTCGTGTCAAGTCAAGTCAAAATTTTATTGCCGTGTTTCCCAGATAGGACAATGAAATTCTTGCTTGCTGCAGCACAACAGAATATGTAAACATAATACAGAACAGGAGATAAAAGTTTGGTGTGTCTATATACCATAGACCATATATATACACAATAAATAAACAGATAAAGTGCACTAGGCTGTTATTGTTCAGAGTTTGTTTGATGGCTAGTTTAAAGGCCTGATGGCTGTGGGGAAGCGGCTGTTCCTGAACCTGGATGTTCCAGATTTCAAGCACCTGTACCTTCTTCCCGATGGCAATGGAGAGATGAGTGTGTGACCAGGATGGTGTGGGTCTTTGATGATGTTGGCAGCCTTTTTGAGGCAGCGACTGCGATAGATCCCTTCCATGGTGGGGAGGTCAGAGCCGATATGGACTGGCAGTGGTCACAAACTATCTGCAATATTTTCCGCTCCTGGGCGTTCAGGTTACCGAACCAAGCCACGATGTAACCAGTCAGTATGCTCTCTACTGTGCACCTGTAGAAGTTTGAGAGCGTGAAGTAGAGGCGCTGATGTGCCTTCTTTACGATTGCATCAGTGTGCTGGAACCAGGAAAGATCTTTGGAAATATGCACGCCCAGGAATTTGAAGTTCTTGACCCCTTCCACCATCGTCCCGTTGATATCAGCGGAATTATGGGTCCCTATGCTACCCCTTCCAAAGTCCACAAACAGTTCCTTGGTTTTGTTGAGAGCCAGGTTGTTATGCTGGCACCATTTAGTCAATCGGTTGATCTCACTTCTATGCTCTGACTCATCACCGTCAGTGATGTCGTCGGCAAACTTGATGATGGAGTTCGCACTATATCTGGTTACGCAGTCATGAGTATAGAATGAGTACTGCAGGGGACTGAGCAAGCAGCCGTGAAAGTGCTCCCGTGCTGATTGTTAATGAGGATGACACATTTCCACCAATACGGACAGACTGGTCTGTCGATGAGGATGTCGAGGATCCAATTGCAAAGGGATGCGCAGAGACCCAGATCTGAGAACTTGGTAACCAGCTTGGAGGGGATGATGGTATTAAACGCCAAGCTGCAGTCTACAAATAACAACCTGACAAATAAGTTTTTGTTGTCCAAGTGGTCCAGAGCGGAGTGGAGAGCCAGTGAGATCGCATCCACCATTGACCTGTTTGTGGCGGTAAGCGAACTGCAGTGGGTCGAGGTTCTGTCGAGGTAGGAGTTGATATGCGCCATAATCAACCTCTCAAAGCACTTCATCACCACAGATGTTAGTGCCACTGGTCGATAGTCATCGAGACATGTCACCCTTCCTCTTCTTGGGCACCGGTATTATTGATGTCCTTTTAAAGCAGGTGGGAACCTCAGACCTCAGAAATGAGGTTGAAAATGTCCGTAAAACCTCCAGGCAGTTGGTCCGCACAGATGTTTAGATCACAAACCGGGTATACCATCAGGTCTCCAGGCGCTTTTCGAGGGTTCAGCCCTCTGAAGGATTTTCTGACGACGGCCTCTGTGACTGTGGCTGAAATACCATCACAGCGAATGGGGGCTCGGGAAGGCACATCAGTGTTCTCCCTATCAAAGCGTGCGTAGAATGCAATGAGCTCGTCAGGGAGTGATGCTTCGCTGACATTTGAGCTGCCTCCTGATTTCACCTTGTAGGAGGTGATGGCATTCAAGCCCCACCACAGTTGCCGAACATCTGTCTCATCCTCCAGCTTAGAGCAGAAGTCCCTTTTGGCCTTTTTGATGGCCTTACCAACGTCATATCTGGACTTCTTGTAGACCTCTGTATCTCCAGACCTGAATGCCTGGGATCAGGACTTCAGAAGAGTGCGGATCTCATGGTTCATCCAAGGGTTCTGGTTAGGAAACATTTGGAAGGTTTTTGTTGGGATGCAGTCCTCCACACATTTCTTTATGAAGTCTGTAACGACAGTGGCGTATTAATTCAGGTCCGTTGCCGAGTCCCTGAACATTGCCAGTCTACAGACTCCAAGCAGTCCTGGAGTTGTTACTCTGCCCCCCCCCCCCCCCCCCCCCCCTCCTCCCCGACCAACTCTGTGCAGTCCTCACCTCTGGGGGTGCTCTCTTCAATTGCTGCCTGTAGGCAGGAAGAAGCAGCACCGCAGTATGGTCGGATTTACCAAAGTGAGGGCGAGGGATAGAGCCTCCAGTGCCAGACGGATAGCTGCTTGGGGTGGGATGTAGACCGCGGTCGGGATGATGGAGGTGAATTCCCTCGGTAGGTAGAAGGGGACAGCACTTCACAGCCAGTGTTCCAGGTGCAGAAAACAGGAGTTAGATAGGATTGCCACGCCTGAGCGCCTCGAAGAGTTGACCATGAGGCAGACGCCCCCTCCTCTCCCTTTCCCAGATGCCTGCGTACGGTCCATACGGTGGATAGAGAAACCTTCAGGCTGGACCGCTGAGTCTGGGGAGCTGGGGGCGAGCCATGTCTCTGTGAAACAGAACACAGAGCATTCCCTCAGCTCCCTTCGTGTGGGGAGTGGATGAGTAAGTCAGATAACATAGAACTCGTGTGAATGGGTGATCAGTGGTTGGCATGGATTCGCTGGGCCAAAGGGCTTGTTTCCATGCTGTATCTCAAACTTAATCTAATTATGTAAGACACATTTGAATTGCACTCAGCCATATTTTCCATTCATATTCTGTGACATCCATTTCTACGCTGTCTAGACACACAGAACCCATATCCATCTGCAGAGGCGTTGAATTGGTAAACTCTGGCATAAATGATTAAAATCTTCACAATCTGTCTTGCATTCTATTAAAGGAAGCATCCACAACTGTCTGTGCTCAGATTGCAGGAGAAATCTCAAGGATTGACATTTGAAAACACAACTCCGATTAGTTTTAAAAAAGTGATAAACGTTTGTACTTCAAAAGACATGTAGAAACTCGGTCTCCTAGTTTTTCAACATGCTCATATCAAAATTAATTGGCACAGTACTTAAAAATGTCCAGCAGTTGATGCTGTTGGAGAGGATTTCTAGTTTCATCAAAGCATAATTTCAATTGGAAATGAGGTATTGGAAAAAGAAGCCAGATAAGTATTCAGTCTTCAACTGTATACTGCAGTACAATGACAGCAGACCTTGCAAGGAAACAATATTAGTGATCGGACTAGCTCAAAGATATCTTGAAGTTTTACACTCATTATTGGATATCTACAAAGGGGCAAAGTTGCTCTGTAACTGTCAATAACAGATCAAGGACAGCTTTACTCTCAAGCATTACCACTGACTTCCATTGTGAGTGTAAGTGTGCGCATCTAGATTTAGCACATTCAGAAAGCAATATTTTTCTCCAAAGATAGACACAAAATGCTGCAGTGACTCAGCGGGCCAGGCAGAATATCTGGAGGTAAGGAATAGGTGACGTTTTCGGTCGAGACCCTTCTTCAGACCCAATCTGAGGAAGGGCCTCGACCCGAAACGTCACTTATTCCTTTTCTCCAGAGATGCTGCCTGACCCGCTGAGTTACACTTTATTTACTGACAGTGATATCAACAGATCCTCTGTTGATCAAAAAGCTCACTTTGTGGTCATCGGACAACAATCGTCAATAGATGCACATGTTGTGAGAGACTGACCATACAGTTCTCTGCAAGGAAGATCCAGTTTGGGATCTTGCTGAGGTAACTCGCAGTTTTTGCATTATAGAAAGATTTTGGTGGATGGATACAAGGAGTAGTAGTCAATTCCATTGTATATGGCTACTTCCTCAATTCCTAAAGGCATTGTACATGGCTACTTCCTCAATCATCTAGCATATCTTTACTGAACTGTATGCAAAAAAAGGATATTCATTTGAACAATCTTATTGAACCATCAGATCTGAAACAACCTTACATTACACACTAAAATAACTTAATCAACAGTTAGAAAAAGCCAACTCCAAATTATAAAACGTCTTTAAAGAACTTGCAGCTTGGTTCAATACATTGACAAGATTTATTTGTCCTTGTATTGCTTGAAAGTTTGCACCAAAACTATGCATCTTACTAGTGGACACAATGAAACATGAAATTGGCCAAAAACAACACAATGAACAAGTTCCCTCTTATCACATCCAAAGGTTCCAAAGGTCCAAAGGTTATTTTGTTGGTCACATACACCAATTGGTGCAGTGAAATGTTTCTTGCCAATGCAGCACATAAAAAAGAATACAGACATAACAATAATAAAGAGATGTTAAACATAAAAAACTTCCCCCCACAATGGTTCCCATTATGAGGGAAGGCACAATGTCCAGTCCCCATCCCATGTCCACCCATAGTCAGTCGGTCGATCTCACTTCTGTACTCTGACTCGTCCCCATCAGTGATGCATCCCACAATAGTGGTATCGGCGGACTTGATGATGCAGTTCGCACTATGACCGGCTACGCAGTCATGAGTATAGAGTGAGTACAGCAGGGAACTAAGCACGCAGCCTTGAGGTGCTCCCGTGTTGATTGTTATCGAGACTGACATTTCCACCAATACGAACTGACTGTGGTCTGTGAATGAGGAAGTTGAGGATCCAATTGCAGAGGGATGCGCAGAGACCCAGTTCTGCGAGTTTGGTAACTAGCTTGGAGGGGATGATCGTATTAAATAACCATATAACCATATAACAATTACAGCACGGAAACAGGCCCTCTCTGCCCTTCCAGTCCGTGCCGACCATTTATTTTCCCCTAGTCCCATCTACCTGCACTCAGATTATACCCCTCCATTCCCTTCCCATCCATATACCTATCCACTTTTCTTTTAAATGTTAAAATCGATCCTGCCTCCACCACTTCTGCTGGAAGCTCATTCCACACAGCCACCACTCTCCGAGTAAAGACGTTCCCCTTCATGTTACCCCGAAACTTCTGTCCCTTAATTCTCATGTCATGCCCTCTTGTTTGAATCTTCCCTACCCTCAATGGGAAACGCTTATCCACGTCAACTCTGTCTATCCCTTTCATCATTTTAAAGACCTCCATCAAGTCCCCCCTTAACCTTCTGCGCTCCAAAGAATAAAGACCTAACTTGTTCAACCTTTCTCTGTAACTTAGTTGCTGGAACCCAGGCAACATTCTAGTAAATCTCCTCTGTACTCTCTCTATTTTGTTGACATCCTTCCTATAATTAGGCGACCAAAATTGTACACCATACTCCAGAATTGGTCTTACCGATGCCTTGTACAATTTTAACATGACTTCCCTACTCCTATATTCAATGTGATTTATAAAGGCCAGCACACCAAAGCTTTCTTTACCACCCTATCTATGCGATTCCACCTTCAGGGAACTAACTATGCACAGTTATTGGTAGATCCCTCTGTTCCACAGCATTCCTCAATTCCCTACCATTTACCATGTACGTCCTTTTTTGATTTGTCCTGCCAAGATGTAGCACTTCACTTATCAGCAGTAAACTCCATCTTCCATCTTTCAGCCCACTTTTCCAAATGCCCCAAATCTCTCTGTAGACTTTGAAAATCTACTTCATTATCCACAACACCACCTATCTTAGTATCATCTGCATACTTACTTATCCAATTTTCCACCCCATCATGCAGATCATTGATGTACATGACAAACAACAGTGGACCCAACACAGATCCCAGAGGCACCCCACTGGTCACCGGCTTCCAACCTGACAAACAGCCATCCACCATTACTCTCTGACATCTCCCATTCAGCCACTGTTGAATCCATCTTGCTACTCCGCCATTAACACCCAAAGATTGAACCTTCTTAACCGACCTTCCATGGGAAACCTTGTCAAAGGCCTTACTGAAATCCATATAGACAACATCCACTGCTTTACCCTCATCAATTTCCCTAGTAACCTCTTCAAAAAATTCAAGAAGGTTTGTCAAACATGATCTTCCAGGCACAAATCCATGTTGACTGTTCCTGATCAGACCCTGTTTATCCAGATGCTTATATATATTATCTCTAAGTATCCTTTCCATTAATTTGCCCACAACTGACGTCAAACTAACAGGTCTATTCTAGGTTTATTCTTTGAACCCTTTTTACACAATGGAACAACATGCGCAGTACGCCAATCCTCCGGCTCTATTCCCGTTTCTAATGACATTTGAAATATTTCTGTCATAGCTCCTGCTATTTCTACACTAACTTCCCTCAATGTCCTAGGGAATATCCTGTCAGGACCTGGAGACTTATCCACTTTTATATTTTTCAAAAGTGTCAGTACTTCCTCCTCTTTGAATCTCATAGTTTCATAGCTACTCTACTTTTTTCCCTTACCTCACAGAGTTCAATATCCTTCTCCTTGGTGAATACCGAAGAAAATAAATTGTTCAATATCTCCCCCATCTCTTTTGGCTCTGCAGATAGCTGTCCATTCTGGCTCTCTAATGGTCCAATTTTATCCCTCGTTATCCTTTTGCTATTAATATAGCTGTAGAAACCCTTTGGATTTACTTTCACCTTTCATGCCAAAGCAACCTCATATCTTCTTTTAGCCTTTCTAATTTATTTCTTAAGATTCTTTTTACATTCTTTATACTCCTCTAGCACCTCATTTACTCCATGCCTCCTATAATTATTGTAGATATCTCTCTTTTTTCGAAAACGTGTCCAATTTCCCTTGAAAACCATGGCTCTTTCCAATTTTTACTATTTCCTTTCAACTGAACAGGGACATAAAGATTCTGTACTCTTACAATTTCCCCTTTAAATGTCCTCCATTTCTCTTCTACATCCTTCCCATAAAACAAAATGTCCCAATTCACTCATTTTTAATCCTTACGCATTCCCTCAAAGTTAGCCTTTCTCCAATCAAAAATCTCCACCCTAGGTCCAGTTCTGACTCTCTCCATAATTATATTGAAACTAATGGTATTGTGATCACTGGTCCCGAAGTGCTCACCAACGCATACCTCCGTCACCTGGCCTGCCTCATTTCCTAACAGGAGGTCCAGCACTGCCCCTTCCCTGGTTGATACCTCTATGTATTGCTGCAAAAAACTATCCTGCACACATTTTACAAACTCCAAACCATCCAGCCCATTTACAGAATGTGTTTCCCAGTCTAATTTTCGAAAATTGAAATCTCCCACAATCACTACCTTGTGCTTACTACTAATATCTGCTATCTCCTTACATATTTGCTCTTCCAATTCTCGCTCCCCATTTAGCGGTCTATAATACACCCCTAAAAGTGTTGCTACACCGTTCCCACTTCTCAGTTCCACCCAAATAGCCTCCCTAGGTGAGCCCTCTAATCTATCCTGCCAAAGCACTGCTGTAATATCTTCTCTGACAAGCAATGCAACACCTCCACCTCTGGTCCCTCCAATTCTATCACACCTGAAGCAACGAAATCCTGGAATATTTAGTTTCCAATCACAGCCCTCCTGCAACCATGTTTCACTGATTGCCACAACATCATATTTCCAGGTGTCAATCCAGGCTCCAAGTTCATCCACCTTTCTTATAATGCTCCTAGCATTAAAATATACACATTTTAGAAACCCGCCATCCCTTATTCTCTGTCTATTATCTTTTTCCTCTTTCTCGCCTACATTTTGTGTCCGAGTGCTTCTCTTCTCTGCCTCTTGCCCCACACCCTGTCCCCTACCCCTCTACTCGAGTCCCTCCCCCCAGCCTTCTAGTTTAAAGTCTCCCCAGTAGCCTTTGCAAATCTCCCTGCCAGGATATTGGTCCCCCTCGGGTTCAAGCACAACCTGTCCTTTTTGTACAGATCATGCCTTCCCCAAAAGAGGTCCCAGTGATCAAGAAACTTGAATCCCTGCCCACTGCACCAGTCCCTCAGCCACGCATTGCTGTAATATCTTCAAATGCAGAGCTGTAATCGATGAATAACAGCCTCATATATGAGTTGTTGTCCAAGTGGTCCAGAGCAGAGTGGAGAGCCAGCGAGATCACATCCACCGTTGATCTGTTGTGGCTATAAGCAAACTGCAGTGGGTCCAGGTTTTTGTCGAGGTAGTAGTTGATTTGCGCCATGATCAACCTCTCAAAGCATTTCATCACCACAGACGTTAGTGTCACTGGTCGATAGTCATTGAGGCACGTCACCTTGCTCTTCTTGGGCACCGGTATAATTGATGCCCTTTTAAAGCGGGTGGGAACCTCAGACCTCAGAAGTGAGAGGTTGAAAATGTCCGTAAAAACTCCAGCCAGTTGGTCCGCACAGGCTTTTAGAACACGGCCGGGTATACCATCAGGTCCAGGCACTTTTCGAAGGTTCACCCCTCTGAAGGACTTTCTGACGTCAGCCTCTGTGACTGCGACTGAAATACCATCACAGCGTATAGAGGCTCGAGAAGGCACATTAGTGTTCTCCCTATCAAAGCGTGCGTAAAACGCATTGAGTTCATCAGGGAGTGATGTTTCGCCGACATTCAAGCTGCCTCCTGATCTCACCTTGAAGGAAGTGATTGCATTCAAGCCCCGCCACAGCTGCCGAACATCTGTCTCATCCTCCAGTTTGAAGCAGAAGTCCCTTTTGGCCTTTTTGATGGCCTTACCAAGGTCGAATCTGGACTTCTTGTAGACCACTATATCATCAGACATGAATGCCTGATGTCTGGTCTTCAGAAGAGTGCGGATCTCATAGTTCATCCGTGGCTTCTGATTGGGAAACACTTGGAAGGTTTTTGTTGGGATGCAGTCCTCCACACATTTCTTTATGAAGTGTGTAACGACTGTGGCCGAGTCCCTGAACATTACCCAGTCTACAGACTCCAACAGTCGTGTAGTTTACCACTTTTTTTCCTCTCTTTTTCCTTTTTGTGCAGCATTTCTAATATTTAGCTGGTAACAAGATAACAATCAGTATTTTACTTCAATATGTGAAACTGGAACATAGAACAATGCAGCGCAGGAATTGGCCCTTCATCCCACAATGTTTGCTGCCAAGATAAACTAATCCCATTTGCCTGCATATGATCCATATCCCTCCATTCTCTGAATAATGATGGCTATCTTAAAGCCTAAATATCACAATCTGCATCCACCACAACCCTGGTAACTGTTGCCAGGCACCCACATTATTAATTGCAATTCAATTTAATACTTTGTTAATTTAATTCCTGCATTAATGTCAACAAACAGCTGAAGATGTACTAGGTGTTTTTGTCTGATTAAACTCTGCAAATTGTATTCTGGAACATTTTCCCTACATTAAGGATGTTCCAAAACAAAAACAAATCATTGTGAACCTAATTTCTAACTTGGTCTGAAACAACTTCCAACAGGTTCCGCAATATCTTAACTACAGGATGACCCCGTGTTATAAGAGTACGGGTAACAGAAATTTGTCCTCATGGAATTCACAAATGACTACCAAAACAACCTGAGGTGTAGAATAAAAATTCACTCTCAGCACTCTTAGAAAATGTATTTACTTTTTTCACATGAATAATTATTTTTCAGGTAGACACAAAATGCTGGAGTAACTCAGCGGGACAGGCATTATCTATGGACAGAAGGAATGGGTGACGTTTCGGGTCGAGACCCTTCTTCAGACTGAAATTATTTTTCAGCTGGCATTTCTTGACGCATGTGCAGATGACACAGCTTCAAGTTACGAAAAATCCAGGATACAAACTGTTCGCAGAGAATGCATCATTCCTGCACTCCATCCCAACCACGCAGGGGTCACCTGTATCTGACCCAGCAGCTCTTGCCCAACCAGTTCCACCAAAGATCCCATAGTGGTGCAAGATAGACCATTCCTGCTAAATGCAATGGGCTGGTGTAATATACGCAACAGAGCGGAACGTGGGCCTTTTTTTCATCCATTTCAGTAACCCGACCTGACTCGCAGTGTAATCAACGTTGCGGAGGAACAGTTTGTGTTAATAAATTATAATTCTGAAAATGAGGAGAAGATTTTTACCAAATAACTTTTATTTTTATGAGGATGTTTCCATAACCGGCTTCTGCTATGGGGTCTTTGGTGCGGAGACAGAAGCCGGTTACGGAAATGGGGCCGAAAATTACCCATGAATCTGCCCATGACCGTACGTCTTTTTCGTCGAGTGGACTATCTTGCTTGCTATAGGATCTTTGGTTTCCACAGTACCAATTCTATCCAGACAGGGAAACGATTACAGAATATAGCCTTGACGGACAGCCTTGATCTTCTTATGCAGCCTTGTGTTTTCTTTCTAATCATGTTAGCTGCACTTAAGTCCTTGTATTTCTTCTTCCTAAGGCTTCATGTTAGAAAGTAGTCCTACCTATACCGTACCTTTCTAAACACCATTACTGATGCAGCACCAGATGTCACAGGTCGCAAAATACTCAGCCATGATTAATATTTAAGAATTCATATTTGAGCAATATTTAAGTATTATTTAAGAAAAGAAATCAATTTTCAAAATTCAGATCTTTTAAAGAAGTGAATACAAAAACTGTTTAATCCGATACGAAACAGTACTTTCAATAATAAACAAATATTTGGCAGGCCTCCCCAACTTTTTTATTGCTGGTTTAATGTTACTTACCAGCCCCCAAAGAGCCCCTTCTGTGGTAGCAATGATCGTAGCAGCCCTTGGAGTGTTGTACATCAGTGCCAGCTCACCGAAGCTGCCGTGATTGTCATATTTGCCAACGAGCAGAGGCTGCCCACCCTTTGTTACATATATATCATATGTACCCCTGTCAAAAAAACAGCAAGAGAAAAAGCATTGAGCGTTTTGACAAACTCATGGCTTGCATATTTCGTTCTTTGGCCTCAACATTCCAATATTCAAAGTCATTTGTAAGTGTCCAATTCCTGCTTTTGCAGCAGGTACCTTTATCTCCACAAACATTTTCAGGGACTATTACTATAATTGGGGACTTGCA
Organism: Okamejei kenojei; assembly: GCA_035221665.1. Classification (NCBI taxonomy): domain Eukaryota; kingdom Metazoa; phylum Chordata; class Chondrichthyes; order Rajiformes; family Rajidae; genus Okamejei; species Okamejei kenojei. Next base: position 22,524,119 of record CM069146.1, on the reverse strand, counting down.
TCAACACCTCTATTTCCTTGAAGATTGAAGATATGTTGACAAATATTCTATCAAACTTTGACGGGTGTACAGTAGTGAGCCTACTGACTGGTAAAAATCACAAAATGATTCAATAACTCAAACACCTAGAAACTATGGAGATGCCAGAGCAGTGGACACTACCCGGTCCATCACAACGACTAACCTCTCCACAATCAAAGATCTGGTGGAGCTCCTGTATCTTCTTTCTGATGATAGTAGCAAAATGAGAGCGTGGTAGTATTTCCCATAGTAGGGGAATGTAAAACTATAGGGCTAAGATTCAGGGTGAGAGGGGATCTGAGGAGTAATTTTTTCACAGGATTAGTGCTATTCAGAAAGAGTGGTGGAAGCAGGAAGAGTAATAATATTTAAGAGGCACATGGACAGGCACTTGAATGTGCAGGGCATTGAGGGATATGGACTTAATGCTTGCAAGTGAAATTGGTATTGATAGGCAGGATGGCTGGCATTGATGTGGTGGCTCAAAGGATCTGTTTCTCTGCTGTACAATTTATGACTCTAGAAATGGAAGGCAAATTTCTACCCTGTTGAGTTTGTAGGTAAAGCATCAACAAACATTCAAATAGGGTCAGCAGCAGGCAATGCTGTGGAGGTTGAATAACCAGACTTGATGCTGAACAGATGTGATACTTAGCTCAGGATTACACAGGATGTACAATTTCACATCATTTGACATAATTAAGGCGCTGAATGAAAACTATTCTAGATAATATAATTGTCTCCAAGTTCATCCAGTTTTGGGAACAGGAGAGTTATTCACATATAAGGTCATCACAGATTATCTCTAAGAAGGAACTGCAGATGCTGGATGTCATTGCCAATTTTGTATGACATGAGGGCATTAAATGAGAAGCTCTCTTTAATACTACTCTTGGAAACGAAAAGGTAACACCTTGACTTTAATTTCTAATTTCACATGAGTTGTGGCAAGCATTGCCAATGATTAGCAGAAAGAAAAACTGCTTTTCCCTCAGGCCATTTGACAGATTGACACAATTTAAATAAATTGACGGCCAATCGGGTTACACGTTCCTTTATCCGGTTTCCACAGTATTATTCAAGTGATTATCAGGGATCTTACACACCTGGGAGAGTCGAGAATTAGACACTTTATCAAAACTTTAAATAGGGTTTATTTTGCTCAAAACTAAATGGCAACATTGAGACTAAATACAACAAACCTAATTAATGTATCACATTTAAGTCAAAAGATGGTTGAATTTCAGAAGGAAAAATGAAAACACAAAAGTGAGTAGTTTTGCGGATAGTGAAGATGGTTGGGAAAGATCAGGATCTGGATCGATTGGCCAGGTGGGCTGAGGAATGATTGATGGAATTTAATACAGAGAAATGCGAGGAGTTGCATTTTGGGACGTCTAACAAGGGCAGGACCTACACAGTAAATGGTAGGCCTCTGGGGAGTGTTACAGAGCAGAGGTCTAGGAGTGCCGGTGCATGGTTCCTTGAAGGTCGAGTCGCAGGTAGATAAGGTGGTGAAAATGCCTTTTGGCATTGGTGAGACCGCATTTAGAATATTGTGTTCAATTCTGGGCGCCATGTTATAGAAAAGGTATTGTCAAGCTTGAAAAGGTTTACAAGGATGATGCCAGGACTAGAGGGTGTGAGCTATGCGGAGAGGTTGAGTAGGGTGGGTCTCTATTCCTTGGAGTGCAGGAGGATGAGGGGGTGATCTTATAGAGGTGTACAACATCGTGAGAGGAATAGATCAGATAGATGCACAGAGTCTCTTGCCCAGAGTAGTGGAATAGAAGACCAGAGGACATTGGTTCAAGGTGAAGGGGAAAGATTTTAATAGGAATCCAAGCGGTAACTTTTTGCACAAAGAGTGGTGGGTGCATGGAACAAACTGCCAGAAGAGGTAGTTGAGGCTGGGATCCCATCATTTAAGAAACAGTTAGACAGTACATGGATAGGACAGGTTTTTTGGAGGGATATGGACCAAGCGCAGGCAGGTGGGACTTGTGTAGTTCGGACATGTGGGCAAGTTGGGCCGAAGGGCCTGTTTCTACACTGTATCACTCCATGACTCTATGACAACGGTGCTGAAGTGGAGACGGTCAAGAGCTTTAAGTTCTCCGGGGCAAATATGAGCAACAATTAGTGCTGGTCCAATCACATTGATGCTACAGCCAAGAGAGCACACTACAGCCAAGAGAGTCCCTGCTTCCTCAGAAGGTGAAACTCTGCATGTCTCCAATGACGCTTAGTAATTTGTACAAATGTGTTCTAGAAAGCACTATCAAGGTCACAACTGCTCTGTGCAAGACATGTAGAATTTGAAGAAGGTTGTGGATGCAGCCCAGCTCATTGTACAAACCGGTTTCTCTCTCTCCCCGTGGCCTTTCTTACATATTGGCATCAAAAGTAAAAAGCAGCAGTTTGAGATATATAGTTAAAATGCAAAGAAATCAATCTGAAATGACACAAACTGTGAGCCATCAAACAGGTCATCCCACTCATTCCAAGTAATAAGAATGAGTCATTAATTGTTCTTAAATGCCCCAGTGTATTCAACTGCATTAGACCGGTACTGTGCCACCTTATGTTGCTTTCTGTCTGAAGAGGTGTGAAACATAGACCAAGAAAGGCAAATTTGGCATGCAATGCAAAATTATATGGGATGCTGGGGGGAGCGTGATGAAATTTCACGATGCAGTTGTAACAAAATACTTTCAACGAAACCATACATGGTTGCATTCAATGGAAAAGAAAACCTTGCACAGTATAAAATCAACCATTAAGTAGGTGTTCAATCAAAATATTGCATTAATTTAACAACAGCCAGAATTTCCTGAAAAGAGTCAGCAGAAGTCAGTCATAGAAAGTCATAAAGGTGTAACTATACAAAAGCATAATAGAAGAATGTTTAATAGATTTGCATCATATAACCATATAACCATATAACAATTACAGCACGGAAACAGGCCCTCTCGGCCCTTCCAGTCCGTGCCGACCATTTGTTTTCCCCTAGTCCCATCTACCTGCACTCAGACCATACCCCTCCATTCCCTTCACGTCCATATACCTATCCACTTTACTCTTAAATGTTAAAATCGATCCTGCCTCCACCACATCTGCTGGAAGCTCATTCCACACAGCCACCACCCTCTGAGTAAAGAAGTTCCCCCTCACGTTACCCCAAAACCTCTGTCCCTTAAACATCAAAACTGTTTATGGTCCAAGTGTCAGGTTTAAAATCAATCTATCAAGAGAAGGGCAATAGGAGTATTCCCTGGTCTGCGTGGGCCGAATGGCCTGTTACTAAGCTGTGTCTCTACATTAAACACAATATTGAAAGTGGCGCAAAGACTAGATCATGCATCCAGTAGATGGTCATGCCCAACTTAAAGGTCTTAACTATTTCCAAATACTATGGACAGTGTTTCTGAAATCATACACGCAGACCAAAATCGACAAGCACAAGCTGACCACAGTTGCCGTCATAACACATTGCTTTATATTATTTTGAGTATGGCGTGAAGGATTATTCGATCTGAAACTTATTGAAATGTAGCTGCATGCTCACTGGGACAAAGCTTCCCATTTTACAACAATTTTACAACACAAAAAGGGAATATCATTGGTTGAAAACTGCCAGGGCACACAACAAGTATTATTTTTTCTTTTCCTATTTACTTTTCCAACAGAGGCGGAAACATATTAGTGCCAGGCAAAGGAACTTCAGAATTTTAGTCCAATAGATACAATAGACGGAAGCCATGCACACAGAAATAATCTAACAGATCTGCATTTATTGTTTAAATAAGAATCTATCAGCAAGCCAACTTTTCCAGGCTTCACAAAGGGAATTTAAACATTTTAACAATGTTGGCAGCCCCAAAGTTAACCTTAACAGTGAACAGACAGATTTCCCCGTCATTGGGAAACAGCAGCTAACGTGAAGCAAGCACAGATACCTGGAGCAAATAAGTATCTTAATGCACTTTGTAAATCAGGAGGAGTAGGATTGCTCTGCCCCATCCCTAACCTGGAGATCAGACTGCCCAATTCCTTCCCGTCACCTATTAGGCTGTGGGCCGAGGAGCTATTTTGTGCAGTTTCGTGACCCAGTTCACGGAACTACATGAAATTTTCACATATTGTGTAAAAATATTATATAAATCATCCCTGGAACTCGTCAAGAACAAAACTTGCACATTTTTATTAAATTAGAGAAAAAACGGAAAATTTTCGGGTATTTTTAGTCCAATCAAAGCACGTTTAACATTGAGTCAGACACCAGTTGGCCAATCACACGCTTTGTTTCAGGCTAGCTAGGCAGGGAGCACACATCATGGCTGAGAGTACTTCTACTGATGCCTGTTTTACTGGAGATTCCGATGAAGGTTCTTTGTTGTTCTGTGGAATACATGTCGTGGAAACTTGCAGCAGGGTAATTTAGTGAGAAAAGCATTAAGAAGTCTGAAGAATGTGCAGCTAACTGGATAGAAGTGGAACAAAGCCATGAAAGCAAAGTCGCTGCGGAGGTGCTGCAACACAAAGAGGACAGCCAAGTCGTGAAACCAGTGAAACACTGTGAATCAACTGGAACTGAAAGGAAAGATCTAAAGTCTGAATTTATGAAAATTAATTATGGACTTTAATTAATTTAATTGCACCCTTTTATAATGTGCAAAAATGAGCTTTGGAGGCTGTACATTCACTCATTCATTCATTCATTCATGAAGTTGAGGGCCTAAACTAGTGTATCCATAACAAAGTAAATTAAACATTGTTGTAGTCTAATAAGTCTTTGACATCTAATCTCGGAGCTGCCTGCGATTACTCACCGAGTAAAAGTGCTCCGACCGCGGGGCCTAGGTACTTAACATAGTGAAGCCGCGGTCTCCATTAAGAAGCGGCCAATTCGCGAATGCGGAGCACGTTTGGATCATCTCTGCAGGGGGGAGGCTGTACATAGTGCCGTCCATAGCGGCCGTTTCCAGGCCCCAACCATGGGAGAAAAACAGAGGAATGTTGACTGCACTATATAGGCCTCCATTGGAGTGAGAAATGGTCAGATATGGTTGATGTTAATGTAGAAATGAATTGGTGTATGTGAACTTGAACTAATTTATCTATGGTAGTAACTTAGTGTTATTCTCATTAACATTAAGAAGAGGTTGAAATTGTATGAATTGAAGTCCATGCAGACTTAATGACTATGAGATGGGGTTTTTTCTGTAGCCTCTGCCTGACCCTCCACTTGAACTTGAACTAACTTATCAATGGTGGTAAATTACAGTGCAAGTCTCATTGACATTAAGAAGAGGTTGACATTTTATGAATAGAAGAACAAACCATCTGCATGCCTGAAGAATGTGTCAGTTATTGTTGCTTATGATGGGGGAGTGTCACGAGTTGACAGATGACAATGGGCAAATTAATGCTCGCTTGGTACCAGAGATGGAGTGCAACCATGAAGAAGCAGACACTCGTCTTTTCCTTCATTGTCAGTATGCTGCTAGTCATCAACCATCAACTTCAACAGATACAGCTAGATACCCAATCCTATTCAGGAGTCCTGACACAGATGTGCTTGCGATTGGAGTCGCTGTGTCACAACATATTGGAGCAGACTTATTATTGCACACTGAAAAGGCAACAGTAGAAGGAGTACGAGTCTATCAAAGATTAGCTCATATCTGGAACCAGCTGTCACCAAAGCTTTGATATCTTTACACCGTTTTACAGGCTGCGATTCAGTTAGCTCATTTCATGGAAAATCCAAATACAATGCCTTCAAGTTGCTTGCAAGTGACACAGCTACCCAGGCCACCTTTCATGAAATGGGAAGCTCATTCACAGTCAGTGATGATTTGGTGAGAGGTGTAGAGAAATGTGTTTGCAAGTTGTATGGGCAGAGTTGTGAGAAAGTAGATGAAGCTCGATACAACCTGTTCCTTATGTTTACAAAATCAGAGGCTCGTCTTCCACCCACTGCAGACTCGCTCAGAAAGCATGTCCTGAGAGCAAATTACCAGGCATTCAATTACATTCAAAATGTCTGGAACGGTTTCCACAAATTCCCAGTCCAACGGCACATGGGTGGAAAATTGTAGGTGGTGAATTGGACATTGACTGGGGTGATCTGCCCCAAGCACCTTGCTAGAATTAACATACTGTTCATGCAAGAAAACAAACTGTGAGAAATCAAGTGCTGGGAAAGGAAGATGCTCATGTCAACAGCACGGTGTGCCATGTACAGATTTATGTAAGTGTGTTGACTGCAGAAACTCTATTACTGCAAAGGACTTGGAATCTGATGAAGAATATTCAGGTGAAGATCAGATGTAATGTAAACAATTAAATTGGGGAAATAAATGATTTTATAAAGTTTTATTTTAATGTCGATCGTTTCACTGTTTATTTGGTCAAATTATTTAAACAATGAGTGAATTACTTATGATAATGGCGTTCTGGTGAATGACAGTGCGACAGTCCACCCACCCATCCACACATACATACATACATACACACATCCACCCGTACGCACACTTCCATGCATGCACACACACATACATGCACACAGACATCCACCCGCACACACACACATCCACCCGCACGCAGACACAACCATGCACACATATACATCCACACATACATACATGCACATATACATCCATCCACACATACATACATGCACATATACATCCATCCACACATACATCCATCCACACATCCACAGATAAACGTTTGACAGACACACACACACACACAAACTACAGATACTCAAACAATGCAACACTTTTATGGTTACTTTAGGTTAAAGGTAATAGCCCTTATTTGCAAAGGCACCATCGGAGGGTCTCTAATAAACAAAGGCTCATTGTAGCTAATATGAATTCTCATCGAGTAAACATCAGAGCATTCGATTCTTATGTCAGGATGTGACATTTACATCAGAAATAAGACAGGTCTCTTACAGGTCTGTCACCCAGCCTGGCTCTGCCCCAGTCCCACTATTGCCGTTACCCCCACTCTCCCCACTATGGCAGTCAGTGGGGTTCAGTAAACGTGGGAACCCAGAGGATCTGGCCTGACCCTTTAATTAGGCAGGTTCATGAGCCCTTAAAACCTGGGTCCTCTGCTGCAGTCTCATTAAATTTCCTATTAAAGCGACTGGAAGATGCCTTGCAGGACTGTACCCCAGCCTGGAACGGCCCCAGTCCCACTATGGCCATGACCCCCACTCTGCACATGGGCAATCAGTGGGGTTCAGTGAAGGGAGGAACCCACAGGAACTGCCCTCACCCATTAATTAGGCTGGTTCAGGAGCAGGACCTCTGCAACAGTCTCATTAAAAAAACACTCACAATTATATTCATCATATTATTTTTATATAATATAATTATACATGATTACAGTCATATTTACAAGTCATATATATATATATATATATATATATATAGGTATAATAATATATAGTTTAAATGGACTGCAACACGAAAATAGGCTCCCCATGGTGTAATCATGGAATCATGGAAACTTTATTGTCATTCAGACCTTTTGGTCTAAACGAAATTTTGTTGCCTTGCAGTCATATATATATAGTAAATAACAAAACACACAATAAACACAAATTTAACATCCACCACAGTGAGTTCACCAGACACCTCCTCACTGTGATGGAAGGCAAATTCTTAAGTCTTTGTCTCTTCCCTTCTTGTACTTCCTCTTCCTCTACGCTGAGGCGACCCGGGCCTCCGATGTTGTGACCCCACCGGGTGATGTAAGTAAGTCCCGCGGTTGAACCGTGCTCCGCGAACGGGCCGGTTCAACTCCGCGGCCCAGAGTGGTCGAAGCTGCCGCCCTCCAGTCCAGCAGACGCAGCTGTTGCCGCGGGAGTCTGGAAAAACAGGTCACCAACCTGGGATCTGCGGGCTCCCGACGATGTCGTTCCCTGGGCCCGCGGCCGGGCCTCCGAAGTCGCTGCCACCACCACCAGAAAGCCGCCACAGCTCCGAGTCGGGCCGCCAGAACGCCGGAATGCCTGAACCTGCCACAGCCCCGAAGTCGGCCAGCCTTGCGCTGGTAAGTCCTGGCTGGAGCGTCGAGGTCGGTCGCAGTTGGAGGCTGCCAGCTCCGCCATTAGGCCTCAGCGCAGACGGAGACAGAGACGGGGGATACGACAAGAAAAGTCACGCCCCCCCCCCCCCCCCGAAGGAAGAGACTAAAACGTTTCTTACACCCCTCCCACACACATACACAACATAATAACTCAAATAACACGCCATATAAGACAAGAAAACAACAAAAAAATGAAAAACAGACAGACTGCAGGCGAGCCGCAGCTGCCAAGGCAGCGCCACCACTCCAATATGGGCATTGGCCACTAGATGGCGCTTACTTTCCTGATCTGATTTTCTAATTAGTCTAATTAATTAGGCGATAGACAAAAGGTGCAGGAGTAGGCCATTCGGCACTTCGAGAAGCACCGCCATTCAATGTGATCATGGCTGATCAACCCCAATCAGTACCCTGTTCCTGCTTTCTCCCCATATCCCCTGATTCTGCTATTTTTAAGAGCCCTATCTAGCTTTCTCTTGAAAGCATCCAGAGAACCTGCCTCCACCACCCTCTGAGGCAGAGAATTCCACAGACTCACAACTCTCTGTGAGAAAAAGTGTTTCCTCGTCTCCGTTCTAAATGGCTTACTCCTTATTCTTAAACTTTGGCCCCTGGTTCTGGACTCCCCCAACATCGGGAACATGTTTCCTGCCACTAGTGTCCCCAAGCCCTTCACAATATTATATGTTTCAATGAGATACCCTCTCATCCTTCTAAACTCCATAGTGTACAAACCCAGCTGCTCCATTCTCTCAGCATATGACAGTCCCGCCATCCCGGGAATTAACCTTGTAAACCCACGCTGCACTCCCGCAATAGCATGAATGTCCTTCCTCAAATTAGGGGACCAAAACTGCACACAATACTCCAGGTGTGGTCTCACTAGGGCACTGTACAACTGCAGAAGGACCTCTTTGCTCATATATTCGATTCCTCTTGTTATAAAGGCCAACATGCCATTCGCTTTCTTCACTACCTGCTGTACCTGCATGCTTACTTGCATAGACTGATATACAAGGACCCCCAGATCCCGTTGTACTTCCCCTTTTCCCAACTTGACGCCATTTAGATAGTAATTAATGTGCAACTTTTGGCACAGACGAGTTATGACTTCCTTCTCAATTATATTTCATCTAAATCTGTGGAAAATTTCATGTAGTTCCATGACGTGGGTCACGAAAATGGATTTCTAGACACCTTTTTGATGCTCGGCCCACAGCCTATATCTAGATAGGGGATTTGATCAGCAAGTTCCCACCCTACTTGGGACCAACCATTCCTGTGGCTTGTTTTGCAATATTCCCTGCGCTATTTGAAACCAAGGCTTCAATTATGCCAAGATCTATCTAGGAAACTCATTAGGGCTAAAGGATGCACACCGTGGATTTGAACTGCGTGGTTCAAAGAAATGTAGACAAGACGATTTCCACATTTAAATCCATTTGCATTCAGTCCAAACTTCCTCTCCAATCCGCTATGCCGTCTTTTAGATGGTGCTGCAGTTTAAGTCACACATAAGTATACTGGAAAATGCACTTAAAAAAAAAACCCTAGCACATATACAGGAACTCTAATCATTTAACAGAGAGTAACAGCCTTGATGAAGATAGTCAAGTTTTAGTTACAGTTGTGGTTTCTTGTGTGGCAATTGTGTACAGTTTTGGTTTATTATGTAGTTTTAGTCTCCTAATTTGAGGAAGGGCATCCTTGTTTTTGAGGCAGTGCAGTGTAAGTTCACAAGACTGATCCCTGGGATGGCGGGACTGCCATATGAGGCAAGATTGAAAATAATAGGCTTGTATTCACTGGAGTTTAGAAGGATGAGGGGATATCTTATAGAAACATATAAAATTATCAAAGGACTGGACAAGCTAGATATCGGAAAAATGTTCCCAATGTTGGGCGAGTCCAGAACCAGAGGCCACAGTCTTAGAATAAAGGGGAGGCCATTTAGGATTGAGGTGAGAAAAAACCTTTTCACCCAGAGGGTTGTGAATTTGTGGAATTCCCTGCCATAGAGGGCAGTGGAGGCCAAATCACTGGATGGATTTAAGAGAATTAGATAGAGCTCTAGGGGCTGGTGGAATAGAAACATAGAAACACAGAAAATAGGTGCAGGAGGAGGCCATTCATTGTGATCATGGCTGATCGTCCCCAATCAATAACCCGTGCCTGCCTTCTCCCCATATCCCGTGATTCCATTAGCTGGGCTTGAAGTTTGCGGTTGCCCGGGTGCCAATGACCACCCAAAGTGCCGCCGGGCAACCTAGATGCCATTTTGCACTGCAAATACTGGTTTATACCGAAGATAGACACGAAAAACCGGAGTAACTCAGCAGGTCAGGCAGCATCTCCGGAGAAAAGGAATGTGACGTTTCGTGTGGGCGGCGGTGACGACATAGTGCGGAGCAAAGATACGGGATGTGGGGTGACGAAGGGTCGGAGCGAACGATGGGCCCCGCACAGCAGCGGCCATGGCAGCGACAGCTGCTCCATCTCCTCCTATTCCCGCACCCCGCCCTGATAGCGGCCGCTGCTTGCAAATCTGCTAACGGCGATACCACTTTCAAAACAAACCCTCCTGCACGCCGAGGCCGAGAGGGGGGAGGGAAGGGGAGGCTCCCTTCCGCCGTCTGAAGCAGCTGCACCGCTTGGCCCCGCACCTTCCTGTTGGCTGGCGGAGGAGGGGAGGCGGTGGCGAGGAGATCCCAACCACCTCCCCCTTTGGCGGCAGCACTTGGCGGTGGACAGGGACGGCCAAGGCAGCGGGGCGATGACACCATTCGTGTCCGATGAGCGCTGACCTTCCTTCCTCCCCACCTCCCGCCCTCTCTCTCTCTCTCTCTCTCGTACGCCCCTCTTATCCTAGGACCCTTCCTCTCCACTGATCCCCATTATCACCTCTATTCAGTCCTTACTCACTGACTCTTCACTGATCCCCCCCCATATCTATTCAACCTGCACTGATCTCCCTATCCACCTCGCATTGATTCTCCTGCCACACCCCCCCCCCCCCCCCCGTCATCCATCCTACACTGGTCCCCCAATTCATCCTGTACTCACCCCCTTTCCCATCCATCCTGCACTGCTCCCCCCCCCCCCCCTATTCATCCTGCACTGATCCCCTCATTCATCCTGTACTGATCCCCTCCATTCATCCTGTACAGGTCCCCACATTCATCCTGTACTGATTCCCTCATTCATCTTTTACTGATCCCCCATTAATCCTGTACTGATGCCCCCCGTCAATCCCGTACTGATCCACCCCATTCAACCCCACTGACATCCCCCGCGCTCTCCCCTCAGAATGTTACCTATTCCAACCAACACACATTAATTCCCGACTCAATCCATCCATCCTGCACCTTGCCTTCTCACCACCCCCCCCCCCCCCCCCCCCCCCCCCGCCATCTATCCATCCCGCACTGATTCACAGGCCTCCCACCCCCCCCGACCCTACTGTGCTGGAAATGTCTTCAGAGTAAAAATTGACAATGTTTGATAACGGAATGCAATAAAATGTGTTTTAAATCCCAATGTTATTATTTGTTTTCATCCATAAAGATGGATTAATTCAATTGTGAACACGGTAAACATTAAAACCGCAGTGTTCGATTGTCACTGCTACCGTTGACACGTTATTACAGAATTCATTTTAACGGCAAATCAGTGCTCTTAATGTGGAGTATCAGTACTGTTATTTAATGAGCAACATTCACAACTATACGTTGGATTTATCCAAGTCGGTCACAAATTTGGGCAGGAGATATTTCAATTGAAATTTCAATGTTAATTCCAAAGTGGGAATGATGGAAACTGCGTTTATCAATAATTTTTTTTAAATCTGGTGCATACAAACTGGGTATCTTCATTGCTGTTCACAACACATACATTTAATCTGAATGTCCGATAAATGCCATTTTGACACCTTTAAACATATTACCAAAAGAACATTTGCTGCAGTTATGTCCTTTGGCCATCTCTTGTCAGTTAGTGTTTAACCTGTCAGATAGGTAGTCGGTTTTAACAGCTATTATCATAAACTGCTTGTATATTTTGTAATGGATAAATTATGTGGGAAGTGAGAGTGTTTCTGTACCAATAGCAATAACGACCCATGCTATGGCCATGTCATGATAATTTTCCGTCCTTCACAGAAAACATGTTTGCATCAATCTGTAGTGTGCATGGTTAAGCATATATGTTACCCTGGTCCAGGATTTATTGACACAGGTTGATCATACGCAGAATAGTCCAACCATATTTTTGTTGGGAAGTGGAAATAATAGAAATTGCATTCATTGCCATGTGTAAAATGAGTTGAAATACTGTATTATAACTTCACTGCATGTCATTGTGGTATATATTATGTCTTGAATGGTGAATATGTTTAGTCTGTGACATTATTTGATGCATAATTGAACATAATTCCGACTGGTAACTACGCACTTCGTTCGAGCACATTATCGCACGCGTCATGCAAGCCGTCTTAAATTGACCACCTAAACTGTCATTTGGCAACCTAAAAAGCTCGGCTGACTGTAACTGTACCTGTAAATCTTGACCTCCGTGTTCAACAACAGCTTCTCCCAGCAACCTTCAGGCTCTTACACACTGCACAACACTAACCTCAGTGCTATTATGGTTACCTGGCATTACTATTATTTATTTATTGTGTTATAGATTTGCACAAATGGGCCTGTTAAGCTGCAACAAACAATTTCAATATTCCATTGCCAGGGCATATGACAATTAACCACTTGACAGTTTTACTTAAAAACAACTATTATATCTAATTAGATATAAATGCATCTTCACAGTTGTTGCTCAGAATAAATAGCAAATTATTACTTTTTTTTTATAACACTTCTCCATTCAACGAAGGGGACCATTCAGCCAATCAAGTTGGAGCTCAGACTGATCCAATTCCAGCACGACTCTCCACGTTCATTTGCCAATTTGAAAACGTCAACAAAACCTTTATCTCCCTGTCCAATTTGAGGTGATCAGCTACACAAACCTTGGACTCACACCCATAACTCATGTAATAGCAAAGCACATTGCTACATTCCAATCAGTGGCTGAAATGGTCAATTCGAAGTGACACAAGACAAGAGCGAAAGGGAGATGAACATGGTTATATTAAGAGACTGGGATAACATTTCTTTTAAATAAGTATACCAAAATAAAATTGGATGCAGTTTTATTCCAACCTTGTAGGAAGTTAGAGCTTCATAGAAGAGCTTGTTGCGAACAATGATGCATTATCCACAGAATGATAAGAAATGAGAAGATAGAAAAAAGGCAGAGAATAACAATATATCTTTCGGCAGAAGATGCTAACAAAATGAGCTAAATTAAAATGCATAGCTTAAAGGCCCAAGTTTACCGAAGTTTATCACAGGGGTCATACAACTCACCCACTCACTACAGCACACAGTCATGAATGACATTTTGTTAAAGTTTAGTTTATTGTCACGTGTACCAAGGTACAGTGAAAAACGTTATCGTTGCATGCTGTCCAGTGAGGGGGAAGACTATACGCAATTACAATTAAGCAGCAAGAATTTACACACAAGGAACTGCAGATCTTGGAATCTTGAGTAAAACACAAAGTCCTGGAAGAACCTAGCAAGACAAACAGTATCTGTGGAATGAATGGACAGATACTGTCCCCCTCCACAGATGTTGTCTGATCCACTGAGCTACTCCAGCATTGTATTTTTATTTTGCCAGTGCATATGACAATAAAAAAACTTCTGATTCTTCTTCAAGAGCTCCTCTGGTCTAGATGAGGATTTACCAGGGGGAGAGAATTGCCAGCACTTTCTAAACTTTACCAAAAGAATATTTTAAAAAGTACCCCATGAAAGCTCCTCCCTTGTTGCTATTTTTAAGAAGGACAACAGAGATAATCCTGCAAATTATAGGTCAGCGAGCCTTGTATCAGTGGCAGGGAATTTACAGACGATTGCAAGAGACAGGATTTACTCGCATTTAGTAAAGCATGCATTTATTAAGGATAGTCAGCAAGGGCTTTGTTTGGGAGAGGTCATGTCTCACCTATTTGATTGAGCTTATTTGAGAAGGTGACAAAGATGATTGATGGGTAGGGTGATGAGGATATTGTTTACATGCACTTTAGAATCATAGTGATACAGTGTGGAAACAGGCCCTTTGGCCCAACTTGCCCACACTGGCCAACATGTCCCAGCTACTCCAATCCCACTTGCTCATGTTTTGTCCATATCCCTCCAAACCGGTCCTATCCATTTACCTTTCTAACCGTTTCTTAAATGTTGGGATAGTCCCTGCCTCAACCACCTCCTCTGGCAGCTTGTTCCACACACCTACTGCCTTTTGTGTGAAAAAGGTTACCCCTCAGATTCCTATTACAATTTTTCCGCTTCACCTTAAACCTATGCCCTCTGGTCTTCGATTTACCTGTGCATCTACCCGATCTATTTCTCACGATTTTATACACCTCAATCAGATCACCCCTCATTCTCCTGCAGCCCAAGGAATACTCAACCTCTCCCTATAGCTCAGACCCTCTAGCTCTGGCAACATCGTTGGAAATCTTCTGTTTAAGAAGGAACTGCAGATGCTGGAAAATCGAAGGTAGACAAAAATGCTGGAGAAACTCAGCGGGTGAGGCAGCATCTATGGAACGAAGGAAATAGCCAACGTTTCGGATCGAGACCCTTCTTCAGACTGATGTGAGGGTGGGGGCGGGATGAAGAAAAGAAGAGGTGCAGACAGTGGGCTGAGGGAATGCTGAGAAGAGGAAGAGAAAGTAGCGACTACCTGAAATTAGAGAAGTCAATGTTCATATTGCTGGGGTGCAAACTGCCCAAGCGAAACATGAGGTGCTGCTCCTCCAATTTACGGTGGGCCTCACTCTGGCCATGGAGGAGGCCCAGGACAGAAAGGTCGGATTCGGAATGGGAGGGGTAGTAGAAGTGCTGAGCCACTGGGAGATCAGGTTGGTTATTGCGAACCGAGCCGAGGTGTTGGGCGAAGCGATTGCCAAGCCAACGCTTGGTCTCACCGATGTAGAGCAGCTGACATCTAGAGCAGCGGATGCAATAGGTGAGGTTGGAGGAGGTGCAGGTGAACCAGGTTCACCTGGATGCAGGTTCTCCTGCACCTCCTCAAACCTCATTCATTGCATCCGCTGTTCTAGTTGTCAGCTGCTCTACATCAGCGTGTACCCCCCCCACCCCCATGTTTTGATAGCGATTTCCGCCCCTGCATGTACCTGTACTCCTAGATCCCTCTGCTCAATAACACTCCCATTCACTGTGAAGGACCTGCCCATGTTAGACTAATGCAACACCTCACATATCTCTGTATTAAATTCCCTCAACCATTCCTCAGCCCAACTGGCCAATCGATCAAGATCCTGCTGCAATTTTTCACAATCATTTTCACTATCTGCAAAACCACCCACTTTTGTATCATCTGCAAACTTGCTTATCTTGCCATGTATGTTCTCATCCAAGTCATTGATATAGATGACAAACAGTACGGCCCTAGCGCCCCCCCGAACCCTGAGGCACACCACTAGTCACAGACCTCCAGTCCGAGAAACAACCTTCCAACATCACCCTCTGCTTCCTACCATGAAGCCAACTTTCTATCCATTCAGCGCTCCCTCCTTGGATCCCTTGCGATCTAACGTTCTGGAGCACCCTACTATGCGGAACCTTGTCGAATGCTTTGCACTTTAATTAAGCATTAACTAGGTCCCTTGTGGCGGGCTAATCCAGAGGGTTAAATCACATGGGATCCACAGGTAAATACGATACAAGATTGCTTTTGTCCAAGAACACAGTCGTGATGTTTTTTTTGGACTGGATGTCTATGGACAGTGGTGTTCCATAAAGATCAGTACTGGGACCTTTATTGATTGTAATATATAGACAAATATTGTGTAACTTGGATGAAAATGTAGGCAGTACATTTTCAGATTCCAGAAAATTGCAGTTGTGGAGAGTTGGGCAAAGAAATGACTAATGGCGCTAAATCCCAAAAGTATGAGGTGATGAATTTTGGGAGGTCAACTGCAAGAGGAACATGACAGAACCCTAGGGTGCAATGATATACAGAAGGATTATTAGGTCCCAGGCAGCCTGACTTTATTCTCCCCCCCAGGGTGGACACACTGTGTTAGGTGCCTGATACACACTGCCGCAGCAAGTGATAGAACCAGATATTCAAGAGGCATTTAAATGGTTTTTTGAACAGGCAGCGAATAAAAGGATAGGTTCCACTTGCAGCCAGATGGGATTACAGACACAAAATGCTGTAGTGACTCAGCGGGACAGGCATCATCTCTGAGCAGGCAGTATTTCATGACAGAGATGCTGCCTGTCTCACTGAGTTACTCTGGCATTTTGCATCTATCTTCAGTTTAAACCACCATCTGCACTTCCTTCCTACGGCAGATTGGATTAGTTAGATTGGTATTGTGGTTGATGCAGACTTGGTGGGGCCAAAAGCTCTTGGTTTAGTTTAGAGATACAGCTCAGAAACTGGCCCTTCAGCCCACCGTGTCGCGCCGACAAGCGATCCCCATACACGAGCACCATCCTACATACTAGGGACAATTTGCAACCTTTACAAAAGCCAATTAACCTACAAACCTGTACGTCTTTAGAGTGGGAGGAAACAGGAGCACCCAGGGAAAACTCACGAGGTCACGGGGAGAACGTACCAACTCTACACAGACAGCACCCATAGTCAGGATTGAACATGGATTTCTGGAGTGGTAAGGCAGCAACTCCACCGCTGCGCCTCCCGGTCTGTCCCTGTGCTGTACTGTTTGGACTTTGTTCTACGTAGATGCCTTTTTTTAAGCTTCTATAGGGAACTTAAAATTATGGTGATTAAATGTTAAAAGCAGAATTATGTGCTAAAATCAGAGGTGGAAATGGACATGAAAAACTGACAGCTTTCATTCAGTACCTATTTATAGCCTTTGACTAAAATAACATTTCACAAATGATGCAATATCTTTCTAGTCATCCCACAATGACTCTTTGACATAAAAAAGGAAACCTAAGTCTATTATGTCACATACAAGCAAAACAGTTATATAATTTACCAATGTTAGAACATTGGGTACAGGAACAGGCCCTTGGCCCTGCGTCTATGCAAACATTATGCCAAGACCATTCCCTATCTACCTACACATGAGCGATATCCTTCCATTCCCTGTACATCCATGTGCCTATCCAAAACCCTCTTAAATGTCACCATCTTATCTGTCTCAACCACCAACCCTGTGCTCCAGGCGCTCACCACACTCTGCGTAAAGTTGCCCCACACATCTCCTTTAAACTTTGTCCCTCTTACCTTAAAGCTATGCCCTTTCGTATTTGAGTTTTCCATCACCGGACTGTCCCTATCTATGCCACATCATTTTTAAAACTATCAGATCTCTCTGTAGTCTCAGGCGTTCAAGAGGAAATAATCCAGATCTATTCAACCTCTCCCAGTAGCCAAGACTCCCTAATCCTGTTTCTATGCTGTATAATTCTATCCCTCTATGAAATCTAGGTAAAATACTGTAAGAGAAAAGCAATTACATTGAAGTCATTTTTTTAAAAATCAATCATAGAAACTTGCAATGTCATCACATTTGGCTGAAAAGAAATTTGACCAATCATCTCTATTCAGATTGACTTTAACAATCTTACTCAATAGGCCTGTTACTTCTCAGTTAATGCAATTTTCTGTCTTCTGTCTGTATCAATTGCCAGTGCTTTGCTGACATTCCCACCCTCAGAGATATTTTGACATCCTTCTTAGAATAACCACCTAGAGTCAGAGTCATACGGCACAGAAACAGGCCATTCGGCCCAACTCACTCATGCTGACCAAGATGCCCCATCCAAGCTAGTCCTATTTGATTGCCTGGCCTATGTCCCTCTAAATCTTTCTGATCTATGTACTTTTAATGGGTTTTAATCTGTTTATATTTTGAGCAGAAAATATAAGATTTATCGGGAAGTAACTTTAAGATCGTGTGAAAGTTTGAAATCAGAAGCAGCAGCAATAATTAGTTGTCAGTGTGGGGTTGAAGATACATAATGTATTTGCAATCAGGGAGTCCTAATTGCGCAAAAGGGAAAATCTGATTGGGACATGCTATTGATTACACAATTCATGTTTAGGAATAGGAATACTTTATTGTCACATGTGACTAGGCATAGTGAGATTCTTTGCTTGCATACATAATGTATACAACAAGCAACCACCTATGGCGCTGGCAGAGTTACAAAGCACGTCGGCTCCCCCTTTAGTCCCTCCCCAAAGAGATCCCCCCACGCCGGGTTCCCCATTGTTCTTCCCCACCCCCCTCATGGTGGTTTTCGACACTCTCATCGACTGTCGACCATGGGTCGACCCATGAGGCAACACAGCCGCCGCGAGGCTTCACCACTGCTGAGGCCCCATCATCGTACAACTGTCGACGTCTCACTTCACGCCTCCGTGATGCCGACCCAGGCCCCAGCCGCGGGCTCCATCGGCCGCTTCGCCCGACCCGGGCTTCTACCCGCGAGGCCCCGACCTGAGCTTCTACGCAGAGATCCGGGATGCATCGAGACCGCGGTGCCTCGATAAAGGCCTCCGGCCGCATTGAGATATACACTACAGTTTACAACACTACAGTGGGAACCTGTGACTCATTAAAACTAATAACCCAATGGAACAACTTTAGATGATAAACCAACAAACAATTAGCTCAAGATAAATTAAGTGATTACAAGGTAAAATTACTGGCATGTATATTTTAGAGATTATGAATGATTTATTTTCAAAAACGACAAAGCACTGGAACTCAGCAGGTGAGGGAGCATCCCTGGAGAGTGCGGATTGGTGACATTTCAGGTTGGGACCCTTCTTATTTATTTTGTTATTAGATCACTCCATTATCTGACTGCTTAATTCAACATTACACCTCTTATCGATCAAATCCATTGGATTAACACTGAATGGCTCAGCAGCTCGAATAAATTTGCATTTTGCATTTTGCTTTCACTTCCTAAATTAATTCTTAAAGACATTATTTCTAATCCTAATTCAACATGAAGATTTCAATTAACACAGCACCTCAAAAGAATTTGGTAAAATATATAATATCCTATAGGACAGGATAACTTTTCATCAGTACCTTCTATAGATTTTCTTAGTTTCATCAAAGCATTATGTAGTATCACACTTAATTAGTTTGCATCCATACCAGTCGATTTTTTCAACATTTTAAAATTATTTGCCCGTAACATTCTTCATTAATATGTTGAAATCTTCATCTAAATAGAACGTTCATACTATTTTCACTTTATCGGCAGAATAGTCAGGCCTTCTTTATCGTAAGATAACTCAGCCATTTTCTTCCAGTAACCCAATAACTCAAACGACTGCATTTGCAATTTATTTGCAAACATGATGAACTACTGTATCAACAAAATAATATTAGGTTGTTCAATTCTATAATTGCACTAAGTAACAATTTCAACCATACATTCTATACATTTCCGAGATTCCATGGTCGCATCCCCATTTTTTTTGTTTAAATATTTTTATTAGACGTAAGTACATATTAATAGAATATACTTCTCACATACATTCGTAATATTATTAATATTAACAATTATGTCTTATTTGTATTTCTATACATTTTTTTTAATTGCAGGTAGGAAAGGATAGAGAGAAATAAAGTAAAAGTAGAAAATCAAAAATAAAGAAATGAGTGGAGTATTAAAAAAGTTATCCATCATTGGAGATATATCCATGATTTGTTATACATGATTCTTCATCCATTCCATTATTCAGGCTTCAGTCAGGCTCTCGTACCAAGCCATTTTTTTTTTTGACCGTTTAAATATTCAATAAATGGAGAACATATCCCTCTGAAAAGATCCAACCTGTCCAGTAGAACAAGCCGTAATCTTTCCAGATGAAGTGTCTCCGACATTCCTGTAATCCACATTTTGGTTGTGGGGGATGTAGGACCTTTCCAGAATTTCAATATTAATGTTTTCCCAATTATTAAACTGTAATCAATAAAAAGTCGTTGATTTGTTGTTATTAATTGATCTGTTTCTAATATTCCCAATATTATTAACGTTGAGTCAGGGATCAGATTCATATTAACAACATTCGAAATTATCTTAAATATTTCTGTCCAAAATTTAGTCATTTTTACACAATTTGTAAATGAATGCATTAAGTTAGCTTCGAAGTGCTGACATTTATCACATATGGCAGATACATTTGAAAAGATACTATGTAGTTTGGATTTTGAATAATGTAGTCTATGTAATATTTTAAATTGTATAAGAGAGTGTCTAGCATTTAATGAGCAGTGGTGTATATGTTGTAAACTTTCATCCCATACTTCTGGTCTGATTATTTGACTTAATTCGTTTTCCCATGATTGCCTATATATTTCTGTCATTGGGACATCGTTTTCCAATAAAATGTTATAAATATATGATATCAATTTTTCTGTGTTCGGGTGTTTATTTAGACATTCATCTAAAATTTCTGTCTTTCTATTTCTAATTTCCTGTGTGTTTGCTTTTACATAGTCTCTAATTTGTAAATATCTAAAGTAATCTTTTGAATGTAATCCATAAATTTGTTGTAATCCTTGAAATGAAAGGAAGGAGTTTTCCCTGCAGAGATCGCCCATCTTATTAATTCCATAGTTTTTCCATTGTAAAAAACCTTTGTCCATCATTGAGGGTTTAAATGTAATGTTATTTACAATGGTAAGGGCTAGTGGTATACATTCCGATTTTAATGTTTTCTTCATTTGTTTCCAGATATAATACCCACTTTCTATTATAGGATTTTCACTATAGGTTTTCTTACCTAGTTTAATATTGGCAAATAGAATCGAACTAATTTCAAAAGGCGAACAATCTTCTTTTTCCATTTTTAACCAGATTGATTGTTTATCTGTCTCTACTAACCAAAAATTCATATTTTTAATATTAACTGCCCAGTAATAAAACATAAAGTTTGGCAGTGCTAGACCTCCATTTATTTTTGATTTACATAAATGTTTTTTTATTTATTCTATGGCTCTTATAATCCCAGATAAAGTTGGTGACTATAGAAACAACCTTCTTAAAGACATTTTTAGGAAGATATATCAGAATCAATTGGAAAAGATATAGTAATTGCGGGAGAAAAATCATTGTTATTGCATTAATTCTACCTAGCATTGAGATAGGTAATGTTTTCCAATATAAAATGTTCTTATTTAATTTATTCAATAAAAGAGGAAAATTGGATTTAAATAAAGAATCAAAATCTTTTTGTTACATAAAGTCCAAGATATTTGATTTTTTCGTTTGCTATCTTAAAAGGAAATTGTTGTAGTATATGTAAGTTATTTACTATTATTGGCATAAGTTCACTTTTATTCCAATTATTACTATATCCTGAAAATAATCCAAATTCAGTTATTAATTTTAGTAAATTTGGGATACTAATTTCCGGCTTTGTAATATAAAGTAATACATCATCCGCATATAAAGAGATTTTATTTTCAGTATCTCTGGTGTCATACCCATATATTTCAGGATATAATCTCACACGTTGAGCTAATGGTTCTATTGCAAGTGCAAACAGTAGAGGGGATAAAGGACAACATTGTCTGCAGCCTTGAAATAGATTAAATTTAGTTGATAGCATTTGATTTGTTATTATTCTGGCTGTTGGATCAGTGTATAATAATTTAACCCAAGTAATAAGCTTCTCTCCCAACTTAAAAGTTTCCATAACTGAAAACAAGTAAGACCATTCCAAAGGCTTGGTCAAAGGCTTTCTCCGCATCTAACGATATAATTACTAGGTCTTTAATAATACTCTTTTCGAATATATAATATTGAATAATCGTCTCAGGTTATATGAGGAATATCGTTTTGGTATAAATCCTGTTTGATCTGGGTGAATTAATTTATTAATAACTGTACTTAGTCTTTGTGCTAATATTTTGGTTAGTATCTTTTGATCAGTATTTAAAAGAGCTATAGCTCTATATGATCCTGGGTCATCCAGGTCTTGTCTATTTTAGGTATTTGTGTTATAATAGATTCATTTAACGTTTCTGGTAGTTTCTGGTGGGTATAAATGTATTCATAAAGTATCTTCAAACGTGGTGCAATCAGATCATAAAATGTTTTATAAAATTCCGAGCCAATACCATCTGGTCCCGGTGTTTTACCATTTTTGAATGATCTGATAGATTCTTCGATTTCTTTTACTGAAATTTCAGCATTTAGTGATTCTCTATTTTGTGAATCCAACCCATTCAGATTACATTTTTTTTTTAAATGCTTCTATTCCTATCCTGTTTTCTGTCGTTTTAGCTGAATATAAATTTTTATAATATTGCAAAAATCTCTCATTAATATCTTTGGGTTGTACTAATGGTTCGCCATTATATGATTTAATCCTATGGATTATTTTTTCTCCCTCCATCTTCCTTAATTGACGAGCCAATAATCTTTGAGGTTTATCTCCAAATTCAAATTGTAATTGTTTGGTGTATTGATAGAGTTTTACAACTTGATCTGAGTATATTTTATTTAATTTATATTTCAGTGCAGCAATTTTATTATGTTTTGTTATGGATTGATTAGCAGCGTTCTCTGTGTCTAATTGTTTAATCTCCTTTTCCAATTCCTGTTGTTCCCTCCGATTCTCTTTATTATAAAATGCTTGAGAAGAAATCATAATTCCACGGGCATATGCTTTAAAAGTTTCCCATAATAGGGAAGAAGATATTTCCAGTTTATCATTTATTTTAAAGAAAATCTTGATCTGTTCTATAATATATTCCTGAGTTGCTTTGTTTTTTAAAATTTGTGGGTTAAATCTCCATTGTCCCTGTTTTTCCATTTATTTTAATCATTAATGTTAAAGGTGCGTGATCTGAGATTGTAATATTATGGTATTTTGAATTATAAGTGAGTGAGATAAGTTTAGCGTCAACCAAAAAATAATCTATTCTTGAATAGGTTTTATGTACAGGTAAATAAAATCAATATTCTCGTCCAGTTGGATTTTCTACTCCAAACTTCTTTAATGTTACTAGTATCCATATATGCATTTAATAAGTCACTGGAATGGGATTTGATTTTCCTTTGTCTTGTGGATCTATCTAAATAAGAATCTAATGTATAATTTAAATCTCCTCCAATTATTAAGTTATGTTGTGCTATTTCCGAGATGTTGTTAAATATTTTCTAAAAAACAGTGGACTATCAAAGTTTGGTCCATATACATTGACAAAAATCATTTTTTGTGCATTTAATTCTCCTATTACAATAATGTATCTACCGTCATTATCAGTTATAGTTGATGTATGTTTGAATAAAATGCCTTTACGAAATAATATTGCTACGCCTCTTTATTTGTGTGTAAAAGAAGAATGATACGTTTTATCTTTCCATTTAGCTTTCAGCCTATGCGCGGCATCTTTTTTTAAATGTGTTTCTTGAATGAAAATCACATCAGCTTTAATTGCTTTTATATGTGCTAATGCTTTACCTCTCTTAATAGGTTCATTAATACCTTTAACGTTCCAGCTGCAAAACGTTATTCCTTCATTTCCCGGATTCATTTTTAATTCTTGCATCTTTTGTCTATGGGGGTCTATAATAGAGCCAATGGTTCAGTTCGACAGACCCGACCTTACACCAGAACTCCGAATAGACGAATTTTAAGACCCTTGAATGTCTCTCACGTGTATATCTCCTTTGATCCAATTTGTAACTCCATTCAAACTGAAAATAATAATAATAGATTATAATAGAGAAGAAAAGAGGATAGGTTAAGAAATTAGTATTGTGCACAAAGAAGGAAAAAACTACATCTAGTATTAGTGTAGTTAGTGCTAGCCATACTAGCACGGCTAACCATCTACCGACTTCCTGTAGTTGATGTTACGAACTTAACCAGCTCCTTGGTTTCTTGGAATTTTTATTCCATAGCAGTATTTTACTGGGGATATTAAAATTTTAAAATATTCGGGTTCCAATAGTCGGAAATGTGAGGATATAAATATTTAAAACTTGTTTGAAAATCTAATTTAAAAAAACGAAAAGAAAGGAAAAAAAAAATAAAAATGAAAATTACTAGTAAAAAAGAAAGGTTTCCAAAGAGGGCAAATGAAAACAAACTCTATATTTGACTCTAAATCATTCCATTATAAGTATCAGTCATTAGTGATAATTATTAACTCTGATTAGTAAAGATACCACGCTATAATTTTAGTATTTATTAGTTATTTGTATTAGTAGTGCAGTTATATTAATTATTAGTATCCATGGGAGAGTTTCCAATCCACATATTTCTCCAGCTTCCTTAGTCAGCACTTCAATTCCATCCAGTCCTGCAAAGTCAGTTTATTCAATGGTGAGGCACAGTTTTAAAAGTATTATTCAAGCATCCTCTCAAGCCTTAATCTTCTGGGCAAAGTCCAATGCTTCCACAGGGTTGGTGAAAAAATGTTCCTTCTTGTTGTAAGTGACTCTTAGGGTAGCTGGATAGCTCAGACCATATTTCAAATTCTCCACTTCCCCTCAAGATACTTTTAGTCTCATTAAACACTTTTCGTTTCCTGGAGACCTCTGCTGGATATTCTCGATAAATACTGATCCTGTGTCCTTCAAATGCAAGATTTCTGTTTCTTGATATTTTTTGCATTATCTCCTCCAAGACGTGGTCGTACTGTACTTTTATTATCATTTGTCTTGGGGGAGCGCTTTGTCTTGTCTGACGTCTCATCACTCTGTGTGCTTGGGCTAGTAAAGGCTTTTGTTCCAGAGATAAAACTTTTTGCAGTAAATTTGCAGTGAATTCTCGGGGATCTTGACCTTTCTCTTTCCCTTCTGGAATACCCGCAATTCTTAGGTTCTGTCTTCTCTGGCGCCCTTCCAATTCAGTACATTTCTCGGTTATTTTGCCCAGTAATTCAGTTAGACGTTGATTTTCAGTGATGAGCTTTGCTGTAGTCTGAGCACTTGTTTCGGCTAGTTCTTCAAGGCCTTTTATGGCAACCTTCTGTTGGTTCAGTACCTGCTCCATAGGATTCAGCCTTTCTTCAAAATCAGTTTTCACATTTCTGATTTTATCATTCGTCTCATTTGTCAGACCAATCAATATTTCTGAAATTTCTTTCTTCAGTTCATCCAATGTATTCTTAGTCGTGGTATTAATTTCAAGCTTTAAGTCCTTCATTCCCTCCTTGATTTTTTTTATTTCTTCACCAACATTCATCAGCTTTATTTCTTCCCCTAAACCAGCAATTTCACTTGCATTAAAAGTTTTAAGTTCCTCACGTTCCGATTTTTTTGTCGTTTTTTTCGACACATCTTCTTGGGATAACGTCCTACCTGAGCCCGAGGCTTCAGTCGGGCCTTCCACCGGTTTAAGCCTGGTAGCCCGACTTTTCGGTTTATCCGGGGGTGGGCTGCGCTGTGTAGACATAGTAAGTCGCGCGCCTGATGACGTCACTCACAGGAATCGGTGCAGAGGCAGCAGGCAGCAGGTAGGTCGGTTTCTCCCCGATTTTTCTCCGTTTTTTACGAGGAGCTGGCTGGCGTTGCTCTCTAGTCCTCCATAGCGCCACCGGAAGCTGGTCGCATCCCCAAGTACAATTATGATTAACAGTGAAGCAAGCTTCCTCTCGCAGGCTAATCTAAATCTACAGTAAGGTCATCAACGGGAAGGTCTCTTATCTGACATAGGTAGAAATTAAGTCCTTGGCGCAATGCATCATTTATAATGTTTATGCTGCAAAATAGGAGTTGCCTCGTATTTCATCACTGTTTCCTACTTTTTCCTTTATACATTAATGTAGCATCCCCTTAAATCCACACATGCTATTTCAGCTCAACTAGTTTTGAGGAAGTTACTTTTTTAAAAATATGTTCAATTTCCACTGGGTGGCGCCATAAACGATGACAACCTCGCCAATGGTCTGTCCGGCATTTTGTCCTTTTTGGTATTTTTAGTATGTTTTAAAAGTTTGTGTTAATGCTCTCTGGGTTGGTTTATGTGGGAGGGTGGGGGAAACTTTTCTAATCTCTTACCTGGCCGGAGATACGATTGTTTTCCGGATTGTATCTCCGGTCACTCTGCGGCCTAACATCATGGAGCTGGCGGCTTTGCTCGGGACTTACCAATCGAGCTGATCCCTTGCCTGGGATTGACGCTCCAACCGCGGCCTGCAGTTTTCACCATCGAGGAGCTCGTAGTCTCGGGTAGAGACCGATGTCGGGAAGCTCCAGCCGCAGAAGGTTCGACCAGCCCCAACGGATTGCCTGGCTACGGGAGCTGACATCCTCCCCGATGCAGGCGCTTGATCGCCCCGATGCGGAGGGTCTGACCTCTGGTTATGGGAGTCAAGATCGTCCCGTCAACGGAAGGCTGGAGGCCCCCGACTGCGGGGGAACAAAGAAGGTAAGAGATTGAACTTTTTTTTTACCTTCCATCACAGTGAGGAATGTGGAGGAGTCACTGTGGTGGATGTTTGTTAAAATGTATTTTGTGTGTCTTGTTGCTTTTTATTGGTATCACATTTTATGCAAATCAAATTCCTCGTATGTTGCAAAATATACTTGGCTAATAAAGTACAATTATGATTATGATTATAGATCTAAAGTCATCCTTAATTGCCCTCAAGAAAGTGGTGGTGAGCTGCCTAATTGAACTGCTGAAGACTTGCTGCCGAAGGTCCCGCTGTGATTTTGGGTAGAGATAAACAGGATTTATCCCTAGTGACAACGTAGGACTGGTGATTCCAAGTTTGCATGGTGTGCAACTTGGAAGCAGACCCACAAACGTCTGTGCTCCCACTTGCTTGCTGCCCTTGTTCTTTGTTGTTGAGGCTGCAGGTTTGGATGATGCTTTTGGATAGCTCAAGCAAGTAACTGCACCAATAAATGCAGTTAATTGGGGTAAATGAATATTTTTTGGATAGTTGATAGGGATTCCCATAAGCAGTCTAGTTTAGCATGAATAGCAGAGCACAACACAAACTTTCCTGGAATATTTCCTGGGTATTTATGATCATCTGTGAATCTCATCTCTCCCCATGTGAAAGTGTCTTCCCGTAATCTATCCGACCTAACCTGATTGGCAATTTTGAATACCAATAATAGGTCACTTTTAGCATACTCTTTTCTCCAGACTGTTCTTTTTTTTCCTAACACGCATACCTTCTTTGTTTCTCTTAGCAGTTCAGTCATTTTACTGAAGGATATATGAGACGCACCCAAGCCAAATGTCCTCTAAGGAAAAAACACTAGCTGCAACAGAAAACATAGGAAGGCACTGCCTTTATTGATTCTGCTTATTGGGAAAAATCTCTCAATGGCAATTTGTGCGGAAAAACTGCAAATTTACAACCGCTTTTGGAAATGGCTCTCTTCTATAAAAGATGAACTAAATGTGCTAAGAAGCTATCCTATTTACTTCATGTGGGCTTGGCACATTGCTGGAGCTGTTTTGTTTTATGGATTGCTTGAACAATAATTTTATCTTCCAGTGCTAAAATCCATGGCAATACTTGAAAACAACATTCCCCAGTATTCCAACCAACAGTAGCCAAAATGAAAATCAGCCAATTTGATCATCCCTGCAAGTTCTTCATTGATGGATACTTGCTATTTGTAAGATGCTGGTTATGTTTGCTGATATCCAAACCATTAATATGATAAGTGTACTGGAATCAGTTACAAAAAATGTAAGCTGTGCAATCTATGCGCTGGTGCAATTGGTTTGCTGTGATTTCCAATGAACAATATTCACCCACTCTGTACAACTCATAACTTTGATTGATGTGTTTTGGCCACACGGCAGGCAAGATTGTCAAATAAAGTTCATGCTCATTTGTCAAAAAAAATCAGTTGCCTAAAACAATATTATTCAGTTGAATCTACATGATGCATAGCTCAAATTAACTATCATGTATTTTAATCTCAGGAAAATATCTATCCCAAAATAACTGAACATCACATTTTGCGTAAGGCAGCAGCTACTGATAGTAAATTTTATATCATGCCAAGTAAACATCACTAGATAAAATGCAGGCAATGAAGGTAGGCAATAAATGCATAATTTATTTTATGCCAATGAACTATGAAAGAAAAATATTGTACTCCAGTGACACACCTTATTTTATCGATATACTGGAATATTATTTTCAACTACAATCTAAATAAAGTAACAGGTTGAAGTAATTATGTGAATATTATTATAACTCAGCATTTAATTGCCTTCCACCAAAGCAAATCTTACAGGCTTGCAATGACCCGCCCAGTCAGTCTTAGTCATCTAATTTATCAAAGAACAACTGATTTTCTTAAGAATCGTAATGGGATATTTGTAAACCAAGGACTGATGTACAACATTCTTGATAGTTCAGTCCAATATGGTTGTTGCCATGTTGCTAAAGAACTGCTGTCTATGACTTGAGTTCAAACATTTCCAAAAAATATATAAACTGCTAGTAACTTAAGACATTTTTCACAGGGAGCCTGGAGCAAATGCAAATGTCAGTTCATGCAGAATGAAAAAGGATAATATGAGATCTAAATTGTATCAGAATGTAAACAGTACCCCGGAGTAGGCAGTACCTCTGGACTTCGAGGTATCTGGAGTGAAAGAGAAGAAGAGCAAGAAAACCTCATCAAAGAGAATCAGCTTTAAAAACTACTTCAACCAGATGTGAGAGAGGAGCAAGATGCAAGAAAACCCAAGAGCAGGTAGGTAAACAATTCTGGAAGTATAAAGGGGTGGAGTTAATAATTCTAGGATGAAAAAATTACATTTTTGTCAAGAGTCAAGAGAGTTTTATTGTCATGTGTCCCAGATAGGGCAATGAAAATTCTTACTTGCTGCAGCACAACATAATATGTAAACTTAATACAGAATTGGAGATAAAGTTCAGTGTGGGAGGATGAAAATCTGCAGAGAAAATTGTTGGTGGGGACAAAAATAACTGGAGGCTATCTTTGAAGGTTGGTGGGTGGCTTAATGTTGTACTGTTATTTAAATGGGCAGCAAGAACAAGCCAGAGAACTACAGGCTAGTGAACCTGATGTCAGTGTTGGGAACATTAGTAGAGGGGGATTCTGAGGGACAAGATGGACCAGCATTTAGATGGACAGGAAATGATTAGAAATAGTCAGCATTGCTTTGTGCATGGGAAATCATGTCTTATGAATCAGATCAGCAATTTTTTTTAAGAGATCACCAAGAGGATTGATGAGGGCAGAGTGCTGGAGTAATCAGGCCAGGCAGCACTGCTGGAGAATAAGGATTGGCAACCCTTTGGGTCAGGACCCTTCGTCAGACTGAAAGTAGAGGGCGGAGGGTGAAGAGGTGGAGGTGAGAAAAGATTTGTTCCAATCAGGCATAGCAGTGCCCTAGTGGGCCCATTGTTAGCTTGGGATGGTGCAAATTCAAGAGGGATACAATGTAGGTCACTGAGGAACTGGTTAAATGACTCGGGAGGAGGAAGGGAGCAATCGAAGAGAGGAGAGGGAGGGGAATGTGGGTAGATGTGAAATAACTAGTGGATTTTAAAAGAAAATCCACCCATTTTATGATTGGCAGTGGACCACAGCAATTTAATTTATGTTGATGACTACATCGAGATGGCATTGACACAGGAGCTCCGCGCTTCCTGACAGTTGCAGAGAAAGGTAAAGAACGACTTATCATTTCTCTGGAAATACCGGTCAGGGTACCAGCCATAAGTTAAAACAGAATGACAAGTTACTGTGACTGGTATAGATATGCTTGGGGCAATATTTTTTTAAAGGAATAAAGAAGTAAGACTCGTTCAAGTCAAGTTAAGTCACTTTTATTTCTAAAGCACATCTAAAAACAACTCCCGTTGACCAAAGTGCTTTACATTGGTGGAGATACTAACGTTATACAACAGTGGTTCACGTTCAGTTACCACTATGGAGTCCCATTTATGCATAGTGAATGCAATAGGAAAAAGGTATTTGGTTCACTATATTTCACGAGATATAAACATGCTAGAATATACATCAAAACTCCAGGAATTTCCAGACCTTTGCATTTGATTATGCTGTGTTATTTTGCTAATGACATTTGTAGCCGACTACCATGCTCAAATTTCCTTCACTGCGTGAAGGCAGCAACATCAAGATAATTATTTTTCACTTGCAGTCAAAATCTTAAAATGACCAGAATTTCAATCCCAGGCTGTACAGAGAAGCCAAGGGGCTTTGTAATAAACATTCCAAACTGTGAGCTGTGAAGTTCTGCAAATCTATTTACACAAATAGGAACAGGTTTTTCCAAGGTGCTATGGCATGCCGGTCAAAGACAAGGGTTATATTGTTCTATGAGCATGATTAGTTTTGCCCCAAAACTGGACAGACGTAGAGTGACCCCTGAACATAGGTAGAAAGATAGATACCTGCAAACCAAAACTTCCTAGAAAATAAACATCCACATACTGATTAAATATTATCTTGTACTTTAATGCTTAATGCACTTGGAATGCACAAGAACAGATAAACAGTAATCACTTATTCTTCAGAAGCAAAGACAACTGAACAAAGCCCATTTTATCAGAAATAGAAATGTAAAAAATCATCAACGATTTAAACTCAATTTTAAGCATCAAAAATAAATTCCAACCTGGAAAATAATCACATCCAAATATTATTTAGATTAATAAGTACATAGTTTTATACATTTAATAATCTTCTGTTTAACTTTCTGGTGAAATCCACCTAACATGGATCACAAAAGAGATCTTAATTTACGCTATAAAATACTACGTGTCAAAGAGAAATCCTGTACCGCTGCAGGATTGAAATGGCTTACCGTTCAATTACATAGAAATTGTCTCCATCATCATCTTGGTCAATGACGTGCTCTGAAGGTTCAACTTTCCTTTCAAACATTGCATCAAGGATTTCAAATATCTGTTCCTGTTAAAATAATGCCAAGTCATGAACTGGTATATGTGTGTTTTTAAATGCTTTTATTCCCTTCCTTTAATTTTTGAAGTACCCAAATTTGCATACTCCCTTATGACTGTAATTGAAAATAACCAGAATGAACATCTTTTAGGAACTTGGTAAATGTGAGATATCTATCTTGTAGCTGAAGCAAAGTGAAATTTCACCTGAATAGACTTGAATTTTCAGTTTATTCTTGTTTCAGCAATGGCAATCTAGCCATGAACTTTAATCAAATCATATCTAGTTCATTAACATCCTTAAGGAAATTAATGTTCTCATCTATAGCAAGTACAAGAGAACTCTAATAATGAGGCACTTTATGATTCTGGTGGTGCTGGATTGGCAGATGTTCCAGACTATTGGTTATTACTCCTATTACGAACAACCATTGCTTAATTAATCTTCTTTCAGATGTTACACAGGAGTATAGTAAATTTTCTAGAGAGGCACAAAGTACTCAAGCAACTGACGATAGTGTTAGTGTGTGGGGTTCGCTGGTCGTACTCAGTGGGCCGAAGGGCCTGTTTCCGTGCTGTTTCTCTCAACTAAAACTAAACTCAGCAGGTTAAACAGCATTTCTGGAGAACATGTAACATTTCAAGTCGGGACCCTTCTTCAGAGGGGTATAGGAATTACAACCCAGCAAATTTAAAGGAAGTGTGGGATACAGGGTACTGCCATGTTTAATAGGAGTGTTTATAAAATGAGTTCAATAAGTGAGTTTAACGGGAGCATGCAAACAGGGCCCCAGTGAACCACCAAATGTTGAACCAACAAGCTTTAAAAATGAGATGGTGGAATATCAGGATTTTCTTTAATTGAGGTATGGAATGGTAATGGTGGAGCTAGCTTCAGTTCTAGCTGGATGACTCTTAAATAGAGTACATACTTTTTTTTTATTATTATTTTTTAAATATTTTTATTTATTAGAGGTAAATACATCAATGTACTTCACATATATATTGTTACAATCATTGTACCCCATAATTTTATGGCTTTTAAAGAAAAGGAATAGAAAGAGAGTGAAATAGGTGAAAAAAGTTGTGATAGTGAAAGAGTGCGCCAAAGGGGAGAAGAAACCTTTGGTCAAAGAATTAGAGAAAGGGGGTTAAGAGATAGACCCTTAAAAAAATTTTTTTTTTAAAGGGAAAAGGAAAACAAAAATTTTTTTTTTAAAAGCCAGTTACTATCTTATATATATCACGCAAAAGGAATCCACCAACTCAATAGCTTTTCATCCCCGCCTACCTAGGCCCGAGGTACACCTGCACCTTATCTTTGTAGTAATTCTATAAATGCAGACCACGTCTGATAGAAACGTTCTGATTTTCCTTCCAGGCGGAGTCTCATATCTTCCAGATGTAGTGTTTCAAACATAGTTGAAATCCACATATTTAATGTTGGTATAGGAGCATTTTTCCAGAATTTTAAGATTAGATAGAGTACATACTTTAAAGGCTCCAAGTACACTATACCTATTCTCCAATCCAACCACGGAGCCAGAGTAACCCAGTTGACTTTTAGTTGCCCTTGCAGCATCTCAGTTGAAGGACAATCAGATATGGGTATAAACTACGCCTTTGCCAGTAAAATATAAATCCTAAAATGTAAAAATATTAAAGTTGGCTTCAGCATAACTCAAGCTTGACTAGGTAATCAAATCTTGGGCATTCAGTCCATGGAATCCGAGTTAGCTCTTCAGATCATAGATAAATCCTTTCACTCCCATTCCCAGGGCTTCCCAACAAACCTGCAATCTCTTTTAACCTTTGAATGTTTATACAGTTTATACAGTTATACAAAATCACAAATATATCTGATCCACCACACAGAATCATTACATTGTAATTATTCAATTTGTGTAGACATTCACTCACGTTAATCCAATTATAACATTTGCAGTCAAGCACAAGGCTGAACCATTGAGACTCAGTAATTGTAATAGACTCACTTCCTGCCACAATTTGTCGAGCAGCTTAAAGTTAAATGTTAAGTTAAAATTAAGTAAATCAAAAACAAGGAAAACAGAGTGGAAAGATACATCACAAAGAATGAATCTGTGGTTTGATAAGAAAGTACTCCTTGACCTTCCCTTCCACCATCTTCAAGAGAAACAGGAGAATTACCCCCAACTCCTGGACAACATTCATCACTAAACCAAGATCGCTAAAAAGCAAATGATTTGGCTGTTATCACATTAATCGTTGTGGGATTGCCATGAGCAAATTGGCTGTTATTTCCCTAAACTGCAACCGTAGTATGTATGAGACATTTTGGGGCATTCTAAATGGGAAGCGAAAGGGGCAATTAAATGAAAATCACAATGGAATGTCCTAAAAAAGTGAAGCCAGACTTAAAAGGTTAGGGTTTATTCTTCTTTCTGCCAGTTCTGTTGAAGCAAATTAATGAACCATATTAGTACATTTTCCAGAGAATAAATATCAGTTTCCTGGCATTTACTCTGTTTCTCTGACAACACAAGAGGCTTGAGTTTTTTTTTTTGCATTTTCCACATAGGGAAACAAACTTGAAATTGAATTTCAAATGTCAAGTTACATTAGCACTCAGATAAAGTCCTTAGAATGTTGGAACACTGTTAACAAAATAATCATGCCTACTAATCCATCATCTATCTGTTATAATTTGTGCTATCTAACAGAAGCCTTCACTGGAGGATATTAATAAGCAATATTGCTTCATTGAGACAAAGAGAAGTGCAGCTGTCTTCTTCAGAAGCATTTCCTGCAGCCATACATATTCCACTCCAGGAATTACACTAAGATTGTCAGGGTTCCTGAATTTCTCTCTCATAAAATTCTAAGACTGATTTGATGAGACAATAAAGCAACCCAGAAGCTTTTGAACTCTATAAACTTCTGCAAATCCAATAGCTGGATAGATACGCCAATTTTAATATCCTCTCTCAAGCCAACAACATAAGCAGAGAACACAACCAGTTGAGTACGCCAAAGTACTTGCCATACATATTTCATCACTTAAGTCTTCTACAGACTCAAGAAAACACATAATCTAACTGTGAAATGAAAATTTTAAACTTGCCATTAACTTGTCACTGTTCTGCTTGTATCCTCTAGACTATGGATTTACACGTCTCAGATACAAGCATAGCATGATTGCTACAGTGCCCGAGTCTCAATTATATAAGGAAATCTCAACAATCCAACTTTCCATTGCTCTACAAGCCAGCGATCTTCAAGTTGGTCACCAGTATAGAGTCACTCAATTGCTCATTTCCCCCAAAATGGAGCAGCTGGTTCGAGTGAACAATTTTTCCAATAATTTGCAAATGACACATAGCTGTGTATGATTCTAAGACTTCTCCTTTTCCAAATTTCAAGTAAACCAACAAATGTGCAAAATTAATGGAACTAATTTTAGCTGGCACAAATGTAAAAGAGCTGTTCACACCTACCCAATCCAGCACAAAGCATCCTTGCCATAAAGTGAAAAGCAAACGTGCTCATTTGGAAATTTGCATCTAAGGCAAAAATTCCTCAAGATATTTCCATCATCTATCAAAACAAATTCAGTTTAACAGCAGATCAAACCTAAAAAAAAAAAATCAGCACCGCACAGTGGCACAGCGGTAGAGTTGCTGCATTACAATGTCAGAGTTCCAGGTTCGCTTCTGACCACGGGTGCTGTCTGCAAGGAGTTTGTACATTCTCCCCAAGATCGCGTGGGTTTTTTCCAGGTCCTCCGGTTTCCTCCCAAACTCCAAAGATGTACAGGTAGGTTAATAGGCTATAGTAAAATTGTAAATGTTCCCTAGTGTATAGGATAGTGCTAAGTGTGCAAGGATTGCTGGTCGCCGCGGACTCAGTGGGCCAAAAGGCATGTTTTTGCGCTGTATCTCTAAACTAAACTAAACCACACAGCTGAAAATTCCTGTGCACTAAAACATTGTGTACTAGATCGTTTTTATATTTAATCGTATCAAATACAGAGACCACTTGGGAAAAAATGAAAACCTGTTCAAAGGTGTGATGGGCAAACCTAAACCCTGACAAAAAGGTTTGGAAATGCCATTACTTTTCAGTGATCAGAATTGTGATCATGATAAGTCTAAGATCCAATAGCCACTCAATTAATCCAGTCACTGCCTACTGCAAGATTATGTCTCTAGTCGAGCAAGGGAACACAAGTACATCCATACTAACTGTGCCATGACAAAAAACCATGAATTCCCCAGGACCTAATCAGCTGTCATCTCCATTAATCTAGGCCAAAGCGGCAAGAGCAACAGAAATGGTCCGAACAGAAAAATATCATAGGCTCAAGCACTCTGCAAAGTAAGCTCTGTTCAAACACCCACAACAACATAGTCAACATATAATCTGTTTCCCCCTTAAATCTACCACAGTTAGAAGCTGTAACTTCTTCTTCTTGCCTATGGCGTGCACAGCCTAAAGTTGTCGGACAACTTGTTCTATTTGATCTTATTTGATTGTGCATGCCCGGTTGATTGCATTTGTCGAAACAGGGCGAACCACGTGAAGGTTGCAATCTCCCACCCTGAAGCTGTGACAATAATCAACTTCTCCACCAGAAAATAGACTGAGGACAATGACCAAGGTATCATAAGGTAACAAATCAAAAAAACGACATTTTCTTGGAACAAAAGAACCTCCACATACAGAAAGCAGATCTGCAGGCATCGGAATCAAGTCCAACAAAAATACCTTGTGAGCCAAAAAACTATCATTGGTGGAAAGAGAACAGGACAACCAGACTCTAGCTAATAACTACGACTTTGAGAACACTAGAAAATAGGAGCAAGAATAGGTCACCTGGTCACTTAAACCTGCTCCATCATTCAAAATGACAGTGGTTGATCTGTCCCAAGCCTCAGTTCCTCCTCTGTGTCAGTTACACATCACCCCTATTGCCTGATCTTTCAATATTTATCTACTTCCTCTTTAAACACCTCAAGTCACACAACCTCCACAAACCACTGGGGTAGAGGATTCCAGAAATGCTGTTAACAAAAATTCCTGAGCACCTCAGTTTAAAATAATTGCTGCTTACCTCATAACTCTTCCTCCTCATTTTGCATTCTCCCATTCATGGAAACACATCATCTACCGAAATATGCCCTCTTGGGATCTTGTACATTTTAATATCACCCCTTCTTCTAAACTCTACAGATCAACTTTGAGCTATTCCTGATCGAATAATACTCCCATCCAAGGAATGAGCCCACTGAAACACATGTGGACCTCCAATGCGAGTATATACTTTCCTAAATTAAGGAATGAAGACTAAATCTTGGAGAACCAGATGCAACCTCACTAACACCCCTCACAATTGAAACAACACTTCTCTATTTTTACATTTCAAACTTTAGCGATGAAGATTGATTTCTTTATTATTTGTTCCACCTGTTTATTAACTCTGTGCTTGATATACAAGAGCGCCTTGACCCCTCTGTAGTCCACTCATTTGCAGTCTCACTATTTAGATACGTCCCTTTTGATTCCGCCTTATTGGAAAACAATGGGATGAAAGGCAAACTAGTCCCAAGGACGAAGCAGCCTGCATCCAACCATTTTAAAGGATGTGGCAGCAGAGATGGGAAAAGTGGTTCAAAGCTAACCAAGTACATGATCTCAGCATTTCCCTCTGTTACAGTCCACTTCCAGTTTTCACCCACTCAATCTGTATCTTATTGCAGTCCAAATATTCTCATCACAGCATGCTCTCCCATTAATTTTTATATTATCAGCAAGTTTGGATAAGTTACACTCTGTTCCCTCTTCCCAGTGATTAATATAGACAGAAAATAATAGAGGATGTGGCCTGATTCTTGGAGCATTCCATGAGTTTAGCCTTTCCAGTCTGTAAAAGGTCCATTTATTCTGACTCATTGCCGTCTACGTGATAAACAGTCTTCAATTCACGGAAAAACACTTCCCACAGTACAGTTAGTACCTATCCTGTTCACCAGTCTTTTATACATGGTACCTTCTCCAAAGCTTCTGGAAATCAAAGTACACCAGATTTATCGGTTCCCTTCTGTGGACTCGGTTACATCGATTCAATTTAATTAATCAAATTTCTTCCTAAATACCGCAATGACTTGTTTTTATTGCATTTGGCAATTTCTATGACTGGTTATCTCCTCCTTGATTTTAGATTTCAGGTGTAATTTGACTCCCTCCCTTCTCGAACATCTTTGATGAGAATCAAGTCAAATTTGCAGCATACTTAGCGAATTTGTATCCTCGTAGATCTTGGCTGGTTTTGAAAAAGATCAATCACTTATCCTTTCACTGCAGTTACTTCCTTTAAACTGGTTGTGTGCAGGCCACTGGATCCTAGTGACTTGACAGCCTTTAATCCCTTTGTTTTTCCAACAATCTTGTGATAAGGATGGTTACAAATTCTTCTATTCTATTCAGAGCTAGCACATCTATTATCCATGCAATATGTACAATGTCCCTCAATGTGAAGGCCGATGACAAATATCGATTTAAATGTTATCAGTTATTTTTTCCTGTTACTCCTCCGCCAGTCTCACCCTCCAGAGATCTCACATTTACCTAGCCACTCTCTCCCTTTTTATACAGGCAAAGGTCTTGTTGTTTGATTTTACTTACGGGCTCACTATCAAAATCAACTTTCTACTTCCTGGTTAGATTGTCAGTCTTTCACTCCTGGTTCCTGAAAGATTTGCAGCCTTCCCATCTACCACAATCTTTTGCTAAGATTCTTCACATGCACAAGTACCCAATCTGCTCAGCCTAGAATGGAGAGAAGCTTTTCAAGGACAGTTACACCACAATTGCTCACTGAAAGAAACACTTCAAATATCTCCTCAAATACTTTGTGCAAATGTCTCCATCAAAGACGGTATTACGAGCTTTATTGTGCTTTAAAAGTGCTTTTTTTTTTTTTTTTAACAGATTTCTGTAAATCAGGTCATTTACAACCTGGGGAGACCCTGTATCATTGAGATGCAACGGTTTTCATACTAAAGGCAGTAGAATTTCTGTCACCTCACAAAAGAGCACAATCAATTTCCTGAAGATACACACAAAGAGCTGCAGTAACTCAGCGGGTCAGCAGCATCTCTAGAGAAAAGGAATAGGTGACGTTTCGGGTCGAGACCCTTCAGATCCTTCTCCAGTCTGAAGGCAGGTCTCGACCCAAAATGTCACCTATTCCCTTTCTCCAGAGATGCTGTTTGACCCGCTGAGTTACTCCAGCGTTTTGTGTCCAACTTCAGTTTAAACCAGCATCTGCAGTTCCTTCCTACACAATCAAATTCTTTGTGATTTGATTGTAACCTTAGACTTTTCAACAGCACTTTTGTCACAACATTCCATGAAGAGAGTCATGTTAATTATACCATTTTTACAAGCTCTTTTTTAAATTTGCGAATTGGTAATTGAATATCTGACATTACTGATTGTTACAAAGTACAATAAAATAGAATACTGATTAAGAAAAACAGAGAATACAGAGCATAAGAATGCAATCAGTTCAACATGTGCACGCCAGCTCTTTCAGAGTCCCACAGACTTTTCAGTTTAGTTTATTAACACATGTACCGAGGTATAGTGAAAAGCTTTTGTTGCTTGCTAACCAGTCGGTGGAAAGACAACACATGATTATAATCAAGCCATTCACAGTATATAGATACATGATAAGAGAATAACTTTTAGTGTAAGATAAAGCCAGCAAAGTCCGATCCCCAAAGATAGGCGAGGGTCACCAATGAGGTGGATAGTAGTTCAGGACTGCTCTCTAGTTCTGGTAGGATGGTGACAGATCTGAGAGGAGTTAAAGTAAGAAATGTTGCTGTTGGAGTAGCGATTTAAAAGAGTGGAGCGATGGCAATGCGTGATTATAGTTCTGCTTTTGTAACCTGAATTTAGAAACATTAATAGCCCATTATCTGTTTATTTGCACTTTATCAGTTTATTTATTCATGTGTGTATATATTTATATAAGGGTATATGGACACACTGATCTGTTCTGTAGTCATGCCTGCAATGTTCTGTAGTGCTGAAGCAAAGCAATGAATTTCATTGTCCTATCAAGGACACATGACAATAAACTCTCTTGAATCTTGAATCTCTTGACTAGCACATAAATAGTCGCCTGGGTTGGGCATCATCTTGAAAGCAGCAGAGCCTATAACATTGCGAGTTTTTCTACATCCACTATCCTTGTGCAAATACTGTCACCACCGTTTCAGACTGTTTTCCAAACTGGAACACCAACTGTATTAACTGGAACACCAACAGCTTATCTCAACTTGGGGTTTTAATGGCTCTAGATGCCATCTAGAAACTCCAGATGCCAGAACTTGAGCAACAGTTCCAACATCTGAATTTTGGATGGCAACAAGCCACGCTGCTATTTCCATTACCACCTCCTTCAAAACGGGTCACCAGTTACGTTAATTTCCAATTCTTTTTTTCAAGCAATAGTTTATTTCTGCTCCAGACCTGTCAATTCCCACTATTTGCCAAATGTTTTCGTGCCATTGACTTATTCTCCAATGTAATTTCTCCTGCCTCAAACTCGAAGGGAGCCACAAAATCTTGCTAATCTTTCCGCTTGCACTGTCTATTTTTGAGTTTCTCCCCAGATTACTCTCATTTTCTAATTTTCCCCATTCTTACCAATGTCTTGATCTTCCTTTACTGAATTTAGAAACCCTAGGGCAGCACAGTGGCGCAGCGGTAGAGTTGCTGCCTTATATCGCCAGAGCCCCAGGTTCGATCCTGGCTATGGGTGACGTCTGTACAAAGTTTGTATGTTCTCTCGGGTTATTTCTGAAGAACAAAGTTAAAAACTGAAGAGCGAACAGCTCAACTGTTTAACGTTCATCAGAACCAAGCGGAAAAAACAGAACAATTATTCAAATAATGGAAAATTTAAGTAGGATAGTTTGGAACATCTCATTGCATACTCTAACATTGAAAATGTTGGGACGTCGCTAATATTTGTAAAAATTTAAATAGCCACATTGTTGATTTCAAAATGTCACTTGATAGTTGAATTTAAACAATGACAAAAAGGCTCCCATTGATTTAACAAGTCCTACAGTTCCTTGGAAAAAAATGGAAGATAACTTTGAGCACTCGGTCATAATTTTCCAAGTGCAGCTTGGTAACAACAGAACAACACATTTCATACAAAGGATAAATTGTGTTACATTTCTCTTGGTTACAAGTATACTGAACAGTCACAAGAACTGTTTAAAAGCTGCATGTCTAATTTGGCTTTAGTAAATTTCCAATTTCCATAAAACCAACCAGCTTCCTGTTTGGAAGGTTATCTATTTCAACCACAAAAAACAATGAAAGCAAATCTGAATTTATTCATACCACCAATTCAGGCACGTGCCGTGAGTAGGCACTCAGGGTAGGCACTCAGTCTGCTATAAAAAAAATGAAACCGCGCATGCGCAGATTGTTCGCTCCCGTTAAATAAATAAATAAATAAATAAATAAAAACCAGTGCCATTTCAATTTGCCCAAGGCTTCCTAGTCCTAGACCAATTGGGGGAACAGTTCCTTTCACAGCGGGTGGAGAGTCTGTGTCAGGGTTAAAGTTGTGGGGAGGGCACGAGTGTTGACAAGGAGGGTATCGGTGATAATGGCAGAAACTTACTCACTCACCGCTGCCGCAGCTCTCCGGGCACGAAGCCCCCGCACTGTAGCTGGGGATAGAAGCAGCTCGGGTAGCTACGAGCGGCCGCCGGTACTCGACAGCAGAACTGGCCGCCACTTCAGCGCCTTCTGCCGGCCCGCTCACCTTTGGCAGTGCTCTCCGTCGGAACACCTGTCACCTGCCGTTCACCGACTTCGCTCATGTCAGCGGCTTCCTGCAAATCCTTAAATTCCCACAGCCGAGTAACCTCAATCGCGCTGTCGGAATTAAGGACATGAGTGAGGCCAGCGAGCGGCAGGAGAGTGGTTTGTAGATGGAGAGCTGCCAGAGGTGAGTGGGGACCGGCAGAAGGAGCTAAGGTGGCGGCTGGTTCCGCTGTCCGGCCCGGCGGCCGCTCAGCCACCCGAGCTACTTATCTTCCCCCCCCCCCTTTCCCCCCCCCCCCCCGCCTCAATGCGGTGGCATTCCGTGCAAGGAGCGTTGCAAGTGGCATTATCCCAATCCCCTCCTTCATAACATTCGTGCCCTCCCCGCAACTTTACCCCGGGCCAGACTCCCCAAACACTGTGAGAAGAGCTCTTCCCCCCCTCCCCCCCACACCCCGGGAAATACAGTATTTAAAAACATAAACACAAAATGTGCTTACCACATTATTGGTACACAAGCTCCATTCTTCTCTCTTTGTTACCTAACATACACTTAAAATATTGACAATCCATATTTGAAAACCCCGCCAAGAAACTTGCTCTGCGCATACGCAGTAGACCGATGCGCATGCGCAGTGCTGCAAAGGCAGAATTTCTGCTGCCTTCAGCCCCGATTATCATTGACGGCTTCAGGCAGCGCTGACGGCACGTGGGTTGCACAGAGCTTCCCGTGTTACAAGCGCCGCGGATGAAAGGCATGGAGAATTATGCCTACCTAAGAGATCGATCTCTTACATAGGCATAATTCTCCCATGCCTTTACTATTTATATTTAGTTATTACCATGTTATAATTTTAGGGTAGGCAGTGCCTACTTTGCCTACCCTGACGGCACGTGCCTGTACCAGTTACGTACATTTACCCAGACAACACTTAGTGACAAATTATCCACCCATAGCAAAGTGCAGGGATGGCCAATCAACTAGCCCCCAGTCACGTGATAAAACGGAAAATTCAAGAACCATGCACAATTTTTATACATTGTGCTTTTATTGCCAACTCTGTCATCTTGTGTTTTCTTAATTCTGATCCACTACTGGACATTGAGATGGAAACATGCAATTCGTGTTGTGTTGACATTTCAAGTTGGTTATCCTGATGCAAGCAAGCACAGGTGATGTGCCATCATTAACAGTGAAAATTTCCTGAAAATCATGAGGAAAAGATTTGGAGGGGGTGGGGAAAGAGGGCTCTGTATGTTTTCTAAAATGGTGTAGAGAGATAAAAATATAAATGTGTTTTATAAAGCAACTGATGAAAGACAAATAAAGCACCCGCGGATCAAAGAGAAAGTTTTGTAATTTAGCTCTGCTTAAATCTGATTTGCTGCCAACAGCACTTCAATTCCTCATATTTAAACCAAGATAATTACCAACTGCTGGAGTAATTCAGAGGGTCAGGTAGCATCTCTGGAGAAAAGGAATAGGTAACATTTTGGGTCGACATAATGACTAAGAATTCAGGAATCAATTTTAATTAATAAAAGTAAAGGCACATGGAAATAAAGGAACAATAAATTAAAAGTGTAGGCAGGAACTGCAGATGGTGGTTTAAATCAAAAATAGACACAAAAAGCTGGATTAACTTAGCGGGTCAGACAGCATCTCTGGAGAAAAGGAATACGTGACATTTCAGGTCGACACCCTTCTTCAGATTGAGAGTAAGGGGAAAGGGAAATGAGGCATATAGACACTGATGTAGAGATATAGAACAAATGAATGACATACGCAAAAAAGTTACGATGATAAAGAAAACAGGCGATTGTTAGGTGCGTGCCAGGTGAGAACGAGTACGGACAAGGAGACTCTACAAGACGACTGACTCTGGTACGACTTGGGTGGAGGAAGGGATCGAATGCAAGGGTTGTTTGAAGTTAGACAAATCAATAATTAAAAGGATATGATGTGAGATTCTACATAAAATTAACCTTTCTTCTAGTTCATAGCTGCAATAGCTAACTGAAATAATTAGCTTACATAAATATTCTCAATAATGCATGACACCAGCATCTTCCATGAATACTGTGTAATTATGTTAATCTTTCATGTGTTGACCAACATTCAGTTATCTTATTAACTCCTGTGAAATTTCTAATTCATAGCAGAAATCTTATTTCTCCACTGAGGAAACAATACAATATTCTTCTCTTCCACGCAGCTGAAACCAACTGACAAACATTTAGTCCTACCGACTGTGTTTCCAATACTTTGTATGATTACACTGAATTGATTTGTGGACATTTGACACTTAAGGCAATGGCAGGCTCTTGCATGAGAAAAAAACAGATAATCCTGGAAACAGAGTGAAAGGAGATTGTTGTAAACTTACATATGGTTTACTTAGCAGAATTTCTAATTGTTTTCAATAGTTTTGCTGACACATTTAGTTTAATTTCAGAAATAAAACTATTATAATCCCATAGCTTGTTAACAACATCGCCAACCTCACTTGGCAACAATGATTCATGAAAGAGTATCTGAGAGCACACATATGGTCGGGTACTTCTGTGCCTCTGACCTTCACTAATTGATCCCCACAATTTCGGAAGAAAGAAGCAACCTTTAAATTCAAGATCAAGTAAATTAAGAACTAGCAGCAGACCATTCAGCACAGCTGCATATTCCACCATTCAACAAAATTGACAGCTAATCATTTGACTCAGATCAGGTACCTTTCCTGCTCTTGTACTTCTGCACTAACCTCATAATTCATGAATCTCTTAATATCCAATATCTTAAAATTGATATCCTTTGTGGATTCTTTGGCTTCCCCATGCAACTTGCTTTCCTAGCCCTCTGTCATGGGCAAATTTGGCAATTTTACACTCAATTGTCCTTCGTAACCACCTGGCCACTCACACCTACCTGACTGATCTAGAAGTGACCCATTTGTACCCACACTGCTTTCTGCGATTTAACTAATTGCTGATCTAGCACTCTACCTCACCCATATCCCGATGCCAAAGCTGTATTCATGCTTCATCCTCCTTCAAAAAACAGAAAAATTCCCTCTGCAAAAATGACACAAATTTGGCATCAAGAAGTTGAGCACAGCATGTAACCATTGAATCATGACAGTAAGCACAAACTCATTGGAAGAAGCTTTGTGGAAATTGACTTTTGTCAAAACTCCTTCTGGTCCAGATTCTATAAAACAATTATTCAGGCTATCTCAAAAGAGTTAGAGCTCTTAGAGCTAGCGGAATCAAGGGATATGGGGAGAAGGCAGGAACGGGGTACTGATT
Organism: Okamejei kenojei; assembly: GCA_035221665.1. Lineage (NCBI taxonomy): Eukaryota > Metazoa > Chordata > Chondrichthyes > Rajiformes > Rajidae > Okamejei > Okamejei kenojei. Next base: position 22,479,847 of record CM069146.1, on the reverse strand, counting down.
GTGGATGATCAGCCATGATCACATAGAATGGCGGTGTTGGCTCGAAGGGCCGAATGGTCAACTCCTGTACCTATTTTCTATGTATCTATGTAACGTGCTTGCACGATTCAGGCTGCATGCTGGGTCTTGACAGTTTACATATCTTAGTTAATCCTGCTAACTGACAAGACTGCAGTTAGTTACAGTCAAGCAGAGGAAAGGCTCAGTGCGAGAATCTTAAAATACAAGGCATTTTAAGCCTATTTTGAACAGGCAAACAAAACCACCTCAGCGCATCTCCACATCCCTATCTATCTTGATGACAGACGTCACCCTAACCATTCCTTTACTCCCTATTATCTTCTGGGAGAGGATTTGAGTTTGAAAGTTCACATGCTCCGAATTAAGAACTGCTTCTTCCCCATTGCTATCAGACTCAAGAACCAATCACCTCATTTACATTCCCCTCCCAGAAGTGCTGCCACATGCCTCTTACTCTGATCTCTACCTCATTATGTTATTCCGTTATTGTACTTTAATATTCTTATGCACTACTCTGATTTTCCACGTTGATTTGCACTTGTCGTATTTACTGATGTATTTTATCATTACTCTACGTAAACCGTTTACCGACTTCGTGTAAACAAGGAATTTCATTGCACCCTGATGTATGTGACAAACTCATCTGAATCCTATTCTAAATCTGGATCTCACACCAACGATATAAAGAATTTCAAATAACCAGACTTTCCTGTTTGTATTAGAACTGGCAAGTTCTGTTGAAAGGTCGTTCATCTGTAAAGTTAACTGCATTTTTCACAACTTCACCTACTGACCTGCTGAGTGTTTCCAGCATTTTGTGTCTTCATTTTACCGGTAAAATAATCTGCTTAAAGAGTTAAATGGCAGAAATAATTCAACAGTGCTTACAAGGTTAACCACTGCTACTTCACAGGTTTGAGGTTTTGCTCAAGCTGTCACAATTATGAATGGCAGCAAATTACAAATAAGCACTGCACAAATCATCTCAAACTAAAGCCAAAAGTGGAGTTGGTGCGGTCAATTTGTTTTTGTCAGACATACAAAGTTAATCATCATGTCCATGTACAGACTATGAAAGTGTAGCCTTCGCTTTGTATTATTTACCTTAATTTGCTCTGTGCAAGATAATTATTAGACCTACTTTTCTTGAACACCTAGTCCTGTACTGAACAAGAGAAATGCCATAGCTTTAAAAGTAATTAAGGAGGCTTACAATAATAGGATTACCATTGCCCTTCATCTATAACCATTATGGTTTAGTTTAAAGTGACGACAATGCAGCCTGATAAGGCCATCTGAAGGTTAAGCCATGGACAATTTGACAAAATGGCAAATGAACACACGGTTAAAACAGCTTCTCAAAAGAACAAATGAATTACATTGAAAATTAAATAAATTAAAAACAAAACATGTAAATAATCAGCAAACGCGGAAAGAACAGTTGCGCAGAAGCTCCGAGAGAGAAACAGTTAAAGAGTTCAGGTTAGAGCCTTTATCAGAAATAGAAAAGTTAAAATCCAATAAATTTCAAGGAGAGATCGTGAGAACATATGCAATATCTGTGAAATTGAACAACATGTAATGGTGATGCCAGTTCAAGGAGTGCTGTGAAGATTTGTTAGTCGAGTTAAATCAGGCTGACAAACATTTAAACAGAAGATGATCAAGAGCAAAAGACCCGAGATACACAAAACAGAGCATTTGTTGGACATCTGTAATAAAAAAAGAAATATATATATATATGTAGGGAGAAAAAGCAGGGTGATGATTTTTGTCAGAACTGGCTTATTATGAAACAAAATGGAAACTGTTAAATTCAATGTTGAATCCTGAAATTTGTGGCATGTCTCATCAAAAGACAAGGTGCTGTTTTGAGTTTAGGCGAGTTTTAACTAAATTACCTGCTTCAGGCACGAATTTAACCTACACTTGATGCACATTTGCAATGTTTAGCTGGAGGGACAGCACTGTATCAAATTTAGAATAGATTTAAGCCAAATTATTGGGTCAAATTATTTTGTGTGGGAAAAACAAGTCAACAAACTCATTGGGAACAAATGGGACTGAAAATACAAAATGCTATTGGATTCTGGGGGTATTGGTGAGATTGTCAGTCTGACAGCACGCCTTTGCTAAATTGCAAATAAACTGCAGAAGATGAAACAGATTAAAGGTGCATCCTATAAACATTGGTTATAAACATTGGATTCTATTCAAGGCCTGGATAGAGTGGATGTAGAGAGGATGTTTCCACTAGTAAGAGAGTCTAAGACTAGAAGTCATGGCCTCTGAATTAAAGGACATTCTTTTAGGAAGGAGATGAGGAGGAATTTCTTTAGTCAGAGGATAGTGAATCTGTGGAATTCTTTGCCACAGAAGGCTGTGGAGGCAAAATCAGTGGATATATTTAAGGCAGAGATAAGATACATTTTTGATTAGTACAAGTGTCAGAGGTTATGGGGAGAAGGCAGGAGAAAGGGGTTAGGAGGGAGAGATAGATCAGGCATGTTTCAATGGCGGAGTAAACTTGATGGGCTGAATAGCCTAATTCTACTCCTATCACTAGTGACCTTATGAACCACTGATTCTAATCTCCTCAGCCAAAATGAAACAGATTGTGCAATCATTTTGCGTTCTCGTTGAAAATGAAAAAAGTTTTGAACTTTAAATTTCACGTGCCAATGCACATCCTAGAAACACGTACCTTCATCACTATTTTTTCTGTATTCGTAACTATGACACCTCAAATTAAGTTGCTCTCCTTTCTAACTAAACATGCAGCATTGTGTCCCCATATCCACAATTGCATCTGACAGCATTTTAAAAAGGATTTTACAGTGGTACTTGAATTGTTTGGTCACAGAAGGCTCTGGGCCAAGTGCTGGAAGAAGCGATTAATATGGAATGTTGCGCATTGATCAGCATGGATGTGTTGGGCTGAACAGTATATTTTCCTGCTCTATGACTATGATTCTAAACTGCCAACTACAGAGTTGTTGCTCATTACTCCCTCCTTCGCATTGGTCACATAGAAAAATAGGTGCCGGAGTAGGCCACTCGGCCCTTCAAGCCAGCACCGCCATTCAATATGATCATGGCTGATCATCTAAAATTAGTACCCTGTTCATGCTTTTCCCCCATATCCCTCGATTCCTTTAGCCCAAAGAGCTAGATCTAACTCTCTCTTGAAAACATCCAGTGAATTGCCTCCACTACCTCCCGTGGCAGAGAATTCCAGATTCACAACTATCTGGGTGAAAAAGATTTCCACATCTCAGTCCTAAATGGCCTACCCCTTATTCTTAAACTGTGATCCCTGGTTCTGGACCCCCAACAACAGGAACATTTTTCCTGCATCTAGCCTGTCCAATCCTTTAAGAATTTTATATGATTCTATAAGATCCCCTCTCATCGTTCTAAATACCAGTGAATACAAGCCCAGTCGAACAAGTGGTTCATCATATGTCAGTCCCGCCATCCTGGGAATTAACCTGGTGAACCTACTCTGCACTCCCTCAATAGCTATAATGACTTTCCTCAAATTAGGAGACCAAAATTGCACACAATACTCCAGGTGCGGTCTCACCAGGGCCCTGTACAACTGCAGTAGGACCTCCTTGCTCCTAAACTCAAATCCTCTCTCAATGAAGGTCAACATGCCATTAGCTCTATTCACTGCCTGCTGTACCTGCATGCTTACTTTCAGTGACTGATGAACAAGCACACCCAGGTCTCATTGCAATTCAGATAATAATCTGCCTTCCTGTTCCTGCCACCAAAGTGGACAACCTCACATTTATCCACATTATACTGCATCTGCCATCTCATCCAACGTATCACCCTGCAGCCTCATAGCAGCTCACACTATCACCCAGCTTTGTGTCATCTGCAAACTAGGAGATGTCACATTTAATTCCCTCATCTAAATTGTTAATATATATTGTAAATAACTGGGGTCCCAGCACCACACTCGTCACTGCCTGCCATTCTGAAAAGGATCCCTCAATTCCTACTCTTTGCTTCCTGTCTGCCAACCAGTTCTCTATCCATGTCAATACCCTACCCCAATGCCATGTGCTCTAATTTTGCACACTAATGTCCAGATACACCACATCCATTGGCTCTCCCTATTCTATTTGGTACATCCTCAAAAAATTCCAGAAGATTAGTCAAGCATGATTTCCCCTTCATAAATCCATAATGACTTTGACCGATCCTGTCACTGCTTTCCAAATGCGCTGCCATAACATCTTTACTAATCGACTCAAGCATCTTCCTCACTAACAATGTAAGGCTAACTGTTCTATAACTCCCTGTTTTCTCTCTCCCTCCTATCTGGGGTTATATATAACCCCATAAAGTGGGGTTACATTGGCTGCCCTCCAGTCCACTGTCTTCACTAAGGAACACAGAACCAAAGTACTCGTTTAACTGTTCTGCCATTTCTTTGTTTCCCATTATAAACTCACCCGTCTCTGATTGTAAGGGACCTATATTTATCTTCACTAATCTTTTTCTTTTTACATATCTAAAAAATATTTTATATTCCTCGCAAGCTTTCTTAATAGGAATCGGAGGCCTAACCTTTTCACACCAAGGGTGGTGGGTGTATGGAACAAACTGCCAGAAGAGGTAGTTGAGGCTGGCACTATCCCAACATTTAAGAAACAGTTAGACAGGTGCATGGATAGGATAGGTTTGGAGGGATATAGACCAAACGCAGGCAGGTGGGACTAGTACAGCTGGGATATGTTGCCCGTGAGGGCAAGTTGGGCCGAAGGGCATGTTTCCACATTGTGTCACTTGGGGACTCTAACTGAACACAATAATAGACGACCTCTCGTTCCACCATAGACTTGTTTTCTAATTGTACTTCGTACTAATGTCTTGTTTTTTTGCACTTTTTATTTTATTTTTATATATAATTTATGCTTATGTGTTGTCTGTGTGCCTGCAATGCTGTTGCAAGAAAGGCTAGCAATGTACCCACCCTCACTGCATATGACAATGCACACAATTTGACTTGAGACCCTGCAAAGACATCTGTATTATCTATTTATATACTATTAAAAGTCTTGTCCTGTCTGTCTCAGATCAAGGAACTACCCAATACAGTACACACCAGCGCAAACATTTGGCAGACTCTTACTCAGCTTTTTCCCGTGGTCGTTAGTATCAAGTTTCTTCACATTTTATGTTATATTTCACAAGTTATTGATATTTAAAGTTTAAAAAAAGCCAACTTTGAAAACAATAACTGCCTGTGAGTGGGATACTTTTCTAGCAGCTTCCAGTGATGATGTCACAATGGCATCTCACTCAATAGACAATAGGTGCAGGAGAGGCCATTTGGCCCTTCGAGCCAGCACCGCCATCAGTACCCCGTTCCTGCCTTCTCCCCATATCCCCTGACTCCGCTAGCTTTAAGAGCCCTATATAGCTCTCTCTTGAAAGCATCCAGAGAACCTGCCTCCACCGCCCTCTAAGGTAGAGAATTCACAGATTCACAACTCTCTGTGAGAAAAGGTGTTTCCTCGTCTCCGTTCTAAATGGCTTACTCCTTATTCTTAAACTGTGGCCCCTGGTTCTGGACTCACCCAACATCGGGAACATGTTTCCTGCCTCTAGCGTGTCCAAGCCCTTAACAATCTTATACGTTTCAATGAGATACCCTCTCATCCTTCTAAACTCCAGAGTGTACAAGCCCAGATGCTCGATTCTATCAGCATATGACAGTCCCGCCATCCCGGGAATTAACCTTGTAAACCTACGCTGCACTCCCTCAATAGCAAGAATGTCCTTCTTCAAATTAGGGACCAAAACTGCACACAATACTCCCAGGTGTGGTCTTGCTAGGGCTCTGTACAACTGCAGAAGGACCTCTTTGCTCCTATATTCGATTCCTCTTGTTATAAAGGCCAACATGCCATTCGCTTTCTTCACTGCCTGCTGTACCCGCATGCTTACTTTCGTAGACTGATGTACAAGGACCCCCAGATCCCGTTGTACTTCCCCTTTTCCCAACTTGAAGCCATTTAGATAGTAATCTACCTTCCTATTTTTGCTACCAAAGTGGATAACCTCTCATTTATCCGCATTAAACTTCATCTGCCATGCATCTGCCCACTCCCCCAACCTGTCCAAGTCACCCTGCATTCTCATAGCATCCTCCTCACAGTTCACACTGCCACCCAGCTTTATGTCATCTGCAAATTTGCTATCCCTTTGAGTTACTTTGAATCCCTTCATCCAAATCATTGATGTATATTGTAAATATTGTATATTGAAAATTGGACAGTTGTCCAATCACAATGGGCTCTCACTTACACAAACTGCCGTGAAGATTCCGAAATCCGAAAATGACATCACAATGTGATCTCTGCTGCCAATACAGAAGCTATGAGAGTTGAAGGAGTGGGGGATGGAAGGAGAAATGTTATCTAAACATTTTCTTTAGTGAAGGAATGCGAAAGGGGAGAGGTGAGGAAGGGAGTGACTGAGAGAAGGGAAAAGGAGAGGGAGGGAGAGGTGACAGAGAGAAGGGGATCAGCAGCTTCAGAGGGAGATTTTTGCCCCCCCCCCCCCCCATGGGAAGGATTGATTGGCTCATGAGAGCACCGACGTCGACCCAAAAGTCAAGTCCATTCATTGGCTCCAGGACGCGCTGAGGGGGAAGTGGGGTAGGGAGAGGAGAGAGGTTATTGAGCGTGGGAGGGAGTGACTGACGGTAAGATAAAGGAGAGAGAGGGAGTGGAGGAGGGGAGTAGGTGAGGGGAGAGAAGAGGGAGGGTGAAGAGGGAGAGGGAGGGAGTGCTAGGGGATAAGAGGAAATGAGCCGTACCTACACAGCTGAGGGGCTATGGCTAAGTGGTGAAATATTGCTTAGGGCAAACGTGTTACGTTGGGGGAACAGGCGATGGGGCTGATTGGCTCCAGGGGGCGCCTGTCTCCGGGGTGTGCGCCGGCCACGCCCCCCCCCCTCTTACTTTTAATAGTATATACTAGACCAAGTGGTCCCCGTCCCCCAACGGTGAGTGTGTGTGTGTGTGTCTCTTTGTGTTATTGTATCTTCGCCAAAACAGTACACGATAGTGCTGAAATGTTTGCAGAACCTTACTCAGATTTTTCCCGCCGTCGGTCTAATCAAGTTTCCTTCAGATTTGATCTATATTTCAAAAGTTATTGATGATTACATTTTTTTTAAAGCCTACATTGAAATAATAACATCTACTGAGATAATCTTCCAGCAGCTTCCAGTGATGATGTCACAATACCATCTCACAGTCCACCAATCACAATGGCATGTCATTTACATAGGCTGCCGAGTCCAACAATGACATCAAAATGGGACCTGCCCGTGAAGTCTTCAAGCCCACACCATTGCCAACAACAGCGGCAGCCAAGACTTCGCAAATTTTACCCACAGCCCACTCCCCACAAAATTTAGAGAGACTGAATTTTGGCGACGCTCCTCTGTCATTGTTGGCCCAATCGTTGAGCAACAGCGTCACCATTAGCAGAATCACATGGGAAGGATTTATTGGCTCCACGGAACGCCGACACCGACTCAAAAGTCAAGTCCATTGATTGGCTCCGGGAGCGCAGACGCCCTGCCCTCCCTCCCACTCCTCGTGGGAAGGATTGATTGGCTCCAGGGAGCACTGATGGATTGTGTTGGGGGACCAGGCCTCCCATGGCATCTATGGGTGAGTGGTGAAATATTGTGTTGGGGGAACGGGTCAGTGGTGGAAACTGGTTGCATTGGGGGAACGGGTGAGTGGTGAATTATTGTGTTGGGCGACGGGGCCCAAGGTCTAGTTTTTACTAAAATTCTCCCGCAATTAAAGCTGAAATTAATTTAGCTTTCCTTAATGCTTGCTGTATCTGCATGTTATTTGCTTAATATAGCAACAAACTTCAAAGAACGTTTAACAATTTTCCATACAATATCTTTAAAATGTATTTGAAGCAAAACTAAATCATGACAACGTTTGGTTCTTTTTCCGTGAAAATCATGGCCATTGGAGGGGACATGTGGGTCACAGAGCTGTATGCCTCAGTTGCCAAGTCCCAATTCAAGCTGTGGTGCCGTAGGTCATTATCTGCTTCTGACAGTCAGCTAACCCAAGAAGTAATGTCAAGTGCAAAATATCCCAAATACATTCCAGATTTCAATTGGATAAACAGTTTACAATTATGCACAGCTTGAACTATTGCCTAGAGTAAGCCACAATACATTATGATCATCTTACCTGGTCAAGACTTTTGAACAGAATAATGTCCTTACAGGCTTCCTGTAATCTATTTCGCTGATCATCTGACTTTGGATAAACCACCTGGAATAGGATAAATAATGCTTTTAGGTGAATAACAAATTTAATTTAGTGATGCACATGCAAAAGTAACAGGAAGACATCCCAGAAAGCAGTGTAATAGAGTCAGACAGCATGGAAACAAGCCAATTGGTCCAACTTACCCACATTGACTTTTATGCTCAATCTACATGTCCCACCTGCCCATGCTTGGCCCATATCCCTCTAAACCTATTCTATCCATGTACCTGTTTAAATGTTTCTTAAATGTTTCGATAGTACCTGCCTCAACTACTCCTCTGGCATCTTGTTCCATTAACCCATCACCCTTTGTGTTACACCTCATGCTCCTATTAAATCTTTCCCCTGCTCACCTTAAACCTGTCCTCTGGTTCTTGATTCCCCAACTCTGGGCAAAAGACTCTGCATTTACCCAATCTATTCTTCTCATGATTTTGTGCGCCTCCTGTGATCACCCCTCATCCTCCTGCACTCAAAGGAATAAAGTTTGAGCCTGTTCGACCTCTCCCTGTTGCCCAGGCCCTCTGCACCCTGTCCAGTTTGGCATCATCTTTCCTAGTTTAATATCATTTACTTTATTCATGGATTTTAGCGTTCGTGATTTTTCTTGCTGATAAATATACAGTATAAATCTGGATTTAGTCATTCAGTTTCTGTAATTAGATGGAAATAAATATCACTTATGCAAAAAATAAAAATTGTTTTTGAAGTACCAGTCCTGAGACAAACACAGAACAGTGCAGCACACAAACATCCCTTCCACCCACAGTGTCTGCGCTTCCTTGGCAGAAACGTTATAAATATTTTGATTTCAGTAGTTATGGGAACATTGAACAGGCTAGGAATCAATTGTGATTGGGCCAAGTTTATTTCAAGAGTGGAAGGAATTGTGCAAAACGTAGAAATAAAAAGTAGAAGCAAATTTTATTGTCCCTTTCATACACGCAATATTCTGTATTTGCCCTCCAGGTGTTTTGGTTCAGAACCCTTTTTCATACTGCTTTCTGGTATCGTTTGCAGAAAACATCGGTCCATAAATTTATTTTACATTTCAATATTTCTGACGTGAGTAATTTCCTTCCTGGAACATAGATATTGTTTTGTGAATAGGGCATAAAAAATGTAATAATATATACAGCAGAAAAACAGGCCCTTTGGCCCAACTCGTCCCTGCCGACCAAAATGCCCCATCCATTCCAATCCCATTTGCCTGTACTTGGCCCATATCCCTCCCAACCTTTCCAACTTATGTACCTGTTCAATTGTCTTTTAAATGTCATGGTACCTGCCATAACGACTTTATTTGGCAGCACATTTCATAAGCCCACTATGCTCAAGTGTGAAAAATGTCCCTCAGCTCCCGATTAAATCTCTGCTCTCTCACCTCAAACCATCGACTTCTAGCTTCCCTTATCATCGGACTAAGACTTTTGAACATTTACTCTATCTACTCCCCTCATGATTTTATAACACCATTCCTCAGCCTCCTTCGATCCAAGGAAATAAATTCTAGCCTCCCCATCCTCTTGCTGTAGCAAAGGCCCTCAAGTCCTAGCAACGTCCTTGTAAAATTTCTCTGCACTCTTTCCAGCTTAATGGCTTCTTTCCTTATACAATGTGACCAAAACTGAACAATACTCCAAGTGGTTTCTCACCAATGGTCTTGTATAACTAACATAACATCTTAACTTCAAAACACAGTTCCTTGACTGATGATCACCAATGTGCCAATAGCCTTCTTCACCAGCCTATCCACCTTTGCCATCAATTTCAGGCACTGCATTATACTTCTGGATCATTCAGCTGTACAACACTCCCCAGGGTCCTACTGCTCACTGAGAAGGTCCTGCCTTGGTTTGACTTCCAAATGTAACACCTCACGTTAATCTGAATTTGACCTCAAATAAATCAAATTAGAATGCCCAAGCTCCCAGCATCTGTACAGTAAATTAGATACATCACAACGCTTGAAATATGTGTATATGAGATAATTATGATCCCAAGTCCCACAGTTGTCAAGTAGTCTGATCAAAGTTTTCTTAAATAAGTATAAAACTTAATTTTGATACAATTGTATAACTTTCTTCAACTGGCTAAGCTACCACTTAAGTCTAAAATTGTCTCTAGAAAATATTCCTTTGTCAGTCACAAAATCATAGTTATGCCGACCGGAAGCAGGCCCTTCGTCCAACCTGTCCATGCCAACCAAGATATCCCATCTGCACTAGTCCCACCTACCCACGTCCAGCCCATATCCGTCTAAACCGTACCTATCCATGTCCATATACTAATATCTTTTACGACCACGGAAGTTTCCAAATTTAAGCATCATTCGTTGGCACAGCGGTAGAGTTGCTGTCTTACAGCTCAAGACCCGGATTCGATTCCGACTGCGGATGCTGACTGCACGGAGTTTGATCGTTCTCCCCATGACCTGCATGGGTTTTCTCCAGGATATCCAGTTTCCCCCCATATCCCAAAGATGTACAGTTATGTAGATTAATTGGTTGGTATAATTGGAAATTGTCGCTAGTGTGTGTGGGATAATATTGGTGTGTGGGGGTCGCTGATCGGCGCGGACTCTGTGCGCCGAAGGGCCTGTTTCCACCTTGTATAACCTGACCTTTGTGTTATTACATACATCTTTTATATCCACCCTGCTGCATTACTGGGAAGTTCTCATATGAAAAAAAGAGTTGAGCTACACAAACCACAGCAGGAAGCCTAATCTGAAGAACAATAATTGGAACTAGCTCACCAGTGCGTCCACTAATCAATTACATCCTCCTCCATCTATCCCTAGAGCAGCAATAATTATTCATGTTATAACTACGAGAGGGAGCAAATTTAAAGCATTAGTCTCCAGTGCCTAATTTCACATTCAGAGCTTTAACCAACAGAATATATGCCAAACAATATATTATCCAATAAATGTATAATATGCAGATATAAAGCAGAAAACTAAACTCAGGAAATAAATCCCTGCTCGATATTTTTTTTCCCCATTTGTTTCATAAAGGTCTTACTCTTAAGGAATTGTAGGCTTCCAGGATAATTAAATAACCTAATTCAAAATCTCAGGTGAGCAGCTCAATTTATCTAATTAAAAAGTTTCCACGTGACTTTCAAAACAAAAATAAGAACATAATGCTGAATTAATCGCTTTAGCCCCACCTCGCATGCACGACTCCCCTCCAGCAATAGCAATCAATCAAGCTAATGGTACTTACAGAATTGCACACAGTAATTAATTAAAAATTAGCACGCTGTTCACCTAGTTCACTGAAATTATTCGCCACAAATTGTGATAATTAAACCCAGATCTTTTAAGTCTGTCAAGACATCCAGCAAAAAGAACTTTGAACTGAAGTGATGGGTCCCGTTGGTAATCAGATGTTTTTCAATGTAGCAATTATTTTCAGCTTGTAAAGCAACAAATTAAAGTTACCCACTAAGTCAATGGTCTCTGAAACCACTTCCAATTTCTCAACAAAACTGTTTAGTATTTTTCCCTTCAATGTTTTTAAGCGAGAATACTTTCCATTTGCATTAATTGGCCCTCGAGATAGAAAAACCCTTCTAAATGGCAGCAGCGGACAGAAAATAACAATGTCACTGAGTGGGCTTGGGGCTTTACTCCCGTGCCCTTGGAGGGCTTCAAAGGCGCTCTGGGTCAGGGCATGGAGGCTGAGAGAAGGCAAATGACAGTGCGCTGACAGGTCAATGTCGAGGAACTGTCAGAGTGGTCGAGACGGCGAGCAGGTTTGCTGAAGGCACTGAAGCAGCCTGGGCCTCAAGTACTTTGGGTGCTGCTTCAAGTGGCCGAGCGTGCGGAACGGATGCAGCCTGCAGCAGCACAAAGCAGGCAAGCATCGTTGGAGGACATTGACACTCCGTCTTGCCAGGCCGACCCCTGCAACTCCAACCCGGTGTTGCCGCCAAGACAACAGGCCATTGACCAAACTAAGACTTTTAACTTTAAGTAAATGGACTTGATGGGTACAAGATGGCACCTAAAACGTGGTGACTTGTGTACTGACACAGTGGTCTACTATCCTACACTCTTATACTTATTATGACTAGGACTGATATATAGTAGAATTGTCACTGAATATCATGCCAAAGGTCTTACCCTGGGTTCCATATCTTCGTCATCATCTTCATCTGGGTTGAATGCTTCTGCACAAACTGTAATAGAATGTAACAAACTATGAATCAATGGAAACATAATTCATAAGCAAACACTAATTGCAATTATCCCTGGGCTAGATAATTTTCCCATTTAACTGTGGAAATCAAAGCAAAACAAAAAGATTTAAGTATTAACAAAGTTGTTTCAGTTAATTTTTTTTTCAAGATTCGTATTTTCAAGATTCCGTTACACAACCTCTATTTATTACTTTATTTTGAGATCATTATTGATGCGTCCAGCACATAAATTTCAAGCGTAAAAAGTACACAGAAAGCTCATTTGACAAAAAAGAAAAGAAAAACTGAAAGTTATGCAAAGCAATCAATATTTCCAAAGTGAGTTATTGAGAGTAAAACATTGGTCCTTTCAATTTCAAGACAGGAAACTTGCATTCACCAGAGGTCGTTGGGATATAAGTGTCATTTTTTCTAGCCAAAGATTCTGAGGAATAGGATCTATCAACAATTAAATAGTCAAGGGCCAAGTTGGAATAGTCAGCATGGCTTTTGCACAGAGCAGCACAGCACAGCACAGGAACAGCTTCGGTCCACAATGTTTGTGCCGAACATGATGTTAACTTAAACTGATCTCATCTGCATGATCCATACCCTTCTATTCCCTGTACTTCCATGTGCCTACCTAAAAGCTTCTTAAATGCCGCTATCATATCTGTCTCCACCATCACCCGTGGCGGTGTGTTCCAGGACCCCACTACTCTGTGTAAATAAACATTGTCCTGCACAGCTCCATTAAACCTTCAACTCTCACCTTATAAGGCTATAAGGAGAGGCTGGGTAAGCTGGGACTATTTCCCCAAAACATAGGTGGCTGAGGAACAACCTTAGAGATAGACAAAATCATGAGGTACAAATAAGGGGAATGGTCACAGCTTTGCTTCAAAGGTCCTACTCAATGAAATAATGCAAGTTGTTATAAAACAAAGTGCCGGAATAACTCAGCATGTCAGGCAGCATCTCTCAGCCTCCCAACAATCAGCTGTGAAGAATGCAAGTTATTTCTACTTGCAGTGAAAATTTTGGATATCTTGAATATCAGGACACCATGATATCACACATGAGCTTTATAGCTTTCTCCACTGTCTGGCCAGATAGCTGTAATTTGATAACGTTAATTAATGCTGAAGATTCAATATGAGAAGCAAAGTTTTCATGGCAAGGACCATGCAATCTCATAAATTGATAACTGAAGAGGAACCATGTGTTCCGGTACAGCCTCACTCTTTCAACTCCTGTTCCTGAAACTAAGCAACCATTTATTTTCAATGGTTGTTATGACACCTTTAATGGGGAATAATGGCAAATATGACCAAAAAAAAATGGCACATGCATTTGACACAATATATTCCAAAGCAAATGAACACAATGTTGTAGGAAACCTTTATGATTTGCACAAAAACTAAATTAGAATAACCATTCTCATCTTATTTTAAATTTACTTTGCTTCACAACATCTTTGTTCATGCACATAACTCCTCACATTTGATTTTCTTAAGACCTTTGCACCCTTCAAATACATAACAAAGTATACAACAGAAACATGCCTCTTCAATAGGATTCACTATAGTATTGAGATTAAACATTGTTGAAAAGAGATCATACCAATTTTCTTCTCCTAAACTCTAGTATGGTGAAATTAATTGTAGAAAGTGGAAACTTTTCACATAGTTGTAAACAAATTTGGAACTTTCCATTGTTCGAGAGTCCTAGGTTTCCTATTAGCTGAAGTTCTATATGGCATTCCTTGTGGATAAGTTGTCTCTTTTACAATTTTTGTGCTCAATGGCCCTGGCTGATGCCCAAACATGCTAAACGCCTTCTTTGCCACCATGTCCACCCACGCTGCTACCTTCCAGGAAAAGTATACTTGGACCCCAATTGTTATTTCTGTTCTACAATACTCGCCACGGCCTTGCCATTTGCTGTTCACGTCCTACCCCGTCTTATCTTAATAGAATGCAACACTTGCACTTGTCCAAGTTAAATTCTCTCTGATATTAGCTGCCTTCTTGCAGCATCGTCTCCTGTAAAATCCCTTTGATGGTGGGAAGGTCAGCAACCTTGTTTCAAATGTAAAATGTTGTATTTAACAGCCTGAATTAACAATCAGCTGTTCCAGTTGAAGTAAATGGACAGTCACACTTTCTCAGTGGTTCCCCAGAAAATCCTTCCAATACTTGTTGCATTTTCTGCATAAGCCTCAAAGTCACATGCCCTGCAAATTTTATTGGCTTCAAATATTTGCATCAACATTGCCAGTTCAGTCGTGTTGTAGCAACCTCCTCAGTTGGATTGATGGTGACAAAACCTATTATCCATGTTATAACTAAATATGGATAAAGATAGGAAACTTGAATTCAATTGGTCTGTTCCAGGCTCTGTTATCTCCACCTCGAAGAGTGAGAATGTAAACATTAAACATTCTGACACCGGCATTAAATACAAACCAAAAGTGTGCCCTAAACTAATGAAGTGTCAATAATTAAGATTCCTGAATGAACTAGGAATTTGTTTTCCGAAGAAAGAAGAAAATGTTTTGCCTGCTATAACTGTTGGTCAAAAACCGAAATATTAAAATTCTTCAAATTAGATGGAGCCTGTTCGACAACCTCCCATGATTATTTTTTAATTCTCTTTAATCCTTATCTCTGATTACACCCTGTCTTTTAATTGTCTAACTCAATTTAATGATGAAAAATGCTGGTGGTTGCTTAATCCCGTGCAAAAATCCACTCTCTATCTTAGATTTATATAAAGGCAAGATAACAGTTCTGTTAATATAGACAAGAATACCTATTTCACCACTTCTCTTTGGACTATGGTGCATCTTTTGTTTACACACTTAGACCATTCTACCTATTTAGATTGCTAAAAATCAATAACCCACAGAAAAACAGATTATAATTCTGCTATCAATACAAAGGAATACTTTTTTTTTTAAGAAATAGAGCTGGATAACTTCCAATCTTTCCAGCGGAGAGTTTGGAAGGATTTGAAAAAGATTATCATATTAGTCTGAAGAAGGGTTTCGGCCCAAAACGTTGCCTATTTCCTTCGCTCCGTAGATGCTGCCTCACCCGCTGAGTTTCTCCAACATTTTTGTCTACCTTCGATTTTCCAGCATCTGCAGTTCCTTCTTAAACATCATATTAGTATTCACAGGTAAGAATTTCAGCGATGGCAGATAATGTGGAAGGAGATCAGAATTCCAACAATGGAGGTAGATGTTGAAATTGGAGTTCAGCTCAAGAGTGAACAGAGGACTTGTGTGCACACCATTACACGGAGATTTCACCAGTCAGAAATATATCATAAATAAGGGTACAAAACAATGAGAAAAAAAGTGATTTTACCAGTGTTTTTTTATAGGAAGGATTTGTTCATCCATGCATTGTCAGTGATGTTGTCAGACAGTATAAAGTGTGTAGATTGAGTTGCTGCTGAGGTATTGCCAATGGTATTAGTTTTCCGCCGAAACCAAGCAACTAAAAGCCCTTTAAGGGATGTTAAAGATTTTTTTGACATTATCAAATCTGAACAGGGGAGCTCTCCCAGTCTTTCAATTGATATTTATACCTCAGCTTCCACTTCCTAAAAAGATGATCTGCAAGAGCAACTAAACACGGTTTACAAAGAACTATAAAGCTGAGAGGTCATTAACTCAAAATATTCACTATTTGAGATGCTGCCTGATCCGTTAACGTTGCAGAGAAATAATATGTAAAACGTTAGTGTTAACAGTCCAAACCTATATTTCAATAGCAGCGCTTTCTTCCACAGTTTTCTCATTCACACAAATTAACTAAATTGCAGAATCATGTTGAGTAATAACCACAATCTGGTAAATTGTACTGTCATTTTCTTTCTAGACAGTATGTTTAATTTTATAATTTGCCTCAGTGGGATTTGAACTTAATGGTACTGGTGCAGAATTAATATCATTTAGCTTCTTTGGAACCCTAAATTATTTTTAAAGAACAAAGTCACAGAAAAAGAACACTAATATTTTCCAAATTTAGTTTGAGTGTGCTGGAAAAATTTTACATGTACTGCATCAGAAAAAGAGTTAAAATGTTGCTGATACTTATCCTTTCAATGTTAAGACCTTTTTTTGTTGCCTTTTATGGTGTTTAAGACTGATGGCTGCCTGAACTGGAGAATGTATTATCAAACAATAGCCTTTATTGAAAGAAAATTGACTCAATGCATTCCTCACTCTTAAGCTCCACTATTAATCAAAGTAGAAGCTTTCTCATCTTGTCCATTTGGGAATATAACTTGGACAATTTATTTAGGGAAAGCGAGCAATTCACAAATAAAGAACTGAAAGAACCTGATGTATTTCCTAAAAAATCCCGCATCTTTCCATTCTCGGACACAAGATTGGCATGCTGTTGGAGGTGTTTAAGTTTTCAGTGTACATGACGTCTGAGAGCACAACCGATTCATCCTGTTTCACACCTCTCTTCCAACTATGTACGAATTCTTTTATCATTCAAAAATACTTCTCCAATTAGATTTTGAAATAATTATGGATTCTGTTAGTGACAGATTCAGACAGGGCATTCCATGTCCTCACCACCAACAGATCAAATTCCTCCCTTCATTCTTTGTGGTTATATTAAATGAAAGTCCTTGTATCACTGTTCGGTGGAAATACTTTTCCCCTAAATTACCTTACCTAAACTTCATTTCCAAAACATCCATCAGATTTTCTCTTGGCTTTCTATTCCAATACAGAATCCCTGCTTGTCTTGTCTCCAAGAACAATCACATATGAAATTTTGATATAGTTTGAAAATACTGGGACTGTCTACAGCGGTGGTTCTCAACCTTGTTTGCCCCATGCACCCCTTTCACCATATGTCAGAATGTCATTCCCCCCCCTTTCCAAGATTGTCTGCCTCAAAAAGTGCATTCCAGATAATATGCATATAATACTGAAAATCCTTTATTTCTAACAGTTTGAGTTTGCTAATCTGTGGTCCCAATTCCCCCCACCCCCCCCTCCTGAAAACCTGAAATTCCCTCCCTGGGGGGATTTCCCCCCTGGTTGAGAATCCCTGGTCTACAGGATATATTGGGTTCAGTGAGAGAATAGTTCAATAAGTGGTGTGGCGGCACCTATCGGCAGCGGCTCGACTACAGTCCCTCTGTCTTTTTTTAATTTTTGTCTCGTTAAATGTATGTCTTGACTCTAGTTTGTATTATTTTTCTTTAGCTGTGTATATGTGGGGGGTGGGGGGTTAACCGTTAATCTCTTCCCTGTTCGGGGACCCGACTTTTTCCCCGTCGGGTCTCTGGTGTCGTTGGGCGCAACGTCGTGGAGCCGGCGGCAGCCTCTGGCCGGGACCAACCTAAAGACTCCAGTCGCGGAGCCTGCGGACCTGACATCACGGAGCTGGACGTCTTCGGAGCGGGGAGAGCTGTGGTAGCGCGTGGCTTCGACCCGACCTCGGAGCTTCGGAGGCTCCGGCCGCAGGCCCGGTAACATTGGGAGCTCCAGGTCCCTGGTGGGAGACCGCTTTTCGGAGCTCCCGCAATGACAACTTCTCCCGCTGGAATCGCGGGGTTTAAAGGACTCGGAGCAGGGCCCAACATTGCCCGCCGTGGCTTAAACGGTCGCGGGACTTACCATCGCCCGACGGGGGCTTTAACATCGGGAGCTCCAGTTCGCCTTGACGCTGCAGTTGGACTGCTGAACCGCGGGAGAAGAACAAAGGGAAGAGATAAGACTTTGCCTTCCATCACAGTGAGGAGATGTTGGAGATCCACTGTGATGGATGTTTGTGTAAACTGTGTTAAGTGTGGGTCTTGGGTTTTTTTTTGTAAGACTGTCGAAAATGCAATTTCGTTCAAACCAAGCTGTTTGAATGACAATAAAAGGCATTCTATTCTATTCTTCTATTCTAATTGAATTATTGGCCTGGAATTATGATTCAGAGACACATGTTCAAACTCATGTTCGCTAGGAGGTTAAAACGGAGTTAATTGCATGCGTCAGTAATGATGACCATGAAATTAATGGAATGTTTGGATTGTAGATGACAACATTTGTTGATATGAATTGAAGATAGCAACAAACATCAAAGTACTAAAGACATGCTGTTAGATTTGGCAAATAAATGGCAGACAGAACTTAACACTCAAAAATGTGAAATATGACATTCTAGTAAAAAAAATGAGGAGATGCAATTGAACAGAGAACAGTTCCTAAAGAGATACGAGATCAGAAGTCTAGCAATGTACATGAGTTAAAAGTGTTGAGAAAGTGGAAATGTGAAAAGGAATCAGAGAGGCATGGAGTACACAAGCAAGTCACAATCAACCATTAGAAGAAGGGTCTCGACCCGAAACGTCGCCTATCTCCTTCGCTCCTCAGATGCTGCTGCACCCGCTGAGTTTCTCCAGCATTTTGTGTAACATTAGAAAACATTGGTTCAGACACAAATACGTGCAATTCTGGGCATCAAATTGCAGGAAAGTAAAGGCTTCAAAAAAACTGCAGAAGAGAATGTAAAATGAATCCACAAATAGATAATTAAGTTATGTGGATAAACTGGAGAAGGCTGGACTGTTAATTTTGCATCAGAATAGGTTGCAAGAGGATTTGATGCACACATTGAAATTTAAGAAGGGTTTAGATAATGCAGATGGAGAGAAACAGTTTCTCTTGGTTGACTCGTCAAAAATAAACATCCCAAAATGAAGGCTATTGGCTAAAAAAACTGAAAGGGTACTGTTCCAGTTGGAGGATTTAAAAGGGAGCAGGATCAGTATTTGAAGGGGAGGATATGCAGGACTGTGAGACTGATGAGGATGGACCTAGAAGAATTGCTCTTCCAATGAGCTGATGCTCATTCAATGTGCTGAATGGGTTCCACTTACCTGCACATCTTTCTGATGCGAGCGGAAATCAAAGCAACCGGGAAATATCTATGCAATTCCAGGGAGAACATGCAAACTCCACACAGACAGCATCCAAAGTCAAGATCTAACCTTGGGTTATTGGAGCCGTTAAGATAGCTGCACTAACTGAGCACCACCATGTTGATCCCAAGGATCAGCAGTGCCTGTGCACAAATCACCAAAACTAGATTCATAGATCCAGCAAGGAAATAGGGAGAGAACCAGTTTGTGGGATTTCAATGCAAGATTTGAGTACAAGATAAACACAATAACATAGAAGAACATTAAAAAAATAGTAGGTCATTTGGCCCTTCAAACTTGCTATACTATCCATAGAGATCACGACGAATGATTTCCATCAGCCATTTTCCTGCCTTATCCCCATAGTCCTTGATTGATATCCAGAAATCTATTAATATATGTTTTCCATCACATACTGAGCTTTCACGTGAAACTGCCAAAGATTCACTATGTGCACAAAGCAATTCTCATCTTATTGCTAAATTGTTTGTCCCTTATTCCGATCCTCTGGTTCTTGACTTTTCAGCAGAATAAAGATATCTTTGGCATTCAGCCCCAGAATGCTTTTAAATTCCACTAGACCAACGGGGGCCCGTTGGGTCCCGTCCCCTCAAAGCGTGGTTGCGGGAGGAGGGGCCTGCGTCGTCACACACACTAACGACCCCCCACACACACAGGGGAGGGAGGGGGGGGGTGCTTGCCGCGAGGAGCAAAGACATTGTTATGTCATCCAGCTGGCTTCAGAGGTAAATCTCTAGCGACACACACACACGATCAGAGTTTTTATAGTTATATATGATTGAGATTTCCTTCCATTCTTCTCAAATCTAGAGAAAGGCCCAGCCAATTCCATTTATCCTGTTATCCCTGGAATCGGTCCAGTCAATCTTCATTGCAGTGGACATTTAATGAGAAAAACCATACCTATCAAAAATGCTCGTTCAGTCAAACCACAGATTATGTAACTGTATGGGCCATGTAAACGTTCAACTTCGTACTACAATCCTCTCATAATAAAGACCGACATTCCATTTGCATTGAATTATTTGCTGTGCTTGCATGCTTAAGAAAATTTTGAACAATCAACTCTCAATCTATGTCAGTATATAACCCCAATTACTCTGACCGTGTTGACCAGTCCCAAATGTGGTCCTTATCAACTGCATTCCGAAAATCTGAAAACACCATGTCCTCTGCTTCCCACAAAATTCTACTTTACATTCTTTGAGAACTCCAGTAAATTAGTCAAATAGGATTTCACTTCTATAAATCCATGAATTAGTCCATCCATGCTCAATACTATCATTCTTGTATTTTGCATTTCCATCATTCTTTTGTTTTCGCTCCTTTGTCTAAGTTCTGTTAGCACACGCTTCATTACATTTACACAACCACTGATCTTCAGCTAACAGGTTTAGTTTCCTGTTTATCCTCTCCCTCATTTAAAAAAATAATAATGTGGGGTCACCTTCCCCTCTCCTTCCCTGTCGGCATTTCACAGAAACCGTTTGCTTGGCAACTCCTGTTCCATTCCTCTGTTCCCCCAAACACTCCCTCTTATGGCACTTGGCAACACTTCTTTCATCTCCTGTTCCCACTGTCCAGACACCCAAACAGTCTTTCTAGGTAAAGCAGTGATTCAGTTACACTTCATCCAATCTAGTGTACCACATGCAGTGTTCACAATGTGGTGTCCTCGAGTGGAGAAAATAGATACAGATCGGGTGACTGCTCTGCAAAGTCTGCCACTTAAATTCCCCACCATGCTCCCACTGCAACCTATTGGTCTGTGGCCTCCTCTGTTAAAAACGTTCTTCTCCCTCTGAAAGTGGAGGACGTGCCTGGTCAGACCCGCCGGGTATGTCCTCCCACTTTGTATTTGACATTTCCCTCATTCTTTTGTTTTAGCTCCTTTGTCTATGTTCTGACTTCTTAAGTGCTCCTTTCCACTCATTGGCAATTCACAATGGTCGCTCAGGTTTTACCTAAAGATTTCTCCTACTTCTCCCATCCTCCCTCCAGCTGAACTAATGTTTTTATCTTTCCCACTTTTTATGAAAGATCTACGATCTAAAATGTTAAATGTTTCTTTTTCCACAGATATGGCTATTTCAGTTTTCATTTTAAATTTCCAACATCTGCAGTTTTTTTTAAATCTTAACCTTATACAGGTACACGGATAGGAACGTTTCAGAGGGATAAGGGCCTAACGCAGGAGAGGGGATTACCGAACACAGAGCATCTTGGGCAAGTAGGACCAATGGACTTGTTTCCATGTTATGTGACTCTATAACTAATCTACACGTTCTGTCACTCTGCAATTTACTTGTTGCCTTGCACAACCTGCTTTGAAGTTCTTATGTGATGATTTACATGACCTATGTAAAGAAAAATACTTCAACAACCTTTTATGTTACATTGATTGAGAAAAATATACAACTTCAATTTGAACGACCAACCCTATACAACTAATGTTTTTGGTCCAGCTTCAAATCACCAAATGGGCATGGAGGACAATGGGCTGTAGCAGTGCTTTCAGTGTACAGACATATTTACTTGCACTTAGTTCATGACCCCGTCAATAAAAAACCTTGGCCAATAGCCCAGGTCAGTATGATGTCAAACCACTTAAGTACATTTGAGCAAAAGGCTATATTTAAGACACAATCTTACCAATCTCATCTACTCGGATTAACTGCAACAAATTAAAACAAAGCTTAAAACAAAACTGGACCACAAAGTAAAACATATTAATGCTTCAATGAAGATGGAAAAAATTATCAAAAATCTCTGATGGATGTCCCTGATATAAGACACCCCCTACCCCCACATTACCGAAGGAGGGAGTTGGTTTTCTAGAAAATGGGCCACTTCTCAATTTTCCGCAACACAATGCTGAACCATTTAGCGTGCATCAAGAACAGCCAGTTGAAGAGAATACACTTTGCTGATCTATTTATTTCCCCACCCCAAAACCCCTCCTCCCACCCCAAACCCCTCCTTCCACATAAATCCAGTGCATTTTATTCTACATCTCAAGTTTTTAGGACTGGCTTGTGAATTCTGAACAGCTGTAACACAGGAGTCGCATGATTAGTGCATTCATAAAATGATGTTAGCTAATTAATTGAAAATGTTTTATGGCTTCTTGCATTTGCAGATTATAAATTGTGCAAAATAGGTGCTCCATGCACATTAAAGACATTTGTTTCAATTTTAAGAATGATCTCACACGGTTTAGCACCACTTCACTGGAGTAAATCAGGAGAAAACCATATGGAGGATAACAATTGTAAATATTTGACATTGATGTTTGGACATTAAACTCTGCACAATGAGCAGGCAATCTCAGAGTCCAGCTTCTTTTTTCCTAACATATGGTGTCCAGAATCAGTTCAAGTACATTGCTGAAATAAATGCAAATAATTACATCAAATCTAAGCCAATAAAATACATGAAAGTTCCAATCTTCAATTCACACTAGAAAATATATATGACAGGCAAATCAATCAAATATTTGATCAGATGCTAAGAAAAGATTGAAACAGAGCAAAAAAAAATTAGGGTAAAAAATAAATGATCAAAAATATACATATAAAAATTCATTGCAGTTTTATTTTTTTCCTGGGGGAATTTCAAACCACTTTTCTGGTTAAGGAATTGAATAACTCAGACTAAATACAACAAATGCAAGGTGACTATGGCATTAAAAAAAAAGTCCCTAGTTCATAAATACTTTAGGTTTATGACAATGAAATGTCTTTGATTTTGTTGAAGAAACCCCCACAGCAATGCAACCTTGACAAAAATGTTGGGATTGTCATGGTAAACTACATACACACTCAATGACCAAAGATACTGCACAATGATGCATTACCACTGACAAATCAAAGTTCTACTCTGCTCAACCTCACTGTTGACATTGGAATATGTCACTGGAACTGTTGCGCTACAATGCTGAGAACTGTATTCTGCACTTGTATCTTCCTCTTTGCTCTACCTATTGTAATTGAATTTGACTTGAGTCAAGAGTCAAGTGTTTTATTGTCCTGTGTCCCAGATAGAACAATGAAATTCTTACTTGCTGCAGCACAACAGAATATTTAAAGATAGTACACTGTAAATAATACAATACACGAGAGAGAAAAAAAGAAAAAGTAAAATAAGTTCAGTGTGTATACAGTATATACACCCCCCACAAGTACACATATATATCCACCTACATATACACACACATATATACATACACTCCAAAAATAATGATGTATTTATATTTAGTACTATTGAATCTGATTTAATCGCATGTAAAATAAAGCTTGTCACTGTACCTCAGTACACCTAACAATAATAAGCCTTAACCTATTTCATAATCATCATTCAAACTAAAATGTATAACATCCACTAAGTCTTCATTAGTAGAATGTACTTAATCGTGATGTTGCTCGAACTGCATCAGTTCCAGAAATCAATGCCAGAAATCTGAAATAAAAAGTGAAAATACTCCGGTATTCTCACAATATTCTCACAAGCAATGCCAATCTGTGCCAGCCATTCTTTCATGGTCTCCATCCTATCATACTTTCTCTTGGTTCTCTCAACTTTCCCATTTCACTGCAAATGAATTTGTGCCCATTTATGAATGATACTGAACTAGCTGTCATATCCTTAGATGCTGAAAAAGCATTTGACCAGGTTGAATGGCCATATTTATTTAAAATAATGCAGAAATTTCAACTGGGGGATATATTCTCCAAATGGGTAAAAATCATATACTCGAATCCAACTGCAAGAATATTAACAAATCAAATGCTATCAGCAAAATTTAAACTCTTTAGGGGTTGTAGACAAGGATGCCCGTTATCACCATTATTATTTGCTCTGGTAATAGAACCATTAGCCGAAAGGATTAGATCAGAACCAGAAATATATGGATATAATACCAAAACTACAACGAATAAAATATCTCTATACGCAGACGACATCTTAATTTATATTACAAAACCGGAGATTAGTATTCCTAATCTAATTAATGTTATAACTAAGTTTAGTACATTTTCTGGGTATAGAATTAATTGGAACAAATAAAAGTTGAAATTATGTATCTAAATCTATAACTGGAAATATATTTTATATTGGAAAACACTACCTATATCAATGATCGGTAGAATAAATGCAATAAAAATGATTTTTTTTACCACAATTGTTATATTTATTTCAAGCAATCCCCTTATATCTCCCTAAAATGTTTTTAAAAATATAGATACTTTGGTTAATAGTTTTATTTGGGACTATAAAAACCATCAAATAAGTAAAAAACATCTATGTAAATCTAAAATAAATGGTGGACTAGCACTACCAAATTTCCTATATTATTTCTGGGCAGTTCAGATTAAGAATATGAATTTTTGGTTGGTAAATTTAGATCATGAACCAAGCTGGCTAAAGATGGAAAAGGAAGACTGTTTGCCTTTTGATGTAGGTTCGATTCTTTTTGCACCAAGGGAAGTACAAAAAAAAATGTATGGTAACAACCCTATAATTCATAGCAATAGACGTATTTGGAAACAAATTGTTAAGACCCTACATATGGATAATTTGTCACTTTGTTTGCCAATTATAAATAATCCTTTGTTTAAGCCCTCTGTATTGGACAAGGGGTTTAAACATTGGAATGATTTAGGAATTAAAAGGATAGAACACCTTTATAAGGAAGGAGAATTTCTCTCATTTCAAGAGTTACAGGATATCTATGGATTGCAGTCAAATAACATATTTAGGTATTTACAAATTAGAAATTATATTAAGTCAAATATGCAAGACTATAAAAATAGAAAACCAGGATTATTAGATGAATTGTTTAATAAACACCCAAATACAGAAAAATTAATAGCGTATATATATATATAATACTATTTTGGATAAGGAAATCCCAACTTCGGAAATATATCGACAAACATGGGAAAATGAAATGGGTTTATCTATAACGAAGGAAATTTGGGAAGAAAGTCTACAATGTATACATCGTTGCTCATTAAATGCTAGACATATATTGATACAATTTAAGGTATTACACAGATTACATTACTCAAAAACGAAATTAAATAGAATTTATTCTAACATTTCTCCTATTTGTGATAAATGTCAGAACTTGGAAGCTAATTTAACGCATAGTTTTGTAACATGTATAAAACTTAATTATTATTGGATAGAAATCTTTAGAGTTATTTCTGAAGTTCTTAAAATTAAACGAGACCCAGATCCAAAATTAATAATATTAGGAGTCCCGGATTCAAATCTAACATTAACAGTAAACCAAAGAAATTTCTTGGATTACTGTTTGATAATAGGGAAAAAAATTAATATTGAAATTTTGGAAGGGAACATTATCCCCCACAATTAAAATGTGGACAGTGGAAATGTTGGAGACATTGCATTTGGAAAGAATCAGATTTGTCCTAATGGACAAATACAAACTCTTTGAACAGATATGGTCTCCATATACAGAATATTTGAAGGGGTAGCTGTTCTTGGCATCACAACTCAATGGGTACCCGGCAGGATTAGATGAAAATAACTCTTTGTTTCTCTTTTTGATTTGTATACATGTCTCCATTAATATTGTATTTGAAATTGTTATTCACTATTAAGATGTATAGTATAATCTCTCTCTTTTTCTATATAATACTTTATTTTAATTAAATATAAATAACAAGAATATATACATATACATATATATTTTTTCTCCTCTTTTTTCTTTTCCTCTTTTTTTATAACCAAAATTATTATTTAATCACCACTTTTATTGATTAAAATCTATTCTTTTCTTTTTCTACTTTAAAAAAAAATAGAAGTTTATAAGTACTATTCGTAACATTCGTATACTTATTGAAATAAGTTGGTTGTGTATTGGAAAAGTTGTAATACCGTTGTTATGATGGATTCCTTTTAATAAAAATATTATTACAGAATGTACTTAATCGTGATGTTGCTCGAACTGCATCAGTTCCAGAAATCAATGCCAGAAATCTGAAATAAAAAGTGAAAATACTCCGGTATTCTCACAATATTCTCACAAGCAATGCCAATCTGTGCCAGCCATTCTTTCATGGTCTCCATCCTATCATACTTTCTCTTGGTTCTCTCAACTTTCCCATTTCACTGCAAATGAATTTGTGCCTATTTTCTAAATGTATCCAGCCCTGAAGCAAGATCAGAGAGATTGCTCTCTGACCTGCTGAGTATGTCCAGCATGTTTTGAGTTGTTATTAATTTCAAATTTACAAACTTTTTCAAATTACTCAAGTTGGGCATCATCTATGGAAACAAAACAAATTTCACGATTCAGATTGATGACCTTAAGCATTTTTTCTCCCCACCTTTATAACAGTCCCAATAATGTCTTACCAGTTGCTATGGAGATAATGAGTTTACACCAAATAAACGTCAACCACAGGTTTATTTATCCTAAGCCAGATTGTGCACTTGAATCTACAGTGAATGATATATGAAATAGCTGAGCAAATAAGGAACAATAACATGTTATCATGGCTTTTAAGATTACTTAATTCTGAAATCAGAAATACAAGTGTTGTGATTTTTTAAAACTAAGTAAAGTACAACACTAAAATCCTTCATAGAGGCTAAGTTTTCCCTCTATAAAACCATCCGAAGCATTGCTGAAATTTAAATTTGTCTTTCTGCTGACTGGATAGCACGCAACAAAAGTTTTTTTACTGCACCTTGGTACACGTGAAAATAAAATTAACTAAATCTTTTAGTTGCAAATCTAGATTTAGCATCCAAAGTCATGAAGCACAAAAAGTGAAGCTATTATTCTCACTACTGTACCATATTGCACCAGATTGCTTGTGAACACAAACTGAAAGATTAAGTTTGTTTGATACAGATAGGAACAAAGTGACATGTTCATGTGAACCTTCATTCGGGGTACGGTGGAGATTCCGATAGCATTAGAGACTATGAGATTTGAAGCTCAAGCATCTTGTACTGGCTGAATCACAAGATAAAATAATCTTTCAGATCGACACTGTGGAACAACTTTCAAGGCAAGGCTAAGGTGTTGAAAATTCATTCAGGACCCTTAATTTTAACAAATACGATCATATCAACAAAAGCAAGGAAATATTAGTCGACAATAGCAATCACAAGGTAATCTTGAATTCCATGCTGCAATTGCATCCAATTCTAATCAGCTTCTTTAAAAACAAAGTCAAGGCCTTTAGAGTGGAGGCAGAAAAGAGTTGCTGGAATAGCATCAGGAAAAGAGCATCACAATTATATAGGAAACATGCAAAGTGACAGGAGAAATCATGGATCCTTGAGATAGCCAATGGATCTGGATGGAGCGACAATAGGAACAACAAAGTTGGTGACAGACTTGACTTCAGAAGGTTTGGAGAAGAGGAAGAGAGGATGGAGAGCTGCACCAATGAAATGCTATTCATCTTCAATGAAAATGTTTGAACAATGACAATCAAAAGATTTTGCAGTCATTCCATATATTCTTTTATTTTATCCCATTATATAATTTGCAGGGTCAGAAGAGCAACCCCTGTTACAGCCTTTAAGGTAACTACAATTTGTTTTTACAGAATTCATACATCATTACACAATAGGTAGAGATACGTAATAAAATTTGCTCTCACTGAATTAATGTGTAAAAAAACCCCAGAAAATATCACGAGCTGATCCATCATTGACGTGTAACAATGATCATTATATATCAACTAAACAAAGTGTTCCTGTTTCCATGACAGCCTGGAGCAAAAAGAAGTTCGACTGACGTAAAGCAGAATAAAAATCAACCCACAAAGTGTGATGTATCCTTTTCTTTGAATTTGTATGCACAAGCTTTCAATCATGGCTCAACTGTCATATTAGTTTTAATTTAAAAAACTGTACACCTCAGAATGGAAAACTATCACACATTTATTTCACAATCTAAGAGATCGGCTTATTTCTATTGAAGATCCCTGTGCTAATCACTGACCTGAGACATAAGGCAACAGCAGGCAGATTTGCTGAAGGAAGCCTTATGTCCAATTTCTGTTGCAAATACAAAATATCTCCAGAGATGGACAAGACATTGCACAAGAAGTGATTACGACACTGTTAATGTACTTCAGGAAGAATGACGTTAAGCTACAACATGTTTCATGGCATTTTAAAATCTTTTACAAAAGCCGTATTATTAGTCAAGAGAGTCAACAACCATAAAACAGAAGAAAAATAACTTGGAAGTACAGAAGAACCAACCAAAAGGTTTAATTTTTTTTAGTTATAGCATTGTTCATTGAGTACTCGTCCATTTTAAGGTACCAAAACTGAATTAGTAATATATTCCCAACTCTCCGGATGTTAATTTATTTATTCATGTTTTATTTTCTTCAATACATTTTGAAGGGGCATGTTAAATAAAAAAGTCCAATTTCTGTTGCAAATACAATATTGGCAACTGTGAATCCCACTGAAATTTTATAGTAAATTAACCAAAATATGATCTTCAATAAGTAAAGGGAGAAACATCATGGACTTACACATCTGTTGAACTCTTCTTGAAATTCAGTTAAGCGTTTCGAAAATTTGGACATCATTAATTACTTTGTTATTGAGAGTTTGAAACACTCTTAATCCTCCTTTCCCCATTAACATAATTGTTTTAATAACTATTTTCTCTAATGCAGTTTCTTTGG
This sequence comes from Okamejei kenojei, assembly GCA_035221665.1. Classification (NCBI taxonomy): domain Eukaryota; kingdom Metazoa; phylum Chordata; class Chondrichthyes; order Rajiformes; family Rajidae; genus Okamejei; species Okamejei kenojei. Next base: position 22,450,641 of record CM069146.1, on the reverse strand, counting down.
AAATGATAATAGCAGAACTACCAGTATGGAGCTGCATTACACAGTGGAGCATGTTGAACAGATACTTACATTTCAATTTGAGGTAGTAATGCACCAAAGGACCTTTTATTGTTATGCTGGCAGAGTGGTGCGGCTGGTAGAGCTGCTGACAGTGCCAGAGACCAGAGTTTGATCGTGACCTTGTGCGGTGTCAGTGTGGAGTTTGCACGTTCTCTCAGTCACTGCGTGGGTTTCCTCCAGGCGCTCCGGTGTCCTCCCACATCCCAAAGACGTGCAGTAGCTGTAAATTGGCTGCTGTAAATTGCCACAGGTGTGTAGCGAAAGTGTCGAACCACTACAAACGGGTGGTCGATGATCGGCGTGACTTGGTGGGTCAAAGGGCCTATTAGCAGCTAAGTACTAAATAAAAAGATGCACAAACGCCTTTGTGGAGAATGTGCAAGCCAAAACAAATCAAAACTTGTCTGTAATTCATTTCAAAACCCTCTTATGCTTTAGTTAGTTTAGAGCTATAGCGTGGAAACAGGTCCCACGGTCCAGTAATTCTCAAACACTTTTATAATCCTCCACACAAGGGATAATTTACAATTATACCATGCCAATTAGCCTACAAACTTGCACATCTTTGGAGTGTGGGAGAAAACCCACGTGGTCAAGGGGAGAAGATACAAACTCCATCCATACAGACAGCATCCATAGTCAGGATTGAACCCGGATCTCTGGCACTGCCAAGGCAGCAACTCTACCTCTTCACCACCGAGCCGCTTTATTCTGTCATAATTACGATTATTGGTTAGCATTCAAATTTAACTGGCCAATAGATTAAAAATGAGAAAGGTTGAATGCTAGATTTGCGACGGATACAAAGACCATAAGTGGCATGAGAAAAGTACTATTATATTACATTTACCAATATTAAGCACTGTATTTAAGCAAGTAAGATATGACTTGCAATATGACTGCAATATTGTCAGTAATAACAGAACTTGGTGTGTACTACCATGTTAGGTACTTCCCCCCCCTCTGGTGAATGCTATGTACTTAACTCTTTTGCTTCTCTCCTGAGTGCAGGCCCCGTGGCTGGGAGTCAGGAATCAAGGGGTTAAGGGCTCCTGTACCCGATTGGCCAAGCTGCGTCAGGTGACGGGTGACTCATCGTAAGCTTAAATACCAGAAGCTCCCAGAATTCTCTCTCTCTCTTCGTCGACCCTGACTCATGAACAGACTGTGGTTTGAACTGCAGGAGGCCTGGCCACATGGCATAGAACTTTGTGTATTATAACCTACATTTGTCAATTAATATTGAATTGGGACGGATAAGGGCTGACCTGAGGATTTTCGTGTATTTTGTTTCAGGGTTATTTCCATTTAGGCAGGTTAGAGACTCTAGTTCGACGGCCCATTGCGAGGCTGGCTGGATCACTGTTATCTTTGTTTATTAGTTTATTCTTGTCCTTGACTGGGTTGTTTGAATCAGGTTTGGGTTTTAACAAAATAAAATACTATTTTCTTGAACTTGAGCCTGGTTTTTGACTATGTTACGCGGCTCTGAAGTACCTGCATTCGGGAGTCGTAACAAAATGGGGGCTCGTCCGGGATTGACAAATGTACGTAATAATACACAAAGTTCTATGCCATGTGGCCAGGCCTCCTGCAGCTCACACCAGCAACCTGCTCACGAATCAGGGTCAACGAAGAGAGAGAGACTTCTGGGAGCTTCTGGTATTTAAGCTTCCGATGAGTCACCCGTCACCTGATGCAGCTTGGCCAATCGGAAAGTAGAAAACTTTACTGAGGCTCCTAGTCGGGAGTTGTTTGATAAATGTACGAAGGAGCATTTGTTTATGCTGGTAGAGAGCTATAAGGTGCCTATTGATAAGCATTTGAAGAAAGGGGCTATAAAGTCAGAGTTATGGTCTGCGTTGGTGAGGTATGGGGTATTGCCTGCTGGTGCAGACAGTCCTCTATCTTCTATACAGCCTGGTCAGGAAATGGGGGACCTCATTCGATTGAAGGAGTTAGAGCTTGAAATGAAAAAGGAGGAGATGGCCTTAAAAGAGAAAGAGCTCATGCTCCAATCAGAGCTTGAAATGAAAAAGGAGGAGAGGGCCTTAAGAGAGAAATAGCTTGAAATAAGAGAGAAAGAGCTCCAATCAGAGCTTGAAATGAAACACCTTGAGCTGCGGGAGAAGGAGTTGAATGCCTCCCGAGTTTCTACTAGGGAACGGGAGTTTGATATGAGCAAGAACATCCGCCTGGTTCCATCTGTTCAACTGCGCGGTACCCGAGGGGATATGGATTCCACAGCAAAAGGGGTATTTTCTGAGGAATGGCTTGCTGATGCGAAAGTGGTCTCCCTTGGATATGTCGGGGCATGATGATTGGAGCGTGGTTGATCATATTGTGATACCTCGTCGGTATAGGGACGAGATACTCTGTTTGGCTCATGATGGACCTCTGGGTGGACATTTGGGGGTCAATAAGACGTATGACCGTATCTTACGGAATTTTGTTTGGCCAGGGTTGAAGCAGCACTGCAGGTGTTGTCACATTTGCCAGGTGGCAGGAAAGCCGAACCAATCGATTGTTCCTGCGCCTTTATATCCAATCCCTAAGGTCGGAGAGCCGTTTGAACGGATTCTGGTTGATTGTGTGGGTCCTCTACCTCGGACAAGGGTGGGCAACAAGTTTTTATTGACAATTATGCGTGCGTCTACCCGCTTTCCGGAGGTGGTCCCTTTGCATATCATTACTGCCCCTGCCATTGTGAAGTCTCTCACTAAGTTTTTTCGTTGTTCGGTTTGCCCAAGGTTTTGCAGAGCGACCAAGGTTCCAACTTCATGTCAAAGGATTTTGGTCAGGTAATTAAGTTGTTGGATATTGAGCATTGTTACTCCAATGCGTATCATCCAGTGAGCCAGGGAGCTCTCGAGCGGTTTCACCAGACTTTGATATCCATGTTGAGGACTTACTGCCTGGAGTTTGAAAAAGACTGGGATGAGGGGGTTCATCTCGTTATGTTTGCGGTGCGTGAGGTCGTGCAGGAGTCTTTAGGGTTCAGTCCTGCTGACCTGGTGTTCGTGCATAAGTTCGTGGTTTGAAGGAGAAATGGGGCAGTGCAGTACCATGGTGTGTGGCTGTAGTAGTGAGGCACGGTTGTCGGTGGCAGTGACGCAGGGAAAGCTGTGCAACTCTGAAGCTTTGCAGTCGCTTCCCTTGTGGTTGTCTCATTTGTCTGGAAGTCAGCGGGATGATCTGCTTGCTTTGGTGGGGTCAAATGGGTCACTGTTCTCGGATGTGCCTTCTCAAACGTCTGTGCTGCAGCATGACATTGACGTGGCTGATGCTGCGCCAATTAAACAGCATCCGTATCGGGTCAACCCAGACAAGCTTCAACGTCTAAGAGGTCAGGTTGACTATATGCTGCAGCATGCAATTGCTGAACCTAGTTGTAGTCCGTGGAGTTCTCCGTGTCTACTGGCTACGAAGGCTAATGAGGAGGACAGGTTTTGCACGGACTTTCGGAAGGTGAATGGTGTAACTAAGCCGGATTGCTATCCTCTTCCACGGATGGAGGATTGTGTGGATCATAACATGAAGAATAAGAACAGGCAGTTAATGAGCTGGAGTTGGCAGCTGCAAGAATACAACCTGGAGTTCAGGCACATCAGGGGCAAGGATAATATCTTGGCTGGCGCCTTGTCGCGCCAGTAGTGTTTTAGTACTGAATAGTTTCTTCCGAAGCTTATTCAGTATCTTTGGGTGGGGGTGTTAGGTACCCCCCCCCCCCCCCCGGTGAATGCTATGTACTTAACTCTTTTGTTTCTCCCCTGAGTGCAGGTCCCGTGGCTGGGAGTCAGGAATCAAGGGGTTAAGGGCTCCTGTACCCGATTGGCCAAGCTGCGTCAGGCGACGGGTGACTCATCGGAAGCTTAAATACCAGAAGCTCCCAGAATTCTCTCTCTCTCTTCGTCGACCCTGGCTGGAGCACTGTTATCTTTGTTTATTAGTTTATTCTTGTCCTTGACTGGGTTGTTTGAATCTGGTTTGGGTTTTAACAAAATAAAATACTATTTTCTTGAACTTGAGCCTGGTTTTTGACTATGTTACACGGCTCTGAAGTACCTGCTTTCGGGAGTCGTAACATACCAATTGAAAATGATGCTCATCACAGAAGCCTTTGATATGTTAACTAAATCAATGTTACATGAAGCTATCGGCAATGCTAATCAAATACTAAAATGCGGTGAAAGGACCGAACATTAAGTAAACTGTTGCTGAGAAAATAGTCAAACATACAATAATACAATGGACAGAAGAACCTTTATTCATGTAGAACTTCATGTTCTGATGAACAGTCTCAGATCTGAAACTTAACTGTTTTTCTTTCCACAAATGTGGCCTGAGCTGCTGAGCTTTTCCCCAGCATTTGTTTTAATTTCAGATTTCCATGGTGCACGGTTTCTTTTCATTTGTATTTAATGTACTTTTGTTTACAATTGTGTGTTGCTCAAGCTGCTTTATAATCAGAGATACTGCTGAAACGCATTTCATTGTAATGCAATTGCCAAACACAGTTGCCAAAATATGCACTAAATAAATTAAAGGCTAGAAAATGTATTTATTTAAATGAAACGTTGCTTGAAACATACACCAAGAAAGCTGGATAATTTACTGCTGTACGAAACAACTATTACATCGTGGATGAGTTGGTCATTGTTTAAAAAACACTTTATCATCGGGCACCTCTAAAGTGTCTGCCACCAATCACATTGTTCTCACCTAAGAATTTTACTCAAAGTAAATATTTCAAGATGTAAACTCACAGGATCTCCTCAGGCCATCAGGATCGTGAATTGAGTTACTGTTGCTCATCAAGCCAGATAGTATCATCTTTTGTTTTTGGGTCAGCAGTCCATTTACAGTCTGCACCAAATGCCTTTTCAATCCCATCCCAGTCCCACAAAGTTTCCCACTTTTAACACTATTTGAATTTTTGTGGGTCTTGCCAGTAATGTCTTCAGTGCCTTTCAAATGGCAACTATCGCATCTCAACTTAGAATTCACTGATCTTGGTTGGTTGTTGGTGTCGATGGGGAACCTCTCACTTTCTTTTCTGAGTAGATGTTCAGATCCTGCAAATCAAACAGGTTTGTTCTGTTGGATCACGACTCAAGACACTGTGTGAGATACTGCATATATTTTGTTTATTCAGTATTAATCACATAGTGCTTTTCCTTCTTCTATTCAAGTGATCTTCAGCATAGCAGAGAAAAAACTTGCACCTGTCCCTTTCAGGTTGTCCAATGCTTGTCAGAAATATCAAGAACCTCTTTTAAAATATCGCCACTGTTGAAGCACCAAACGTAACCAGCTCCTTTAACAGCGATGAGTTATCAATCAGGTCTTTGACTTGTGACGTTGGCTGAGAGTCAACAATTGCTCAGTACTCAGTAGCACTTGCTCTTCAAAATGGTCATACACTTATACTGAGAAATGGGCCCTTCAGTCTAATATGTCTGTATTTTTTCCCCATCTATATACTCTGATCTTGGATGTGGATGTATGTGTGTGTTTTTCTGTGATTCATAACTCCTCGAAAACACGATGCTCTAACTGTGACATTTTTTAATATTCCGATAGAGATTTAGCTCATGTCGAAAATCGCCTTATCTGAAAATTTGATTCATTATTTCCTGAGTTTTTTAAATTAAAATTGTTCACAAATCTGAGTTATTTTTTTAAAGCTAACGAGCTGATGACGTCACAATGGCTCTGCTCCTCACGGCCAGCTGCGCAGAGTTTTCAAAGCGCAGCCTGCTGGGCACTGTTTTTGCACGAGCTGGAGGTTACGTTAACTCCCCTCCAAACTCGCACTCAGCCGGCTGTCCTGTCATGTCCGCCCGCAGCCCAGCCGCCCCCCCTCCCCCCGGCTCTGGTTTGAAGCCGCTGATGAGTTACGTTAACCCCAACCCCCCTCCACTCGCAGTCATTTTGTTGCCTCTTGATTGCAGTCGACTCACATTCGGCCAGTCGTCCACCCCGCTCCGCCCGCAGCCCTCCCCCCCAGGGCTCTGGATTGAAGCCGCTGAGCGTCGAGGGGACGGGACCCAACGGGCCCCCCTTGGTCTAGTCTACACTAAAGCCACGGATATTTTACGTCTACCCGTGGCAGAAAACAGGTCCATGGTTTAACATCTATTTCAGAACATAGTACAGCCAACAGTGTAACACTCTGGAATCTGTCTGAGAATTAACCCAAAAAGACAAAATGCTCGAGTAACTCAGGGGAGGATCAGGCAGCATCCCTGCAGAACTTGGATAGGTGACTTTTTTTTATAGTCAAGCTTCTGGAGTTGGACTTAAACCTATGACTCAAACTTTTCAACAGATGTTTCCAGATATCTGCCTTTTTGGACAGTCCTTGTACGTTCCACACACAGGTGGAAACAAAATATCTGATGTACACATTCTTATACTCTAAACAAGGCATATGTTTCATTACTTTGTATTGAAACGAGAAAGGCGATGTTTTTAAAAATCGTCTCAAGAACAAATTCTATATGATGATTAACCTAAAGCATGCTTTACAGAAAATAACATATTGCCTAACTATGCCTTATTCCTATCATTAATTTATGAATTAATCTCAAAAAGAGAAAGTTAAAAACTCAACACAAATGGAATTCCTTGTCCTGTATATGCCAGAATAGCATTGAATTCATTCACAATATCAAAGCTAATCCTTCATCCTGTGGGATCAGTACCTAGATCTAGCTAGAAAAAAGTCAGATTAAAAGCAAGAGATTTATGGCAGCAAACATAAGGTTGCAAGCTGTGGAATTCCCCAAGAGCAAGTGATTGAGGCAGACACTTAAATCAACATGTAAGAATGAGATATAACGGAGAGTTAAAGGATTAAAATGTGAAAAAGCAAACAGATGGGATTAGAAATATTGTGCATATGGAGAATAAAGCCATGTGAATAACCTAGGCTCTTGCTGCAGTATTGTGCAACTGAAATTAAATTTGTCATGTAACAGATCAGTGCATTTATTGTGACAAAAGAGTACAAGTGTAATTTATAGTGTAAAGTAACACTTAACTTTAATTAAATTCAGTTAATAACTCAGACCTTCACAAAAGATGTAGCAGCAATTTACATTCTTAAAGCAACTTTCTACACCTGAATGACAAACCACTAGAAGTTGCAGAACCATAGAACTTCAATTGATTTACAACAAAAAACAATTCACTCCCTAGTTAACATAGGCAAGAAGTTCTGCAGATTTGCCCACAATTTGAGAAAACAGGTTATTTTTCACCAAAAGGTCCCTCCTACACACTCATACATAAAGCAAATATCTAAACTGCTTATGGTAAAGTTGTGTCACATCACGGTTCCATAAAAATGTCTTCGAAAAAAAAATGTTCCAATGCAAATTAAAAACTATAGAGGGGGCCACATTGTGAACATTGAATGCAAAAGACTTGGTTGGAGGAGATCTGCCTTAGCAACATGGGCAATTTTTACCTGGATGGTGGTGAAGGAGGTGGTGCAAGGGCAGGTGAAGTATCTCCTACAGTTACAGGGTAAAGTCCCAGGGACAGGGAGGGATGAGATGAGCACAGCAAGAAGTCATGGAGACTGGTCTTTGCAGAAAACAGAAATGGGGGTGGGAGACGTGGCAGGTAGTAAGATCCCACTGACGCAGACTGAGGCTGCAGAAGCTACAGGAAAACTATCTTTGATGTCTGAGGGCGGAGGAGACAGAAGATAAGTTGGGATTGGATGTGCAGGAAATGGAGCAAACGGATGCGAGCATCCCATCAACCCGGGGGGAGAGGAGGAGAACCACATTTCCTGACGGAGGAGGACATTTCAGAAATCCAAGAATGGGAAACCTCATATTGTGAGCAGATATGAGAGAGACAGAGAAACTGAAAGATGAGAATGCCGTCCTTATCGGAGGCAAGATGAGAGGGACGTATAGTTGAAGTTGCTATGGGAGTCCTTCAATTTACAATAAATATTGGTTAACAGTGTGCAGGAAGGAACTGCAGCTGGTGGTTTACACCAAAGATAGACACAAAATGCTGGAGTAACTCAGCGGGTCAGGCAGCATCTCTGGAGAAAAGGAATAGGTGATGTTTTGGGTCAAGATCCTTCTTCAGACTGAATGTGTGTTGGCTGAGTTGGAGATGGAGATTCTGAAAAGTGTTAGAAATAGTCTGGTGAATTTGTGGGCAGGGTAGAAGTTGCTGGGAAATGTAGATAACATAGAAGCATGTTTTTTTTTCAGTGTGAAATAATACCAATGCAACCTACCAAGAAACAAAATGCTTTAAACACCAAACTAAAATCTCCTTCAGTTTCAAGATTTAAGATTCAAGAGAGTTTATTGTCATGTGTCCCTGATAGGACAATGAAATTCTTGCTTTGCTTCAACACACCAGAACATAGTAGGCATGAATACAGAACAGATCAGTGTGTCCATATACCATTATATAAATATATACACACATGAATAAGTAAACTGATAAAGTGCAAATAAACAGATAATGGGCTATTAATGTTAAGAGTTTTGTCCGAGCCGAGTTTAATAGCATGATGGCTGTGGGGAAGTAGCTATTCCTGAACCTGGTTGTTGCAGTCTTCAGGCTCCTGTACCTTCTACCTGAAGGTAGCGGGGAGATGAGTGTGTGGCCAGGATGGTGTGTGTCCTTGATGATGATGATTAAATGGCATAATTTTGTTGTGCTAGAATAGCACATCATTCAACAATAGCACACACGATAGGAAGGAATGAGTTGTCATGAAACTCACGTGGCTAAAACTAACCCAATACACTCAAGGGCAATGTACTCTTCCAGTTTGATTAATGCCACCAATCACTTTAAACTTCCATTGAAGCTTCGTGTTTACTAAAGTCAGAATTAAGAAAGCAAGGTTCCAATAGCAAAAAATTAATCTAGTCATAACATAACAATTCCAAATATGAACAAATTATTTTGTTATTTAAGAGCTTAGTACAATGGTGTCAAGAGAACAAGCTCTCCTTCAATGTTAACGAGACAAAAGAGCTAGTTAATGGCTTCAGGAATGGGTACAGTGGGGTATGTGCCTGTCAGCATCAATAGTGATGAAGTGGAGATAGTCGAGCGTTAAGTTCATAGGCTTAAATATCACCAACAATTATTGAAGCTACAGTCAATCATACAGAATCCTCTATTTGCAGAGTTGTGGGTGTAGCCCAGTCCATTGCACAATAGTGTCACCCACGCATCAACTTCATTAACACTTCTAGCTGCCTCAGGAAAGCAGCCAACATTATCAAGGACCATTTACACCCTGGTCATAAATTTATCTCCCCACTCCTGTTGTGCAGATCTTACAAACCTTGAAGATACAAAAGTTTGAAAGTAGATAACACTTTCTGACTAACATTATAACACCAGGTTCTGCACTCTGATATTTCTCTTTGCATGACCTATAATACGTGTGATGGCTTGATTGTGTTCATGCATATCATTTTGACAGGATAACTTGCAAACTAAGTTTTTCACTATATCTCAGGACGTATAATGCACTTAACAGAACAAAATTCACAATTTTATCACTTGACCCACAACCTCAGCTTGCTTGGTTAAGTTTCAGATTTCCACCACTTTTTTGAAAACTGCTGCATGACTTAATTAGTACACAGCTTTGTTCTAATTTCAATGCGTGTCATAACTGGTCCTGGATGCCCTAATGATAGAAAGTAGTTTCCAAAACCTTCATTAAGGTCATGGATGCTAATCTTAATCATCTCACACAGCAAAATAACTCCACCAATCACTGGACTATTCCAATCCCCACCTCTTCCAGCTTCCCCTCACCCCCCCCACCACAATCAATCTGAAGAAGGGCCCTGACCCAAATCGTCACATATCTGTATTCGCCAGAGAAGCTGCCTGGCCCATTGAGCTACTCTAGCACTTTGTGTCTTTTTTTTTGTTATCCAGCATTTACAGTCCCTTATGTCAGCAAGATGACTCAAACGAACACATCTGAACTATGTTGGTCTAAAGGGGCTGCCTCACTGCGGCGACCTAATCTGCGAGTTTAGAAGAGTTTGCTCTCGACTCAAACTCGCAGCATGGTCGACACGTGGTCCTAGGAGGTCCTTTGAGGTCACTGGAACTCTCCTTCATGCTCGAGGGATGTTCCTGCATACTCGCGGCCTCAGCTAGGGCGCAGAAAAATTTTCGGCATGTTGAAAAAAATGTTCCGCAAGTAAAATTGGTCGTCATGGTTCTTTTTAATTTGTAGTGCAGTGGAGTGGGGTCGCTATGTAGTTATAGGCAGTCGAGGGCAGCCATAAGCAATCTCCTTCGCTGACCGGGCATTTTAATTGGTTCATTGGAGTTTTCAGGACCAAGGAAAACCGACCGGTAGGTTAAATGCCCGCTAAACTTTATTAAATGTTGTCTGACTTCTTAAAAGTGTCTCCACTCCTTCTCCACGCTTCTCACCCCGCCCCGCGCTACACTGTGCAGCCGACTTTTACCTTCTTCTTCATCACGGGTGTGAATTTCAGACTGCGCTCCCCCGCTTTCTCTGGCCCCCGACTTTGCGATGTGTTTGTGCGTGTGTGTGTGGCGCGTGCGGTCGGTCGATCCAACTCGCGGTTTCATCGCTGACGGTCGATCCAGCTCGAGGATTTTCAGGCAAGTGCCCTCGAGCTTGAAGGTCGAAGACACTCTTCTGAATTCGCAGATTATGTCACCGCAGTGTGACAGCCCTATTAGTATTCGCCAAGGCCCAAATATCCTTCCTGACTTAGGAGGGTGAACTGAAAGCAATATTTTATGTGCACACTCATCTGAGCTTTATACTTTGTGAAAGTAGCAGTTATTTGTATTCTGTGAACAATTCCGAGTCAATGACAACTAAAACAAACGATGAAATACAAACATAAATCAGTGGAAATACTCTGGTAAGGTAGCATCTTTGCAGACAGAAACAGAGACAACGTTTCAGGTGGATGACCTTTCTTCAGAATCTTTTTGATGTAAGGACATTCATGATATGTTAACTTTGTGCATCTTTTCAAAGACTTGCTGAATATTTCTTTCACTTCAATACCATAATTCATTATTTTTTAATTAATCTTTAAGTAGCTTAAGACACCAGGGGCGCCGAGGGAGATGGCCACCCTGCCGGCAGTCTGTTCGTATTTTCATCTTTTCAAAAATGTTTTAGCATTTGTTGAAAGTGTGTTTTAATGTTGCTCGGTTTGTTTTGTGTGGAGGAGCAGGGAGGGCATCGGGGGAAACTTTTTTTCAGGGTCTTACCTTCCCGGAGATGTGATCATTTTTCGCATCACATTCTCCAGGATCTGCAGCCTTCGATCGATGGAGCTGGAAGCCTCCTCGAACTGTCGTGAGCCCCACCGTGGGACGCAGACTTATCATCTGAGCGGATCCCTTGCCTGGGATCGCTCCCACCACGACCACCGTGGACTTGTCAACAAGGGCTCGCAGTCTCGGGTGAGGCCAGTCGAGAGCTCCAACGCCGCAGAAGGTTTGTCCAGCCCCGACACGAGGTTCGATCGCCCGGCACAGGAGAGCTGACATCCCCTCGATGCGGGAGCGGATCGCCTTGACAGGAAGGGCCCAAACGCCACCAGCTACGGGAGTTAAGACCGTCCCATAAACGTGGGCTCGAGGCCCACGACCGAGGAAGAACTAAGGGAAACAACTTGAACTTTATTTCACCTTCCATCACAGAGAGGAATGGATGGGAGTCACTGTGGTGGATGTTCATGTTAAAATGTGATTTGAGTGATCTGTTGCTTTTAATTGTATGACTAACCTGGCAGTGAAATTCCTCGTATGTTATAAAACATACATGGCGAATAAAATCTGATTATGATTCTTTTATAAATTGTGAAATATTTTAAATCAAATCTTCTTTTAAATCTTCTTTTAAAGTATTCCTTAAATATTTTGGTATCGCAATGTTATAACAGAAAGTGATGCAAAGACTGCTAGAGCAAATAAAACTTATTAACTCAGTATTAAAGTAATCTCGCTGAGAAGCAGTCTACAATGGTCAGTTCAATAAAAAAATATGAAACATAATTTTGTTCAAAATGTACAGAATATGAATGTTAGTGCACTATATTAGACAGGAAGGTTATGTTTGAAGGAGACAGGTGGTCTAGGACAGAACAAGTAGAACAAATCTACTGAGGTACTAATGAATTGTGGTACTTGAAAGAGTAGGCCAAAAAATTGATTGACTTTGAGAGAAACATAAGGAGCAATTTACTGAATCAGCTCTTTCATTCTTATCATCATTTTATTGTTGACATTCTTTGTATTCAAATACATTTTAATAGGTGGAATATTTTAAATTGTTTGCCTTTACCTACTTAAGCCCCCTCAATTTTGGATGATGCCCATAGTTAATTAACAACATAATTTAATTGTGGAATTGTTTTACTTTCCAAACAGAGCACCTAAAGGAAACTTTTTTCACAAAACACCCCTCACTATTTCATTATTCAATTTTATTAAAATTCATATTTTTTCTTTTGTGGGTGTATACTTTCTCTGTTAAATATTGTTATTAGGCGTAAATACATGTTAATAGAATATACTTCTCACATACATTCGTAATTTTATTAATATTAACAATGTCTTATATATTTCTATACTTTTTTTTGCAAGTAAGAAAAGATAGAGAAAAATTAAGAGGAGAAAATCAAAAATAAAGAAATGAGTGGAGCATTAAAAAAGTTATCCATCATTGGAGATATATCCATGATTTGTTATATGTGATTCTTCATCTATTCCATTATTCAGGCTTCAGTCAGGCTCTCGTACCAAGCCATTTTGACCCTTTAGATATTCAATAAATGGAGACCATATTCCTCTGAAAAGATCCAGCTTGTCCAATAGGGCAAGCCTTAATCTTTCCAAATGAAGTGTCTCTGACATTCCTGTAATCCACATTTTGATTGTAGGCGATGTAGGACCTGTCCAGAATTTCAATATTAATTTTTTCCCAATTATTAAACTGTAATCAATAAAAAATATTTGATTCATTGTTATTAATTGATCTTTCTAATATTCCCAGTATTATTAACTTTGAGTCAGGGGTCAGATTCATATTACAACATTCGAAATTATCTTAAATATCTCTGTCCAAAAATTAGTAATTTTTACACAATTTGTAAATGAGTGCGTTAAGTTAGCTTCTAAATGCTGACATTTATCACATATGGCAGATACATTTGAAAAAATACTATGTAGTTTGGATTTTGAATAATGTAGTCTACGTAATATTTTAAATTGTATAAGAGAGTGTCTAGCATTTAACGAGCAGTGGTGTATATGTTGTAGACTTTCATCCCATATTTCAGGTCTAATGATTTGACCTAATTAGTTTTCCCATGATTGCCTATATATTTCTGTCATTGGGACATCATTTTCCAGTAAAATATTATGAATATATGATAACAATTTTTCTGTGTTTGGGTGTTAATAGAAAGACAGAAATGTTAGATAATTTCCTGTGTATTTGCTTTTACATAGTCTCTAATTTGTAGATATCTAAAGTAATCTTTTGAATGTAATCCATAAATTTGTTGTAATTCTTGAAATGAAAGAATTTTCCCTGTAGAGATCTCCCATCTTATTAATTCCATAGTTTTTCCATTGTAAAAAACCTTTTGTCCATCATTGAGGTTTAAATGTAACGTTATTTACAATGTAAGGGCTAGTGGTATACTCCAATGTTTAACTGTTTTCTTTTTGTTTCCAATACGTATTCAACTTTTCTCTTATAAGTTTTTCACTTATAGGATTTTCTTACCTATTTTAATATTGGCACATAAATCGAACTAATTTCAAAAGGCGAACAATAATCTTTTCCATTTTTAAACCAGTGGTTGTTATTTCTGTCCTCTACAAACCAAAAAATTCATATTAATTTTAATAATAACTGCCCAGTTTAAACATAAAGTTTTGGTAGTGCTAGCCCTCCATTTATTTTGGTTTACCATACATGTTTTTGTTTTATACTATGGATCTTATAATCCTAGATAAAGTTGGGACTATAGAATCAACCTTCTTAAAAAAAAAATTTAGAAGATGATATCGAATCTGAATCAAGGAGAGATATCGGAGTCTATCTAGCAATATTCATGCTCTCGGAGAATCTAGATGTCATTTATTTGTGTGATGCTATCTAGAATGAAGTTTACATATTCTATTGAGATTTACGCCATACAAATGTCTTCTTAGGCGAAGGGGGAGGGTGAGGAAGGGGGGAGGAGAGGGGTGAGTGGGGGGGGAGGAGGGAGGGGGAGGGGGGTAGGGAGGGGGGGGCGAAGGGGGTGGAGAGAGGAAGACACAAGGGGATGGAGGGAAGACAGAGAAGATGGGGGCGGTGATGGAGAGGGAGGTTGGAGGAGAGGGGGGAGGGAGAGAGGGGGGGAGGAGAGGGGGAGGAGTGAGATGATAGGACGGGGGGGGTATGGCATGGAGGGGGGGAGGAAGAGGAGGAGGGGGAGGAAGGGGAAGAGAGGGGGGGGGGATGGAGAGAGGGGGGGGAGCAGAAGAGGGGGGTGGGGAGAGGGGGGAGGAGAGGGTGGGGAGGAGAGGGGGGAGAAGGGGGGGAGAGGGGGGGAGGAGAGGGGGGGGGGGGGGGGAGGAAGGGGGGGGGGAGAGGGGGGGGAGGAAGGGGGGAGAAGGGGGGGAGAGAGGGTGGGGGAGGAGGGGGGGGGGGGTGAGTGAGAGGGGTGGGGAAGGGGGGAGAGGGGGGGGGGGGTAGGGAGAGGTGGGTCGGCACGACGGAGGGGGGGGGGTGGAGGGGGAAGGATGGGGGGGGTGTGGTGGGGAGAGTAGGGGGGGGTGTGGGTGGGGGGGTGGGGGGGGAGAAGGTGGGTTTTGCGCGGGGTGGGCGGCTCTGTGTTGGGGGGGCTTCGCCTGGAGTGGGGGCTGCGCGGGGTGTTGGTTACTGCTCTTTTTGGGCTTCTTCTCTTTTTGTTGCGTTCCGCTGTGGTATTGTTTGGTCACGCGGTGTTGCGTCTCTGTGGTCTGCCTTCAGGTTGTCTGCGTCTCGGGTGGCTTCGCGGTGTGTTTCTTCTGTGGTTGGGTGTTGTGGTGTTTAGAGGGCTCGGGTTGGGGGTGGCTTCGCGGTGTGTGTCTATGCCTCCTTTGTTTCTGCTCCTGTTTTTGGTGTGCTGCGCTTTTGCTCTCTTGGCTTCTCTTGTTCTTCTCTGGTCTTCACTCTTTTTCGGCTCGGTGTTTCGGCGCGGTTTGGGGCGTCGAGGGGGGCGGCGGCGCTTTGTGGTGATCAATGCAACCCCCCACCCTCATGTGTTCCCCCACCCATATTACACCCCCCTCCTCACTGCCCCCCCCCCCTCCCACGGG